>OX451738.1:1308278950-1309011671 GCA_948472305.1 Vicia faba | reverse complement strand
ATATATAAATATTATATATATATATATATATATATATATATATATATATATATATATATATATATATATATATATATATATATATATATATATATATATATATATATATATATATATATATATATATATATATATATATATATTTATATATATATATATATATATATATATATATATATATAATATATATATATATATATATATATATATATATATATATATATATATATATATATATATATATATATATATATATATATATATATATATTAAATATATTAAGGATGTATAAAATAAAATAAAATATTTACAAAAATAAAATATATTCAAGAAAATATTTTCAGTGTGAATAAAAATAAGAAATGAAAATAAAAGTATTATTTACATTATTTTTAAATTTAAACAAATAATATAAAAGTATAAAAAGGTTTTAATGTTAGAAATAATAGAATAAAATGCCAAATAAATGTAAAAAAATGTGAAAATATTTTTAAGCATTTTTTATATTTGGGGATAAAATAATAAAATCAGAAATGAAATAAAAATGCAAAAATAACAAAATATAAAGAAATTGGGTCAGGGGGTGTGAAACAGAAAAGAGGGGTGTCAAAAGTGAGAACAAACAGGCCCAGCCCATTTCCACTTCATCTTCTTCCTTGTGACAAAAACGCGCGCTTGCCTGTTCAAATGCTACATCCTGTATACGTGATCATTTGCCAAAACTCAAAACATGAAACTTGTAGAGCATCAAACCACGATTCTAACCATATAAAAAACTTAATCTAACTCTCAAAGACCAGAGAGAATTTCTCTGGCCCTAAAATCTGACCTAGTTTTTTCAGCATGTTCATGGATGAAATTCTCTTAGCACGTTTGATATAAATGAAAACTGAGCATATGTATGGTTTCATGGCAATGAGTACTACATCTTTCTATCACAAACCTAAGGCTAAATGTTCCTAAATAGAGAGATAGAAGTTTGAGAAATACCTGTTTCAGTCAAGCTCGAGTATGGCAATGCAGCAACTTTCAGTGAGGCCTGAGGTTCTTTTGAGCTTGCTTGATGTTCCCTGGACCTTTCCCAATGCTTAGTTTGCTTTGAAATGGTATGAATCTCTCTATAGAACTCAACCTGCAAAGCTTCATAACAGAAATGGTGAACACTGTAAATGGAGTTACAGTTGGCAATGGAGGTTTGGGATAGCTTGAGTGAGTTGAATGGAAGGTATTGGAACTGGTTTAGGGCAAAACGCGCGAGGGATTTGTGTGATGGATGTGAATTTGCAAGGAGTTCCCTGTTTTGCAAGAAGAATGTGACTTGGTGTTTTGGAAGGCTCGAGGGCTCAACAAATCGTGTTTCTGGCTCAAGGCAATGCAAAAAACTTATTTGGAATGTTGGCTAAAGTTGAATATATCAAATGCTCAAGTTATGTCCTTTTGGCAAGTTGACTTGTTTTGAAAGAAAAGTGTGAAGTGAAATGAGGTAGGCCTGTACAGGCTATCTCCAAGAATGCACAAGTTTCTTGTACCTATGCCTGAATTTGTGGAACTTGTTTGCTGCAAAGAAAGAGGTCCAAGGCTCAAGAGAAGCAATGTTGACATAAAGTTGCCTTTATGAAAATGGAAATGCTACCTTTATGCCAAAAATGGATTTGTTCATTGTGCAAACCTCTAATGATCAGAATAACATATTAAACCAATGAGTTTGCATTCAATTTTTGAGTGTGAATTGGTTTAGATACCTGTAAACAAGTAGAAAGCTAGTTTGGACAGATTTTGCAACTTGTATGAACATGTATTAGCCATGGATCAAAGTGAGTTTTTGCCAACTTCAAGCATTCAATTATCCATAACCACAAATGTGTTTGAGGAGTTCTTGGACAATTTGGAAATCTTGCCACATGTACTATAATCCATCTTTGAAGTGCAACTTGAGACTCCAAGTGGAACTATGTGAAAAATGGCCAAGAAGATGGGTCAAAATCCTGCCTAAACTAGGGCAAAAATTTCTCTAAGTTAAAAGTTTTAGGGACCCTTGTTCCAAAAATCATAACTTGAGATCCAAGCTTCTTTTGAGAAAAATTTGTGAATAAAAGTTGTAGACTTTGTGGAGGAATACAACTTTCATGTTGTAAGTTTTGTTTGAATCCATTTTCATCTTGGTGAAAATGTGGGACAAAGTTAGGAAAAATTAAGAAAAATTTCATAACTTAGAAAAATTCTAAGTTATAAAATTTTTCAATTTCAAACCCTAATTTGCAATTTTGGGTTTCTTGATGAAAAAGTTTAAATATTTGACACATCTTGATGAAAAATGACCCTTGGCACTTGATTTTGACCAAAAAGTCAAAGTTTGACTTTTCAGTGTACAGTCAAATTTTGATCAATTGATTGAGAAATTCATCTGTCAATCTTATGCATTTGAGATCTTTTGAACTTGTTGAATAGGTCAAGATAATTTCATTGAGTCCTTGAGTCCATGATTGAACTTGATTTGCCATTGGTTAGGTCAAACAGTAAAAAAATGCCTTTGTATAGTCAAAACCCTAAAAATGACCATTTTGCCCTTTTGGTGATCTGATCAAATTTCTTGTGGATTTGTGGTCCAAACTTGATCAAATGGTTCATATGAATTCATAATGTTGATGTGGGTCAAAATTCATGAGGTTTGACTGTAAATTGGTCACAGTTGACTTTTTCCACAATACAACTGATTTTTAGGTCAACTGTCCAATTGACTGGGCAAAAATTTGATTCAAGGCTTGAAACTTGGTATGGACAAACTTATGAGTCCAACATGAAGTATGAAAGTAAATTTGGGCATTGAAGGTCCAAAAATCCCTGTGCAAACTCAAACCCTAATTTAGGTCAACAGTGCAAGGAGGTGTCTTGAGCAGAGTAAACCCTAGCTTGATCTTGAGTTCCAAGAGCCTTGTGATGAGAAATGTTGATAAAATGAGAGGGAAAATTTTGGGGTACAACACACATCTCATCAAATCAAAAGCTCTGAAGCTACAAAAACACTTAATGAATTTCAAACAACATGATTATGAACTCAAATCACACAATGCACGACTAGAAATTAAGATCCAAAGTTAAGAATTCAAACCTTTGAGGCAAAAACGAATCTACTATCTCCTTCACTCCGGTTGCAAACCAAGCCTCGATCTACAATCCTTATCACTTGGAGAAGAGAATACAAGAAGAAATAATCAAAACGCGCGAGTGAATTGGGAGAATCAAAGAAAATTGCAGAACAAGTGGCTACAGAGTCTTTCGAGCTCAGGGTGAAATGAAGCACCAATCCCGTTCAATGAAGCTTGCCTCTCAATATATAGAGCATGAAGAGGAGGGTAGGATAGGTTTTTCACACTGAAAACCGTTAGAAAGAATGAATTCCTCTTTTTGCCAAAATGAAGTGTGCACATGCAGCCCTCAAATCCCTCGTGCGTTCTCCTTGCTTTTACGTGCATTTCAATTTTTTTTATCTTAGGAAGAGATTAGCAAAAGATCATGGCTTAATTCCTTGCATTAATCAAGTGTTGGTGATTAGGCAATTTCATGCCACTTTTTGCAAAACCACGAGTTGCCCTTGCATTTGCCCATGTGCAGCTCAAACTTTGGCATGATGGGCCTTAGTACATTGCAAATTAGTCATGGGCCAAGTTTGAAGTGAAACAAATGGCCACAAATCAGGTTATCAAGAATTTGCAATTTGCATGGTGTGCATGAATTCAATGAAATGCCTCCAAATTCCAAAGCTCATAACTTGCTCATATTTTTTAATTTGGACACAAATGATCACAATTTGGAAAGGTATTGAAAATATCTACAATCCCTTAGTTTTGAGTTTTTGCAATTGAATCCATTAAGGTCCTCAAAATTTGACATGAAATTCACTAAATTTAGAAAATGACCTATAATTTTGTGACTTCCAAGCTTTATAACTCTTGACTCTTTGCCAATTTGAACATGAAACCAAAAGGAAATGAAAGATCATCCTCTTATATTTCCAAGCATACTTCATTTGCAGTTTTTTGATCAAAGGTGAATAAAATATGAATTTCTGAAATTAAGTCCTTATTTTCCAAAATTAGAAACTTTTAGGGTTTCTTCATGAACAAGTTTCAACCCAAACCTCAATCTCTTTGATCCAATGATCAAAATGGACTTAAAATATGAAAAGTACACCCTTGAATTGATGGTTGGCCAAAAATTCACTTGGTCAATCTTGACTTTGACTGACTTTGAACAAAATGACCATTTTGCCCCTTTGAATCAATTGATCCACTTCCCTTCAAAATTGATGATCAAAATTTCAAACATATGATCTTCCAAATATATAGAGGCCATGTGCAAAGTTTCACTTTAAAATTCTCAAGAAATCTTGATGAAATCCCAAACCCTAGTTTTGGTCAACACCTTAGGAGACTGATGAATCATCTTCAAATCTTCAAATCCTCTGATGATCTTGACCAAAATCTTATATAAAGACTTTTCAAATACCAATGAGATGTTGTAGCTTCCAAATCAAGATTTGTACATTGATCAATAGCCTTGATCAAACAAAACCTAATTTGACTGGTGAATCAAAAGAGTGATTCTTCTTATAATCAAACACAAACTTCAATCCTCTGATGATCCAAAGAGATGGATAAAATATCTTGAGATATGCAATAACTTTTGAGCTTGAAAGATCCAGAGGTTTAGATGATAAGATTCTACTTGAGCAACTTGTCAATGCAATCAACCTTCAAAGCTTGAGGAAGACTTGATAACCAAAGTACTTTGATCCCATCACAATGTATGAATGCAATGCAATATGATATTCATGATGAAACATAAGCCTAAATCAAGAGGGTAAATTTTGGGGTGCAACAAAGTGATGGTTGCATGAGAAGTAATAGTAGGTTCCTTCTTGACATTCTCAATGATTTTCATCTTCTTCAGATTTTTTGCGTTCAGGGGCTTCCCAACGGTTGCTTCCAAAGTGCTGATTTCCTGAGCTTCAGTCAAATGTTCTATCAGCCTATTCTCTGTCAGAATATCTGATATAAGTCTTCCTAAGGGTATCCAGTCCCTTTTGGTTCGTTCATCTTCTCTTGTTTCCTTCACACTAGTTCTAAGATGATTAAACAACAAGTGTTAGAGGTTTACCTTAGTCCTCTTGGCAATGAAATAGATCAAAAACTGCTGATCAATGTTGATATAATCAGGAGAGCTAGTTGGCTTCCTGTGGTTGATACACCCCAGAATAATTCTTGCCCAAATTCTGTGGTGATCCTTCATATCTCTGATTTTGCTGGAGGGAAGTCCATGAGCAAATATTGTTAGAACATAGTTTGATTCTACAACCCTCAATTAGAGTTTTGATGATAATAAAATACAAGAATAAATAAATTGTAAGATTGACATATAAGACACATATGCTACTTAAAATTATGTTGTGTATTTACAGAAGTTCTGATGGAATCAGCATCAGAAGATCAATATCAACATCAGCATCAGAAGATATGTCAGTATCAGAAGATCAAACATGTGCTACACGCTGAAGTTACCAGATCATACGCTGAAGCCTGATGACCAGAATCTGCGCATAAAATACTCTGACTCTGATCAAGATCCTAACCAAGTCATCAGCACTCAGAAGCGTCAGCATAAGCTAAAGCAAAGAACATTCTGATTATCATTAGAAGAACACTCTGAAGTGTTACTATGCATTCAAGACAGATTAATTACCAACGGCTTTATCCAAGACAAGATCTTCTCAAAAAGGATATAACGTTATTAGCATTGAAATGGATTTATGGACAACCAACGTATCTCTTCCGTGGCTATTTAAACAAGACTGTGTGAGAAAAGAAAAGGTTAATAATCTACGCATATACACGCCTACGTAAACAAAATCTCTCATTCAAATTGCCAAAGCTTTCAACCACTCCTACTCAAAAGAATTAGCAATCTAGTTTTTATTCTAAGCTTAATATTGTGTATTATCACAGTTGTGATATATAGTTTTGGTAGAAAACATTAACACACTTTTTGTTCAATTATCTGTAAGAGAATTTCCTTGAGATAAACCGGTATGTGGTTAGACTCAAGAAGGCTTTAACAGTTGTTAAAGTAGTTGTTGTATTCAGTTGAATATAGTGGATTAAGACCTCGTTGGAGAGAGGCGAAATCACCTTGACGGGTGGACTGGAGTAGTTTGAGATCAAACGAACCAGGATAAAAATACAGTGTTGTCTGCATTTGATTTAAAGTTTTACAATTCACCCCCCCCCCCCTTCTTGTGTTTTTCACATCTTCAATTGGCATTAGAGCGCCTGGTTCTGAGATTATAACACTTAACCGTGTCAGTACAAGATCTAGCGTCAGAAAAACATAATGGCAGGACCACATCAAAACATCAGCAATGACAACAATGAAGAAAGAGACAGATTCAGTGGAAAACCTCCAGTCTTTGATGGAGAGAACTTTGACTACTGGAAGGACAAAATTGAAAGTTTCTTTCTGGCCCATGATGCTGATCTGTGGGACATGGTGACTGATGGATACACGCACCCAGTGGATGGAAGTGGTCAGAAGATTGACAGGAAAGTATTGTCTGATCAACAAAAGCGTGATTTCAGAAATCATCACAAGGCCAGAACAATTCCTCTCAGCGCCATCTCTTATTCTGAATATGAAAAGATATCAAACAGAGACACTGGAAAGAATATGTTTGACTCTCTGAGAATGACGCATGAAGGCAACATTCAAGTCAAAGAAACCAAAGCTCTTGCGCTCATTCAGAAGTATGAGGCATTCAAGATGGAAGAAAGTGAATCAATAGAAACGATGTTCTCAAGATTTCAAATTCTAGTTGTTGGTCTCAAAGTTCTTGACAAAGGGTATTCCACTGATGATCATGTTAAGAAGATCATCAGAAGCTTGCCAAAACAGTGGAGGCCAATGGTCACAGCGCTTAAGCTAGCCAAGGATCTCAACAAAATCTCTCTGGAGGAACTTGTCAGCTCCCTCAGAAGTCACGAGATAGAGCTAGAAGCAGACGAACCTCAAAAGCAAGGTAAGCCATTAGCTTTAAAATCTAACAGAAAATCCGACTCCAAGGTTTTGCAGGCTGTAGAAGAAACCTCTGATGGGTCTTCATCAGAAGAAGATGAACTATCTCTCCTCTCCAGAAGGGCGAACCAACTGTGGAAGCAGAGGCAAAGGAAGTTCGGGAATCCCAGAAGACCAGAGAATCAGAATGAATCTTTCTCCAGATACAGAAGGTCAGAATCCTCCTCTGGACACAGAAGATCTGAAGGTTATTCAGGAAGCAGAAAGCCAAACAACAAAGACATCATCTGCTATGAATGTAACGAGCAAGGACACTACAAAAGTGATTGCCCAAAGCTTCAGAAGGAAAATCCCAAAAAGAAGTTTGGCAAGGAAAGGAAGAAAAGTCTCATGGCTACATGGGATGATTCTGACACATCTGAAGCTGACTCAGAATCAGATGATGAAAGAGAAAACATAGCTCTCATGGCAAACATAACAGAAGACAGCGAAGCTTCTGAGTCAGACTCTGAATCAGACACAGAAGAGGTATTTCCTGACTTTGCTATAAACTTTTACTAAGGCTGAACTAGCTGAAAGCCTTAATGAAATTCTGGAAAGATATCAGCAGATCAGAGTTAAATTCAGAAACCTAAAAAGGAATCTTTCTTCTGACTCTGATAAGACTGAGAGTCTCAAATTGTAGATTTCTGAGTTAAAAGATAAACTTTCAAAATTAGAAAATCTATTGCAAAACTCTCAGAAGGAAACAATCTCTGAAACTCCTAGCAGTGCTGATGAGATCATCAAGGAGTATGATCACAACTTTCAGAAGTTTCTAGCTAAAAACATAGATAGAAGCAAAATGGCTTCAATGATCTATGGAGTTAGCAGAAATGGCAGAAAAGGAATAGGATACCAAGGTAAGGTACCTACACCAAAAAATGCCATGGATTTAGTTATAAAACGCACTTCACTTGATTCACACTTTGTATATGGGCACACACATGACATCAAATACACAAGTAGTAATTATTCTGTCAAACCAAAATTCAACCAGAGTTTTGGTAAAACTAACAAATCAGGACCCAAGAAAATATGGGTACCTAAGGATAAAATAATACATGTGGCAGATATCTTTAGCAGCAAAGCAGAAACACCAATCATGGTACCTAGACTCTGGCTGCTCACGACACATGACGGGAAGAAGGCATATGTTCCAAATCCTGGAACTTAAGCCTGGAGGCCACGTAGGCTTTGGAGGCAATCAGAGAGGAAAGATCATTGGCTCTGGAACAGTAGGTAATGGAAATCTTCCCTCTATAAGTAATGTTTTATTAGTAGATGGATTAATGCATAATCTATTATCCATAAGTCAATTAAGTGATAACGGTTATGATATAATCTTTAATCAAAATTCATGCAAAGCTGTTAGTCAGAAAGATGGGACTATCCTATTTAATGGAAAGAGGAGAAACAACATTTATAAAATAAAACTTTCTGAACTAAAAAGTCAGAATGTAAAGTGTCTTCTGTCTGTTAACAACGAGCAATGGATCTGGCACAGAAGATTGGGACATGTTAGTATGAGAAGAATATCTCAGATTAACAAACTCAATCTGGTCAGAGGACTTCCTAACCTGAAGTTCAATTCAGATGCTCTGTGTGAAGCATGTCAGAAAGGCAAGTTTGCAAAACCAGCCTTCAAATCTAAAAACGTTGTTTCTACCTCCAAGCCATTAGAACTTCTGCACATTGTCTTATTTGGACCAGTTAAAACTGTTTTAGTCAGTGGCAAGAAGTATGGGTTAGTAATCGTAGATGACTATAGCAGATGGACATGGGTAAAGTTCTTAAGACACAAGGACGAGTCACACTCTGTGTTTGTCACCTTCTGCAACCAAGTTCAGAATGAAAAGGATCTTAGAATCGTCAAAGTCAGAAGTGATCATGGTGGAGAGTTTGAAAACAAATATTTTGAGTCATTCTTTAATGACAAAGGCATTCCGCATGATTTCTCTTGTCCTAGAACTCCCCAGCAAAATGGAGTTGTAGAACGAAAGAACAGAACATTGCAAGAAATGGCCAGAACCATGATCAACGAGACTAACGTTGCTAAGATCTTCTGGGCAGAAGCAATAAACACAGCGTGTTATATTCAGAATAGAATCTCTATAAGACCTATTCTGGAAAAGACTCCATATGAATTGTGGAAGAACAGAAAGCCCAACATTTCTTATTTTCATCCATTTGGATGTACTTGCTTTATTTTGAATACTAAAAATTATTTGAACAAGTTTGACTCTAAAGCACAAAAGTGTATTATGTTAGGATACTCTGAACGCTCAAGAGGGTACAAAGTATACAATACAGAAACACAAATTGTGGAAGAGTCAATCAGTGTTCGTTTTGATGATAAGCTTGACTCTCAAAAGTCAAAGCAGAATGAAGTATTTGCAGGTATGGGAGTTGAATTCACAGGTACTGAAGACGAGTCATCAGAAGCTCTTAACAAAGACACTCCCTCAACATCAGAAAGAGGCACTGCAAGCAATCCAGCACCTTCTGTTGATCAACTTCAGAAAAGACTATCCAGAAGCAGCTTGAATCACCCAGAAGAAACAATCTTAGGAAGAAAGGAAGATCCAATTAGAACAAGATCTAGCTTCAGAAACTCTGAAGAATCCCTCATGGGACTGGTTTCTCTAATTGAACCATCATCAATTGATGAAGCACTTCTGGACAATGACTGGATTCTAGCAATGCAAGAGGAGTTGAATCAATTCACAAGAAATGATGTATGGGATCTAGTTCCTAAACCAAAAGGATTCAACGTCATTGGAACAAAATGGGTGTTCAGAAACAAACTGAATGAACAAGGTGAAGTCATCAGAAACAAAGCACGACTGGTAGCACATGGTTATAGTCAGCAAGAGGGGATAGACTATACATAAACCTTTGCTCCAGTCGCCAGGTTAGAATCTATCAGACTTTTAATTTCATTTGCTGTTAATAAAGGCATCACTCTGTATCAGATGGATGTTAAGAGTGCATTCTTAAATGTCTATATAGAAGAAGAGGTATATGTGCACCAACCCCCTGGTTTTGAAAGTTCCAAAAATCCAGAATATGTTTTCAAACTAAAGAAGTCACTCTATGGTCTGAAACAAGCTCCCAGAGCTTGGTATGAAAGACTAAGTAACTTCCTGTTAGAAAAGGAATTCACCAGAGGGAAAGTGGACACAACTCTATTCTGTAAGACAGTTAAGAATGACATTTTAGTATGTCAGATTTATGTTGATGACATCATATTTGGATCTACTAAACCTTCTCTGGGAAGAAAGTTTGCTAAGTGTATGCAGGCAGAATTTGAGATGAGCCTAATGGGGGAACTTAAATTCTTTCTGGGCATTCAGATCAATCAAACCCCAGAAGGAACTTACATTCATCACAACAAATATGTCAGAGAACTTCTGAAGAAATTTGATCTCTCAGAATGTAAGCCATCAAAGATTCCAATGCATCCCACGTGCATTATGGAAAGAGAATAGGTAAGCAAAAAGGTAGAACAGAAGGTCTACAGAGGTATGATTGGTTCTCTTTTTTATCTGACAGCTTCAAGGCCTGACATTTTATTCAGTGTATGCATTTGTGCTAGATTCCAATCAGATCCTAGAGAATCTCACTTAACAGCAGTTAAGCGAATTTTCAAGTATTTTAAAGGTACTACTAATCTGGGTTTGTTTTATAGAAAATCAAGTGATTACAGCTTAGTAGGTTACTGTGATGCTGATTTTGCTGGAGACAGAGTAGAGCGTAAAAGCACTTCTGGAAGCTGCCAGTTTCTGGGAGAAAATCTGATCTCATGGTCCAGCAAAAGACAATCCACAATTGCTCTATCAACAGCAGAAGCTGAATACATAGCAGCAGCTGGATGCAGCACACAAATGCTCTGGATGAAAAGTCAACTTGAGGACTTCCAGATATTTGAGAGTAACATTCCTATCCTCTGTGACAATACCTCTGTTATTTGCTTAAGTAAAAATCCAATTTTACATTCTAGGGCTAAGCATATAGAAATAAAACATCATTTTATTAGGGACTATATTCAGAAAGGGATTTTAAATTTTAAATTTATTAACACAGACCATCAAAGGGCTGATATTTTTACAAAACCACTTTCTGAAGATAGGTTCAACTTCATTCTGAAACATCTCAGCATGAAGCTCTGCCCAGAATAAAAATGTTTTGATTCTAGATATTAACCGTCAGAACTTTGTTTATTTTTCTGTGAACTTCTGATCAATCTTCTTTCAAAATCTTAGAAGTGCAGATTGTATCAGAATCTATCCATGAAGATCTGAGCGCTTCATTTCCAGGATAGAGATGTGCTGTTCACTCAAGCAAACAAGTGTCATCCAATCATCAACCATTTTCTTAGGCTGAACACGCGTTCACGTTTCTGAAAAGGAAAAAGCGCTGATTGGATGCATTGAGACACATGTCATGGGTAATCGTTCCAAATATCTTTCTGAATCCCCTAAAATCAGCTATCATTAAATGCTAATAATCATTATTAATTTCTCTCTCTTAAACGTTTATGTTTTCAAAACCTTTTTAGAAAACTATTTAAACACACTTCACATCATTTACACTTTTTACCTTCACTTTCGTTTTCTCTGAATATTTCTGTTTTCATTGTTCTTACTTTCTCAAAAACCCTTTCAATCTTTTTCAAAAACCTCGTGTGAACATGGCTTCTTCCAGCATTCCTACTGCAGGTTCCCAGAAAACTGTTTCATATGAACAATATGAAGTACCCCTCAGAACGCTTCTAACACCAGTCAAAAACCTAGAGGTTCTGTCAGAATTAATCGTGGATTTCAACAGCCTTAAGGAGAATGGGTTTGATTTATCTAAAGAGGTTAAAGCTCAAGGCTGGGAAAGGTATTTTGATAGACTGGTGGGTCCAACTTTTCCTATTCTGGTAAAGGAATTTTGGATTCACGCTTCTTCTTCAAATCATCAAGTTACATCATATATCATGGGGAAGAAGATTGTTATTACTGAAGACCTGATTGCAAGACTCATAGGGTATAGTGGTGGTGGTATTCGTTGCATTGATATAACAGAAAGGTGTGCTGATGCTGCCCTAATTGCAAGGGAAATCTTTACTCTGGGGCTTCCCTCCAGCAAGATAAGGGATTTGAAGGACAAACACAGAATTTGGGCCAAGATCATTATGGGTTGTTTCAACCACAGGAAGCCTACCAGCTCTCCTGATTACATTAATATTGATCAGCAGTTTCTGATCTATTTTATCTCTCAGAAGGTCAAGATAAATCTAGCTCATCTTCTGTTCAACCATCTCAGAACAAGTGTCAAAGAAACAAGAGAAGAGGAACGAACAAAAAGGGATTGGATACCCTTGGGAAGACTGATATCAGTTATTCTTACAGAGAATAGGCTGATTGACCATCTGCAAGAGGCTCAAGAAATCAGCACTCTGGAAGCTTTTATTGGCAAGCAGCTGAATGCCAAAAATCTGAAGAAGATGAAGTTGATAGAGAACATCAAGAAGGAGCCAAGCGTCACTCCCTTTGATGAAATCTCCAGCAGAAGAGTCCCTCTGGACAACTTCCCTCTGTTCTCAAAAATTGACTCCAACCCTGAAATAATTCTGAGATATTTGGATGCTTGTAAAGCTGATGGTACAACACCAAATCTGAATATTCAAGATCTTCAGCAGAAGGCTCCAGAGGTTGTTCTGAAGAAGACTAAGAAAAGAAAAGCTGCTGCAGAAGGATCATCTCAACAGACTCCCAAGAAGAGAGGTAATCCTTCTTCTGTAACTGTTTTAGATTCAACTTCTGTATCAACATCTATTCAAATTCCAATTCCAACTCCATCTGAAAACCCAACACCTCAAACTTTCGATGATTTTGACTTAGACTTTGACCCTTCTGAATCATTAACCCTCAGAAGATCTCGCTCCCAACCATAAAATCCAAATACTGAAGCCATACCAGAACAAGAACTTGCACAAGTTCTTTCTGATATAGACCAACACACTTCCATTCCCGAACCGGAAAATCCAAATCCAAACACTGAAATTCCCATCTCACCAATACCAGAAATTCCACTCTCTCCAGAACAAGAAATGCCTCTACTTTCATCTCCTCAACCAGAAATTAATCCACCCTCTCCTCAACCTAAACAATCTCCACAACCTGAGACTCAAACCTCAGAGGCTCAACCCTCTGAATCCCCTGAACCACAACCTTTGGCCATTCAATTGCCTTGTGGCACCACTGTGAATATTCCACAACTTCCCTCTTCACCAGAACTAACTCCACCAATTCCCCATCAAGTCCAATCGTAATTCCTGACTCTCCCACTCCCTCACCTAAGAAAAATTCAGACGACCACAGCAAGACTGTCATTGATTTTACAGTCCTTGAACGCCTTGCTGCATTAGCCAACAAAACTACTATCCCAAAACCAAAACATCCAGATGTTGGTTCCAACATATTGAACTTTGAAACAGATGTACATAAGTGGATCACTTCTCTGAAACAAGCAAGTCTGGAACTAGTTGATCCTGCTGTATCAGACCTCCTCTGGACAAAATTCAGAAGATGGGTATGCTCTGAAACCTTTAAGTTGCAAGACCAGAGCTACGGACAAGCTCAACAGAACTTCAGCAATCCGCTGAAAGAAATTGAAGGTCCAGTTCTGAGCAAGCTGCTTAAGGAAGAAGTTCTCCATCTGGACATTGCTCCTTGGTCTGAACAACGTCCAGCATCCAAAGTTCAACCTGCAAAAGAACAGAGTATTCCAGCTGAAGACTAGGGTCAAGAAGAAGATACTATAGAAAGCTCTGAGAAGCACCCTGTTTCTGAAGATCCTCAAGCTTCCTCTCTTGACAGGCAAACTCTGGAGGACTTGAAAAGATCTGATATGCTGATGAATGAAAGAATGGATAAGCAGGACACCAAAATTGATGCTATAGCAAACATGTTATCTCAGCAACAGGAAACCAACACCCAAATCAAGAGCATGTTGGAGGCTTTGTTCACACGACTTCCTCCTCCTTCTTAGAATTTTCCTTACTGTTTTTATAACTTGTTTATCTGTAATATTTGTTCTGAACTTATCATTGCTTCTGTTTTTAATATAAATACATTTTCAGCTCTGAATATTTTAACTCTGATTATTTGTGCTTTTTGATAACTGGCAAAAAGGGGGAGAAAGAATGATATTTTTCAATAACGGATTACTGAGACATAAGTCTCAAACATTCTAACATTCTGATATATTTGAATTTCTTTCTTCTGAAAAGCTTACAGGTACAAAAATTTGATGAATCTGATGAACTCTGATACAATAAAAGTTCTGATGCTCAAAGAAAGTTCAATAAAGTTCTGATGCTCAAAGTCTCATGGAAATAAAGGGAAGTAATCAACTCAGGGGGAGTTTTTCTCTTCGTTGCTCTGATACCTTTTATTCCTTATCTTTAATCTCTAATATCTTTTACTCGTTATTTGTTAATCTCTGATACCTCTTACTCTTTATTTTTAATTGAAAAAATCTGGTTTTTGTCATCATCAAAAAGGGGTAGATTGTTAGAACATAGTTTGATTCTACAACCCTCAATTAGAGTTATGATGATAACAAAATACAAGAATAAATAAATTGTAAGATTGACATATAAGACACATATGCTACTTAAAATTATGTTGTGTATTTACAGAAGTTCTGATGGAATCAACATCAGAAGATCAATATCAACATCAGCATAAGAAGATATGTCAGCATCAGAAGATCAAACATGTGCTACACACTGAAGTTACCAGATCATACGCTGAAGCCTGATGACCAGAATCTGCGCATAAAATACTCTGACTCTGATCAAGATCCTAACCAAGTCATCAGCACTCAGAAGCGTCAGCATAACCTAAAGCAAAGAACATTCTGATTATCATTAGCAGAACACTCTGAAGCGTTACTATGAATTCAAGACAGATTAATTACCAACGGCTTTATCCAAGACAAGATCTTCTCAAAAAGGAAAGAACGTTATTAGCATTGAAATGGATTTATGGACAACCAACGTATCTCTTCCGTGGCTATTTAAACAAGACTGTATGAGAAAAGAAAAGGTTAATAATCTACGCATATACACGCCTACGTAAACAAACTCTCTCATTCAAATTGCTAAAGCTTTCAACCACGCCTACTCAAAAGCATTAGCAATCTAGTTTTTATTCTAAGCTTAATATTGTGCATTATCACAGTTGTGATATATAGTTTTGGTAGAAAACATTAACACACTTTTTTTTAAATTATCTGTAAGAGAATTTCCTTGAGATAAACTGGTCTGTGGTTAGACTCAAGAAGGCTTTAACAGTTGTTAAAGTAGTTGTTGTATTCAGTTGAATATAGTGGATTAAGACCTCGTTGGAGAGAGGCGAAATCACCTTGAAGGTTGGACTAGAATAGTTTGAGATCAAACGAACCAGGATAAAAATACAGTGTTGTCTGCATTTGATTTAAAGTTTTACAATTCAACCCCCCTTCTTGTGTTTTTCACATCTTCAAATATTTCCCTTACAATTGAGCCTACGTCAGAGCATCTCTCAGCCATGTCAATGCATCTGACACCTCCACCATTGTAACCAATAAGCTTTGAAATTAGGTCTTCTGTAATGACAATTTTATTCCCTATGACATAAGAGGTAACTTGATGATTTGAAGAAGAAGCATGTATCCAGAATTCTTTGACAAGAATTAGAAATGTTGGCCCCAGAAGACGGTCAAAGTATCTGTTCCAACCTTGAGCAGTAACGTCTTCATACAGATTGAAGCCGTTTTCGTGCAAGCTTTCAAAGTCAATAATCAGTTCTGAAAGAACTTCTAAATTATCAATGGGAGTGAGTAGCGTTCTCTAAGGTTCTTCGTACTGTTCCATTGAAGCAGATTCCTGAGTACTGATGTTTTGGACGCTTGAAGAAGCCATTGTTCACACAAGATTTGAGGAAGATGAAAGGGGTTTTTGAAAATATGAACTTGAAACGATAGAAAGTATTTAGAGAGTAAAAAGAAGTGATTGTAAAAAGTGAGATTTGAGTTTAAATAGTTTTTCTTGAAAGCGTAAATAGTAAGAGAGAGAAATAATTAGTCATGATTATAAGCATTAATGACAGCTAAAATTAGGGGATTCAGAAAGATACTGGATCGGTTACCCATGACATGTGTCTCAATGTACCCAATCAGCGCTTTTGACCTTTCAGAAAAGTGAACGCGTGTTCAGCCTCAGAAAGTAGCTGATGAATGGATGACAACTGTTTGATTATGTAAACAACACGCTTCTATCCTTGAAATGAAACGTTCAGATCTTCATGGATGGATTCTGATGCAATCTATACTTCTAAAACTCTGAAGACAGGTTGATCAGTAGTTCACAGAAAATAACAAAGTTCTAATGGTTAAGATATGTAAATAAAACAATTTATTCTGGGTATAGCTTCATGCTGAGATGTTTCAGAATGAAGTTAAACCTATCTTCAGAAAGAGGTTTTGTAAAGACATCAGCCCATTGATGGTCTGTGTCAATAAATTTTAAGCTAAGAATCCCTTTCTGAATATAGTCCCTAATAAAATGATGTTTTATTTCTATATGCTTAGCCCTAGAATGCAAAATTGGATTTTTACTGAGACAAATAGCAGAAGTATTGTCACAGAGGATAGGAATGTTACTCTCAAATATGTTGAAGTCTTCAAGTTGACTTTTCATCCAGAGAATTTACGTGCTACATCCAGCAGCTGCTATGTATTCAGCTTCTGCTGTTGATGGTGCTATTATGGGCTGTCTCTTGCTGGTCCATGAGATCAGATTTTTTCCCAGAAACTGGTAGCTTCCAGAAGTGCTTTTACATTCTACTATGTCTCCAGCAAAGTCAGCATCACAATATCCTATTAAGCTATAATCATTTGATTTTCTATAAAACAAACCCAGATTAGCAGTACCTTTCAGATACTTGAAAATTCGCTTAAATGCTGTTAAGTGAGAATCTCTAGGATCTGGTTGGAATCTAGCAAATAAGAAAACACTAAATAAAATGTCAGGCCTTGAAGCCGTCAGATAGAGGAGAGAACCAATCATACCTTTGTAGACCTTTTGTTCTACCTTTTTACTTACCTCTTCCTTTTCCAAAATGCATGTGGGATGCATTGGAATCTTTGAGGGCTTACATTATGAGAGATAAAATTTCTTCAGAAGTTCTCTGACATATTTTCTCTGATAAATGTAAGTTCCTTCTGGAGTTTGGTTTATCTGAATGCCTAGAAAGAATTTAAGTTCCCCCATTAAGCTCATCTCAAACTCTGCCTGCATACATTTAGCAAACTCTCTTCCCAGAGAGGGTTTAGTAGATCCAAAGATGATGTCATAAACATAAATCTGACATACTAACATGTCATTCTTAACTGTCTTACAAAATAAGGTTGTGTCCACTTTCCCTCTAGTGAATTCCTTTTCTAACAGGAAGTTACTTAGTCTTTCATACCAAGCTCTGGGAGCTTGTTTCAGACCATAGAGTGACTTCTTTAGTTTGAAAACATATTCAGGATTTTTGGAATTTTCAACCTCAGGGGGTTGGTGCACATATACCTCTTCATCTATATAGCCATTTAAGAATGCACTTTTGACATCCATCTGATACAGAGTGATGCCTTTATTTACAACAAATGATATTAAAAGTATGATAGATTCTAACCTGGCGAATGGAGCAAAGGTTTCTTTATAGTCTATCACCTCTTGATGACTATAACCTTGTGCTACCAGTCGTGCTTTGTTTCTGATGACTTCTCCTTGCTTGTTCAGTTTGTTTCTGAACACCCAATTTGTTCCAATGACGTTGAATCCTTTTGGTTTGGGAACCATATCCCATACATCATTTCTGGTGAATTGATTCAGTTCCTCTTGCATTGCCAGAATCTAATCATTGTCCACAAGTGCTTCATCAATAGTTGTTGGTTCAATCAGAGAGACCAGTCCCATGATGGATTCTTCAGAGTTTCTGAATGTTGATCTTGTTCTGATTGGATCATCCTTCTTTCCCAGTATTGTATCTTTTGGGTGATCAATGCTGCTTCTGGATAGTCTTTTCTGGAGTTGATCAACAGGAAGTGTTGGATTGCTTGCAGTAACTCTTTCTGATGTTGAGGGAGTGTCTCTGTTGAGAACTTCTGATGAGTTGTCTTCAGTACCTGTGAGTTCAACTTCCATACCTGCAAGGAATTCACTCTGCTTTGACTTTTGAGAGTCAAGATTATCATCAAACCTAACACTGATTGACTCTTCAACAATCTATGTTTCTGTATTGTATACTCTGTACCCTCTTGAGCGTTTAGAGTATCCTAACATAATACACTTTTGTGCTTTAGAGTCAAACTTGTTCAAATAATTTTTTGTACTCAGAATAAAGCATATGCATCCAAATGGATGAAAATAAGAAATGTTGGGCTTTCTGTTCTTCCACAATTCATATGGAGTCTTTTCCAGAATAGGTCTTACAGAGATTCTATTCTGAATGTAACATGCTATGTTAATTTCCTCTGTCCAGAAGATCTTACCAATGTTAGTCTCATTGATCATGGTTCTGGCCATTTCTTGCAATGTTCTGTTCTTTCGTTATACAACTCCATTTTGTTGGGGAGTTCTAGGACAAGAGAAGTCATGAAAATGCCTTTTTCATTAAAAAATATTTCAAAATTTTTATTTTCAAATTCTCCACCATGATCACTTCTGACTTTGACAATTCTAAAATCCTTTTCATTCTGAACTTGGTTGCAGAAGGTAACAAACACAGAGTGTGACTTGTCCTTGTATCTTAAGAACTTTACCCATGTCCATCTACTATAGTCATCTACGATTACTAACCCGTACTTCTTGCCACTGACTGAAGCAGTTTTTACTGGTCCAAATAAGTCAATATGCAGAAGTTATAATGGCTTAGAGGTGGAAACAACATTTTTGGATTTGAAAGTAGGTTTTGCAAATTTTCCTTTTTGACATGCTTCACACAGAGCATCTGAGCTGAACTTCAATTTTGGAAGTCCTCTTACCAGATTTAGTTTGTTAATTTGAGATATTCTTCTCATACTAACATGCCCCAATCTTCTGTGCCAGACCCATTGCTCGTTGTTAACAGAAAGTAGGCATTTTACATTCTGACTCTTTAGTTCAGAAAGTTTTATTTTATAAATGTTGTTTTTCCTCTTTCCATTAAATAGGATAGTCCCATCTTTCTGACTAACAGCTTTGCATGAATTTTGATTGAAGATTATATCATAACCATTATCACTTAGTTGACTTATGGATAACAGGTTATGCATTAATCCATCAACTAATAATACATTATTTATAGAGGGAAGATTTCCATTACCTACTGTTCCAGAACCAATGATCTTTCCTCTCTGATTACCTCCAAAGCCCACGTAGCCTCCAGGCTTAATTTCTAGGCTTTGGAACATATGCCTTCTTCCCGTCATGTGTCGCGAGCAGCCAGAGTCCAGGTACCATGATTGGTGTCTTAGCCTTGCTGCTAAAGATATTTGTTACATGTATAATTTTATCCTTAGGTACCCACATTTTCTTGGGTCCTGATTTGTTAGTTTTACCAAAATTCTGATTGAATTCTGGTTTGACAGAATAATCACTACTTGTGTATTTTATGTCATGTGTGTGTGCCCATATATAAAATGTGAATTGAGTGGTGTGCGTTTTATAACTAAGTCCATGGAATTTTTTGGTGTAGATACCTTACCTTGATATCCTATCCCTTTTCTGCCATTTCTGCTAACTCCATAGATCATTGAAGCCATCTTGCTTTTGTCTATGTTTTTAGCTAGAAACTTCTGAAAGCTGTGATCATACTCTTTGATGATCTCATCAGCATTATTGGGAGTTTCAGAGATTGTTTCCTTTTGAGGGTTTTGCAAATCATTTTCTAATTTTCTAATTTTTTCTTTTAACTCAGAATTCTCTAATCTGAGACTCTCAGACTTTTCAGAGTCAGGGGCAAGATTCCTTTTCAGGTTCCTGAATTTGACTCTGATTTGCTGATACCTTTCCAGAATTTCATTTAGGCTTTCTGGAAGTTCAACCTTAGTAAAGTTTATGGTAAAATCAGGAAATACCTCTTCAGTGTCTGATTCTGAGTCTGAACCAGAAGCTTCACTGTCTTCTGATACGTTTGCCATGAGAGCTATGTTTGCTCTTTCATCATCCGATTCTGAGTCAGCTTCAGATGTGTCAGAATCATCCCATGTAGCCATGAGGCTTTTCTTCTTTTCCTTGAAGAACTTCTTTTTGGGCTTTTCCTTCTGAAGCTTTGGGCAGTCACTTTTGTAGTGCCCTTGCTCGTTACATTCATAGCAGATGATGTCCTTGTTGTTTGGCTTTTTGTATCCTGAAGAACCTTCAGATCTTCTATGTCTAGAGGAAGACTCATACTTTCTGTATCTGGAGGAGGATTCATTCTGATTCTCTGATCTTCTGGGATTTCTGAACTTCCTTTGTCTCTGCTTCCATAGTTGGTTCACCCTTCTGGAGAGGAGAGACAGTTCATCTTCTTCTGATGAGGATCCATCAGAAGTTTCTTCCACAGCCTACAAAACCTTAGAGTCAGATTTTCTGTTAGATTTTAAAGCTAGTGGCTTACCTTGCTTTTGAGGCTCATCTTCTTCTATCTCTATCTCGTGACTTCTGAGGGAGATGACAAGTTCCTCCAGAGATATTTTGTTGAGATCTTTGGCTAGATTAAGTGTTGTGACCATTGGCCTCCATTTCTTGGGCAAGCTTCTGATGATCTTCTTAACGTGATCAGCAGTAGAATACCCTTTGTCAAGAACCTTCAGTCCAGCAACAAGGCTTTGGAATCTTGAAAACATAGTTTCTATTGATTCACTATCTTCCATCTTGAATGCCTCATAATTCTGAATGAGCACAAGGGCCTTGGTTTCTTTGACTTGAATGTTGCCTTCATGCGTCATTCTCATAGAGTCAAACATGTTCTTGGAAGTCTCTCTGTTTGATATTTTCTCATATTCTGAGTATGAGATGGCACTGAGGAGTATTGTTCTAGCCTTGTGGTGGTTTCTGAATTCACGTTTTTGTTGATTAGACATCATTTTTCTGTCTACCCTCTGACCACGTCCATCCACTGGGTGTGTGTATCCATCAGTCACCATGTCCCATAGATCAACATCATGGGCCAGAAAGAAACTCTCAATTTTGTCTTTCCAGTAGTCAAAGTTTTCTCCATCAAAGACTGGAGGTTTGCCACTGAATCTCTCCTTGTCTTCATGGTTGTCATTACTGATGTTTTGGCTTGTTCCCACCATAGTGTTTTTCTGAAGCTTGGATCTTGTACTGACACGGTTAAGTGTTTAAGCTCAGAACCAGGCGCTCTGATGCCAATTGAATATGTGAAAAACACAAGAAGGGGGGGTTGAATTGAAAACTTGAAGTTAAAAGCTCAATGACAAAGTATTTTTATCCTGGTTCGTTTGATCTTAAATTACTCCATTCCACCCGTCAAGGTGATTTCGCCTCTCTCCAACGAGGTCTTAATCCACTAATCTCAAAAGGATTACAATCACTACTTTAAAAACTATTGAAGTCTTCTTGAGTACAACCACAATCCGGTTAATCTCAAGGAACACTGTTTCAAAACTATTATACAAGATGTGTGTTGTTGTTTTTCTTACAAAAACTGTTTATCACAACTGTGATAATTTACACAAGATTATAGCTTGGAAATGTAAATGATATTGCTTGCAGCTTTGAATATGCGTGAGTGGTAATATGGCAAAATGGTTCTTGATTTTGAATGCTGACTTTGTTTATATAGACAGTGGAATGACGTTGATCATAAAGTATGTTTAATGTCATTAACACACTTTCCATTTGGAGAAGATCATGTCTGAAAGAAGCCGTTGGAATTGATGCTGTTATGAATGATCAGTAACGCTTCAGAATCTTATCTCCTTACTTGCTGATTACGCTTCAGAATATTGATGACTTGGATTAACATGTTCTTGTTCAGAATAAGAGTTTACTTTTCTTAAGCGTAGGTTTTGGTCATCAATCTTCAGCGCATGTTCTGATTGCTTCAGCGTGTAGCTCTTATGGCTTAACTTCTGATGCTGCTTTGGTCAGAACTTCTGCATACATAAAACATAATTTTTAGGGTTCATATTTGTTCTTTGTATTTATTATTTATTCTTTGTATTTGTTATCATCAAAACTCTAACTAAGGGTTGTAGAATCAAACTATGGTCTAACACGTTGAACCGTTAGGCTCAATGAGTTAGCCTTCTTGGCTCCAATGCACATCATACTTTATGCCTTGGTCTCTATCCCGAATTATTCTCTTCATTATTGTTATTCCTCTTCTATATTCCATTTTTGTTTTACTAACGACCTTATCTCCATCATGCACAGAATCATCACGTGGGTGATCGTCGTTAGTAGCTATCTAACCTGTAATAAACATAAACATAAATCCAATATAAAATTCCATAGTCATTTCAATATATATAAAATGAAAATGCCAAAAATTAACATAAACATAAACTTAAACGTAAACACAAACAAAAAAACCCATCATATATATCATCTTTTTTATTCCAAAACATAGAACCAAAATAAAATGTAATAATGTTAAATGCTAAAAGTGTTGCTGTTATATATCAAGCCCTACCAAGAACCCAAAAATTAAAATGCATACATATAACCCAGTTTAGACATCAATAGGAGGATAATGTCTTAGATGTTAGCATAGTACATTATCAAGGAGGATAACTCAGTTTGGACATCAATGGAGATAAATACATTTTCAATAAAGAACATACCTTGAGAACCGGTCGGTGTGGGTGGAGGAAAACTGAGCGAGACGGTGGAGGACGGTGTACGATGGTGAAGGATTTGCGACAGAGGAGGAAATGGGTTTCACTTACTATTGAAGGAGGGAAAGGGTTTCACTTCTGTATTCGTGAATCTGTGAATACACATATTCAATTTTTTTAATTTTCACTTATAAGGGTTTAGACAACGCTTTCTAAAAGCGCTGGCTAATATGGACCTATAGCAGCGCTTTTGAAAAGCGTTGGCTAATAGTGTCATTTAGCAGCGCTTTTCTAATTTTTTTTATTAATTTTTTATGACTTTAGACAGGGCTTTCTTAAAGCGCTGTCTAAAGTGGACCTTTACCAGCGCTTATGATAAAGCGCTTTCTAAAGCAATCCTTTAACAGCGCTTTTTAAAGTGTTGTCTAAGGTCATATGTTTAGCAGCGCTTTTACTAATTATTTTATACAGTTTCCGTGTTTTTTTAATTCACTTATAGCAGCGCTTTTGTACAAAAGCGTTGTCTAATGTGCGCCGTTAAAAATCACTTTTGGCGTAGTGAAGTATCACTTTCTTCATCTCAGCATCATCAGGAATACAAATCTGGTTACAAAATCTCAACACACCTTGCGCATCTAGCTTAAAATCATTATTCTCAGACTGATCGATCCCAACCATCGAATCTACCAGTTTCAAATCCAACTTCTGAGCTTCTCTGATACTGTCTAGAAATTCATTATTAATCTTCAACATACCTAACATAACACTCTGCAATGTCACCTCACAAACTAAGCTCATATCTCTGAACTGTTCAATTAATTCCAACTCCTTAACCATCATTGTCGACATATGTAAAGTCTTTCGACTCAATGCATCAGCTACCACATTTGCTTTTCCTGGATGATAATTTAATCCGAAATCATAATCCTTTAACAATTCCAACCATCTCCATTGCCTCATATTCAGCTCCTTCTGATCGAATAAATTCTTTAAGCTCTTATGGTCACTAAATACTTCAAATCTAGAACCATAAAGATAATGCCTCCAAATCTTCAACATAAAGACAACTACAACAAGCTCCAAATCATGCATAGGATAATTCTTCTCATGAGTCCTCAACTGCCTTGACGCATAAGCAACTACCTTATCATTCTGCATAAGCACACCTCCTAAACCCATCTTAGAAGCATCACAGTATACCATGAAAGGCTCTCCTGGATTAGGTAACATAAAAATCGGAGGCAGCGTCAATCTCTTCTTCAATTATGTAAAACTTTCTTCGCACTGAACATCCCATACAAAAGCTATACCTTTACAAGTCAACTTAGTCAACAGAAGTGCCAACTTATAAAAACCTTTGATAAACCTTCTATAGTAACCAGCTAATCCCAAAAAGCTCCTAATCTCAGTAACTGACTTCAGAGTTTCCCATTGCAACACAACATCAACCTTTGATGGATCTACAACAATGCCACTACATGATATCACATGACCAAGAAAACTAACCTCCTTTAACCAAAATTCACACTTGGACAGCTTTGCATACAACTTCTTATCT
Source organism: Vicia faba (assembly GCA_948472305.1). Lineage (NCBI taxonomy): Eukaryota > Viridiplantae > Streptophyta > Magnoliopsida > Fabales > Fabaceae > Vicia > Vicia faba. The sequence continues at coordinate 1,308,987,154 of OX451738.1, read as the reverse complement.
TTCAAAACTTGCAATACTACTCTTAAGTCTTCTGCATGCTCTTCTTCTAACTTAGAGTAAATCAAAATATCATCAATAAACACCACCACAAACCGATCCAGATAAGTATGAAAGATACGATTCATGTATTCCATGAATACTCTCGGTGCATTAGTAACACCGAAAGGCATCACTGAATGCTCGTAATGTCCATAACGCGTTCTGAAAGCCATCTTCTGGATATCTTCATCCTTCACTTTAATCTGATGGTAACCCGACCTCAAATCAATCTTACTAAACACACGAGTGTCCACCAATTGATCCATAAAGTCATCTATTCTTGGAAGTGGATACTTGTTCTTAATTGTCACTTTATTCAACTGTCTATAATCAACACAGAGCCTCATACTTCCATCTTTCTTCTTTACTAACAACACTGGAGCTCCCCACGATGATACACTTGGTATTACAAACTTCTTTTCAAGTAACTCTTCCAATTGCTTCTTTAAATCTGACAATTAAAATGTGGACATCCTGTATGGTGCCATAAACACAGGATCTCATCGGGACATCAGGGATCTCATCGGGGAAAACTTCAGGAAATTCACACACCACCTACAATTCCTCAATTATAGCTTGAGTCTCTACAGACAACGACGATGTCAACGAGAACATCTGTGCTTCTTCTTGCATCAACTTCCTCAATTGTCCAGCAGACAACAGACTATATTAATCTTCTTCAGGAGTAGAAAACCTCACAGACTTGTCATAACAGTTAATGTGAACATAGTTATGCTCTAACTAGTTCATAACCAAAATCACATCCAACCCTCTTAAAGGAAAACAAACCAAATCAACAACAAAGTCTTTGTCGAAGATCGATAAGGGACACTTTAAGCACACAAAAGAAGTAGTCACCGACCCCTTGGCTGGAGTGTCGACGACCATTTCTACATTCATAAAAGACAACATAAGACCCAATCTTTCAACATAATCAGCAGCAATAAAGCAATGAGTAGCACCGGTATCAACAATAGTAATTAAAGGAGTACTGTTAATGAAACATGTACCTATGATAAGTCTATCCTCAGTAGTTGTCTGATCCTCAACCAAAGGGAACACTTTGCCACTTGTCTGCACCCTCTTTGGTTTCTGACACTGACTGCCAATGTGCCCTTCTTCACTATAATTGAAACAAATCACATCCTTATGCTTGCATTCAGATACAACATGTCCCGTCTTACCACAACAGAAACACCTCTTTACCTCAGCAGTACACACATTACTCTTATGCCCAGGTTTTCCACATTTAAAACAAACCACACCAGCAGGAGCATCTCCCCCACTAGTCCTCTGACCCTGAGCAACTTTCTGTTTACCTTTACCAGCTGGGGTATCATAAGGCTTACCATGATTCTGTTGGTTCTTACCCCTCTTCTCATTGATAATCTTGTAATGAGCATTATTATCCTCCTCATAAATTCTGCAACTATCAACCAAATCAGCAAAGACACGAATCTTCTGGTATCCAACTACCTTCTTGATCTCTGGGCACAACCCGCTCTCAAACTTGATACACTTTGAAAACTCAGCATCTGCCTCACCGTAGTGCGGATAAAACTTAGCCAACTCATCAAACTTTGCAGCATACTCAACAACCGACATATTCCCTTGCTTCAGCTCAAGGAACTCAATTTCCTTCTTACCACGGACGTCTTCAGGAAAGTACTTCCTCAAATATTCGCTACAGAACACATCCCAAGTGACATTTTCACCCGCAGCTTCCAATCTCTGACAAGTCTCTAGCTACTAGTCATCAGCTTCGACTACTAGCATATGAGTACCATACTGAACCTTCTGCGCTGGAGTGCAGTCCATCACACGGAAGATTATATTAATATCCTTCAACCAATCTAATGCTCCGTCAGGATCATACTTTCCCTTGAAGGTAGGTGGATTATCTCTCTGGAAAGTCACCAAACTACGAGATCTAACATTCCCGTCAACATTCGGTTGATTCTCCATTGCATGCTCCATTGCTTCTAAAGCAGCAACAAGTGCAACATCATTCCTTCCATCCATCTCAACTTATAACTACAACATAAACAACGGTTAGAACTCAAAATAATAATACTCGATTATTAGACAACTACGACTCGACAACTTGGTCGGACGGACCAACCTTTGCTATGATATTAACTTTGTAACACCCCAATTATACCCGACAATTATAAATGCAAATCAGAGTTATAAAATTCATACAACTGAATCAGGATGCCACAAATTCAACTTAAAAACACATCGCGTTCAACGTGGATACATAATTGTGATACGGTGGGAGAACTGACTTGAAGGTTTTGCGTTTGATCGCAAATGTTGCGGTTAGCAAGAGTCGCCACCGACTTTTCTTTTATCAAAAAGGAAAGGTGAAAAAGCACAGGAAAGACCTTTGAGATTATTTCTTGAGTTCGGGGGGTAGATTATGAAAAGGGAAGGTATTAGCACCCTTTTCATCCATGTTTTTCCATTGGCTCTTAGTTACTTGCTAGATCACTTGCTTTTGTTTGAAATTATGCTTTGTGTGGTTTTTGAAATTATTTTGTAAAGAGGCCATTGTTTAGGAAAACTTTGTAATGATTCTCGTTCGTAAGAATGTATACAAAGTGTTTGATCTTTTGAAAATGTTTTCAAGTTTGTAATATGTTTTGAAAGTGTAGGTGTTTGTTTTGAAAACAACAAGGATGTTTTATTTTAAAGGGGAACAAGTAACTAGGAACATTCTACCTACTCGAAAGTCTTTCACTTTCATTTCCTTTCTCCTTTGACACTGTTATCTTACCATTGATTTGGTAAGTAACCATATCTTTGGATGTAAACAGGACAAGTGTGGGTCATCGTATAACCATGATTAGCAATGTTGCAAGGTATCTTAGCATTCTCTTTTATGGACCAAGATCATTTGGAAGGCAACATAGATAGCGTCATCGAGGGACTATGATCTTATATTTTTTCTTATTTTTGCTAAGATACCTCACATGCGTAATATGACCATTTTGTAAAGGCAACTAAGTGGATTTACCCTAGGGGTGCTTGTGTGCAAGTGTATTGTTTTCAATCTTAATTTTGTCTTTGAGTAGGGTTTTCTAAGCATTGGTTTTAGTCTTTCCATACAAACCCTAATTACTAGCATTTGTATATAAAAGCGATAAATTGCGGAATTTAAAGTTACTATGCTATTACAATACTAGTGGGAGGGGGGAGTACAAATTATAAATGGGGATTGCAAGAAAATAAACCTAATTAATCTATTACAACCATATTGAATTTATACAAGAATTGAATAAATAAATGTACAAGAATGAATAAATATACAAGAATGTAAATGTGAAGAAAATATATATTTTTGTTTGGATTTTTTAGAGAAAAGGGATTTTGAATTTCACCTAATTAACTAAAGGGTAAAATAATTAATTAAAAGTAAAACTTATATTTACTGGAAAAAGAAAAATAAATAAAACCCTAATCTATTAATTGATTAAAAAGAAAAATAAATTGGCAAGAAGAACAATTTTTTTGGTATTTTTTTTGTCTTAAAAATAAATTATAGTATTATAAAATATTTTTGGTCTTTTTATATTTTAAAATAAAATATTAAAAATGGTGTAAAAGGAAATAACTAAAACCTTATTTTTAATTAAATTTACAAGAACAATTAGTAAAATAAATAAAGTATTGATTAAATAAAATAATTTTTGTGAGAAAATAAATAAATACACTATGTCAAAATATAAATCTACTATTTTATATTTTTTATGATTTTTTTAATATAAGATAAAATGTTTGAGAAATAAATAAATAAAAAATAAGAAAAAGAAATAAAAATGGGCCAGGGGTTGTGTAAGTGAAACAGGGGGTTAGAAGTAAAAAAAATCATAAGGCCAAAAGGGAGGCCCAGCTCCTGTCTAAAAAAAGTCTGAAATGTGTAAAAAACAAAAGGGTACCACTGGGGCTCGAACCCAGGTCCCTCTGGTTACAGGCGCACGCTTCTACCACTGGGGTGGCTATACATCCGTTTATATAAATCAAACCATAAATATATATGGTAAGCACGTTCCTGAGGCCAACTTCATCTTCAACCTCACGCCCAACCAGAAGCTCTGTATCTCATTCAAATCTCAACAAAAATGAAAACTGTAAACATGAAACTTGTAGCAAATTTCCTCACGAGTTCAGAAATGTAAAGCAAAATAATTATAGCTCAAAGATAAACATGAATTTTAATGGCCCTAATCTGAACCCTAAAAATCTCAGAAACGTCAATCTTAAAATTCTCTAAGCTCTGTAATACCCCAAATTTGTCCGTCCCCTTTTGCTTTTATCTGTCTTAGGCATCTCTCACTTTTCACATGTACATAACCTTCCATTAGGTCATTTAACACATCATGCATCATTAATCAGTAAATTTAGCATGGGAACAAGGATCTTGAAGATTAGGGTTTTATATGTGCTTTTAGATCCTTATCTTCACTTAGGCTTGAATCAATTGGTTTCTCATTAACTATGGTTTGTGGGGCTAGGGTTTAGATTCTTGATCATTGAGAACTTCTTTCTCTCATTAAACTACAAGGTTGTCATCTTCAACAAGGGCAAGATCATTAGGGCTTCACTAAAGGTTTAAGTAAAGACTATGTGAGCTAGGGTTTAAGGTCAAAGTCATCTTAAATATTTTCTTCAAGGATCCAAGACATTGTTATTCTATTGCTCATACAATCGAGACGTGATGCAAGATGCGGATTATAATCAAAGCGTCATCCGTTCAAATTGTTTGTTGCTTGTCGTGCGAGTTAATTTGGATTAAGGGTGAAGTGGATTTAAATGATTCCATGGATTCAAACTTGGTTCAATTCATCAGAGTTGTTGGAGGCTTGTAAGATTGAAAAAGAAATGTATTTTGATTCCTTAAGATTTAAGTAATGAGGTATACAAGTTCAAGGTTATTCAAATATTATTCAAGATACCAAAGTTCATTTAAAAAAAGAATCATCAGAATATCGAAATTCAACATCTTTCACTTTCCTTCAGAGTTCGTCAAAATCCACTTAGGGATTCAAGAAATTTCCCACCATTTCATCCATCATCTAACGTCATTGTACATGGCTCACAATTTTAAAGATTCAAGTCCATTCACATGACGATTTACAAGCAAATCTCTCTCAAAAGATAATCGTTCATCTTTAAATATGCAAGATCGTCCAACTTCCAAATATCATTTCATTCAAAGAATTACATGAAGGAGAAGGAATTATTAGCCATTACAAAATACCATAACCTCACTATAATTTACATTACAGCTTCCAACATATACACCATTATACACACAAAACTTTACACAACAATTATGACCTATTCTAATCCCTATCACCCTTCATGTTTCGAGTCTTAACCAAACATCGTGCCATGCCATACGAATCAATCTCCATGTCCATCCTCACTGCTAAATGTCATGCTTCTAACTTTGCACCAAATGCCTTGTACCCTGTCTTCCAGTCTTGTCTTGCTAATGGACTTCGATACCATGCTTATATTGAAAGTCAATCCCAACATGTATCCTTTCCATCACAACCTACATATAGAAAAAAAAAATAGCACATCAGCACATCAGTTACAAGACATGCATTTTGAGCTAGCAGTTGATATATGAAACTTAATACAAGTCATGAACAAACCGCAACATATATGGTCAGGTTAATGCATGCAATATCCATTCTTGATATGAGGATTTAGTGTATGGACCAAGCTAGAAGTAAAATGCCATGAAATATCAATATGTCCCACAACTTGTCATGACCAACTTGCCGCATATTACTGCAGTAACATCAGAATCTGGTTCAAACTTAATAAACAAGACAAAATAAATCACTCATTCAATAATTCGATCCAAGGGTGAAAGGGATGAAAAAGCTAATTTTCGTAACAAACTGTGACCAAGCCTCACTGGAAAAAAACTGTTAACCAATTTCATAATGGGATTTCTTATCAATTTGCAACAAAACTGTCATATTCCCTAAACTGTCCAGCAGAAAAATAACTAAACAACAACCTAAATACCCTGCAAAATAGAATTTCAACTAACCTTTTAACAACCAATGCAAAATCTCCTAACTGTTGTCCAACTCTAAACCATATAACAAACTCACAAAAAAAAACAGTTAACCAAATTCCTAACCAACTTTTTTGACTCTACAACTAATTAATTGCTAACTAAGCAGTAACTAACTTTTTGATCTAATCGAATTTCCAACTGATTTCATAAGCTTTACTAAACAATTAACAGAAGTATATGGCCTGGAATCAATAACTTCTAACAACTAACTTTATAACTAACTTTCACAGCAGAAAATAAAATAACTAAAATTTTGAAGTTTTAGTTTAGTTTAGTTTTATAACTAACTTTTAACATCTAATAGGATATTCGACTAACTATCCATCCAACAACAACATATTTTGGCACCTATAACTAGCTAAGCAGAATTTTCAACTAACTAACTTTCACCCAATTCTGTTAATTGTTTTTAAACTGAAACACAAGGCTTAAATTGATCACAAAATCATTGAGACAAAAATATTTTAGAACTAACTAACTGCTAACAGTAGCATTAACAGAATTAACTAACATCAACAAAAACTAACTATAACTGTAACAAAACCCCTTTTAACCATCTCCTTATAAAAACTAATTGCTAATAGCTTGCAACTAACCTCAATATCACCATTAATCTATAACAGAAAATCCCTATCTGATTTCCTAAGCCAATTTCCCTAACAAACTCAAACAGAATTTCCCAACTGTTCTAACTAACCTCTAACAGAATTCTCTAACAGATCTAATAGCATATATATAACAGAAAAACTGACCTTGATTCATTCATGCTTCAACTTCTGCAGAATCATACTAAAAACTCCCTCATCTTCATCTTCACTCACTCTCTCTGCATAATTCTCTACACTCCCTCCCTCTGAAATCTCATTGCAGAGCCTTCATCCTTCTACACTTTCTTCTCATCTTAACCTGCACTATCTTCTCTATTCTCTCAGACACACCATCACTACCTTGATTCAAACCCAACCTTCTGCAACTCCCAAGAATGTAAGACGCTCAACATCATCAGTATCAACGCGACAACACTATAACGGTAATAAGAACTTAGAAAAGAAGAAGAGGAAGAGACTTCCAGAAGAGGAATAAGAAGACTCACTTGAATGAAGGCTTACTTGGAACAGTCTATTCTCTGAATCTTTGTGAACATCCTCATTATCGAAGAGCCATCGGAGCATCTCCTATAGGTAGGCTTCAGAATCCCTCTTCCTCGCATTTTTATTTATGGTTCTTTATGCTACAACATAGATGGAATGTTATTTAGTAGAATCCCCATGACCACCGAGTAGATTAGAGCTTTGGCGAGGCTTAATTTGGAATTTAGGGTTTCTGATGCAACCCTTCGATCCCGTCATTTAGATGATTTTCTGTGAAATACATTGAAGGATTCGAGTTCAGAGCATCGATTCAGGTGGGTTTTGGGAATCTTTGTGATCGAAACGACTAAGCTTGCGATTGTCGGTGGTTAGCAACAGTGGTTCGTCGCTGGAAATCTCTCTGAAGGGAAATAAGATAAGGTGGAGATGAACGTTTTGGTATTGAGATGTTGAGTTTCTAGGCGGTCTGAACTGTGGCGATATGGCAGCGAGTTCTGTTGTATACGAACGAAGAAGAAGAAGATTCTGTTGAGAATTTGAAGCGTCACACGATTTCTAACCCCCTATCTCTTTCCAAACTCAGTGTTTCATAGTTTTTCTTTTAACTTTTCTTAAGTTTTTTTATCCAATGTTAATGGAATTATTATTGAAAATGATGATAGAATAATGGAGGCTGGGCCGAATCCACTTATGCCTGCGTGACATTTTCCCTTAAAAGCCCAATGCAGTCTTTTTGTTGTTTAATTGGATGCTGACAAAAATTTGTTCATGGACTCATACGCTGGGCCTTAGGGCTTATCTTCTGGTTGGATCAACGCCTGGATTACTAGGCCAAAGCCCCCTGGATTTCAATTCTCACCCCTCTGATTCTCTTAGTTTCCTTTTATGATTTTTAATGCTTTCTTTCATTTTTTTAATAACAAAAATACATAATAAAAATGGTAAAAATATTAGAAGGCATTTTAGAAATTAATTAGGAATATATTTCTTCTTTTGCTAACTTTTTAGTCAATTCTAATCATTAGTTTTATTCATTTTATATCATGTATTTTGTTTGCGATTTTTGAGTATGGATCGTATGCAATACTTTAATACTTGCTACCAATTTTACTTGCTTGTATAGTCTTTCATGATCCCTTAGGATATTTTGGTTTAAATTTAATCTTCTATTTAATTGAACTAAAATTGGACATTAGGATTCTAAATCCAAGCATGCAAACATTAGGTAGAATTCCCTCAAAATTCTAACTTTAGGTCTAACAATGTATGATAACATTAGGTTTAGAAATAGGCTAGTCTCCCTTTGACATTTCTTCCCCTTTTGCATTTGCGTTAAAACAAAAAACTCCTTTTCCTTTTCAAACTTCAAAATACTTTAAAACTACTGATGAGAATCATGCCTTTGCTTACTATGGGAAATGATAAGTGGGTCTCTTCTCGATCTTATTGGTCTTCCATCTCATGCCTAGGTGTGGGTCAAGTCTCAAAGACTCCTTTCATGGATAAGTAGAAAAGTGGCTAATATCTCTCTCTTGAGGTCAACTAGTCGTTATCTGCAATAAAATACAAACCAACTCAAACCATTTTGTGCGCTCGAGCACCTATCTCTAAAACCCTTTTCAGGTAAGGACATGATTAATTTACTTATGTTCCAACGCATAAGTCTCCAAAGGTCGAGCTGCGGCAGAAGGCGGAATTAACATTGTCCATTAAAAAACACAAACAACCAAAAACATATGAGCCGAACTACGGCAGCTCAGATTCCTCAAAATGGATATGTAGGCATTGGGGTAGGGCCCAAGCGAGCACAATTTTATTTTCCCTACATTTTTTTCTCATTTATTTTGCATGCATTCTCCTTTCAGTAGTATAGTAAACAGTAAGCATAGATTACACACACCCGTAAGATAGACAACAAGAGTGGATACCATAGAGTACTACAGGCGTGTGGGGTGCTAATACCTTCCCCTCGCGTAACAGACTCCCTTACCCGATCTCTCGGTCGCAAGATCGTGACTTCTCCCTTCTCAGGTTTTCTCGATGTTTACCTTTCCCTACATGTTGGATAAAAGACGTTCGATGGCGACTTCATTGTTTGATGATTTTCAACCGATTGTTTCAGTTAGCGACTTCACTGGGGAATAGGACGACCAAATGCTGGTCCATCTCAGAGTCGCTCCTAGATCTTGCTTTCTTTTCTTTGGGTGTTAATTTTTATTCTTTCACTTTATTCACTCATTTTGTATATACTTGAGCATATGTATGCATTGCATCTTACTGTCTTCTATATACTACTAGTTTACTGGATTTGCTTCTTGATTGGGTTGGGATGTTACTATTGAGGTAAAAGGCCCAGTACCCAGGCCAGAGTGCACTAGGACACTAGGAATAGAGTGGGAGCATGACGGCTATAAGACGTGGTTCGACTAGTGCAGTCATGTCATATACCACGCTCAGATGAGGTTTAATTGGAGGTACTTTCATCATGCACATCTGTGTTGTGATGATTTTAGTTTCAAGCGAACCCATGATTTTCGAGTTACCATTGTCTTACCCTGACCTAGTCTTCACCCGTGAGTAGCGAGGAAATTTTTATCACAGGTACAGATGGTGACTATGTTCAGATGGTTACTTGTGCTCAGATGATGACTACGCTCAGACGGTGACTATTGGTTCTAATGGTTATGTTCTGGATTTCTGTTGATGACTTTATGCAGATGCTATATTCTGTTGGTGACCATATGGTTCTCATATTTATTTTCTGAATTCCTGATTTGTTTACTTGGAGGTCCGTTCGAGCCTTTGATCTTGGTATTCTCAGCGTGTTCATAAAATTCTCAACAGTATCCGATGTTCCAGAAGCCTTGACCCCGTACAATGGGAGATCTACATGGTACTTGGTTCTTATATGTTCAGAAGCTATACCGGACCTTTAATCTAATGATACTCACATGGTTCAGAATAGTGCAGCAACCATATTCAGAAATGATGGAACCTTAATCCTATTTGATCTCATGCCTTTACATACATAACATGGCTAACCACATGTTTAACATACATGTTCTATTATTTCCAAGGAATCATATTTGCGAGCCTTGTGTTGAACCTTTCCATCTTTTACTTACATAAAATCAAAATCAAAGCACACAAATTCCTTGGAAGGGACAGAACATGACATGGAATTCATTCATACAACCCATGCGTATTCATGCATTCATAACAGGTATTCAAAGACTGGGGATTATTATTCAGGCCTGATATTCTCTTCAAAGGTTCAACTTGATTTTTCACCACACATGCTCAGAGATCAGTTATGGAATAACTCCGAGTGGTACATACAAGCTTTGGTCCATGGTCATAAATTTCTTTGAACAGGAAGATAATTGATTGAAGACTCAGATAATCCAGGTCATGAAAGCTCTGATAATGATGTCAACAATCTTTCACTTATTGCTGCAACAGATGTGTTTGCTACACCGGGGCGTCAGACTTTTCAATCAGGGGCACTCCCTACAGCTTTGCATTCTCTGATCTGCTCAACAGCAGCCAATCTTTATTCCCCAAGCAAATTCACGGGGCGAAGTTTTTTTAGCCAAGACAAAAGAATCATCATGAGCATGTCAATGTGATCCCAATGCATTACATCCTGTTCTTCCCAACTCTGATCTTTGGGATCCTTTTCCCACAAACATCTCTTCCGATTGCGATACACATACTAGATGTATCCCCTATTCTGGGACACCCGATTTTGATATCGAAGACTATAAAGAGGTTGAAGTATAAAGCCCAGCACCTGTCTGGCGTCTCTTCCAAAAGTCTATTCCCTATTGGCCAACTGTCATACTCTTTCTCACCAGGTGGATGTTTTTGTTGTTTTGCTAGGAGATGAACTGTATTATTTCTTTGTGGCGCGATATGCTTGGTGGTGCGCTTTATACCAGTTCACTTGGGTAAGTCATTCATTCATTCTCGTGAAAGGATATTCTATGCATATTATATTGGGGCACCTGGCCATCCGATTGAAGGTATGTCATCCAGAGACAAGGTCCAAGATTGGATCAATTCAAAACTGTCATGTTCACATCAGATCGAAAGGGGAATTCTCTCGCCCATTTAAGCATCAAGGCCAAAGAAATTCGTCAGAATCAAGAAATCTATACGGAGTCAAGTCTACTCAAAGATGGAAATCATTGTTTCTCTTTAGTGCATTTTCATTTGCATTCTTGCTTGTTTGTTTAAACATTGCTTGTATATAGAAACTTGTCTATTTTTGAATGAAAATCTTAATGCAATAGGTATGCTTGTCTTGAAGTGTTCCTTTGATTTTTATTCATCCATTCGTTATCACTCTTTAAATGTTTTACTTGCATATTGATGCCAATTTTCCAAGTCTTATGCTTAGGTAAAGATTGGAAGGAGGATGACGATAATCTAAAAACGCAAAAGTCTCTGGTTGGTACGCTTTTGAGTAAGACCCTACTGACGATGTACATGCCTTGTTTCTATTCCTAAACACCAGAGATATAAGGGAGATAGACCCTCGTTAACCCCTCCGAGCCTTTGAAGTAGTAGTTTCTTTTATGTTCGGAAAAAACCCTCATTTTAACCCTGGGGCGGGTATTGTTCAGTTAATATGATCAAGCATTCAAAACTCATCAAGAGTGTGCATCCAAGGATACAGCAATGGTTATCAATCAAAAGGTTGAGGAAAGTCAAAACCACAATGGCTAACCCTCGACTATCAGCAACGTGTATCAATTAACGATATCCCAATGGGTGTCTCTCGCACATCAAGAAGCCGAGATCAGATGACGATACAACAATGGCTATCCATCATCTACTAAAGACTCCGACAGTCACGGTCACTTCCAAAAAATCAAAGACAACACAAATATCAATGACTTATTCAAAATGGAAACACGAATAAGAAAGAAAAAAAAATCCCCGCTAAGTCGAAACTTGAAAACAAGTCGCTTAGGAAAAAGTTGAGGCATCCCGCTGGACTTCCAAATCGAAATTCAAAAGAATATGTCCAGGAAAAAGCAAGAAGGAAATTGAAAATCCTAAAAGGCGAGAAAAGGATTGCCAATGAGAATCCTCATCAAAGAATAAAGTCGTCTGATCAGACACCAAAATCAAGAGTTAGTGAATGTTGTGTCCAAGAGGCCTCAGTGGTTCCTCAACCATCACAAACTCTGATAGAGAGATGAATGCTTGTATCGGGTCAACTGAACGTAGGAATGGAGAACATCACGGAGAATGGGTGGGAACCAAATAATTTTGAGCCTTAAATCCTTTTTCTAAAACCGTGAACCAGGCCACGTTACAATCCATAAAAGTCCTAACTAAAGCATGGGTCAATTTGAAAGCATGCTACAACGAGATATCGTTAAACTGACTCCTAAGAGGTACGTTTGAATATCTGTGTTGACATCATATGCTTGCATTATCTTTCAAAAAAAAGAATTTGCAAATGTTTCTCTCTAGCTAGTGACTCGTTCACAACAGAGTTGTGACATCATTTCATTCAAAGTTTTGTCAAACTTCAAGACTTAGATATGTGCTGCATTAGAATTATCATTCTCATAATAAACATTCTTCTGCATACAAAACAACTGATTGACATCAAGTAAGTTTACACAATGAACAATCGGTAAAGAGCTCAATCTTGTCAGAGAAGAGAGGCTTGAATACCCTGTTGAAGCAGGAGTCAGCTGCCACAAGAGAAATGACTTACCCAGGGGCATGTTAACCAGTGATTCTGTCCAGAGAAAACATCTTGGTGCTTCACAATCTGAGTACCTTTCAAGGAGGAAGTTAGAAGATTCCTCCAATCTGGGGAAATCAAGTCGAGAATCGATCTCTCCAAGCTCAGCCATGTCTGAGGCATTCCCTTAAAGCTGTCAATCAGAGGTTATCACGTCGATTAATCTCAAAGCTCGATCAATCAGAGGCTATCACATCGAGAAATCTATTCAGAATTCATTCAACCTGGGGCAGTTACGTCGAGATTCGACAAATATCTCCAAGAAAGCTGTAACCAAGAGCAGTTTAGTTTGTGACTCAATACATTAGGGCAGGCCACCTCATATCGTATTATGGCACGAATCTTCAGGTCTTCTATTCAACATAGATCTTCTCAGAGATCCTCTAGACAGGGGAATTCCTCATCTGTACCTGCAAAGTTGCTCAAGCCAATTATGTTGCACAAGATGACTACAATCAAGCTAGAAGCATCATAACAGTCACCTTAACCTAGACAGTGCACGAAGCCGCCTTCATCAGCTATAGACAATTTCAAATCTGATTCCCCAAGAAGGTTCAGAAAATTCAGAGTCGTCGTTTGACTCAGCACGCGCAAGTGCATCCTCAGTGGAGTTAATAAAGAATGTCCCCAGTGAAGCTAGACTGAGACACTCGCAGAGCCAAACTGGGGAAATCGCAGAACTAAACCGGGGCATTCGCAGGTGTCCATGCCCATCTTTCATCCCCAAATGATCAAGAGATAATTCCCTAAAGTGCATAAACTTGGGGCATATATTCTGAGAGATTCACATGGTGTTCAGTATCCATTCTTCGGCATATTCAGTTATGTCATCCTCTCGACGGTTCAGGATGTGTGGAAGTCTGGCCAGATTATCTCTCCCCCAATGGTATGATTCAGAATCCAGCAGCGTATCTGAAGACTCGTTTCGTCGGCAATTCAGTCTCCAGCAGAGTCATCAATAATCTTCGGTATCATGGGCCCCCCAGTGCAAATTATTATTAGTATCCCCAACGACCTTTGATACTGCAGGCTTCCAGCATCGATATGTATTGACATCCCCAGCGATGAGCAATGGTTCCCAGCAAGCTTTCGCTTATCCCTATGAAGTTTATTTCTTTGCACTCCATATAGTTATCACTGCATAATATTGCATCCTCAAAAGCGTGTAGCCGATCCATCAGAATGGATCTTTGCAGCAGAAGAAATTCAAACATGCATACAAAGCATAAGCCAGATCAGGTACCTTACACAAAAGACCTAAATTATTCAAGGACAATAATACATCCCTACAGGAGGGTATCATGCCCAAAATCCCCAGTCTATGACCTTCACCTTTTCGATTCCCAACAAAATCAATACACTTTGTCATTCTAGACCTAGTTTTCTTCTGGTACCCAACTCCTGTCTGACAGATAATTCAGATTTCCAACACTCGTCTGTGTCAGTTTCCTAAACACTCGTCCGTGTAAATTCCTAAACACTCGTCCGTGTAAATTCCTAAACACTCATCGTGTCAACTTCCAACACTCGTCTGTGTCAGTTCCCTAAACACTCGTCGTGTCAACTTCTGAACACCCGTCGTGTAAATTCCTAAACACTCGTCTGTGTCAGTTCCTAAACACTCATCCATGTCAGTCTCCCGAACACTCTTCCGTGTTTAAAACTTTTGATACTCGTCTGTATCTCCTTTCAATACTCGTCTGTATTGATTCAAATGCTCGTCTGTGTTTAAACCTTTTAATACTCATTCGTATCTTATTTAAGTACTCATTGATTCCAACACTCTTCCGTGTTATCTCTTCCTTGATACTCGTTCGTATCTTCCTTCAGTACTCATCCGTATTGACTCCAACACTCGTCCATGTTATCTCTTCCTTGATACTCGTTCGTATCTTCTTTCAATACTCATCTTTATTTATTCAAACACTCATCCGTGTTTAACCTTTCTTGATACTCGTCCATATCTTCTTTCGATACTCATCTGTATTGATTCAAACACTCGTCCGTGTTTAACCTTTCGATACTCGTCTGTATTGATTCAAACACTCGTTCGTGTTTAACCTTTCGATACTCGCCTGTATTGATTCAAACACTCGTCCGTGTTTAACCTTTTGATACTCGCCTGTATCTTCTTTCAATACTCATCCGTATTGATTCAAACACTCTTCCGTGTTTAAACTTTCCTTGGTACTAGTCTGTATCTTTTCTCAATACCTGTCCGTATTTATCCAAACGCTCGTCTGTGTTTAAACCCCTTGATACTCGTCCATATCTTCTTTCAATACTCGTCCGTATCTTCTTTCAATACTCGTCTGTATCTTCCTGCAATACTCGTCCATATTGATTCAAACGCTCGTCTGTGTCTAAACCTTTTGATACTCGTCCATATCTTCCTGTAATACTCGTCTGTATTGATTCAAACACTCGTCTGTGTTTAAACCTCCTAATACTCGTCCGTATCTTCCTACAATACTCGTCCGTATTGATTCAAACACTCGTCCGTGTTTAACCTCTTGATACTCATCCTTATCTTCTTCCAATACTCGTCCGTATTGATTCAAACATTCGTTTGTGTTTAACCTTTTGATACTCGTCCGTATCTTCTTTCAATACTCGTCCGTATTGATTCGAACACTCGTCTGTGTTTAACCTTTTGATACTCGTCCGTATATTCTTTCAATACTCGTCCATATTGATTCAAACACTCGTCCGTGTTTAACCTTTTGATACTCGTCCGTATCTTCTTTCAATACCCGTCCGTATTCAAACACTCGTCCGTCCATATCTTCTTTCTATACTTATCCGTATCGATTCAAAAGACTCATCCATGTTGTACCTTCCTTGTATTGGCATCATGTTACGTTACAAGCCCAATCTCTTCCTTGTATTGGCATCATGCTACGTTACAAGTCCAATCTCTTCCTTGTATTGGCATCATGCTACATTACAAGTCCAATCTTCGTCTCTTCACTAAAAAACAAAAGAATTATTCCCCCAAAAATAAATAAATACTCACACTTCCTCCCAGGAAAACTTTTTGGCATTGATATTTAATCATCTTTAACCTTGAACTTTCGAAAGGCACGCGCCAATCGCACTTTCAGGTTTAAAGACGATTAAATAGGGGCAGCTGTAATACCCCAAATTTGTCCTACCCCATTTGCTTTTATCTGTCTTAGGCGTCTCTCACTTTTCACATGTACATAACCTTCCATTAGGTCATTTAACACATGATGCATCATTAATCAGTAAATTTAGCATGGGAACAAGGATCTTGAAGATTAGGGTCTTATATGTGCTTTTAGATCCTTATCTTTGCTCAGGCTTGAATCAATTGGTTTCTCATTAACTATGGTTTGTAGGGTTAGGGTTTAGATTCTTGATCATTGAGAACTTCTTTCTCTCATTAAACTACAAGGTTGTCATCTTCACCAAGGGCAGGATCATTAGGGTTTCACTAAAGGTTTAAGTAAAGACTATGTGAGCTAGGGTTTAAGGTCAAAGTCATCTTAAATATTTTATTTAAGGATCCAAGACATTGTTATTATATTGCTCATACAATCAAGACGTGATGCAAGATGCGGATTATAATCAAAGCGTCATTCATTCAAATTGTTTGTTGCTTGTCGTGCGAGTTAATTTGGATTAAGGGTGAAGTGGATTTAAATGATTCCATGGATTCAAACTTGGTTCAATTCATCAGAGTTGTTGGAGGCTTGTAAGGTTGAAAAATAAATGTATTTGGATTCCTTAAGATTTAAGTAATGAGGTATACAAGTTCAAGGTTATTCAAATATTATTCAAGATACCAAAGTTCATTTAAAAAAAGAATCATCAGAATATCAAAATTCTACATCTTTCACTTTCCTTCAGAGTTCGTCAAAATCCACTTAGGGATTCAAGAATTTCCCACCATTTCATCCATCAACTAACGTCATTATACATGTCTCATAATTTTAAAGATTCAAGTCCATTCACATGACGATTTACAAGCAAATCTCTCTCAAAAGATAATCATTCATCTTTAAATATGCAATATCGTCCAACTTCCAAATATCATTTCATTCAAAGAATTACATGAAGGAGAAGGAATCATTAGCCATTACAAAATACCATAACCTCACTATAATTTACATTACAGTTTCCAACATATATACCATTATACACACAAAACTTTACACAACAATTAGGACCTATTATAATCCCTATCACCCTCCATGTTTCGAGTCTTAACCAAACGTCGTGCCATGCCATACGGATCAATCTCCATGTCCATCCTCACTGCTAAATTTCATGCTTCTAACTTTGCACCAAATGCCTTGTACCCTGTCTTCCAGTCTTGTGTAGCTAATGGACTTTGATACCATGCTTATTTTGAAAGTCAATCCCAACCTGTATCCTTTCCATCACAACCTACATATAGCAAAAAAAAAACAGCACATCAGCACATCAGTTACAAGACATGCATTTTGAGCTAGCAGTTGATATATGAAACTTAATACAAGTCATGAACAAACCGCAACATATATGGCCAGGTTAATGCATGCAATATCCATTCTTGATATGAGGATTTAGTGTATGGACCAAGCTAGAAGTAAATTGCAATGAAATATCAATATGTCCCACAACTTGTCATGACCAACTTGCCGCATATTACTGCAGTAACGTCAGAATCTGGTTCAAACTTAATAAACAAGACAGAATAAATCACTCATTCAATAATTCGATCCAAGGGTGAAAGGGATGAAAAAGCTAATTTTTGTAACAAACTTTGACCAAGCCTCACTGGAAAAAAACTGTTAACCAATTTCATAAAGGGATTTCTTATCAATTTGCAACAAAACTGTCATATTCCCTAAATTGTCCAGCAGAAAAATAACTAAACAGCAACCTAAATACCCTGCAAAATAGAATTTCAACTAACCTTTTAACAACCAATGCAAATTCTCCTAACTGTTGTCCAACTCTAAACCATATAACAAACTCACAAAAAAACAGTTAACCAAATTCCTAACCAACTTTTTTGACTCTACAACTAATTAATTGCTAACTAAGCAGTAACTAACTTTTTGATCTAATCGAATTTCCAACTGATTTCATAAGCTTTACTAAAAAATTAACAGAAGTATATGGCCTGGAATCAATAACTTCTAACAACTAACTTTTTAACTAACTTTCACAGTAGAAAATAAAATAACTAAAATTTTGAAGTTTTAGTTTAGTTTAGTTTTATAACTAACTTTTAACATCTAATAGGATATTCGACTAACTGTCCATCCAACAACAATAGATTTTGGCACCTATAACTAACTAAGCAGAATTTTCAACTAACTAACTTTCACCCAATTATGTTAATTGTTTTTAAACTGAAACACAAGGCTTAAATTGATCACAAAATCATTGAGACAAAAATATTTTAGAACTAACTAACTGCTAATAGTAGCAAATTACAGAATTAACTAACATAAAAAAAACTAACTATAACTGTAACAAAACCCCTTTTAACCATCTCCCTATAAAAACTAATTGCTAACAGCTAGCAACTAACCTCAATATCACCATTAATCTATAACAGAAAATCCCTATCTGATTTCCTAAGCCAATTTCCCTAACAAACTCAAACAGAATTTCCCAACTGTTCTAACTAACCTCTAACAGAATTCTCTAACAGATCTAATAGCATATATATATAACATAAAAACTTACCTTGATTCATTCATGCTTCAACTTCTGCAGAATCATACTAAAAACTCCCTCATCTTCATCTTTACTCACTCTCTCTCTCTCTCTGCATAATTCTCTACACTCCCTCCCTCTGAAATCTCATTGTAGAGCCTTCATCCTTCTACACTTTCTTCTCATCTTAACCTCCACTATCTTCTCTGTTCTCTCAGACACATTATCACTACCTTGATTCAAACCCAACCTTCTGCAACTCCCAAGAATGCACGATGCTCAACATCATCAGTATCAACGCGACCACAATGTAACGGTAATAAGAACTTAGAAAAGAAGAATAGGAAGAGACTCGCAGAAGAGGAACAAGAAGACTCACTGGAATGAAGGCTTACCTGGAACAATCTATTCTATGAATCTTTGTGAACATCCTCGTTATCAAAGAGCCATCGGAGCATCTCCTATAGGTATGCTTCGGAATCCCTCTTCCTCGCATTTTTATTTATGGTTCTTCATGCTATAACATAGATGGAATGTTATTTAGTAGAATCCATGACTGCCGAGTAGATTAGAGCTTTGGCGAGGCTTAATTTGGAATTTAGGGTTTCTGATGCAACCCTTCGATCCCATCGTTTAGATGATTTTCTATGAAATACATGGAAGGATTCGAGTTTAGAGCATCGATTCAGGTGGGTTTTGGGAATCTTTGGGATCGAAACGACTAAGCTTGCGATTGTCGGTGGTTAGCAACAGTGGTTCGTCACCGGAAATCTCTCTGAAGGGAAATAAGATGAGGTGGAGATGAACGTTTTAGTAATGAGATGTTGAGTTTCTAGGTGGTCTGAACAGTGGCGATACGACGGTGAGTTCAATTGAATACGAACGAAGAAGAAGATTCTGTTGAGAATTTGAAGCGTCACACGATTTCTAACCCCCTATCTCTTTCCAAACGCACTGTTTCATAGTTTTTCTTTTAACT
This sequence comes from Vicia faba, assembly GCA_948472305.1. NCBI lineage: Eukaryota > Viridiplantae > Streptophyta > Magnoliopsida > Fabales > Fabaceae > Vicia > Vicia faba. Next base: position 1,308,967,499 of record OX451738.1, on the reverse strand, counting down.
TTTCTTAATTTTTTTTATTCAATGTTAATGGAATTATTATTGAAAATGATGATAGAGTAATGGAGGCTGGGCCGAATCCACTTAGGCCTCGCGTGACATTTTCCCTTAAAAGCCCAATGCAGTCTTTTTGTTGTTTAATTGGATGCTGACAAAAATTTGTTCATGGACTCATACGCTAGGCATTAGGGCTTATCTTCTGGTTGGATCATCGCCTGGATTACTAGGCCAAAGACCCCTGGATTTCAATTCTCACCCCCTTGATTCTCTTAGTTTCCTTTTATAATTTTTAATGCTTTCTTTCATTTTTTTTAATAACAAAAATACATAATAAAAAATGGTAAAAATATTAGAAGGAATTTTAGAAATTAATTAGGAATATATTTCTTCTTTTGCTAACTTTTTAGTCAATTTTAATCATTAGTTTTATTCATTTTATATCATGTATTTTGTTTGCGATTTTTGAGTATGGATCGTATGCAATACTTTAATACTTGCTACCAATTTTACTTGCTTGTATAGTCTTTATGATCCCTTAGGATATTTTGGTTCAAATTTAATCTTCGATTTAATTGAACTAAAATTGGACATTAGGATTCTAAATCCAAACATGCAAACATTAGGTAGAATTCCCTCAAAATTATAACTTTAGGTCTAACAATGCATGATAACATTAGGTTTAGAAATAGGCTAGTCTCCCTTTGACTTTTCTTCCCCTTTTGCATTTGCGTTAAAACAAAAAACTCCTTTTCCTTTTCAAACTTCAAAATACTTTAAAACTACTGATGAGAATCATGCCTTTGCTTACTATGGGAAATGATAAGCGGGTCTCTTCTCGATCTTATTGTTCTTCCATCTCAAGCCTAGGTGTGGGTCAAGTCTCAAAGACTCCTTTCATGGATAAGTAGAAAAGTGGCTAATATCTCTCTCTTGAGGTCAACTAGTCGTTATCTGCAAAAAAATATAAACCAACTCAAACCATTTTGTGCGCTCGAGCACCTTTCTCTAAAACCCTTTTTAGGTAAGGAAATGATTAATTTACTTCTGTGCCAACACATAAGTCTTCAAAGGTCGAGCTGCGGCAGAAGGCGGTATTAACATTGTCCATTAAAAAACATAAAAAAGCAAAAACATATGAGCCAAACTACGACAGCTCTGATTCCTCAAAACGGACACGTAGGCATTGGGGTAGGGCCCAAGCGAGCATAATTTTATTTTCCCTACATTTTTTTCTCATTTCTTTTGCATGCATTCTCCTTTCAGTAGTATAGTAAACAGTAAGCATAGATTAAACACACCCATAAGATAGACAACAAGAGTGGATACTGTAGAGTACTACGGGCGTGTGGGGTGCTAATACCTTCCCCTCACGTAACAGACTCCCTTATCCGATCTCTCGGTCACAAGATCGTGACTTCTCCCTTCTCAGGTTTTCTCGATGTTTAACTTTCCCTACATGTGGGATAAAAAACGTTCGATGGCGACTTCATTGTTTGATGATTTTCAGACGGTTATTTCAAGCTCAAATAAAATTAATGGTAATTATGGACATGGTTAGCTTTAGGTCAATGATATCTACATTTTTCATTCACAAATAAATCATTGATGATGCCTGTATGAAAAGTTCCAAAGTTAGAAAACTTACCTTGCAAGAGGGTATCAGGTTTGGATTTTGAGAAGCTTTCCGTGAGTTCCAATGATTGGGTTAGCTTCCTCAAGTTCCCAGGAAGCTAAAGGGATGCTTAGCTTAGGCTGAAAGTACCTGAGGAGTTCTGGAGAAGTCCAAGTGCAAAGCTCTGTTTTTGAAAATGGAGGACGGTGTTAATGGTGTTACAGTCTTATAATAGGGTGTGAGATGAGTTCTAAATGATGTTTAGAAACTTTAGGAACCAAAAGGCTTGAAAACACACGAGGGAGATGTGAGTTTCAAACTTTTGGTCAGGTTAGGCAACAATGGAGGTATGTGAAACAGTTCTGAGCTCTTGGTGTTTTTTAGCGGTCAAGAATGCGTGTGTTTTGTGGAAAATGGTTTGTGTATCTATAAGCAAAGAGTCTTGAGTGGTTTGGCAAGTCAGAAGTACAAGTCTTAAGCTAATTGTTAGGTTACTTGATTTTCAAGAAAAATGGGAAAACAAGTTTCAATGTGAGGTACAAGCATGGGCTGGGTGATTGTAAGTGTCTAAACCATTTCTCTTGTGTTATGAGACATGTATGATCAGAATAGAACAAGTGCAAGGCTCAAGAACAAGTTTTGTGCAAAAAGTCACTTTATCAAAATGGCAATGTGCACTTTCTTCCCAAAATGGATATAAAGCATGGCCTTGCATTGAATGCTTGAAATGAGACCTCTAACAGTTGTGCAAGCAATTAATTATGGAGTTTCTAACAAGTTTGAGGCCTGAAAAGTAGATGTTATGCAGCAAAACTTTGAATTTTGAATTTGTTCATCACAAAATGACTTGTAATTCAAGTGATAAAACCCTAACTTCATCTCTTCGATTCTCCCTACTAAAAAATGATCTCAATGAGTTCTTGGACATATTGGAAATCTTGTAATTTGCTCTACAACCCATATTTGAATCACTTTTGAATATTCCCCTTGGAACTATATGAAAAAATGCCATGAAGTTGGGTCAAAATCCTGACCAAATTAGGGCAAAATTTCACTAAGTGTTTTGTTTCATGACCATGTATTCTTAAAATTATAACTTGAGATCCAATAAATTTTGGAAGGAGTTGTGTAAAGAAATGTTGTAGACTTAATGGAGATCTACAACTTTCATGTTGGAAGTTTCTTCTGAATCAGCTTGCATCATGGTGAAAATTTTGCTAAAAGTTATGAAAAAATAAGAAATTTCCAACACTTAGAAAAATTTCTAAGTTTAGAAATTTTAACTTTTCAAAATGAAATCTTGAATTTTGGATTTCTTGATGAATAATTTTCATATTTTGACATGTTTTGATGAATTGTGATCTTTGACATTTGAATTTGACCAAAAAGTCAAAGTTTGACTTTTTAGTATACAGTTGACTTTTGATCAGTTGACTGAAAATTCATCTGTCAATCCATTGGACTTGAGCAATTCTTTGGGCCATGTCATTAGGTTAAAATGATGCAATTGGAATCTTGATATCATTCCTTAAACCAATTGATCATTTGCTGGATAAAAAATCAGAAATTGCCCTTTTCCCAATAAAAACCCTAATTTAAACCATTTTGCCCTTTTGATGATTTGATCAAATTTCTTGAGGAATTATGGTCCAAACTTGATCAAATGATACATATGAGTTTAAAATGTTGATGTGGATAAAAAATTATGAAGTTTGACTGTAAATTGGCCATAATTGACTTTTTCCCCAATACAATTGATTTTTAGGTCAACTGCTCAATTGATTGATCAAAATGGTCCAAAGCTTGAAATTTGACATGAGTGATCTTGAGGGTCCATAATGATCCATGAAAGTCATATGGGGAATTGGAAGTTCAAATATCCTTGTGCAATCTCAAACCCTAATTTTGGTCATCGGTGCTTAAAGAGGTGTCTTGAGCTGATCAACCCTAGTGCAATCTTGAGCCAAAGGAGATCTTGTGAGAAAATTATTGATAAATGAGAGAGAAAATTTTGGGGTACAAAAATAAAACTTCAAAACTTAGGATGAACCATTGTCAAAATAATTTAATCTCTTGATTCAACAACTTAAACATCTACGCAGCGGAATCATAATAACATCTTTTTCCATCGTTACAGCAACTTCAAAATACCGCATACTTAGAAACAATCAAATTAAAGTTCAAAAACTGAAATAATATATAATTAAAAGCAACAAGCATTCATCCCCCCGAGTGTTACATATCAGAGCAATGACATTGACTCGAACTACCAAAGGTATACTGCCTTCACTCCGGATTACCTGCACGTTACCAACGTAAGGGTAACATTCAAATAGAAGGGGTGAGATATCTAACAATATAATAAAACGTGTGATAAATAATATATCAAATTAGATCACATAATATCACCACTTCTCATCTTATAAAAAACAACTATCGCAACTGAATATCAATAATATACACTTTTTCTGCGTCAATACACAACTTCTTTATGCAATCGTATAATGCGACTCAATGTTATGCAAATGCGTGTGGTGCCATTGGAGCAGAACTCCCATCTCAAAATAATTGCCAATAAATAGAGGCGTCAACAAGACTCCATCTTGATACGCAATGTATGTGACACAATCATGAATGTAGTAACAACAACCATAATTAACAACATATCAACACAACATCATCGTTGGCCAGAAGCCTATATCTCAATAGCTGCCAATTATTAGAGGCATCTCAACATCATTCATCAACATCGTTCATCAACGTCATTTATCAACATAACTCATCAACATAATTTATTAACATAATTCATCAACATAATTTATCAACATAATTCATCAACATAATTTATCAACATCATTCACAACAACTCAGCCATAACAACAATACAACGGCAGATCGACAATCCTTCAGCGTTGGCCATAGGCCTACAACATGATAATGCCTATAATTAATTAATCATCTAAGGCTTATCTCTAATCACAAAACCTCTACATATTATTGTTCTATAATACTACATCACTATCATCATTAATCTTACTGTTATGAACCAAGCAATAATCTATAATCATCTTATCCTCGTCGTACTTCACAAAATCGTCGTAGCGATTAACGCGGGAAGCTAACTCTAATCCTAATTTTGGTACTAGAATTATTCTTCCTATCCTTAATTTTAACCCTTAAGAATGAATTTCATCGCGTTAGCTATCCAACGCTTCGAACAACACCTCAAACGGAGCCCGGAAACTCAAGTTACAGCCTTTGGAAACGAGTATGTCAAAAATCAGACTACATGAATCGACACATAATGTTTTGAGTCGACGTGTACTGGGTTAAAATCTTGCATGAGTCAACGTGTAATCCCTTTGTATCGACTCATATAGATTCTTCAACATTGCATGTATCGACGCATAGCTTTTGAGGTCGATGCATACTGTTCTATCATGAATATTTTTTGCGATTTCACCATGCTTTCACTGCGATTTCTCTGCCTTAGTCCCTAAAAACATCCTCTAATCATAGGAAATCATCAATTATAATAATCCTATATTTCTACATTAATTATACAACATTATGGCATCATTATTCATCTCTAAATCATTGATCTTCATCATATAACAATATATACATTCCAATCATCAACAAGACAACTTTTCACATTTAATCCCACATACTACTCATCATAAACCCTATTATAGAGTCAGAACCCCACCCTTACCTTGGATTGAAGGTTGCTCCACGACTTTTATGATTGAATTCTATTCTGGCTCTTTTCCTTCTTTTTTGCAACTTTCACGTTCTCTTCCAACCCTTATTTCTTTCTCTCTTACTGCTTCTTCTTTTTTACTTATTATTTCTAACAACTAATATATTAACCCTATAATTCTCATTATGCCTTAATGGGCTTAAACTCCTACACTCCCCCTTTCTACTACTTTTATTCCTTAAAATAAGCCCACATCAAATAATATTATTATTCTAATATTATTCCATAACTTAATAGAATAATTAATTCCAATAACAACAACACATCAACTATTATAGTAAAACAACTTCCTAAATAATCCAAAAATAATAATTTAATTAACTAATTAATTAAATTACGGGCGTTACATGTGTGTTGTCCAAATTTGTGGAGATCTTATGCCTCTTATGAGGGTGTAATATCAGACAACATATTGTGACATTATGAAATCATTGGTGATCTTGAAAAGGCATGGTTAATTTTACCCATGTGAAGCTGGGTGTTTAAATCAGGAATTCACATATCTCTCTAGTGCTTAAATAGTTATGTCTGAGAGAATTTATTTTTCTCTACAGATTTTGTAAAAGACTCTCTAAGGGTCTTTATTATTGAGAGATGTCACAAATGTGATATTCTGATGTCTTGGTGTGTGTCACTAAGTCTAAGTTAAAGGAGAACACTTAGAATCCAGTAGAAGGAAATATGGTTGAAGATATATTGGTCAATATGCTAGAAATAGAAGACAATGTCTGACTGGATGTCAGGATATTATTCAGGACATATTTCCTGTGTGATAAACAGAAGAGATTTATGGACAGTGTGATCAAACACGCATCAGAATGGAGTGCATAAAGTGTGTTTAAATGTGTATGTGCATGTGCATGTATTGGGACTATTTCTTGTCAGCATAAACATTCCATAGGTAATAAAGGCGTTCAAAACTATTTTTGGACGATGCACATTGATTTTGGCAGCAGTTTTCTCCTCAATTAACGTTCTCTTTGACCAAGAACGCTTATTTCAGTCAAGATAATTAATTCCTAAGTAACTACTCGGCTATTTTTAGAGGTCTCTTTTATATCCTCTTTCACTGTGGAGTGTTTGGCGTATCCATAATAGTTATGGGTTTTGTTCGGGTCTGGATAAGTTGTGCCTGGGTTTGGTTCTGTGAAGGCTTCCTTTGTAATTTTTTGGCGAAAAAAGGGGAGAAAGAGTTTGCTCGGAGGGTCAGTATGGAGTCTTCATTTCCAGACGTTGTACACAAATGTCAGACAAGATGTTCTATCTTGTAGTCGGTACATTGGTTTTGTGACCTGTGATCTGAGTTATGAGCATAATTGTGACTTGTGTTCTGAGTTACCAGAGGTGATAGTTGATTTGTCTAGGTCTACTGGTGGCTATTGATCATCAAATAAGAAAGTATTCTCTTTTCCACCAATTGTCTTTCTTATGCCATCATTGGTCTTTTAAATATGTCCTGGTTTGAGGGGGAGTGGCTCCTATCTTCTTCCTCATGTACACCAACATACTTTAGGATCTTCTACTTCTTTTATTGAAGGTGTTGTTCGTTGGTGTTGAAGTTATCGCTGCATTGGAGTTCATTCATATTGGTGCAAATAAGATGTCAAAAAAGATGTCCTAACATCTTTATTGAAGACTAACTACATGATGTGGTGCTGCTATGTTCAGTATTTTTTGAGGACTACTATTGGTGGACGTTTTTGTTTATTGTTGTAATATTGAGTTATAATTTTTAATGTATTTTTTTAGCTAAAATTTGCCAAAGGGGGAGATTGTAAGTTCCTTAATTTTAAATATTGGCATTAATTTTTGCAAAATAAATATAGCAGCAATATGTTAGATAGGATATGATAACTTGCTAACAGGAATAGGGTTGAGCAAGAAGTCATATGTTATGTTAGGACATGTTGAGTTGAAGTGTTTCAACATCTGGAACAACATGTCGGATAAGATGTCCTATGAAGGAGAATACGACATCGCGCCTAAGCTGAGCTAAATTAATGGATTCAATTATGATTTAACAGATACCGAATATTTTGAGAATATTATGCAATATTATATGGAACTGATTTAAAGGTAAAGAAGAATCAAGTCAGGATATTGAAGATTTGATTAGTTTCTAAATATGGATACTGTTTAGAAAATTAATGATTGAAGACCTTGTTTGTAGAAAAAGTTACTGCTGATTTGTAACAGCCAAAGAGCTGTGATTTGAAGGCCCAAATCCAGTTGAGTATAGTTTGTAAATAGAAGTCTTTGTAACCTAGGAAAGGCACAGGTTCAAGATGTAGAAGTCTAGGGCTTTGTCTTTGTGCCGCTCTTTAGGAGAGTTGGTATGTGTGAACCACTCGGTTTGTGAGATGGTCATTATGTTCTCACTCAGATGTTGTGAAGCAATGAGTTGAGTATTGTTCTTGGATGAAGTTTGTAAGCAACTACAAGTTGGGTTCTTAGTCAAGAGTCTTGGCTAGGTATTGTCATGGAAGTGTGTCTTCCGTTTTATCATCATGGAAGTGCTTCTTCATGTTTTGTATCCAATCGTTGTCTGTGATTGAAGAGGGATTGAGGAGGGCCTCATATCTAGGCGAGTCTTAGATAAAAATATAGCACATGTAGTGACTAAGTGAGAAATTGTAAACGGGGGAGTTTAACTTTGAATTAATACTATTATAGTAGATTTGTCCTTGGCTTGGTATATCTCCTGAGTAGGAGAGTTGCTCTAAACTGGGTTAACAATTCTTGTGTGTTGTTTATGCTTTTTAGTACTGATTTTTACTTGTTTATACATTATCGTAATGTTTGTGTCGGATCAGATATCTCAATATGTCATAAGACATTTGAATTTTGTCATACTAGAATTACACGTATTTATGTCATATAATATTTCAAGGTTTGTGAAAATGATTTTCATATGAAGTAATGTGATCACCTTTTCAAATTGGCCTTCATTAGAGAGAGTAGAGGTGCAAGTGTAACTCCTAACAAAATTGTTGATATTTCTTAGTACAAATTGAACTTCAAGTCTTGAAAAGTTTTGTAAGTATAAATAGGTAGCAAGTGTGAAAAAAAAGATATTTCTCACAAAGAATGTTTTTGGTAAATTTCTTTGAATGAAAAAAAATAATTAATAAAACAAAATGTGAGTAATTTAGTTAATCATTTCTCACACACACACATATATATATATATATATATATATATATATATATATATATATATATATATATATATATATATATATATATATATATATATATATATATATATATATATATATATATATATATATATATATATATATATATATATATATATATATATATATATATATATATATATATATATATATATATATATATATATATATATATATATATATATATATATATATATATATATATATATATATATATATATATATATATATATATATATATATATATATATATATATATATATATATATATATATATATATATATATATATATATATATATATATATGTATATATATATATATATATATATATATATATATATATATATATATATATATATATATAAATGAAAGAAAGAGATAATTATTTTTACTAAAGTGTTCACTATCATTATTAAGAGTGATGAACATAGTAATAGTTAAATGGTATAATTGAAAGGAAAAAATGAATTTATTTATATTGTAAATTGAAATTGATCATTTATTTTAAGATATTTTTTCTCAAATAAAACACTCATTGTAAGACGAAGGGAATAGTATGTATTAAGTTGTTCAACAATCAAAAGTAATAGTGAGTATAATTTCCTACAAGGTTAGAAAATGATTCATCAATTGTGTGTGAGGTTGTGGGGTTACATGACATTTGTGACTACTAATAAATCTTATGGTGTTTGTCTACAACATGACAATATATGATTAAGACTCCCTTATTTCTAAGTACCCTTTAACATATTACATTTCGAGTAGAATTTGTGTTGTTTACCACTATGGAGCTAATCACTCGTGTCTAATTTGATTAAGTAAGCATGTTATGTCTACCAGCTATTTAATCATATTAGTTCTTAAGATCTATTTACTAAGCATTACCGCAACTTAATAAACTGATATTTGGTCCTAAATTAACTAAACTTAGAATCAAACATATAATATGAGGAATAAAAGAACTACACTTGTATAAACGCCACATTAAAAAGAATACATATTCATTAAACTTCACGTGTTCCAACATAAGGATTTTAACTCGTGGCGAGTTTAGCAATAACTACAAAATGAGAATTTAGATTATAGATTTCTAAAATAGATAGTATTTAAAATGTAAACATACGAGACCAATACAATCATGAGTAATCTATCAATTGCATGTGACCTTTAGTGTACTAACTCACAACTTCAAATTTGCGTCAACGATGGAAGTAGGTTATTGAATCGGTCAAAGGTCCAATACAAATAAAATCTAAATATCAAATCCAACAATGCAAAATTTAGGTAAAAATTATACATCAAATATAATTGACACATGTGATATGCAAAGTACATTTTTCTAGTCTTATACTTTAGCTTCACTTATTTTAGATTTTATAATTGACTTGGATATTAGAGTGATAATTTTATACGTTCATCTTTGCACTGTTGTATCGGAGATCTGTACCACTGCATCAGGAGTTGATCGTCACCAATCAATCACAATTATGGTTCCAATACAAAACAGCGGGATCGTTTGTGGGAATCGATAATTGATTCCCACAAAATTCCACAATCACATATCGTTTGATAAAAATCCAAATCGTGATGGAGTCGTAAGATAAATTCATCCCCAACCTCGCGCCAAAGAACTCTTATGAACCTCCTAATCCAATAATCGATTTTGATTACTAAAATTAAGGAGATCTTGAGGAAAATTTACTACATAACAATATCCTACGTCCAGATCTCACCTTATACAAAAAAATTAAATAAATGAATCTTTCATCTAACAAAATGATTTCCGCATAAATAATATCATAAATCTTAGCAATGCGGCATATATTTCATTTGTTAAATAGGATCATACTAGGTGAAAGTGCGAAGGTGCAACTAGAACCCCCATCCCTTTTAGGAACTAGCCATTCTAAGAGCATAAATGGTGGAGAACATGATATGCCCACTTCGAACTGGGATAAACACCTAGGGACAGGAACGGGGATACCCACCCTTGGTTGGGACGGTTCTAGAGACACTAGAGATTTTCTCCAACTCCAATCTATTGGGAGGTGTTGTACCCCAAAATTTTCCCTCTCACTTATCAAGAATTTTGCTCACAAGATCTCATTGGGCTCAAGACTGCACTAAGGTTTGATCAGCTCAAGACACCTCCTTAGGCACTGATGACCAAAATTAGGGTTTGAGTTTGCACAAGGATTTTTTAACTTTAAATACTTCATATGAATTTAGTGGATCATTATGGACCCCCAAGATTACTCATGTCAAGTTTCAAGCATTGGATCACACTTTTGATCAGTCAATTGAGTAGTTGACCTAAAAATCAATTGTATTGGGGAAAAAGTCATCCGTGACCAATTTACAGTAAAACTTCATAATTTTTGATCCACATCAACATTTTAGACTCATATGTATCATTTGATCAAGTTTGGACCACAATTCCTCAAGAAATTAGATCAAATCTCCAAAAGGGCAAAATGGTCAAAATTAGGGTTTTGACTAGGAAAGGGAAATTTTTGGTTTTTGACCTAGAAAATGGTCAATTGGTTTAAGGCATGACCTCAAGAGTCCAATTGCATCATTTTTACCTAATGACATGGTTCAAAACATTGCAAGTCCATTGGATTGACAGATGAATTTTGCAGTCAACTGATCAAAAGTCAAATATATACTGAAAAGTAAAACTTTGACGTTTTGGTCAAATTCAAGTGCCAAAGATCACAATTCATCAAAACATGTCAAAAATATGAAACTTATTCATCAAGAAATCAAAAAGTCAAGATTTCATTTTTGAAAAGTCAAAATTTCTAAACTTAGAAAATTTTCTAAGTGTTGAAAATTCATGTTTTTTTCATAACTTTGAGCCAAATATTCACCATGATACAAGATGATTCAAGAGAAACTTCAAACATGAAAGTTGTAGATCTCCATGAAATCTACAACTTTTCTTTACACAACTCCTTCCAAAAATCCTTGGATCTCAAGTTATAATTTTATGAACATAGGGTTATGAAACTAAACACTTAGTGAAATTTTGCCATAATTTAGCCAGGATTTTGACCTAACTTCATGACACTTTTTCATATAGTTACAAGGGGAATCTTCAAAATCAATTCAAATATGGGTTGTAGAGCACATTTCTAGATTTCCAAAATATCCAAGAACTCCTTGAGATCATTCTTGAGTAGGGAGAATCGAAGAGATGAAGTTAGGGTTTTGTCACTTGAATTACAAGCCATTTTTGATGAACACATGAACCAAATCCATATCCATGCTGCATAATCCTCACTTTACAGGACTCAAACTTGTTTTTCACTCCATAATTAATGGTTTACACAGCTGATTATGCCCTTATCCAAGTGTTTCAAGCTTTGTCCAAATCAATTTGCCATTTTAGGGAGAAAGTAACATATCCATTCTTGTAAAGCAAGCTTTATGCACAAAGTCAACTTCTTGAGCTCCCAACTTGTTTTCCTTGATTACAATCCATCCATAAAGTCATAAGTATTGTGTTTAAAGTGATTAAAAACTCTATGAACCAAGTACAAGGCATGGAAACTTGAATTTCTCAAAAAAATCACATGTTATGCATAAACATGTAAATTTGAATTCTGATCAACTAGAGCACTCCAAACTTGTTGCTTATAAATAGAGTCACTATTTGTGAGCTAGAGGACGAGCTTGAGCACCCTGAAATACACCAAAACTCTCTCAAATAAGAAATTGCCCAAAAACTCCATTGTTGCACAGTTTATGACCTTGAACGTCAAACTCACATTTCTCTCATGTGTTTCTTGGTCTTTTAGTTTCTAAAGCTTCCTTACATCAAGTGTAACTTATCCCTGTACCTGTTTCATTTCTGTAACATCATTTACGCTATCTTCCATAACCAAAAATAGAGTATTGCACATTGACTTCTCCAAGTCATTTCAGCCACTCTCAACTCAAGCAAACCATTGCATTAGCTTCATAGGACCTCAAGGAAGCTAACATGATCATCACCATCACTTGAAACAAGCTCAAACTCCAAACACGATTTCCAGTTTTGAGGTAAGTTTTCTCAACTTGGAACTCTTCATACATGCATCATCAACAATTTATTTGTGAACAAAACATGTAGATATCATTGCCCTAAAGCTAACCATGTCCTTAGTTTCCATTAATTTTGCTTGAGCTTAGAGAATTTTGAAACTGAAATTTCTGAAATTTTTAGGGTTCAGATTAGGTCCATTAAAATTCTTGCTTATCTTTGATCTATAGTTTTAATGATTTACATTTTTGGAATCGTGAGAAAATTTGCTACAAGTTTCATGTTTACAGTTTTCATTTTTGATGAGTAATGAGCATGTTACAGTTAGTCTGGCTGGAGGTTGAAGATTAAGTCTTCAGGACACGTTTTGCCTTACATATTTATTGTTTTACTTGTATTAACAGATGTATAGCCACCCCAGTGGTAGAAGCGTGCGCATGTAACCTATGGGACCTGGATTCTATCCCCAGTAGTACCCTTTTGCATTTTTTACACATTTTGGCATTTTTTCTTATTTTTGGCAGGCGTTTGAGCTTTGTTGGGCCTGTTCTTTTTTATTGATTTTTGCTTACTAACCCCCTGCAGGCTTTTGGCACCCCATGGCCCAAGTTTATTTATTTATTTATTTATTTATTTATTTCATTTTTCTTTTCTTAAATATATTTTTCTAAATACTAAAAATCATAAAATACAAAAAATGATATATTTATATTTTGACTTATTTTATTCTATTTTTCCACAAAAAATATTTTCATTTATTATACTTTATTTATTTTATTAAGTAAATCTTATAAATTTAATTAATATTATTTTATTTATTTATTTTTTTCACACCATTTAAAATACATTATTTTAATATAAAAAAGACTAAAAATATTTTAAAATGCTATAAATATTTTCAAGATAAAAAATATCAAAAATACTTTTCTTAAACTTATTTTCTTTTGATTAATTAATAGAATTAGGGTTTTCATTTAAAATCTTTTCTTAATAAATTCAAACTTAATTAACAATTTTCTTTATTTAATTAGGTTAAGATAAAACCTTTTTTTCCCATAAAAATCAAACAAAAACCCATTTTCTTTACATTTTGCATCCTTGTACATTTATTCATTTTTATACTTTGTATTTATTTTATTCCTTGTATATTCATATCAATTCAATATGGTTGTAATAGACTAATTAGGTTTAAATTCTTGCAATCCCCATTTACAAATTGTATACCCCCCCTCCCACAAATGTTGTAATAACGTAGTAACTTTAAATTTAGCAATTTATCGCTTTTATATAACATGATAGTAATTAAGGTTTGTATGGAAAGACTAAAACCAATGCTTAGAAAACCCTAATTCAAGACAAAAACAAGCATGAAAACAACACACTTGCACACAAGCACCCCTAGGGTTATTCAACTTGGTTGCCTTATACAAAATGGCCATATTACGCATGTGAGGTATCTTGGCAAAAACAAGCAAATACACGATCATAGTCTCTCGATGACGCTATCTAAGTTGCCTTACAAATGATCTTAGTCCCTCAAAAATAATGCTAAGATACCTTTCAATATTGCTAATCATAGTTATACGATGACCCACGCCCGTCCCGTTTACATCCAAAGATAGGGTTGCTTACCAAATCAATGGTAAGACAACAATGTCAAAACAAACATCCTTGCTATTTTCAAAACAAACACCTACACTTTTCAAAACATCTTACAAACTTGGAAACATTTTCAAAAGATCAACATCTTTGTATACATTCTTACGAACGAGAATCATTACAAAGATTTCCTAAACAATGGCCTCTTTACAAAATACTTTCAAAAACTACACAAAGCATAATTTCAAACCAAAAGCAAGTGATCTAGCAAGTAACTAAGAGCCCATGGAAAACCATGGATGAAAAGGGTGCTAATACCTTCCCTTTTCATAATCTATCCCCCGAACTCAAGAAATAATCTCAAAGGTCTTTCCTGTGCTTTTTCACCTTTCCTTTTGGATAAAAGAAAAGTCGGTGGTGACTCTTGCTAATCGCAACATTTGCGATAAAATGCAAAACACTCAAGTTAGTTCTCCCACCGTATCACAGAACTGGCGACTCTGCTGGGGAATATTTTAAAAGTGGGGTTACCTTAGGGCTAGATCACATTTACCTGCTTTCATTATTTGATTTGTTTGCTTTACATTTTGGTTCTTTGTTTGGGTTTAAATCCTCTACCCGGATTTGGGATACCTTATAGGTAAGTAGCAATACGTTGTGGAAACTGTGCGGGGTATACCGACATGGTATAAGCAATAACTATGTTAGTGCGACATATTTGTGGGTACTGGTAGCCTTTGAGTTAATAAAAGAGAATACGGGGCCGCTGAGTGATGTCATGAAGCACTAATGAACTTCTAGAACCTTTACTTGACCAACTTGGCCTTTAGGATGTAGTGAGATGACTGGCTTTGGTGCAATCCAAAGTTGGTAGATACTCGATACTACACTCATTGAGGTTTGGTTTCTTGGGATATTTCGGTCGCCATTAAAGAGGCTTGTGCTGAAACAATGACCAAGGAAACAAGCCAGTTATATTGAGCTCCTTAGAACCCGGTTACTATTACTAGGACATGTTTAAGCCAACTAAACTTCAAGAGGATACTTACCTATGAAACTCCTTGCAAGCCTAAACCTAAGGACTTGTTTTCTTTGTTTGTATATACATACTTGTACATAACATCATGAATATCATAACATCATACACATTCACTAACCATTTCAAGGATTTTAGATTTATCTTTGTTCTTGTTTTGTAGGACATTCAAAATCAATACAAAAATATCCCTTTGAAAGTGCAAAACTATTTGTTTTTCTTTACTCTATTTTGTTGTTTACAAAAACGTCCAAGGATTCATTTTTGAACATATGCATTTGAACATAATAACTGTTTACAAATGAACAAAATAGAAATACAATCACTGATGGCTTTAAGGGGTAGGGAAATCTCTCTATGCTATAAGTTCCCGCAGTATGCAGTTTAATCCCCAGCGGAACAAAGCCCCCAGCTATCAATCCCCTGTAGAAATCATCCAATTTCTCCAAAATTCCCCAAGCAGAATTTTTCAAGCAGTACACGACATTCCCCTTACAACAAAATTTATTTCTCTAAGTGGAAATTCATCAACACTTCAACTTCACAACGTGAAGACTTACATAACCTCAACAATAGTCAGGGATTTATTTTCCCCAATCCAAAAAACCGCGCAATAGATTAGCTCACATACGCATACATTGCATCCATATATCATAAACTTTGATAACACAAATGCATCATACCATGCATTTAATACAACATGACTTTGCATTTTATCTAACATTTTACCCTTTTCAGGATAATGTTAACAACTACCATTGGCAATATCCAAAGCTTAGAAAAAAGTTAACTGTGGCTAATTTACAGTCAAACTTCATAGTTTTTGATCCACATCAACATTTTAGACTCATATGTATCGTTTGATCAAGTTTGGACCATAATTCCTCAAGAAATTGGATCAAATCTCCAAAAGGGCAAAATGGTCAAAATTAGGGTTTTGACTGGGAAAGGGCAATTTTTGGTTTTTGACCTAGAAAATGGTCAATTGGTTTAAGGCATGATCTCAAGAGTCCAATTGCATCATTTTTACCTAATGACATGGTTCAAAACATTGCAAGTCCATTGGATTGATAAATGAATTTTGCAGTCAACTGATCAAAAGTCAACTGTATACTGAAAAGTCAAACTTTGACTTTTTTGGTCAAATTCAAGTGCCAAAGATCACAATTCAGCAAAAACAGAGCATTGCATATTGACTTCTCCAAGTCATTTCAGCCATTCTCAACTCAAGCAAACCATTGCATTAGCTTCCTAGGACCTCAAGGAAGCTAAGCTGATTATCACCATCACTTGAAACAAGCTCAAACTCCAAACACGATTTCCACTTTTGAGGTAAGTTTTCTCAACTTGGAACTCTTCATACAAGCATCATCAATAGTTTATTTATGAACAAAACATGTAGATATCACTTCCCTGAAGCTAACCATATCCTTAGTTTCCATTAATTTTGCTTGAGCTTAGAGAATTTTGAAACTGAAATTTCTGAAATTTTTAGAGTTCAGATTAGGGCCATTAAAATTCTTTCTTATCTTTGTTTTATAGTTTTAATGCTTTACATTTCTGGAATCGTGAGAAAACTTGCTACAAGTTTCATGTTTACAATTTTAATTTTTGATGAGAAATGAGCAAGTTACAGTTGGTCTGGCTGGAGGTTGAAGATGAAGTCTTCAGGACACGTTTTGCCTTACATATTTATTATTTAGTTGTATTAACGGATGTATAGGCACCCCAGTGGTAGAAGCGCACGCCTGTAACCTATGGGACCTGGGTTCGAGCCCCAGTGGTACCCTATTGCATTTTTTTAACACATTTTGGCATTTTTTCTGATTTTTGGCAGGCGTTTGGGCTTTGTTGGGCCTGTTCTTTTTTATTGTTTTTTGCTTACTAACCCCGTACAGGCTTTTGGCACCCCCTGGCCCAAGTTTATTTATTTATTTCACTTTTCTTTTCTTAAATATATTTTTCTAAATACTAAAAATCATAAAATATAAAAAATGATATATTTATATTCTGACTTATTTTATTCTATTTTTCCACAAAAAATATTTTTATTTATTATACTTTATTTATTTTATTAAGTAAATCTTATAAACTTAATTAATATTATTTTATTTATTTATTTTTTTCACACCATTTAAAATATATTATTTTAATATAAAAAAGACTAAAAATATTTTATAATGCTATAAATATTTTCAAGATAAAAAAAATACCAAAAATACTTTTCTTAAACTTATTTTCTTTTGATTAATTAATAGAATTAGGGTTTTCATTTAAAATCTTTTCTTAATAAATTCAAACTTAATTAACAATTTTCTTTATTTAATTAGGTTTAGACAAAACCTTTTTTTCATAAAAATCAAACAAAAACCCATTTTCTTTACATTTTGCATCCTTGTACATTTATTCATTTTTATACTTTGTATTTATTTTATTCCTTGTATATTCATACCAATTCAATATGGTTGTAATAGACTAATTAGGTTTAAATTCTTGCAATCACCATTTACAAATTGTATACCCCCTTCCACAAATGTTGTAATAGCATAGTAACTTTGAATTTCGCAATTTATCGCTTTTTATATAACATGCTAGTAATTAGGGTTTGTATGGAAAGACTAAAACCAATGCTTAGAAAACCCTAACTCAAGACAAAAACAAGCATGAAAACAACACACTTGCACACAAGCACCCCCAGGGTTATTCCACTTGGTTGCCTTATAGAAAATGGCCATATTACGCATGTGAAACTTCATGAAAATTTAAAAGAATTACGAAACCTTTAATCATTTTCCCTCTCTAGTTGTTTGCATTTCTTTCTCCTTCAGTCAATGAATTATGCTTCATGTGTTAATTACTTTCTCAGTTTAAATTTTCTCTATCTTCATTAATTTTCTAATTTTACAATTAACATGTGTGATTTATATTGTTTCACCAGTTTCCTTCAACTGCTAATTCAATAATTTTATATCCATATAAAACCTTTTTGATTTCTGACAAATGGGGAGAAAGTAAAATGATATTTTGATAACATATAACAAACATATAAAATGTTGTTGTTATTAACTGTTTGTTTGATGTTTCAATCTGGGAACTCTAAACAAGTTCACCAAGTATTCAAAGACAGGTTGAAGATGAAGATCTTGATGCTAAGGTTGAAAACCTTATGGATGAAGTCAACTCTGGTTTTAAACATAAGATGTTGTACATCTTTGTGAGTATATGCATATTCAAACAGATGTACCAAACACAATTCAGAAGTTATAAAATTACTGAAAGTAAGGTAATCTTGCTTGATACCATAGTATTCAGAAGTTGTTAACTTTCTGAAAGTATGAAATTCAGACTCAAAGCTCAGAAGTTGTGCTCTCCTGAAGGGAAGACAAGTCAACATTCTAATGCAAGCTCTCATACAGAGATGCCACTCATAATTTGTGCTCTGATATGTGTGTTTCAACAACATATGCTCTATTCGGAAGCTGTGAACTGTATGAATATTTGATACAGTGGATAATATCAGATCAAACATTGATGCTTGAGAAGCATAGTGTTTTGGTTGTGATAAATGAATCATGTAACATAAGCATTGATATATGATGTGTAGAATTATTCAATCAGGCTCAAATCAAGTTTTGATTCTTCATCAAATGCTGATAGAAACCAGGTTCTGAGATGAAGACCATGCATTCTAGTCAGACTCTGATGGGTTGCTGTAGGGAAGTGTTACATCTCTATTCTTGTTCTGATACTCAAAATTAATTTTGTGAGTCTTGGGCTCAGGGGGAGACTCTGAACAAGCTTAAATGAATTTTTGGGTTTAATAGATTTAGGGGGAGCTGTGAGCTTAATTCTGATTTTTTCGGTTACGATGATTAGCCTGTATAAATTATTCTATCAAAATACATGGTTTTGTCATCATCCAAAAGGGGGAGATAATAAGAACAAGAAGTGTTTCCTACATTTGGCCTTGAGATTTTGATGATAACTTCACATGTTATCTTATAGAACAATTGTATACACTAATTGTTTCTTCTAGTGTGTAGTTGTTGCTTAATGTTCTGATTGTTGTACAAGGCGTGTGGCATCATCAGGTTTTGAATATACACTCTGGAAGAAAACATGTGGTTACATGTTTGGATAAAGTCAAGGTTCTGAACTGATATTCAACGTGTCTAAGGAACGTTACTACAAGAAGTTCTGATCGTGACTTTGTGGTTTAGCTTTGGAGGCCTTCTAAAGCTTTACTTATGTGTTACAAGTTCTGAATATTATGAAGACGAGGTTTTGTTGAACAAGTTCTGATGATATGAAGAAAGGCAAGTTCTTACAACCAAGTGCTGAAGACAAGTTTTGAAGACTCCAAGACTTAGGTTCTAAGGCTTAAGAAATATTCTTCTACAACAAGCTTCATTGTTTAACATTCAAATATCAGAAGCCTCTAAAGATAAGAAGAAATTTCAAATGGTTAACGTGTGATGTTGTGCAAAAGGTACATAAAGTGTCTGTGACCTCTACCCTCTAGGGTGGCGTAAGCACAATCCTTTATATTGTATTGACAACCACTCTCATTGTAATCGTTGGGAATAAACAACTGGATTTGTAACTATCTTTTTTTAATTAACGGATCTCTATTTACAAGCTTAATAGAAAAATATTATTCAGAGGAAAAGGTGGAATGCTATCATTGAATAGTGACAAGACATAAAAATATTAATTTATATTGTCTAAACTCTTACACCTTATTCTATCTGTTGGGAACTAACCGATTGTGCAGGTAAAGTCTGTTCTATCCTTACAACGTCTCTCTCTGTCAAAGGCTATAAAAGAAGATCAAAGATTCAAAGAAAAATTATGGATTACCGTCAGCCATAGGCCATCAAGCTTCATCATGTGAAAGGAAAGAAGTGGATTTTGAAGATGTTAAAGCTGCAATGATATACATTTTAAAGACCACTTAAGAAAGAAGAAGATTCCATTCAACTATTATCATATGCATCTTGGATGAACAGAAGAAGCAAGGAGCTTCTGCTCGTAGATTGCTCAAGAAGAAGAAGACTACAATATGTTATTCCACTTTCAATCACATACATCTTAGTAGATCTCAGAAGAAGCAAAGAGTTGTTGTTCAGAGCTTGCTCAACAAGAAGATGAAGAAGAACATTACAAGATTCTACTCAAACTTCTGATCATATACATCTTTGTAGAATATTGCAATAAACACTAGAGTTGTTGCTCGTATAGTGTTTTTGTTCATATATCTTCATGTGAATTTTTTTAACACTTGAGTTGTTGCTAGAAGAAGTGTTAAAGAATATGTGCTTAAATACTTGTGTAATCTGCTTAGAAGAAGCAACCATGTAAACATAAGATCACCATCAACTGATGTTGATTAGTTCCTTGAGAGACTGAATGAAGGTCTAATCTCAAGAAGATAATGGCTACTGGTCATTATAGGAAATCCTGATAGGAGATTCTGCAAAATCAGATTATGTTGGATCAATGGTAGTCATATCTCAAAGAGGATCGAGTGAAGGTCGGACTCTTGTGAGATCACTAATGGATATCATTGCAAGGAAATCTTGGTAGGAGATCTTGAGGGAACAAATTCTATTGGGTCAATGAACATTATATCCAGTTGGATCCCTGAACTTGTCATTATGTGTTAGTCACCGACAGTTGCCCATGCAATTATAATCAGTTTGGTTATAATGGATTAAGTAATTGGATAAGGTGAAATCATCCTTACGAGGGTGGACATGAATAACCTAGTTAACAGAGAACTTGGATAAAATACTTGTGTCATTTTATCTTCATTATCATTATAGCTATTATCATTTGAGTGCAAAGAATTTCTAGTGGGGAATATTTTCTATGAACACGATTCAAACCCCCTATTTATTGTGTTTTCTCTACCTTCAACGACAAGATATCAAATGACGTTTATTCTAAATATTTGACCCTTATTGCATTCATAAGAGGAGCTCAAATAATAACTCTGATAGTTCCTAAATACATAAGAATATAACCATGTTGAAGAAATAACCTTAGTGCATAAAACACCCCTTTACATAGGTTATAAATATATCATTATGTTATCTTCAGATAACCATAATAACTAACAATTATGTTTATCATAATAATCAACTTGTACAAGTGTAAAATATAGTTTTGAATGGGATGACTTTGAATATTAAGAAGATAATGAAGATTAAAATATATCTATGATGTGTTGCACCCCAAAATTTACCCTCTTGATTTAGGCTCATGTTTCATCATGAATATCATATTGCACTGTATTCATACATTATGATGGGATCAAGGCACTTTGGTTATCAAGTCTTCCTCAAGCTTTGAAGGTTGATTGCATTGACAAGTTGCTCAAGTGGAACCTTATCATCTAAACCTATGGATATTTCAAGCTCAAAAGTTATTGCATATCTCAAGATATTTTATCCATCTCTTTGGATCATCAGAGGATTGAAGTTTGAGATTCATTATAAGAAGAATCACTCTTTTGATTCACCAGTCAAATTAGGGTTTTTCTTGATCAAGGCTATTGGTCAATGTACAAATCTTGATCTGGAAGCTACAACATCTCATTGGTATTTTAAAAGTCTTTGTATAAGAAATTGGCCAAGATATCCAGAGGATTTGAAGTTTTGAAGATGATTCATCACTCTCCTTTGAGGAATCAGTCAAAATTAGGGTTTGGTCCAAGTTGAAGTAATTGGGGTCTAGAGGAGTCAATTCATGAAGAATCATTATCTTATCATCATTAGAATCAAATTTGATCAAAGAGTCTCTCATGATGCCCAGTGGAATTAGGGTTTTGAAGCTTGATCAACTATCTCCTAGTACACGGTACAAAACTAGGGTTTTGGATTTAATCAGGATTTCTCTGACTTTTTCACCCAAACTTGTTTCCATGATTCACCACATGTTATTAAGCATTTATGATTGAAAAATTGAGGTTCAATTTGGATTGGAAGTGATTCAATTGATCAAAAGGGGCAAATTTGTCATTTTGACCAAAGTCAATAAAATCAGGAGTTTACCAAGTGGACTTTTGGTCAACCATCAATTTAAACATCCTGTTTTCATATTCCATACCAAAATTCATCTTTGAATCATGAGAAGTGGGGAATTTGAGTATAACTTGTTCAAGAAGCAACTTAAAATTTGAAGAAATATTCTAAGTGTCAAGATGACTTCTCTTGGGCAAGTCACGCGCGTAATTTCATCAAACACTTGGCGTGCCATTTAATGGAATCAATTTCTTGTGACACAATACTCAATTTGAAAAATAAAAAATAACATTTTGTTTTCTTCCATAAGAGCTTGTCATTGAACTTTGAATCATCCAATTTGGTCAAAATTTGAGTGAGTTATAATGTCTCAAAGTTGGTACCTTAAGGCTGATTTCATGCACACCATGCATGCCCTTGCACGCACGCGTCCTACAGGCTAAACAATTCCTTTTCCGAAACTTGGTGCTAGAAAATCTTACTCATTTCGTAATCATTTTCAAAAATTCAAGGCACGTTTTATTCTCTATCAAGAGGTCTTTTGAAAGGCCTCTATTTGGCCCAAAACGCACGAAGGAATTTCAAATGGCCTAAGAATAAAGTCAGCTGGCCAGAATTGTGGACAACCATGGTCATGTTGTAGAATTTGCATAATTTTGTTTTGATTGATTTCAGGTTATATTTGGCATGTGTCTAGCACGAATGGTTGCATCCTTTTCTTGCCAAATGAGTCCAAGCAAAGCACGCATGAAGCATGACCATATCCTCTCAAATTTACCAAAAATAGCAAGATCATCTCAACTGATTTTTTGGTCCATGTGAACACTCTTGCCACATCAGCATTCTCACGTTATTCTTACTGAATTCATCTCCTTTTACAATCCACAAAACGTATCCCACAGTAGGAAAAAACTATATCAAATGCAGCTTGCCTTTGCTTTTTTTCAAAAAAATAAAAAATTCCACACTTAACCTCCAATGGTTATCAACTGTTTTTACACTCCTGCCCTCACTCCTGAGTTGCTATATAAGCACACTCCATCACTCATTTTGTAGCACGCTTGATACACACAAAAATCAGATCTGAAAATTCTCATCACTCTCAAATTTTCCTTCTCTTCGAAGCTTCATTCTCATCCATTCTAGTCACGATTTCTTCCTTTTTTCGTGATCATTGAAGTTTCAGAACAAGGATTCAAGGCTTTCTTGTTGATTAGAGGCATTGAGTTGAGTTTATTTCTCACTCATAAGAGGTATTTTTAGATCTAGATCCTTCAAATTATAGCTTAAATCTTTGGTTTCTAAGCTTGTAATTGTGTTTATACATGTTTATACTTCATGTTTTAGGCTTTATTTTGATTTGATTGGAGTTGTATAGCATGATCTGATCTTCTTAATTTTTGTGCATTTTGTGTTTTCATGAACTTTCTGGCTTGATTTCTCATTCTATAGTGGTTGACCCGTGAATCTATGATTATCACGATGTAGTTTGTTACTTGACCTTGAGAATGCACTTTGAATCACAGAATTTGATTGAGAAATGGATGTGTGATGAGATCTTGAGTTTTTGTTCATGAACTATTTGATTACGTGATAGTTAGGGCGTCATGAGGTTAGGGGCGAAGTGAGGTGGCAGTGCGTGATTGGATCATTCAATTTTAAATGCATTTTCATATTATTTATTTTATCTGTTTTCTCTGATTTTTATTTTTTGACTAAAACATTTTCAAAAATTCTGAAAAAAATTACCATAGGCTGACCTCAATTTCTAGTATTTTTCATAATTTTTCTGGAATTTTTAAAAATCAATTGATTTATGAAAAAAATCCGTGCATTAATTAATCTTGTTTATTTGATTTTTTTGCATAACATTTTGTTAATTTTTGTTTCTGACCTTTCCTTTGTGCAAAAATTGTATAAAAAATAATTTATACACTTTGATCAATTTATTTTAGGTTTAGGAATTTTCTTTTAGAATTTCCCTTTTTCTAGTTGATTAATTAATTAATAAGATTTAATTACTTCTTATGTTTTGTCAATTATTTTAACCATATTGTTAAAATGTAGAAAATTCCCCAAAAAATCATGGATACTTGTTTTTAATTCTAATATTTAAATATAATTTTGGTTGGATATTTTTCTGATTTTTATTAGAATTTTATTTTGAGATGTGATTATTTGTTTAATTGATTAATGGTTTGAATTTTAATTTTATTTTCGACTTTTCTTTAATCCTAAAAATGTGAAAAAAATTGTATTCTGAAATTTAAGGTTTCCTTGTGATTTGCATGATCTTGGTTTGAATTGTTTGAATTTTGATCTTACCTAATTAATATTTAAGATTAAAATTCAAAAAATTAGGGTTTTGTAGCTTACATTGCAAGTTTCAATTTCAAAACCAATTTGCCTTGGGTTTCCATTGGAATTTGGATATTGTTTAAGGTTCATGGATGTATTGAGGATCTGAAAACCATTTTTCTTGAATTATTTGACTTGATTGGATATTTTTCCACAAATTATTTTGAAAGCTTGTCTAGTTTGGTAGTTTGGCCAACTAGTTTTGAACTTTGGGCCTCATTTGATCCCCTCCTCAAACTATTCATGAACTTAAGACTTGCTTTCTGACTTCTACACACTTCAAAGATGCTAAGAAATTTTTTGTGTGAATTATTGATCCTTGTTTCTACTTTTGATGTATATTTGAAGTGAAGGTACCCAATTAATGTTGCATATCTTGTTGCAATTTTCTTGATGGCCAATGAACTTGAGTAAGGCCTATAATTGGGCATCTAATGATAATGTTGGTTCTGTTTATCCACATAAACTCAAGTCATTTCACTTAATTCCGCATGTTTGAATGATTGAACCTTTTGGTGCATGTTTTATGACTTTTTGCTTTCTTGTTGATCTTCATTTTGAAACTTAAGTTTCCAATTTGAGTTTGAGGTCATTAGATGGCCAGTGATAACATGAATGGAAATGATACTTCAATGATAGTCTCATGAAGACTTGAGATTAATTGATACCTATTACTTAAGTTAGTTCTAATCATGAATAGAGTTTGGCTTATTTCTTTTATCCTTATTGAATTTTTGAGGCATTTGGAATGCACTTGTGTAGCATGTCATAGAATCAACACTTTAACCTTTTGATCATGTCCTAGTCATGTTTTGGAAGCTTTACTTCAAATCTTTGATTGTTACAAACTCTAATTTTGTTCTTGTTTGACTGTCTTCCATGGTTGACTTGAAATCTAAGTCTTTGATGCATTGTGTGGGATTCCTCTTCTATCATGCTTGTGAGCTGTGATGAAATAATTGAGTATGATTGAATTGTAGTTGCTACTGACCTTCATGGTCTTTAATTGTATTCTTCTCAAGCTCCTATGATCCTTGATTGATATTCAATTGTCAACTCAACATGGTGATAGAAAGGAGCAACATTCCTCTAATTTTTGACCAAATTGTGCATATGCCTATTTCCTTTTTGTCTATCATATCTAATGTTTTGATAGTTGCTATCATGTTTCCTCACTTCATTATGGTGTCATCATCCATCGCTTATGTGAGTCATCATTCAATTTATGGGAATACTAACTTGGCTGTTGAATGTGCGAGGTACTTTGAGAAAAGTTTTCCATTTTGACTTGAGGCTATTGTGTTTCACTTTATTTGTGGAACATAATTTATTATATTGGCACTACTCTTGTGCTTGGCCTATTTGATAGTCTATGCAGAATATATGTATGTGATTATGAATGCTATACATTGCCCATGGGATCTGATCATATATGAAAATCTCAATACTTACATCCTGATGACGTAATTTCTTACTTGATTTGTCTGCTGATGCCAGCTTGGTTGAAGTTCTCTGGGTTTCTTTTATTCTTGCTCAGTTGCTACGGATAGTTATCCATTTGGTATTGCACTATTTCCTTTCTTCTATTTTCATTTTGTATAGTTCTATTTTGCATGATGGGACCTCTGTTGCTGATATATGTCAGGAGGCCCTCTTTGTTTGTTTGACACATGTGTTGTGTTCGTTTTTGATCGATGAGTCACTCAATTTAGAAATTGAGATGACGACTTCGCTCTCAATGCATGTTCCCTATAGGATGTTTATTATTTTTCTTCTTTATCTTTTGATTGATGAGTCACTCAATTTAAGAATTGAGATCACGACTTTGCTCTCAGTGCATGTTCCCTATAGGATGTTTATTGTTTTTCTTCTTTAACTGTTGATCGATGAGTCACTCAATTTAGAAATTGAGATAACGACTTCGCTCTCATTGATTGTTCCCTATAGGATAGTTTTGTTAAGCTTCCTTTGACATGTTAATTAAGGTAGGAATCCATGTATGCTAGCATAGGGCAGGATTTTCCTTTATCCTCAACCTTAGGGTCAATCATTGTATGATAATACTAGGGGTAATGCTAGGCTAGTTTCCCTTAGTTGTTTTTTCTTCCTTTGCATTTTGCATCTTAAAACAAATTTTTTTTCTTGGTAAATCATAAAACACCTCTAATAAACTCCAACCCTTCTTCAAGGTAAAAGATACAAATCAATCTTATTTGTTTGTGCGCATCTTGGTTTTGTTTTTTTAAACCTGTTTTAGCCGATGTTTCGCCATCACATACTTGTTTGAAGTCGATGTTTCACCATCGCACATGTTTGTTATCCTACTTTGATTCTCAATATCATTGTTAGGTGTGATGTTTTGTCATCCATTTTATCGATGTTTCGCCATCTTTGCCATGATACCTTGTTATCTTTTAGCCGATGTTTCTCCATCACATACTTGTTTGAAGCTGATGTTTTTGCATCACACATGTTTGTTATCCTACTTTGATTCTTAATATCATTGTTAGGTGTGATGTTTTATCATCGTTTTATCGATGTTTCTCCATCTTTGCCATGGTACCTTGTTATCTTATAGCCGATTTTTTTCCATCGCACATTTGTTTGAAGCCGATGTTTCGCCATCGCACATGTTTGTTATCCTACTTTGATTCTCAATATCATTGTTAGATGTGATGTTTTGTCATCTGTTTTATCGATGTTTCGCCATCTTTGCCATGATACCTTGTTATCTTATAGCCGATGTTTCGCCATCGCACATGTTTGGTATCCTACTTTGATTCTCAATATCATTGTTAGGTGTGATGTTTTGTCATCCATTTTATTGATGTTTCGCCATCTTTGACATGTTACTTTGTGATTATTTAGCCGATGTTTTACCATCTCATTTGTTTGTTATTTTATTTGATGTTTTTCCATCTTGACTGTTTTTGTTGTCTTAACTAAAAAACACAAACCAACTAGAATATATGAGTCGAACTACGGCTGCTCTGATACCTTAAAAGGGATACGTAGGCATTGGGGTAGGGCCCAACCGAGCACAACTGTTATTTTCCCTACATTTTTTTCTTCTTTTCTTTCGCATGCATTCCCTTTTTAGCTTTAAGCCACAGACATAGGTTTTGACCACACCCATTAGATTAGAAAATAAGAGTGGATACCGTAGAGTACTACGGGTGTGTGGGGTGCTAATACCTTCCCCTCGCGTAACAGACTCCCTTACCCGATCTCTCGGTCGAAAGACTGTGATTTCTCCCTTTTCAGGTTTTCTCGATGTTTACCTTTCCCTTTCGGCGGGATAAAATACGTTCGATGGCGACTTCATTGATGTTTCATTACATCAGATGACAGGTTCCGCCAGGCGGTTTCAGCTGGCGACTTCACTGGGGAAAGATTGACCTTTTGCTGGTCCATCCCGGAGTCGATCCTAGCTCATTATTTGTTTTCTTTTGGGTGTTTCTTTTACCGCTTTGCATATTTATCTGTTTGCATTGCATCCTATGTGCGATTTACTTTCTGCATACTGGATTTGGCTGGACTGTTTGGATTCTGGATTTCTTGGTGGGTGTGTTGTTCCATGAGGTAAAAGGCCTCGTACCCAGGCTATGAGTGAATTCCATAGGAATTAGGAATAGAGTGGCCATGGAAGCTATGAGGCGGATGCTTTATAGACCTGACTATGAGACCCATGACTTCAGAGGCAGTTCAGATAGGTGTTATCGTATGATGATACCGATAGTCGAGCTCTTGTACTCTGATTTGGATTTTAACCTTACCTTGACCTAGACTACACCCGTGAGAGGGGCGGGAAATTTTTTATTACAGGTACTGTTGGTGACTTTGTGTTGCGAAGGTGACTCAGGTTCCCATGATAGTTTTGAAGCTTTGGGATTTTCTTTTGATCTTGAGTGGTGTTGTTCTGTAATGGTCCAACCATTATCCAGTGTGAAACTTTTATCCTGTCATGTTGCATCATAGCATATTTATTTCTAAAAAATGATGTATACAAAAAAAATAACTAGCATGTGCATGTCATCTTCCAGGGACATTCAAGAGTCTTCTTTCCATCAGAAATGGCTGGCCTTCCGTCAGATGAGTTTGATTCAGTTCGTGTTAAAGAGCCCAACAAGCATACGTTCGCTTATCAGATTCCTACTATTGATGTATCCGAATTAAAGAGGTTGAGTTCTTATCTGAAGGGTGATATTCTGAATAATTTCAACAAAAATCATGCAATTTGTTACTAATCCTTAACACTCCAGTTGAACCAATGGCTTTAATCACCCTCTTCCAGTTTTATGACAAGGAATTACGGTGTTTTACTTTTCAAGATTATCAACTTGTTCCCACACTAGAAGAGTACGCGTACCTACTTAATATTAAGTTGTCCGATGAAGTTCCTTTTGTCCAAGTGCCGGAGAAGCCGAAGGTCGAAGTTATTGCTGAAATTCTTCATTTGAGTTGGAAAGAGGTGAAAGACAATTGGAAATCAAGTGAGGATACTACAGGGTTTTATTTGGATTTCTTAGTGAAGAAAGTTGAAGGCTGGGCAAAGAAATGGAATTAGAATGAATTCAACTCTCTTTTTGCTCTCATGATATACGGGATCATCCTCTTTCCTCATAAGAGAAATTTTATGGATTTGACGACTATTTGTGTTTTTAGAAATAAGAACCCGGTACCGACACTCTTGGCGGATACTCTTTACACCATTCATTTCAGGCATGGAAAAGGAGGTAATGTATGTTTATGTCATTCGATGTTATATCAATGGTTTAAGTTGCACCTACCGGTAAGTGGCCCTTTCATGGATACCAGACATTCTCTTCGATGGTCATCAAGACTTATAAACCTTACTTCATTTGATATCCGGTGGAATTATGACATGGGGGAAGTACGAAGTATTATAACTAGCTGCGGAGATTTCCCTAATGTTCCCCTCATAGGAACTAAGGGGTGTATCAACTATAATCATGTGCTTGCTTATCGTCAATTAGGATATGCAGTGGATGGACCGCCAAAGGTTGAGGAGGTGTCTGAATCAGTGTATTTTGTTAGAGGAAGTGATCCTGTGATGTTGAAAAGAGTGACAAGTGCTTGGAAGGGAATTCACAAAAAGGATAGAACTACTTTGGGCAAGAAGGTTCCTATTGCTAGGGTTCCTTACTTAGAATGGATTAAAGCCAGGGTTAAGATTTTACGGTTACCATTTGCAAGGTCGGATCCTATATGTGAGCAACCTCCTACTGTTCTGAGTAACACGGTTCCTACCGAGGTGTTCACCCAGGTTCATGTTGAGAACATTCAACTTCGTGCAAAATACCGTGAGGCAGGGATGAAACTTTATTGGGTAGATCAAGAAAGGGCCGACTTAGCTTGCAAACTCAAAGAAACTCAAGGGGAAACTTCTGATACAACCAGTTTTAGGAAGACATCTCATGCTGAAATGGAAGAAGAGTTAAGTAAGACCCAGCAAGAGTGCCAGAAGCTTCAGGCATCTGAGAATAGTTACAGGAAAAAGATTCAAAACTTGGAGAAACAGCTCAAAGACAAAGATTCTCAGCTTAAGAAGGAAGTAGCCCAGAGGCGTGTCGCAGAGGATCGGTTTCAAGAAAGTAAAGTAGTCGCATCACAAATTTTGAAGGAGAAAGCAAGGCTTGAAGAGTATTGTCAGCACCCTGAAGCGTGTCTTGTTCCGGAGATTTAGTATTTGTTACTTACCTTTGGTGTACTTGGTCACCCCCAGGATTGTTGGAAGGGACCATTTGTTTGTTTTTATTATTCAGTTTTTGTTAAGTTTACTTTGAAACACGTATTTTGTTGTTTATCACTCTTAAATGTCCGAAGTCGCTTGAACATCGTTTCTTTTTTTTATAATTGAAGTGTTTGTCTTGTTGTCCTTTTTTTCCTCCTTTGATTGTATGCTTGATTATTGGTTGCGCGCCATGACTGATGAATAAAACGACTCTTGAATACCGGGAAATGACAAACATATCATGCACATCATACATTTCATAACATTACAGGTTATCTCAAGACGGAATTCTTATTCTTCTGCCTTTCTTATCCA
This sequence comes from Vicia faba, assembly GCA_948472305.1. NCBI lineage: Eukaryota > Viridiplantae > Streptophyta > Magnoliopsida > Fabales > Fabaceae > Vicia > Vicia faba. The sequence goes on along the minus strand of OX451738.1, from coordinate 1,308,936,814 downwards.
GAATTCAAGACGACTACTCATCGGTATTCCACCAGAAACAATTTTCCAAGATGCACTCAGTTACAGAATTTGTCACAGGGACCAAGAGAATCTTTCAAGGAATACGCTCAGAGGTGGCGTGAGTTGGCTGCGAGGGTTCAACCTCCACTCATGGAGAGAGAACTCATTGATATGTTTATGAGTACCCTGCAAGGGCCGTTCTATGAGCACATGATAGGAAGTACTTTGGCAGGATTTGCAGACTTGGTTATGGCTGGTGAAAGAATTGAGGTAGGTTTGTAATTGGGGAAAATTCAGATTGAAGGTTCTAGTGGCTCATCAGGGGGTAGTAAGAAACCATTCAACACTTACCCTAAGAAAAAGGAAGGCGATGCGAGTGCGGTTTAATCTCATAGAGAAATAAGAGAGGATCGTCAACACCAACAAATCAATGCTGTTTCTATTCCTGTTAATGCTCCTCTGTAGTAGAGATCAAATACAATGCCTCAACAACAAAGACAACAAGATGCTCCCCGTAAGTATAATAATCAACAACAGAGATAGTTGAGAAAATTCGATCCCTTTACAGTATGTCTTACTGAATCACTCCACCATTTTCTTGATTTGAAGTTGATCGGTTTGAGAAATATGCCACCACCACCCGCAAGACTTCCTCCTAACTATGATGCTAACGCAAGATGTGAATTCCATTCAGGCGGAGTTGGTCATTCTACTGACAATTGCTTTGCGTTGAAGTGCAAAATACAAGACTTGTTGGATGCCAAGTGTTGTACCCCAAAATTTGCCCTCCCATATTCTCCAAGAAATTGCCAAGTCAAGCTTCAAAGTTCCCCAAGGGTTGCACAGTTCAAGGGCCTCCTAAGCAGTCAAAATTAGGGTTTTGCTTCTGATCAAGAAAATGAAGTTTCCAAAGGTCCAATCAAGTCTCATATGCCTACAAATATGGTCAAACATCCTCATACCAAGTTTCAAGACATTCAGCACAAAATTGCACAGTCAAAACCCTAAATTGCACTATAGTCAACTGTAGGGGCAAAATGGTCATTTGACAGTCAAAGGTTCAAATTTTTGGTCAATATATCATTTTGAAGCCACAAACATCATTTGATCAATGCTTGATCACGATTCTCAAAGCTTGGCTCAAAAATCATCAAAATGCAAAAGTTTCCTTATTTGGACAGCTGAAAAAGTCAACTGTAAATTGACCAGGGCATAACTTCCACATGGATTATCATAAAAATTCCATCCAAAGCTCATTTTGAAGAGAAAGACATTTCCTACAACTCATCCTCATACTTCAAGTCCAAGAAATGCTCTCACAAAAAGTTATCAATTTCAACATTATAGGTCATTTTCAAAAGTCAACAAAAAGGGACTTTAAGTCAAAGGCCATAACTTGAGATTGGTAAATTAAAATGACATGGGACCAAAGGCATTGGTTATAGGACTCAAAGACCTTTCCAAAATGTCCAAGAACATGAGAAAAGCTTAACAATTGAGCAAGTTATGCCTTATGGAAGTTGGGAAATTTTTGGATATTTTGAAAAGTCAACATTAATTCAAATGGTTTAAAATTGCTAATGGGCCCATTTTTCTTCCACAAATCATCATCCATGGCATGTGCACGACTACTTGGCCCAAAGGGAAGTATTTCTTCATTTTTTATTTATTTATTTGAATTTTTATTTATAATAATTCATTTAAATCAAATTAAATGTATGAAAAATACTTAACCTAAAGTTTTAAATCTTTTTGTGCATGTTTTACCCTCAAGATTTCGTGCATGTACCAATATGGAAAGATTTGGATTGATTGGTATGATTGAGAACAAAAAACACATGGAAAAAGATTTGGAAATCATGGTGAAAAAAATCAAATATTGAATTCTTTAATTCATGGATCTTTGGACAATTTCTTTGACCTAATCTATTCTATACATAAGCAAAAACATAAACCTAATCTGAAAAAACCATTTGAAGCTGCGCAGAAACCCTTGGACAAACTTGAAAAATTAGCAAAAAATCTCAGTTCTGAAAATACACTTGCAAGGCGATTCAAGCCTCCAAACCTATCCCATTAGCTTCCTTGAGCAATATAGGATGTATTCCAATCAAAAACCTCAAGCCTTACGCTTTGAAACGGTATACATAAGTCACACTTTTTCCATTTTTTTTCATTATCGTGTTTTAACATTTACGCACATTCATGGCATTTTGATTATATATTCATGATCAGTGAAGTGTTTGCAAGCTAACCATATGCCTTAATTGGATTGTCATGCGCTATAGGCAAATATACCATGTTCGTTTTTTAGGGTTGCAGGAGTTATAATTTGGGGCTTTCCACCCAAGGAAAAATTGAGACTTGGGACCTTGACCACTGAAACAAGCGCGTCTGGACGAAGAGAATCCATGGGTCGCGCTCAATTTATGAGCGTCCAGTAGCTAATCGTTATTTTCTTGTAGGGTGTCTACAGCAACGCTTAAAAACCGTTGCTTCATATATTCATGTTTCAGAAAAATTAAAAACACGCGAGGAAGACGATAACGTGTGAGGCGTGGATTGGTCAGTTCAAATTTCGCGCGCGTTGGTGGCCACTGACTTTCTTTTCTTTTACAATGTTTGTTAACTATTATATATCAAACGCGTGTGTAGTGGTTCAGTGGCAAGCATGGTTGTTGGTAAGGTACGTGACCTGGGTTCGAGCCCCAGGTCTTCAATATCCCAATATTATTTTTCAATAAAAGTTCATATGCAGGTTCCATGCTGAGGTACACCATGCACCTCCAAATCAGGCCTTGCCACGTCCATCTTGAGATCAATCCAAAGGCTGAGAGTTAGAGAATAGCGTGGACTTGAGTCAACATGCCAGCACGCTAACTGGAAAAGTCAAACGGACCATGCTTATTGGGCCAGAGTTCTCAAGATTATACCTCCATATTGGGGTCTGAACCCCCTTGGTTTGCAATTTTTTCACTTTCTTTATGTTTTCTTATTTTTTATTTTCTTTTGATTATTGTCTTTAATTAATTCCTTATTTTCACAAAAAATATAAAATATCATAAAAAATCAGAAAAAAGTTAAAACAATAAATAATTTTTATTTTAGTATTTTCTTAAATAAATTTGCATGTAAATAAAATTAGTTTTAAATTAGGTGTTAATTTTAATTCTTTTAACAATAAATTAAAAAAAACATAGAATTAGGTTTGATTAAATTTTATTCCTTTTTATTTTTCTTTTATAATAATTAAAATAACTAAATATTTATTTTCATAATTAAAATTGTATATAAAAATTAGGTTTAATTTAGGTTAAAAACTTCAATATTTTCTTAATAAATTAAAAGCCATTAGAATTAGGGTTAGTATTAATTTCAATTAATTTTTCCCTTTTCATATTAAATCCTAAAATACTAAAAAATGCCAAAAAACAAATTCTTTCTTTTTTTAATTAATTAACTCCTCATTAATCCACTTTTTGCAAAAGGGTCCAACGCCCTCGTTTCGATTTCTTATTAATTCACATATTTCTTTTATTTCGTTTAAATATTCATGTATCTCTCCCGAAGCCTTGTAATTTATTTTCTTTTACTTTATTTTATTTATTTTCTGTCAAATCGGGTCCTGGTTAATTTTTGGCGATGTGGACCCGCGCCTTTTGTAATAGCTTAGAATTTACTTTTCCCGCAATATTTTTAACTGTTAAACAATGGCATGAAAGACTGTATGGACTAAAATAAAATCAAGCGTAGAACACCAATAACATGACAAGATAAATGCAAATGAAAACGACACACGAATCGCACACACCACCCCTAGGGTAAGCCTCACTGTTGCCTTGCCTCGAAAGGTGATCGTCGAGTAGAGGATGTCTTAGTAAGTCCTCATGATCCGGGAACCTGGCATGAGGGTAGCTTCTAAGGTGTCTTCCCATTGCTCTGGTGATCACCATGTCCCGAACCTCGAATTGACCCGAACACCTCCAACGGTGGTGCTACCTACCTCTCAATGGTGGGATGGCACTACTTTAAAGGACATTTACACAGACGAATTCCTTAGGGTAGGTAGACGACTCTAGATACTTGCTCTAAATTTCAAAACAAATCAAAAATACTTTTCACACCGACACCTTTTCAAAAGCTTTCGAAAGCAACTTTTCAAACACTCTTGAGGACCGATACAAGAGTCGAACTGGAATTTTCAAAGAAACTTTTTTAAAACCCACAATTGAAAAGCAAACAAACCATTTTTGAAAACACAAATGAGCAAGTATCTAAGAGCCCATGGATAACCATGGATAGAAAGGGTGCTAACACCTTCCCTTTCTATAACCTACCTCCCGAACCGAGAGCAATCTCTTTAAAGGAATTTTTCTGTGCTTTTGTCCTTTCCATTTGGAGAAAATAAAAGACGGTGGCGAATCTTGCTTCCGCGACATTTCGCGAACCAGCGTTAAACAGTCAGTTCCAGATCCACCGATCACAGAACTGACGACTCTGCTGGGGATACTTTATAAAGTGAGGTGTACCTTAGGGCTAGTTTATAACGGTGTTTTCAATTGTATTGATTTGCTTGCTTTACTATTGTGGGTTGCATCGGAGTTACATAGATCCTAACCCGGATCTGGGGATACCCTGTTTAGGTAGCATAAGCTGTGAGGGACCTGTCCAGCGTAGACCGACACAGGTGAAGCAGTGGCTACGTTGGTGTGGCGCATTGGTCTGTACCGATATCCCTTGTTTCGCAACGAGGAGAATATGGGTCTTCTAAGGAGTCATTAAGCACCAACAACCTTAGAACCTTAATTGACACAACTTGGCCTTTAGAATTGTAGCAGTATGCTACGCCCATTGAGGCTAAACTCTCGTGATGGTTCTGGCCGCAAGAAAAGATTGCGATGCTGGAGTTATGACCGATTGAGGGTAGTCAATGATATTGGGATCCTCTAAGAACCCGGTTACTTTTGATTAGGACAGGTATGAACCAACAAACTTCAAGAGGGTAATACCCAGACCTCATGCTGGCCTAAACTCTAAGGGCTCTTTTGTGTGACTTGCATGCCTTCGTACTTGACTATTTGCATGCTTGTTGTCTGACACTTGAGCTTCTTGCAGGTTTTGTCTATAGTCCTTAAATAGGGACTCATAACAAGGTACCTAAGTTTCTTACAGGTTTTGGTTTGCAGTCCTGAACTAGGGCTCTTAACAAGGCTTACTAAGTTTCTTGCAGGTTTTTGTTTTAGTCCTTAACCAGGACTCATAACAAAGTTTACCAAGTTTCTTGCAGGGTTTGTTCTAGTCCTTAATTAGGACTCATGACAGGTTTTACTTAAGTTTCTTGCAGGTTTTGGTTTGCAGTCCTTAATTGGGACTCATAACAGGGTTACCTACATTACCCCATGCATAGCATAGCATCATACCATTGCATACATCCTAACTCATTTCAAGGACCTCAAGGGCTTGTGGTGCAGGTCATGACGAACCAGAACATCTAGCAAGGGGCAAAGAGGATTTATTTTCCTCTAGACAGAGTTATCAGGGGCTATGACCCACTTGATATGGTGAGCTTTGACTCTTAAAGAAAGTTCCCCTAGCCAAGGTTGCCTGGAAATCAAAACAAGGTTGATAACCCGAGTTAGAGGCTATGACCCACTGGATATGGTGAGCCTTTGACCCGTGGAAGAAAGACTCCCAACAAATGTGAAGTCTCTTTCAATCAGGCTACCGGACCCCAACTCAAACAGTTTTTTTTTTGTTTACCCCGCGAGGTCCTTGAAGACATTGCATGCATGTCATACACATAATTACATAACAGGAATCTTTGTTGCAGGTTACTTACTGTTCTCGCTGTTTATTTCAGCAATGGCTTGCCCACAAGATAACCAGGACTTTCTTGCTCAAGAGACTCGGTTCGGGGAAATCCTCCTGAATCTATCCAAGGGGCAGGAAGAGCTAAGGACCCTTCTCAGGGAGACCTTTGTCAGCAACAGTGCTGAGGATGAAAGGTTGAAACACCTACAAGCTGAGATGGATGCAATGAAAGCCCAAATGCTGGGGCAGAGGAATGCCATTCAAGGTTTAGCTCAAAGACAAGATGAGCTCCGGTTTCTCGTCAACCAACTGCTTCGGGGTAACCAACTGGGGCAAACGTCTAAGGATAAAAAGCCGGTCACCGTTCGACCATCTTTGAGACAAAGAGGCAAGGAGAAAGCTCCTCGTATGGCTTCAGTATCACCAATTCAGTATCGACCTCACCAGCTTCAGCCAGACAAGCCCAAAAGGCAATTCACCAAGCTCAACGTGTCGCTGCTTCAAGCCTTACAACAACTGCTGAGGTTGAACTTGGTAACTCTAAAGGATCCTCCTAAGAATCCCAACAGGACACCTTCAAGGTATGACCCCAATGCCCACTGTGCTTATCATTCTGACAGCACGGGGCATGCTACAGAGGACTGTTGGACTTTGAAGAATAAAATCCAGGATCTGATTGAGGAAGGAGCTGTGGAATTCACCCAAGATGGCCAGGCTGAGTGCTTCTACCAACCCTACAGGAGGCACCATTTGAAGTGACAAACCCTGAGATTAGGAAATTTTTGTTCATTCGAATGTTCAAGTTGCAATTTTCTTTTGTTCAAACCTTTATTCATGTTAAACATTGTTATCACATTAATGCATCGCTTATGTCTATTTTGAAGCAATATATTCGTATTCACTAAACGCAAATTATTTTCATATTTTTTTCTGATGATCAACTCTTAAATAATAATTCTAAGCCTCTTGAGGGAGGATGACGAAAACGATACCACAACACTTACAGTATGCTTTTGAACAGACCCCGTTGATGAAGTACAGGCATTGTTTCAAATCCCTAAACACTGGAGTTATAAGGAAGATAATCCCTCGTTAACCCCTCTGGGCCAAAGAAGTAGGAGTTTTTCTTTTCGAAATTTAAAACCCTTAATCATAACCTGGGGCAGGGTAGTTCTCTCAGTTGATCCAAGTGCATAACAAATGGCACCAAAAGAGGTCCTTACAAAACAAAGAAATACGATGATGATTCCGAACAATCGCAAGGATAGGCAGTCATTATAAAAAAGAAAGAAGCCCATTAAGTCAAAACCCATGAAGAAGACTTACAAAACTGGGGCATCCCGTTGACTGTAATTCCAAAAAAGGAAATAGTTCAGGCAAAAAAAGAAAGGGATAACAAAAAAAAAGAAAGAGGTCCTACAAACCCTCGACAAGGATGACTGCCTATCCAAGATAAGTTATCAACATCCGAATCATCACCGGAAAATCAGGACAAAGATTCAATCAAGATCTAACGTATGATTAACTGAGTTTAGGTTTGGAGAACGTCACGAAGAGCGGGTGGGTACAAATAAAATTTGAGCCTTTATCCTTTGTTTCTTAAACCGTGAACCAGGCCACGTTATAACCCTTAAAAGTCCTAGCTGAAGCATGGGTTAGTTCGAAAGCATACTGCTACGAAAGGTATCCTGACTCCTTAAGGCCTACGATAAAATAACGAGTTGACATCACGTTTTACAAACAATCACTTGTTTTATGAAAAAGAATGCATTTTCAAAACCTTCAAGACAGACATAAGCTTTGCATTGTTAACATAACTTTGTTTGCATATGACCTTTTGTTTGAACAGCAGGAAAATTCGCACGACAAATGCCTAATGAACAGAAGCACTTCCAATCAAGGGGCATGACATGATCATGGTCCATTATCTGGGGCAATCCAATCAAGATTCGGAGAATCTCTCAAAGGCAAAAATAGCCTGGGGGCAAATCTCCGCCTGAGTTGCTTGGGGCATCTCAACAACGAATCTTGCCTGATCAAACATCTTCTGGTGGCATGACAACACAATTCTAACAGGGGCAGCTCCCTACATTCTGAGAGCATGGACATAATCAAAAAAATACTACGCACAATCAAAGACCCGCTAGGTTGACACACCTAGGCAAAAATAAGGGCTTCCCGGCGAGCCAAAAGGGTTCGGGCAAAATGAAGGGATGAAATGAAAAAAATCTGTACACCCGGCAAGTCGAAAACCTGAAAAGGCGGCTTGGGCAAAAATGGGTATCCCGGTGGACTGAAAACCCGAAAGGACGGTCCAGGCAAAAATTAGGGATCAAAGCGTACAACTATGTCCTATCATCTCGTCACTTGCCTACTAGAAGAAGGTTTGTCTATCAACAACTATCAGCACCTCGCAGGTCTTCCTCTCCCACCTCAGAAACAGGGGCAATAAAGAGTCGTCTAAGAGCAATCTAATAGTTCTGTCCTCCAAGGTATCAAAACAGGTTCGGCTGAAGAACATAACCAGCACCTCAATCCCCCAGAAAGTAAGTCAGCAGTCAGTACACTCTCTCCAAGCTATCAAATCTCAAGGAAGTTGGATATCCTCCAGCAGATATCAACATTCCCCAGCAGCATGTATATCCTTAACAAGCATCCCCGGCATTCTTGGTCTAAAGATTGTTCCCCGGAGGCATATCAACATTCAAAGGAATCACTTCCCCAGCATATCAAAGCTCCCCCAGAAGAGTCCAATCTAGTTCCCCAGGAAAATTGGAATTCATACCCCCAAGCAATAAGCTTATCCCCAGTAAATTCTGGAAGCTTATCCCTCGCAGAGCACGAACGCGTCGTCCGGCTTTATTCAAAGAGTTATTTCCTTAACAGGATATAACTGGGTTATCCTCAGCCAAAAGCCACGGAAAGATCGCCGTCGACGAAGTCTCTTACCCCCAGCGAAGTCTATCAACACTTCTAGCACATCAAAGATATCCTCAGCAAGTCATTCTCAACAATTCAGCAGAGTATCTTTATCCCCACAGAGTACCACTCCCCAGCATGGTCGCTAGAGTATTTTTTTCTCCCCGCAGAATCTTCCATTTTCCAAGTTTATTCCTCAACGGAGTCATCTTCTCCTACTGGTATTCTTGCAGTTATCATCCCCAGCGGAAGCGAAAGCTTATTCTTCAATATCATCCCAGGATATGACTTCCCGGCACCCGTCAAGGATTTACTTTCCTAGACGAAAACATACATAAACATCACATACATCATTATAGCATGCATAGACGCATCATATCATACAAATCTCATTTATGTTGAGAACATCATTGCTTGATTCATATCATGCATTGCATATGACTGACTTTTACCTTTCAGGAAAGATTCAGTTAAATTCTCAATCATATTTCAAGACCTAGACCGGTTCAGTTATTCGACTCAAAAGATTTCTTATCCAGTCCAAGGCCTTCTCTAGTCCAGCTAAATCGACTCTCAACGGATTTTTCTGATGAAGACTCAGTAGAAGTTATAAGGTTATAATTTCCTATGGTTCCCTCTCCGATGGTGCGTGAGGTGGTAATTTCCCTTTTAGGTTATAATGGTTCCCTCTCCGATGGTGCGTGAGGTGATAATTCCTTTCCTATGGTTCCCTCTCCGATGGTGCGTGAGGTGATAATTCCTTTCCTAATGGTTCCCTCTCCGATGGTGCGTGAGGTGATAATTCCTTTCCTAATGGTTCCCTCTCCGATGGTGCGTGAGGTGATAATTCCTTTCCTAATGGTTCCCTCTCCGATGGTGCGTGAGGTGATAATTCCTTTCCTATGGTTCCCTCTCCGATGGTGCGAGAGGTGATAATTCCTTTCCTAATGGTTCCCTCTCCGATGGTGCGTGAGGTGATAATTACTTTCCTAATGGTTCCCTCTCCGATGGTGCGTGAGGTGATAATTCCTTTCCTAATGGTTCCCTCTCCGATGGTGCGTGAGGTGATAATTCCCTTCAGATTATAATTTCCTTTGGTTCTCTTCCCGATACTGCGAAGACGGTAATTCCCACCAAGATTTTCTCAACGAGCGTTGTTGAAGTTAAAGCCACCCAAGGTTCTCTCACTTTTCGTGCTGAGGTAGTAACCATCCATGGTTCATTCATCACTGCTTGAAGCTCCAGATCCAGCTCCTGTAACCAGTCAGGACACATCTATACCAAGCATCTGAAAACCAGTTCCTGCAACGTGTCAAGTACTCATTTTTTCTTTTGCAGGTATACAGGTTCTCGCTAAGGAATCTCTTATGCGATCAACACCCAGATGGCATCTATAAGCCCATCATCCTATCCATCAATCTCCAAATGGCATCTATAAGCCCATTCCCATCATCACACTGCTACTATGTGAGTGCAAATTTCTGGGCACTCTAGTGTTCAATCATCTTCTACCCTCGGATTACGAAAGGCACGTCAGCCAATCTGCATCCTCAGGTCTAAGAAGATCGAACAGGGGCAACTGTTGTACCCCAAAATTTGCCCTCCCATATTCTCCAAGAAATTGCCAAGTCAAGCTTCAAAGTTCCCCAAGGGTTGCACAGTTCAAGGGCCTCCTAAGCAGTCAAAATTAGGGTTTTGCTTCTGATCAAGAAAATGAAGTTTCCAAAGGTCCAATCAAGTCTCATATGCCTACAAATATGGTCAAACATCCTCATACCAAGTTTCAAGACATTCAGCACAAAATTGCACAGTCAAAACCCTAAATTGCACTATAGTCAACTGTAGGGGCAAAATGGTCATTTGACAGTCAAAGGTTCAAATTTTTGGTCAATATATCATTTTGAAGCCACAAACATCATTTGATCAATGCTTGATCACGATTCTCAAAGCTTGGCTCAAAAATCATCAAAATGCAAAAGTTTCCTTATTTGGACAGCTGAAAAAGTCAACTGTAAATTGACCAGGGCATAACTTCCACATGGATTATCAGAAAAATTCCATCCAAAGCTCATTTTGAAGAGAAAGACATTTCCTACAACTCATCTTCATACTTCAAGTCCAAGAAATGCTCTCACAAAAAGTTATCAATTTCAACATTATAGGTCATTTTCAAAAGTCAACAAAAAGGGACTTTAAGTCAAAGGCCATAACTTGAGATTGGTAAATTAAAATGACATGGGACCAAATGCATTGGTTATAGGACTCAAAGACCTTTCCAAAATGTCCAAGAACATGAGAAAAGCTTAAAAATTGAGCAAGTTATGCCTTATGGAAGTTGGGAAATTTTTGGATATTTTGAAAAGTCAACATTAATTCAAATGGTTTAAAATTGCTAATGGGCCCATTTTTCTTCCACAAATCATCATCCATGGCATGTGCACGACTACTTGGCCCAAAGGGAAGTATTTCTTCATTTTTTATTTATTTATTTGAATTTTTATTTATAATAATTCATTTAAATCAAATTAAATGTATGAAAAATACTTAACCTAAAGTTTTAAATCTTTTTGTGCATGTTTTACCCTCAAGATTTCGTGCATGTACCAATATGGAAAGATTTGGATTGATTGGTATGATTGAGAACAAAAAACACATGGAAAAAGATTTGGAAATCATGGTGAAAAAAATCAAATATTGAATTCTTTAATTCATGGATCTTTGGACAATTTCTTTGACCTAATCTATTCTATACATAAGCAAAAACATAAACCTAATCTGAAAAAACCATTTGAAGCTGCGCAGAAACCCTTGGACAAACTTGAAAAATTAGCAAAAAATCTCAGTTCTGAAAATACACTTGCAAGGCGATTCAAGCCTCCAAACCTATCCCATTAGCTTCCTTGAGCAATATAGGACGTATTCCAATCAAAAACCTCAAGCCTTACGCTTTGAAACGGTATACATAAGTCACACTTTTTCCATTTTTTTTCATTATCGTGTTTTAACATTTACGCACATTCATGGCATTTTGATTATATATTCATGATCAGTGAAGTGTTTGCAAGCTAACCATATGCCTTAATTGGATTGTCATGCGCTATAGGCAAATATACCATGTTCGTTTTTTAGGGTTGCAGGAGTTATAATTTGGGGCTTTCCACCCAAGGAAAAATTGAGACTTGGGACCTTGACCACTGAAACAAGCGCGTCTGGACGAAGAGAATCCATGGGTCGCGCTCAATTTATGAGCGTCCAGTAGCTAATCGTTATTTTCTTGTAGGGTGTCTACAGCAACGCTTAAAAACCGTTGCTTCATATATTCATGTTTCAGAAAAATTAAAAACACGCGAGGAAGACGATAACGTGTGAGGCGTGGATTGGTCAGTTCAAATTTCGCGCGCGTTGGTGGCCACTGACTTTCTTTTCTTTTACAATGTTTGTTAACTATTATATATCAAACGCGTGTGTAGTGGTTCAGTGGCAAGCATGGTTGTTGGTAAGGTACGTGACCTGGGTTCGAGCCCCAGGTCTTCAATATCCCAATATTATTTTTCAATAAAAGTTCATATGCAGGTTCCATGCTGAGGTACACCATGCACCTCCAAATCAGGCCTTGCCACGTCCATCTTGAGATCAATCCAAAGGCTGAGAGTTAGAGAATAGCGTGGACTTGAGTCAACATGCCAGAACGCTAACTGGAAAAGTCAAACGGACCATGCTTATTGGGCCAGAGTTCTCAAGATTATACCTCCATATTGGGGTCTGAACCCCCTTGGTTTGCAATTTTTTCACTTTCTTTATGTTTTCTTATTTTTTATTTTCTTTTGATTATTGTCTTTAATTAATTCCTTATTTTCACAAAAAATATAAAATATCATAAAAAATCAGAAAAAAGTTAAAACAATAAATAATTTTTATTTTAGTATTTTCTTAAATAAATTTGCATGTAAATAAAATTAGTTTTAAATTAGGTGTTAATTTTAATTCTTTTAACAATAAATTAAAAAAAACATAGAATTAGGTTTGATTAAATTTTATTCCTTTTTATTTTTCTTTTATAATAATTAAAATAACTAAATATTTATTTTCATAATTAAAATTGTATATAAAAATTAGGTTTAATTTAGGTTAAAAACTTCAATATTTTCTTAATAAATTAAAAGCCATTAGAATTAGGGTTAGTATTAATTTCAATTAATTTTTCCCTTTTCATATTAAATCCTAAAATACTAAAAAATGCCAAAAAACAAATTCTTTCTTTTTTTAATTAATTAACTCCTCATTAATCCACTTTTTGCAAAAGGGTCCAACGCCCTCGTTTCGATTTCTTATTAATTCACATATTTCTTTTATTTCGTTTAAATATTCATGTATCTCTCCCGAAGCCTTGTAATTTATTTTCTTTTACTTTATTTTATTTATTTTCTGTCAAATCGGGTCCTGGTTAATTTTTGGCGATGTGGACCCGCGCCTTTTGTAATAGCTTAGAATTTACTTTTCCCGCAATATTTTTAACTGTTAAACAATGGCATGAAAGACTGTATGGACTAAAATAAAATCAAGCGTAGAACACCAATAACATGACAAGATAAATGCAAATGAAAACGACACACGAATCGCACACACCACCCCTAGGGTACGCCTCACTGTTGCCTTGCCTCGAAAGGTGATCGTCGAGTAGAGGATGTCTTAGTAAGTCCTCATGATCCGGGAACCTGGCATGAGGGTAGCTTCTAAGGTGTCTTCCCATTGCTCTGGTGATCACCATGTCCCGAACCTCGAATTGACCCGAACACCTCCAACGGTGGTGCTACCTACCTCTCAATGGTGGGATGGCACTACTTTAAAGGACATTTACACAGACGAATTCCTTAGGGTAGGTAGACGACTCTAGATACTTGCTCTAAATTTCAAAACAAATCAAAAATACTTTTCACACCGACACCTTTTCAAAAGCTTTCGAAAGCAACTTTTCAAACACTCTTGAGGACCGATACAAGAGTCGAACTGGAATTTTCAAAGAAACTTTTTTAAAACCCACAATTGAAAAGCAAACAAACCATTTTTGAAAACACAAATGAGCAAGTATCTAAGAGCCCATGGATAACCATGGATAGAAAGGGTGCTAACACCTTCCCTTTCTATAACCTACCTCCCGAACCGAGAGCAATCTCTTTAAAGGAATTTTTCTGTGCTTTTGTCCTTTCCATTTGGAGAAAATAAAAGACGGTGGCGACTCTTGCTTCCGCGACATTTCGCGAACCAGCGTTAAACAGTCAGTTCCAGATCCACCGATCACACAAAGGCAATTGAGTTTACTCCAGTGACTGGTCCGAATGTTACTCAGAACCCAATGCCTAGGCATGGAGGGTGTGTTGTTAATATGATTGATGATAATGGTGAAGTGTTGAATTTAATCATGAATGTGGAACAAGTAACTACTCCGTTGTGGTATGTTAAGAGGTATTTGCTTGGAAATTCTATTTTCCCGGGTTGTACTTCAGAGTGTGCCAAGTGTAGAGAGCAACCGAAGGGCTGTGATGAGTTAAAAGCCGATATCCAGTTGATGATAAAGGAGGGTTCCCTGCAGTTCGATAGAAAACCGAGCTACCGTAAGGTTACCGAAGAAGATGTTGTTATGGTATCTATTCCTTACACCCCTGTGCGCATTCCTGCCCCATCTAGGGCACCTCCTTTGATGATTACGGTACCTGGTCCCATGCCGTATACCAGTGAGAAGGCCGTCCCATGGAATTACGGTGCTGATGTTTATTACCATGGGGTAAAGCAGAAGGTAAGTACCCGTTCGTCTGAGGAAGAACGTGCTGAAGATAATAAAGGGGAAGTTCATAATTTTTCTGGTGTGGGTCGAATGACTAGAAGCGGGAGAGTATTTGGTCCTTCCAATGTGCAAGATGCGGAAGATGCTTCTGCAAGAGAAAAAGGAAAACAACAGGCGATGATTGGTAATCCAAGGGTTTCACCAGCCAACGTGACTCAACCAATTCCGATACCAGAAGCTCCTTCAGTTCCCGATGAGGTTGAAGAGTTAATGCGAATGATCAGAAAGAGTGATTATAGCATAATTGATCATCTGATCCATACTCCTTCTAAGATGTCTATCTTGTCTCTGTTGATTTATTGAGAACCTCACAGAAATGCTTTGATGAAATTGTTAAAGAATGCGTTCGTGCCACATGAAATAACAGTCAATCAGTTTGAGAATGTTTGTGCTAACATATCTGCCGGGAATGGTCTAGGCTTCACATATTTTGATCTTCCTCCGGAGGGGCGAGACCATAACAAAGCGTTGCATATTTAAATAGAGTGTAGAGGCACTACTTTATCCCGGGTTTTGGTGGATACAGGATCATCTTTGAATGTATTGCCCATGTCAGCGTTGATAAAAATTGATTATTATGGACTGGAGCTGCGCCCTAGTAATTTGATGGTGAAGGCGTTTGATCGGTCTCGAAGGTCAGTGTTTGGGGAGGTGGAGTTACCAATCAAGGTTGGTCCTCGCACCTTTACGGCTACATTTTTTGTGATGAATATACAGCCAGCGTATTGTTGTTTGTTGGGGCGACCGTGGATTCATAAAGCCGGGGCAGTCACTTCTACTCTTCATCAGAAATTCAAGTATCCTGCAGAAGGAAAGGTGATAACTGTGTGCGGCGAGGAAGAGTACATCGTGAGTCATTTGACATCATTCCTCTATGTTGAAGTTGAAGGAGAGATACATGAAACTCCATTTCAGGCGTTTGAGACAGTTCATGCTGTCAATTTTCCTCCTCCAGAGCAGAAAAGGAAACCTGAAACTGTTATGTCTTCTCTCAAGGATGCGAGAGCTGTGGTGGAAAATGGTAATCCTGAAGGTTGGGGTCAGGTGCTGGACGTTACCCTAAAATTTAATAAATTTGGTCTTGGATTTAGCCCAGGTCAGCAGAGTACAACTCCCAGAGCATCTAGTTTATCTACTCCTGTGAAGTTTTCTCGTCCTTGTGCTACTCAAAAAAGATACGTCAATGCAGTTGGCAACAAGAGGGTTGATGGCTACAATATTTAACATTAGATTCGTCCGAGTATTCCAGGCCATACACTAAACAATTGGACTTCTATGGATGTTATCCAAGTTTCAAGCGCCGAGGAGTAATTTTCTTGTTTTCTTCTGTTATCATATCACAATTCCTACGCTCTGCCCAAGGCGTGGTGAATCATTTGTGTAGGGCCATCATGTTTATTTTCAAAAGTTTTTCATGAAATAAAGGACGTTTTTGCATTCAAAATTTTGCTCCATTTCTTTTTTTTATTATTATGGCAATGTTTCTCTCTTCACACACTGTCACTAAAAAAACGCCAAAATGTCATTCATGCAGATGCACTTCCACCACCGATTATATTGATAACGACTATGCTATGACTCATGACTTTGATACTCCTATTTATCAAGCTGAAGAAGAGGCATATGAGGATTGTGATCTTCCTGAGGAATTAGCAAGATTGTTAAAACAAGAGGAGAAGGTTATCCAGCCGAATCAGGATTCGATTGAGGTGGTGAATATTGGAATAGAAGAGGTAAGAAGAGAAGTCAAGATAGGGGCAGATCTCAAAGAAAGTATAAAGGTCAGATTGATTGAGCTACTCCGTGAGTATTCTGATATCTTCGCTTGGTCTTATGAGGATATGCCTGGGTTGGATACAGTCATAGTGGTGCATCGAATACCGCTCAAAGAAGGTTGTTCCCCTGTCAAGCAAAAGCTCCGAAGAACTCATCCTAAGATGTCCAAGAAGATCAAAGAGGAGGTCCAGAAGCAGTTGGACGCAAATTTCTTAAAAGTCATCAATTATCCGCCATGGATTGAAAATATTGTGCCTGTGCCCAAGAAGGATGGTAAGGTCAGGATGTGCGTGGATTATAGGGATTTGAACAGGGCCAGCCCTAAAGATGATTTCCCTCTTCCGCATATTGATGTGTTGGTCGATAATACTGCTCATTCCAAAGTGTTTTCGTTCATGGATGGTTTTTCGGGTTACAATCAAATTAAGATGGCTCCGGAGGATATGGAGAAGACAACATTTATCACGCCTTGGGGAACTTTCTGTTATAAAGTGATGCCGTTTGGTTTGAAAAATGCTGGGGCAACATATCAGCGCGCCATGGTCACTCTCTTTCATGATTTGATTCACAAAGAGATTGAGGTTTATGTGGACGATATGATTGCTAAGTCTGACACGGAAGAGGAACATCTTGTTCATCTGGAAAAATTGTTCGAGAGACTGAGGCAGTTCCTACTGAGGTTGAATCCGAATAAGTGTACCTTCGGGGTGAGATCTGGCAAGCTGTTGGGTTTTATTGTAAGTGAAAAAGGTATTGAGGTGGACCCGGCCAAGGTAAAAGCGATACAAGAAATGCCTGAACCAAGGACAGAGAAGGAAGTACGTGGTTTCTTGGGAAGGTTAAACTACATTTCTAGATTTATTTCTCATCTCACAGCCACCTGTGAACCTTTGTTCAAGTTATTGAAGAAAAGTCAGACAGCGAAATGGAATGAGGATTGTCAGAAGGCCTTTGACAAAATAAAGGAGTATTTGCAGGAACCTCCAATACTCATGCCGCCAGTGGAAGGAAGGCCACTAATCATGTATCTAACTGTGTTGGAGAGCTCAATGGGTTGTGTCCTCGGTCAACACAACGAGACAAGGAAGAAAGAGCAGGCTATTTATTACTTGAGTAAGAAGTTTACAGAATGCGAGTCGTGGTACTCATTGTTGGAAAAGACTTGTTGTGCGCTTGCTTGGACGCCAAACATTTGAGGTAATACATGTTAACTCACACCACCTACTTGATATCCAAAATGGATCCAATCAAGTACATTTTCGAGAAGCCAGCTCTTACAGGCAGGGTAGCCCGTTGGCAGATGATACTCACTAAATATGACATGCAATACACTACTCAAAAAGAAATTAAGGGTAGTGTACTGGCCGACCATCTTGCTCATTAGCCAATGAAAGATTATGAATCGATGAAGTTTGATTTTCCAGATTAGGAAATTGTGTATATTCAGGATTGTAATATGTCGGACCCAGATGAAGGACCCGAGCCGGGATCACGTTGGACGCTTGTTTTTGATGGTGCCTCCAATGCCATGGGCAACAACGTCAGAGCTATTATCACTTTCGATTGCACTAACAACATGGCCGAATATGAGGCTTGCATTTATGGCATTGAAGCGGCGATCGACCTGCGCATCAAATTTTTGAAAGTTTACAGGGATTCCAATCTTGTTATCAGCCAGATTAATGGAGATTGGGAGATTCGCCATCAGAACCTAATTCCCTATCGTGAGCATGTTATGAAGCTAATTCTGTACTTCGAAGAGATCATGTTTGAGCACATTCCCATAGAAGAAAACAATCTAGCTGATGCACTGACAACTTTGTCCTCCATGTTCAAGGTTAAGTGGGCTAATGAGGCACCTTCCATTACCATCAGAAGTTTGAGTGAGCCAGTTTTCTGTTTTGAGGCTAGTTAGGAATCAGATGGTAATCCTTGGTTTTATGATGTTAAACGATATCTTGAAACAGACGAGTACCCTGAATAGGCATCCGTCACAGATAAGAAGTTCTTGAGAAGATTTTCAGCCAAGTTCTTTCTCATTGGTGGTGTGTTGTATAGAAGGCATCATGACGGTTTACTGCTCAGATGTGTTGACAATAAAGAAGCAGCTAGAATCATTGAGGAGATACATCAAGGTGATTTCGGGACCCATTGTAGTGGTCATACCATGGCTAAAAAGATTTTGCGAGTAGGTTATTATTGGTCCACCATGGAGACTGACTGTTACAATCATGCACGTGTTTGCTACAAATGTCAAGTCTATGCTGATAAGGTGCATGTGCTGCCAGTACCTTTGAATGTCTTGACTTCCCCTTGGCCGTTTACGATGTAGGGAATTGATATGATAGGCAAAATTGAGCCAACTGCATCCAACGGGCACCATTTCATTCTGGTTGCCATCGATTATTTTATAAAATGGGTCGAAGTTGCATCCTATGCCAATGTCACCAAGCAGGTGGTAACTCGGTTCATTAAGCACAATATTATCTGTCGCTACGGAGTGCCTAAAAAGATCATTACTGATAATGGGTCTAATTTGAACAACAAAATGATGAAGGAGCTTTGTGAGTCCTTCAAAATCAAGCATCATAACTCTTCCCCATACCGACCAAAGATGAACGGTGCTGTCAAAGCGGCCAATAAGAATATCAAGAAGATCGTACAGAAGATGGTGGTAACCTATAAAGATTGGCATGAGATACTGCCTTTCTCTTTGCATGGTTATCGCACCACTGTGCGTACTTCGGCTGGGGCAACCCCATTTTCATTGGTTTACGGCATGGAAGCAGTATTGCCGGTAGAAGTCGAGATTCCTTCTCTTAGGATCATGTTGAGCTGGATGAAAGTGAATGGGTACATAATCGGCTAGATTAGTTGGAACTTATTGACGAGAAGAGGTTGACGGCTGTATGTCATGGTCAGGTATATCAGCAAAGGATGAGGAAAGCTTTTGATAAGAAGGTACGACCTCAGTGTTACAAGCCAGGTGACCTTCTGCTAAAAAGAATAATTCTCCCCCAGGGGCAAGTGGGCTCCGACTTATGAAGGTCCTTTCGTGGCCAGGAAAATTTTCTCTGGAGGAGCGATGATGCTCGCGACTATGGATGGAGAGTACTTCCCTCTCCCTGTGAATGCTGACATAGTTAAAAAATACTTTGCATAAAAAAAATATATAAAAAAAACCCGCTAAACTGAAAACTCGAAAGGGCGGTTTAGGCAAAAAGAGGGTGTCCTGGTGAATCGAAAACCCGAAAGGGCGATTTAGGAAAAAGTTAGGGACTTAAAGCAAATGACTACGCTCAACATGAGATCCTTTGTTTCTTTCCTTTATTCTGTCACCTGGCATAAACTCGAAGCTAATCCAAGAATGATCTATCTGAAAGCATGAAGATAAGAGTCATAGCAGAGTCGGGACTTGATGGATATTCACATTCACATTGCCATTTGTAAACACTTATTTGCTTTGATTTTGTAAATTACTTGCTTCCAAATAAAAGTGCCTTTTTCACAAGCTGATTTCTCAAAATCAATAGAATATCTTCTTTCAAGTATACGTATACGTTTCTTTTCTCCCTTTTTACTGTTTTGTTTGCAAAAACGTCCAATATTTTTGATAAGCATGTGCATATAAACTTCGTGGACCTTACACGGAAATGGTAATCTAAGTCATGGTCAGTTGATCGCTTGAAATACGGATAACAAACACAACTACTACTGTGCAAGGGGAATGTTTGTTTCTCTATTTGATAGGATTCTCATTCACTTTTCTGGTGGATGCCTTGCCAATTTGTTTCACAGCTCCGTGCTGTTGGTAAAAGTCTTGGGTCAGGGTAATATCAAGATTACGGCAGGTTGGCGAGATCGATGAACCTAGTTGGAGATATTTCTTCCCCATAATGGCTTTTATTACGTTATCTTTGCCGCACTTTCATGTGTTATCTTGATTGATTGTTTTAGCATTGTCTGCATATAAGATTTTCTTTATAGCCGAATGTCAGTCTTGATGCGTTGAATATTTTTGCCTTGAAAAAAAATTGTTTCATTTTACTTAATCCATCCAGTATCACTCTTTAATCGTTTTTTCGGGCATTCTGATACCAAGTGTGCCAATTCTTTTGCTTAGCCAAGAGTTTGGAGGAAGGATTTTAGCTAAAAACAATGACTGTAATGGTATGCTTTTGAGTAGAACCCCGTTGACGATCTACATGCGTTGTTTCAATCCCCAAACACCGGAGACATAAGGGAGTTAGACCCTCGTTAACCCCTCTGAGCCTTCGAAGTAGGAGTTTCTTTTTCGTT
This sequence comes from Vicia faba, assembly GCA_948472305.1. Taxonomy (NCBI): domain Eukaryota; kingdom Viridiplantae; phylum Streptophyta; class Magnoliopsida; order Fabales; family Fabaceae; genus Vicia; species Vicia faba. The sequence continues at coordinate 1,308,916,167 of OX451738.1, read as the reverse complement.
CAAAAATAAACTTTTTTTTTAAACCCGGGGCAGGGTAGATGTTCAAAAGAATTTGACCGAGCATTCAAATTTCAGAAGGAATATCCCATCTGAGGATCACCATATTTTATCTTTCGCATCACGAGATCAGGGAAAATGTCTAAACCACGATGTTCATTTCCTCACAAAGTCCTGAGGTCGAGATCGAATCGATACAATAATGGTTATCCCTCGCCGACCAAGGAATGAGGCATTTGTTTTCTTCAAAAAGAAAGAAAGAAAGAAAAAAGTTCGAAGACCTAAAGTCACATTGACTTGTTCGAAATGGAAAGTATGAATAAGAAAGAAACAAAAAGTCCCGCTAAGTCAAAACTTGAAAATAAGCCGCTTAGGCAAGTTAGGGCGTCCCGCTGGACTCCCAAAATTGAAATTCAAAAGATTTTGTCCAGGCAAAAGTTAGGGAAAAGGAGAGTCTAAAAGGCCGAAAAAAAAGATTATTCAATAAAATCTTTATCAAAAGAAGAGGAACAATAATATCAAAAACAAAAGCAGCAAAAGTTAAGTGACAATCATGTTGGAGAATTTGTCGTGATCACTCTACCATTATAAATCCTTTTGAAAGATGAATGCTTATGATAAGTCGGATGAACTTAGAACAGGAGAATATCACGAAGGGGGTGGGCACCAAATAACCTTAGCCTTGAAAAACTTTTTTTCTAAAAAAACCTCAAACCAGGTCACGTTACAACCTTTAAAAGTCCTAACTGAAACAAGGGTTTAACTCGAAAGCTTACTACAACAGGATGACATTTCCTGAACTCCCAAATATGTGTTGCATATCCATGTTGGTATCTTACCACCCGCATCTTGACTCGTTTTCTTAAAAAAAGGGGGGAAGAAAAGTTTTGAAATTTTTTGCACTCTAGCCAGCGATTCATTCATAACAGATATGCGACACTTTGTTAAGGTTTTTCAACTTCAAGGCTTAAATAATCATCACATCAGGTATGTCATTCCCAAAATAAACATCTTTCTACATGCAAAACATTTGTTTGACATCAAAAAAAGAGTTTACACATTGAACACCTGTAAAGAGCTTAATGATTGTCAGGAAGGGAATATTTGGTTTTCTTCTGCTAGACAGAACCCATGTATGAATAGGACTTTACCTATCCCCAGTGAAGTTTCATTTCCGTAGCAAAGTTTTTTTGCCCCAGGAATCTTCTTTTAAAGGCTTCATTTTGAGACTCCGAATTTGAGGATGTCGCATATCCCTAACGGACTTGCCAACAGAGATCCCTCGCCATGATCTCTCATTTTCCAGCCAATCTGTTGACTGGGGCATCCTTATGCTAAGATCTTTTCTTATCCCCAGTAAGGTCGATACTGTGTGACTATCTGCAAGATCCGTCCAATGGTTGCATTCCAAAAGAAATCTCTCTCCAACAAAAATCTTCAACAGAGTTCTGTCTCCCCGGTGAAGTCCTGTTTCCTCAGTAGAGCTTTGTTCCCCCAGCAAAGGTTTTCACCCCTCACGTCGGGTTTTTGTCTTAGTGTCATCCTCAACACGGCCACACGCTGTCTTTTCCAGAGATTACAAACTTTCCCTGATCTTCTCCCTCAATGTTTAATCTTCTTCAGAAGCTACAGTGTCGATCTGATCTTCCCTAGGAGTTTGCAATTTATTTTTGCAGCTCCCCTCAATGTTTGTGGCCCGTTTCTATTGGTTGCTCGATTGTTATTCCCCACGAAGCTTCGTCTCTTCGAGGTTACCTCTCTAGCGGTTCCCCATATTTTTCTCCTCTCCTTTGGATTTTGCAATTTATTTTTGCAAGTCATGTCAAATTCTGACTTCTTAGTTATTGGCTTGTCAATTGGCCATTCCCTAGTGAAACTTTTAAACATGCATCATTACATTGCATCTACCAAAACGCGTAGCATTTCCAATATATGGAGCATTGCGCTATATAGAAAGAATTCAAACATGAATCAGAACATAAGCCATTATTGTTTCTGTTGTCCCCAGTGAATTTTCTAATACTTCAGATTAAATCCCCAGCGAGGTCTTCGTCCTCATTATCTCAGTTTCCTCCCCATACCAATATCCTTTTGACGTTAATCATTTGTTTGTTTGAGTGTCTACTCTTGACTGTAGTTCAGTTTCGCCCTGGCGCAGTGTTCTCGGGTTTAGTCTTCACTACCCTCTCCGGTTCATTCCAATGTTTATTGATGCACCTTCCGAATACCAGTTTCGTCTTGATATTCGCTTTCAGCAGGTTTTTAGGTGTACGCCTTAATCTCCTTGCTTTGGGTTGAACTCAGAGTTTCGTCTCCTCACCTTGCGTGTGAAATCAAGTTTCGTCCTGGTGCTCATCTAGTTTAGTTTCGCCTAACTAGTTATTGAGTCAAGTTTAGTCTCATTTTTGCTTTCATACCTTAGACCCTTTGACAATGTTCATTTACCGAGTGCAATGTTCGTACTGCGTCCCTGGTTTGAAATCAGTCTCTTTTGTTCCTTGGATTCTTTTATCAGTTTTAGTCACTGTTTATCCATTGATCTGAGACCAGCAGGTGCTCTGAGAAACATGCGCTCTCATCACCCTCGCTTTGGGTCGAGTTTCGCCTCGTCGCCTGTGCATGAAATCCAGTTTCGTCCTGGTACTCATCTAGTTTAGTTTCACCTAACTAGTTTTTGAGTCGAGTTTCATCTTGTTCTTGATTTCATACCTTGGACCCTTTGACGGTGTTCGTTTACCGAGTGCGGTGTTCGTACTGCGTCCCTGGTTTGAGATCAGTCTCTTTTGTTCCTTGGATTCTTCTATCAGTTTTCGTCACTGTTTATCCATTAATCTGAGACCAGCAGGTGCTCTGAGAAACATGCACTCTCATCACTTTGCTATGGGTCGAGTTTCGCCTCGTTACCCATGCGTGAAATCCAGTTTTGTCCTAGTACTCATCTAGTTTAGTTCCGTCTAACTATTTTTTGAGTCGAGTTTAGTCTCGCTTTTGTTCCTCTTTTCTGGGATTCTTTCAGTTCCTTCATAATGTCCATCTTAGTTGAGATTAGCAAGTGCTCCTAGAATCACGCACTCTAGCCTCTTTGCCTTGGGTCGAGCTCAGAGTTTCGTCTCCTCACCCGCGTACGTTTTCTTTTCCAGAGTTTAGTTTCGCCTATACTCTGTGGTTTGAGTTTTATCTCATTTTTTTGAAGCCCAGTTTTGCCCTAGCACCTTTGTCCAGAAGTTTAGTTACGTCAACTCTTCTTTGTTTTTCTTTTTTTCAACCTGCGTTACAGCTTCATTCTGACGCATGTCTTGGGGGTTTTCTGCTTCTTTTTCTTTCTTCTTCAAGAGTGTAAATTTTCGGGTTCTTTTGTATTCAATCATCTTCAACTCTGAACGCTCGAAAGTTGTCACTTTTCTCGCTTATCATGTTGAAGATATTTGAATAGGGGCAACTGTTGCACCCGAAAATTTACCCTCTTGATTTAGGCTCATGCTTCATCATGAATATCATATTGCATTGCATTCATACATTATGATGGGATCAAGGCACTTTGGTTATCAAGTCTTCCTCAAGATTGGAAGGTTGATTGCATTGACAAGTTGCTCAAGTGGAACCTTATCATCTAAACCTCTGGATTTTTCAAGCTCAAAAGTATGAAATTCAGACTCAAAGCTCAGAAGTTGTGCTCTCCTGAAGGGAAGACAAGTCAACATTCTGATGCAAGCTCTCATACAGAGATGCCACTCATAATTTGTGCTCTGATATGTGTGTTTCAACAACATATGCTCTATTCGGAAGCTATGAACTGTACGAATATCTGATACAGTGGATAATATCAGATCAAACATTGATGCTTGAGAAGCATAGTGTTTTGGTTATGATAAATGAATCATGTAACATAAGCATTGATATATGATGTGTAGAATTATTCAATCAGGCTCAAATCAAGTTTTGATTCTTCATCAAATGCTGATAGAAACCAGGTTCTGAGATGAAGACCATGCATTCAAGTCAGACTCTGATGGGTTGCTGTAGGGAAGTGTTACTTCTCTATTCTATGTTCTGATACTCAAAATTAATTTTGTGAGTCTTGGGCTCAGGGGGAGACTCTGAACAAGCTTAAATGAATTTTTGGGTTTAACAGATTTAGGGGGAGCCGCGAGCTTAATTCTGAATTTTTCGGTTACGCTGATTAGCCTGTATAAATTATTCTATCAAAATACATGGTTTTGTCATCATCCAAAAGGGGGAGATCGTAAGAACAAGAAGTGTTTCCTACATTTGGCCTTGAGATTTTGATGATAACTTCACATGTTATCTTATAGAACAATTGTATACACTAATTTTTTCTTCTAGTGTGTAGTTGTTGCTTAATGTTCTGACTCTTGTAAAAGGCGTGTGGCGTCATCAGGTTTTGAATATACACTCTGGAAGAAAACATGTGGTTACATGTTTCGATAAAGTCAAGGTTCTGAACTGATATTCAACGTGTCTAAGGAACGTTATTACAAGAAGTTCTGATCGTGACTTCGTGGTTTAGCTTTGGAGGCCTTCTAAAGCTTTACTTATGTGTTACAAGTTCTGAATATTCTGAAGATGGGGTTTTGTTGAACAAGTTCTGATGATATGAAGAAAGGAAAGTTCTTACAACCAAGTGTTGAAGACTCTGAAGACAAGTTTTGAAGACTCCAAGACTTAGGTTCTAAGGCTTAAGAAATATTCTTCTACAACAAGCTTCATCGTTTAACATTCAAATATCAGAAGCCTTTAAAGATAAGAATAAATTTCAAATGGTTAACGTGTGATGTTGTGCAAAAGGTACATAAAGTGTTTGTGACCTCTACCCTCTAGGGTGGCGTAAGCACGATCCTTTATACTGTATTGACAACCACTCTCATTGTAATCGTTGGGAATAAACAGCTGGATTTGTAACTATCTTTTTTTAATTAACGGATCTCTGTTTACAAGCTTAATAGAAAAATATTATTCAGAGGAAAAGGTGGAAAGCTATCATTGAATAGTGACAAGACAGAGAAATATTAATTTATATTGTCTAAACTCTTACACCTTATTCTATCTGTTGGGAACTAACCAGTTGTGCAGGTAAAGTATGTTCTATCCTTACAACGTCTCTCTCTGTCAAAGGCTATAAAAGAAGATCAAAGATTCAAAGATAAATTGTGGATTGCCGTCAGCCATAGGCCATCAAGCTTCATCCTGTGAAAGGAAAGCAGTGGATGTTGAAGATGTTAAAGCTGCAATGCTATACATTTTAAAGACCACTAAAGAAAGAAGAAGATTTCAACAAGATTCCATTCAACTATTATCATATGCATCTTGGATGAAACAGAAGAAGCAAGGAGCTGCTGCTCGTAGCTTGCTCAAGAAGAAGACTACAAGATGTTATTCAACTTTCAATCACATACGTCTTAGTAGATCTCAGAAGAAGCAAAGAGTTGTTGCTCAGAGCTTGCTCAACAAGAAGATGAAGAAGAACACTACAAGATTCTACTCAAACTTCTGATCATATACATCTTTATAGAACATTGAAATAAACACTAGATTTATTGCTTGTATAGTGTTTTTGTTCATATATCTTCATGTGAATTTTTTTAACACTTGAGTTGTTGCTCGAAGAAGTGTTAAAGAATATGTGCTTAAATACTTGTGTAATCTGCTTAGAAGAAGCAACCATGTAAGCATAAGATCACCATCAACTGATGTTGATTAGTTCCTTGAGAGACTGAGTGAAGGTCTAATCTCAAGAAGATAATGGCTGCTGGTCATTATAGGAAATCCTGATAGGAGATTCTGCAAAATCAGATTCTGTTGGATCAATGATAGTCATATCTCAAAGAGGATCGAGTGAAGGTCGAACTCTTTTGAGATCACTAATGGATATCATTGCAAGGAAATCTTGAGGGAACAAATTCTATTGGGTCAATGAACATTATATCCAGTTGGATCCCTGAACTTGTCATTATGTCTTAGTCACCGACAGTTGCCCGTGCGATTATAATCAGTTTGATTATAATGGATTAAGTAATTGGATAAGGTGAAATCGTCCTTACGAGGGTGTACATGAGTAGCCTAGTTAACAGAGAACTTGGATAAAATACTTGTGTCATTTTATCTTCATTATCATTATAGTTATTATCATTTGAGTGCAAAGAATTTCTAATGGGGAATATTTTCTATGAACACAATTCAAACCCCCTATTTATTATGTTTTCTCTACCTTCAACAACAAGATATCAAATGACGATTAATCTGAATATTTGACCCATATTGCATTCATAAGGGGAGCTAAAATAGTAACTCTGATAGTTCCTAAATACATAAGAATATAACCATGTTGAAGAAATAACCTTAGTGCATAAAACACCCCTTTACATAGGTTATAAATATATCATTATGTTATCTTCGGATAACCATAATAACTAACAATTATGTTTATCATAATCATCAACTTGTACAAGTGTAAAATATAGTTTTGAATGGGATGAATTTGAATATTAAGAAGATAATGAAGATTAAAATATAGCTATGATGTGTTGCACCCCAAAATTTACCCTCTTGATTTAGGCTCATGTTTCATCATGAATATCATATTGCATTGCATTCATACATTGTGATGGGATCAAGGCACTTTGGTTATCAAGTCTTCCTCAAGATTTGAAGGTTGATTGCATTTACAAGTTGCTCAAGTGGAACCTTATCATCTAAACCTCTGGATCTTTCAAGCTCAAAAGTTATTGCATATCTCAGGATATTTTATCCATCTCTTTGGATCATCTGAGGTTAGAAGTTTGAGATTGATTATAAGAAGAATCACTCTTTTGATTCACCAGTCAAATTAGGGTTTTGCTTGATCAAGGCTATTGGTCAATGTACAAATATTTATCTGGAAGCTACAACATCTCATTGGTATTTGAAAAGTATTTGTACAAGAAATTGGCCAAGATATCCAAAGGATTTGAAGTTTTGAAGATGATTCATCACTCTCCTTTGAGGAATCAGTCAAAATTAAGGTTTGGTCCAAGTTGAAGTAATTGGGGTCTAGAGGAGCCAATTCATGAAGCATCATTATCTTATCATCATTAGAATTAAATTTGATCAAAGAGTCTCTCATGATGCTCAATGGAATTAGGGTTTTGAAGCTTGATCTGTTATCTCCTAGTACACGGTACAAAACTAGGGTTTTGGATTTAATCAGGATTTCTCTGACTTTTTCACCCAAACTTGTTTCCATGATTCACCACATGTTATTAAGCATTTATGATTGAAAAATTGAGGTTCAATTTGGATTGGAAATGATTCAATTGATCAAAAGGGGAAAATTGGTCATTTTGACCAAAGTCAATATAATCGGGAGTTGACCAAGTGGACTTTTGGTCAACCTTCAATTTAAACATCCTGTTTTCATATCCATACCAAAATTCATCTTTGAATCATGAGAAGTGGGGAATTTGAGTATAACTTGTTCAAGAAGAAACTTAAAATTTTAAAAAATATTCTAAGTGTCAAGATGACTTCTCTTGGGCAAGTCACGCGCGTAATTTCATCAAACACTTGGCGTGCCATTTTATGGAATCAATTTCTTGTGACACAAGCCTCAATTTGAAAAATAAAAAAGAACATTTTGTTTTCTTCCATAAGAGCTTGTCATTGAACTTTGAATCATCCAATTTGGTCAAAATTTGAGTGAGTTATAATGTCTCAAAGTTGGTACCTCAAGGCTGATTTCATGCACACCATGCATGCCCTTGCACGCACGCGTCCTACAGGCCAAACAGTTCCTTTTCCCAAACTTGGTGCTAGCACATCTTACTCATTTCATGATCATTTTCAAAAATTCAAGGCACGTTTTGTTCTCTATCAAGAGGTCTTTTGAAAGGCCTCTATTTGGCCCAAAATGCACGAAGGAATTTCAAATGGCCTAAGCATAAAGTCAGCTGGCTAGAATTGTGGACAACCATGGTCATGTTGCAGAATTTGCATAATTTTGTTTTGATTGATTTCAGGTTATATTTGGCACGTGTCTAGCATGAATGGTTGCATCCTTTTCTTGTCAAATGAGTCCAAGCAAAGCACGCATGAAGCATGACCATATCCTCTCAAATTTTGCCAAAAATAGCAAGATCATCTCAATTGATTTTTTGGTCCATATGAACACTCTTGCCACATCAGCATTCTCACATTATTCTTACTGAATTCATCTCCTTTTACAATCCACAAAACGCATCCCACAGTAGGAAAAAACTATATCAAACGCAGCTTGCCTTTGTTTTTTTTCAAAAAAATCAGAAATGCCACACTTGCCCTCCAACGGTTATCAACTGTTTTTACACTCTTGCCCTTACTCCTGAGTTGATATATAAGCACACTCCATCACTCATTTTGCAGCACGCTTGATACACACAAAAATCAGATCTGAAAATTCTCATCACTCTCAAATTTTCCTTCTCTTCGAAGCTTCATTCTCATCCATTCCAGTCACGATTTCTTCCTCTTTTCGTTATCATTGAAGTTTCAGAACAAGGATTCAAGGCTTTCTTGTTGATTATAGGCATTGAGTTGAGTTTATTTCTCACTTATAAGAGGTATTTTCAAATACAGATCCTTCAAATTATAGCTTAAATCTTTGGTTTCTAAGCTTGTCATTGTGTTTATACATGTTTATACTTCGTATTTTAGGCTTTATTTTGATTTGATTGGAGTTGTATATCATGATCTGATCTTCTTAATTTTTGTGCATTTTGTGTTTTCATGAACTTTCTGGCTTGATTTCTCATTCTATAGTGGTTGACCCGTGAATCTATGATTATCACGATGTAGTTTGTTACTTGACCTTGAGAATGCACTTTGAATCACATAATTTGGTTGAGAAATGGATGTGTGATGAGATATAGAGTTTTTGTTCGTGAACTGTTTGATTACGTGATAGTTAGGGCGTCATGAGGTTAGGGGTAAAGTGAGGTGGCGGTGTGTGCATTAATTACCATAGGCTGACCTCAATTTCTATTATTTGTCATAATTTTTATGGAATTTTTAAAAATCAATTGATTGGTGAAAAAAATCTGTGCATTAATTAATCTTGTTTATTTGATTTTTTTGCATAACATTTTGTTAATTTTTGTTTCTGACCTTTCCTTTGTGCAAAAATTGTATAAAAAATATTTTAGACACTTTGATCAATTTATTTTATTTTTACGAATTTTATTTTATAATTTTCCTTTTTCTAGTTTATTAATTAATTAATAAGATTTAATTACTTCTTATGTTTTGTCAATTATTTTAACCATATTGTTAAAATGTAGAAAATTCCCAAAAAAATCATGGATGCTTGTTTATAATTCTAATATTTAAATATAATTTTGGTTGAATATTTTTCTGATTTTTGATTAGAATTTTATTTTGAGATGTGATTATTTGTTTAATTGATTAATGGTTTGAATTTTTATTTTATTTTTGACTTTTCTTTAATCCTAAAAATGTGAAAAAATATGTATTCTAATATTTAGGGTTTCCTTGTGATTTTCATGATCTTGGTTTGAATTGTTTGAATTTTGATCTTACCTAATTAATATTTAAGATTAAAATTCAAACAATTAGGGTTTTGTAGCTTACATTGCAAGTTTCAATTTCAAAACCAATTTGCCTTGGGTTTCCATTGGAATTTGGATCTTGTTTAAGGTTCATGGATGTATTGAGGATCTGAAAACCATTTTTCTTGAATTATTTGACTTGATTGGATATTTTTCCACAAATTATTTTGAAAGCTTGTCTAGTTTGGTAGTTTGACTAACTAGTTTTGAACTTTGGGCCTCATTTGATCCCCTCCTCAAACTATTCATGAACTTAAGACTTGCTTTCTGACTTCTACACACTTCAAATATGCTAAGAAATTTTTTGTGTGAATTATTGATCCTTGTTTCTACTTTTGATGTATATTTGAAGTGAAGGTACCCAATTAATGTTGCATATCTTGTTGCAATTTGCTTGATGGCCAATGAACTTGAGTAAGGCCTATAATTGGGCACCTAATGATCATCTTGGTTTTGTTTATCCACATAAACTCAATTCATTTCACTTAATGCCCCATGTTTGAATGATTGAACCTTTTGATGCATGTTTTATGACTTTTTGCTTTCTTGTTGATCTTCATTTTGAAACTTAAGTTTCCAATTTGAGTTTGAGGTCATTAGATGGCCAATGATAACATGAAGGGAAATGATACTTCAATGATAGTCTCATGAATACTTTAGATTAATTGATCCCTATTACTTAAGTTAGTTCTAATCATGAATAGAGTTTGGCTTCTTTCTTTTATCCTTGTTGAATTTTTGAGGCATTTTGAACGCACTTGTGTAGCATGTTATGGAATCAACACTTTAACCCTTTAATCATGTCCTAGTCATGTTTTGGAAGATTTACTTCAAATCTTTGAGTGTTACAAACTCTAATTTTGTTCTTGTTTGACTTTCTTCCATGGTTGGCTTGAAATCTAAGTCTTTGATGCATTGTGTGAGATTCCTCTTCTATTATGCTTGTGAGTTGTGATGAAATAATTGAGTATGATTGAATTGTGGTTGCTACTGACCTTCATGGTCTTTGATTTTATTCTTATCAAGCTTCCATGATCCTTGATTGATATTCAATTGTCAACTCAACATGGTGATAGAAAGGAGCAACATTCCTCTAAATTTTGACCAAATTGTGCATATGCCTGTTTCCTTTTTGTCTATCATATCTAATGTTTTGATAGTTTCTATCTTGTTTCCTCACTTCATTATGGTGTCATCATCCATCCCTTATGTGAGTCATCATTCAATTTATGGGAATACTAACTTGGGTGTTGAATGTGCGAGGTACTTTGAGAAAAGTTTTCCATTTTTGACTTGAGGCTATTGTGTTTCACTTTATTTGTGGAACACAATTTATTATATTGGCACTACTCTTGTGCTTGGCATATTTTATAGTCTATGCATGATATATGTGTGATTATGAATGCTATACATTGCCCATGGGATCTGATCATATCTGAAAATCTCAATACTTACATCCTGATGACATAATTTCTGACTTGATTTGTCTGCTGATGCCAGCTTGCTTGAAGTTATCTGGGTTTCTTTTGTTCTTGCTCAGTTGCTACGGATAGTTATCCGTTTGGTATTGCACTATTTCCTTTCTTCTATTTTCATTTTGTATAGTTCTATGTTGCATGATGGGACCTCTGTTGCTGATATATGTCAGGAGGCCCTCTGTGTTTGTTTGACACATGTGTTGTGTTCGTTTTTGATCGATGAGTCACTCAATTTAGAAATTGAGATCATGACTTCGCTCTCAGTGCATGTTCCCTATAAGATGTTTATTGTTTTTCTTCTTTATCTTTTGATCGATGAGTCACTCAATTTAGAAATTAAGATCACGACATCGCTCTCAGTGCATGTTCCCTATAGGATGTTTACATTTTTCTTCTTTAACTGTTGATCGATGAGTCACTCAATTTAGAAATTGAGATCACGACTTTGCTCTCATTTCCTGTTCCCTATAGGATAGTTTTTTTAATCTTCCTTTGACATGTTAATTAAGGTAGGAATCCATGTATGCTAGCATAGGGCAGGATTTTCCTTTATCCTCAACCTTAGGGTCAATCATTGTATGATAGCACTAGGGATATTGCTAGGCTAGTTTCCCTTAGTTGTTTTTTCTTCCTTTACATTTTGCATCTTAAAAAAAATTGTTTTCTTGGTAAATCATAAAACACCTCTAATAAACTCAAACCCTTCTTCAAGATAAAAGATACAAATCAATCTTATTTGTTTGTGTGCATCTTGGTTTTGTTTTTTTAAACCTGTTTTAGCCGATGTTTCGCCATCGCATACTTGTTTGAAGTCGATGTTTCACCATCACACATGTTTGTTATCCTACTTTGATTCTTAATATCATTGTTAGGTGTGATGTTTTGTCATCCGTTTTATCGATGTTTCAGCATCTTTGCCATGATACCTTGTTATATTTTAGCCGATGTTTCGCCATCACATACTTGTTTGAAGCCGATGTTTCGCCATTGCACATGTTTGTTATCCTACTTTGATTCTCAATATCATTGTTAGGTGTGATGTTTTGTCATCCGTTTTATCGATGTTTCGCCATCTTTGCCATGATACCTTGTTATCTTATAGCTGATGTTTTGCCATCGCACATTTGTTTGAAGCCGATGTTTCGCTATCACACATGTTTGTTATCATACTTTGATTCTCAATATCATTGTTAGATGTGATGTTTTGTCATCCGTTTTATCGATGTTTCGCCATCTTTGCCATGATACCTTGTTATCTTATAGCCGATGTTTCGCCATCGCACATTTGTTTGAAGCCGATGTTTCGCCATCGCACATGTTTGGTATCCTACTTTGATTCTCAATATCATTGTTAGGTGTGATGTTTTGTCATCCGTTTTATTGATGTTTCGCCATCTTTGACATGTTACTTTGTGATTATTTAGCCGATGTTTTACCATCTCATTTATTTGTTGTTTTATTTGATGTTTTGCCATCTTGACTTTTTTTGTTGTCTTAACTAAAAAACACAAACCAACCAGAATATATGAGCTGAACTACAGCTGCTCTGATTCCTTAAAAGGGATACGTAGGCATTGGGGTAGGGCCCAACCGAGCACAACTTTTATTTTCCCTACATTGTTTTCTTCTTTTTTTCCGCATGCATTCCCTTTTTAGCTTTAATCCATAGACATAGGTTTTGATCACACCCATTAAATTAGACAACAAGAGTGGATACCATAGAGACTACGAGCGTGTGGGGTGCTAATACCTTCCCCTCGCGTAACCGACTTCCTTACCCAATCTCTCGGTCGAAAGACTGTGATTTATCCCTTTTCAGGTTTTCTCGATGTTTACCTTTCCCTTTCGGCGGGATAAAAGACGTTCAGTGGCAAATTCATTGATGTTTCATTACACCAGATGACAGGTTCCTCCAGGCGGTTTCATGATGCTACAATCTCTTATAATGATTAAGACATATACGATAAAATGGAAGATTGCGTATTCTCTAACCTATCTAGATCTAAATTAATATCTTCTTTGAAAGGTGTGATACAGTGGGAGAACTGACTTGGGTGTTTTGTGTTTTATCGAAAATGTTGCGGTTAGCAAGAGTCGCCATCGACTTTTCTTTTATCCAAAAGGAAAGGCTGAAAAGAACAGGAAAGACCTTTGAGATTATTTCTTGAGTTCGGGGGGTAGATTATGAAAAGGGAAGGTGTTAGCACCCTTTTCATCCATAGTTATCTATGGGCTCTTAGTTGCTTGGTAGATCACTTGATTTTGTTTAAAAATGTGCTTTGTATGGTTTTTTGAAAGTATTTTGAAAAGGCGCCATCGTTTAGGCAAACTTTGAAATAGTTCTCGTTCGTAAGAACATATACAAAGGGTTGATCTTTTGAAAATGTTTTTATGTTTGCAAAATGTTTTGAAAGTGTTTTTGAAAGTGTTGGTGTTGGTATTGCTATCTTATCAATGATTTGGTAAAAAGCCTTATTTTTGGATATAAAGGGATGGGCATGGGTCATCGTATAGCCATGATAGAAATGTTGTGAAATATCTTAGCAATTCTCTTTGAGGGACTAAGATCATTTTGAAAGGCAACATTTGATAGCGTCATCGAGAGACTATGATCTTGTATTTTGATTGCTTTTTGCTAAGATATCCCACATGCATAACATGACCATTTTTGTAAGGCAACAAAGTGGAATTACCCTAAAGGTGCAAGTGTACAAGTGTGTTGATTTACATGCATTGTTTTGTCTTGAATTAGGGTTTGCTAATTTGTTGATTTTATCTTTCCATACAAACCCTAATTACTAGCATTTATATATAGCGATAAATTGCGGAAAGTAAAAATACTAAGCTATTACATCATGAGGGGAGCGGGTGTACAAATTTACAAATGGGAATTTTGTAAGGAATTTAAACCTAATTAATTATTACAACCATATTGAATAAATGTACAAAACTTGAATAAATAATAATGCAAGAATGTAATGGAAAAAAGAAATGATTTTTGTTTGGATTTTTTATGAAAGAGGTTTTAACCTAATTAAGAAAATTATTAATGAAAATTAAATAAAATTAACTTAAACTAATTAAGAAAAGAAATTAATTAAAAAAGGATTTTTAGGGGTTTTTATGAATATGTTTTAAATTAAAAATAATATGAAAATTAATTAATTAAAATAAAACTAAGTTCTAAACTAATTTTAATTTACAAGAGGATAATATAATAATTAATCCTAATTATCTAAAATATTAATTATTTAGGAAAAGAAATTAATTTGTTTTAAGAAAAATGTTTTTGGTCTTTTTGTATTTATAGAGAAAATAAACTAAGTAAGTGTAAAAATAATAAACAAAATATTTTTGGATTTAAAAAAAAATTAAAAATAATAATAATAATAATAATAATAATAATAATAATAATAATAATAATAATAATAAAAATAATGAAGAAGAAAAAATAAAATGTCAATAAAAATAATAAATGAAATAAATAAAATAAATAAAAGCTGGGCCAGGGGTGTATGAGCAAGCAGGGAGTTAGAGAAAAGTAAAAAGATAGCCAGACCCAATGTTGGAGGGCCCAGGAGCCTGTTTTCAAACAAAAAAAATTGAAAAATATGAAAAAGAAACCAAAAGGGTACCACTGGGGCTCTAACCCAGGTCCCTAAGGTGACAGGCGCGCGCTTTAACCACTAAGGTGGTGATACATCCTTTAACTTAAACAAAACAATAAATATGTAACATAAGTCAAGTCCTGAATAAACTTCATCTTCAACCTCTAGCCAAAGGACCTGTAACTTATTCATTTCTCATCCATTCATAAAACTTCCAACATCAAACTTGTTAGAAATTTTCTCAAGATTCTGAATATGTAAATAACTTAAGATAATTCTCAAAGATGAGCATGAATTTTTAACAGTATCAAATTCTGACCTAAATATTTTCAGAGGTTTAAACTCAAAATTTTCCCTACTCAAGCAACATAAATGAAATCTATGGACATGTATAGTTTCAGGGAAATGATGTCTAAATTTTATCTTCGCAAATGCAAACCTAACAATGCCTAAATAATGAGATAGAAGTTCAAGAAAAATACCTCAAAACTGGAAATCGTGAAATGAGTTTGGGCTTGATTCAAGGTGCTTCAATGATCATGTTAGCTTCCTTAAGTCTCTAGGAAGCTAATGCAATGCGTAGCTTTAGTTGAGAGTTACTGAAATGCCCTGGTGAAGTTCAACTGCAATGCTCTGTTTTTGAACTTGGACAATGGTGAAAATGGTGTTACAGTCTTGGAACATGGATTGGGATGGGTTGTATTTGAAGTAAGGAAGATTTTGAGATGATTTGGAGAGGAAACACACGAGTGGTTTGAGAGATGGGAGTTTCTGGTTAGGTTCTGCACAACAATGGAGTTTTTGTGCAATCTGAGTTTTCAGGGAGTTTGGGAGTGTTTCCAATCGTGTGTTAGCTTGAAAATAACTTGTATAGTTATATGAAAAAGGTTAGAGCACTTGAGGTGGTCAGAAGTACAAGATATAGAGTTATGGCTATATTACTTGATTTTGAAGAAAAGTGGAAAACATGGTTTCAAGACATAGTACAGGCATGGCCTGAGTTTATGGGAGGCTCTAGACATGTTGCTTTTTCCTTTGACATTGCTTGTGATTAAAGTCACTTTTCCAAAATGGAAGTGTGAACTTTGTTCCATTAATGGAATAATCACTTGGATAATGACTCAGACACTTGGATAATAGCTCAAATAGTTGTGTAATCTTCTGATTATGGATATATTTAGAGGTTAGAAGCTCTCAAAGTAAGATTTATGCAGCATGGGTGTGGATTGGATCAAATGTTCATCATGAAAATGACTTGAAAAACAAGTTTGAAACCCTAACTTCTTGCCTTTGATTCTCTTAGCTCAAGCATGATCTCAATGAGTTATTTGACATTTTGGAAATATTGTAGCATACTCTACAACCTCTATGTTGGAAATTTTTGAATATTCATCTTGGAACTATGTGAAAAATTTCCATGAAGTTAGGTCAAAATTCTGCCTAAACTAGGGCAAAATTTCACAAAGTTTCCAAGTTTCATGAAAATTGGCAAAATCATAACTTGAAATCCATTCATTTATAGGAGAAGTTGTGTTCTAAAATGTTTTATATCTCATTGAGATATATAACTTTCATTTTGGAAGTTTCCTTTGAATCATCTTGCATCATGGTGGAAAATTGGCTCAAAGTTGTGAAAAAATATGAAGTTTCCAACACTTAGAAAAATTTCTAAGTTTAGAAATTTTGACTTTTCAAGATGAAATCTTGACTTTTTTATTTATTGATGAAAAAGTTTCATATTTTGACATGTTTTGATGAATTGTAATCTTTGACACTTGATTTTGACCAAAAAGTTAAAGTTTGACTTTTCAGTGCACAGTTGACTTTTAATCAGTTGACTGAAAATTCATCTATCAATCAATTGATATTGAGCAATGTTTTGAGCCATTCAATTAGGTCAAAATGAAGCAATTGAATCCTTGAGATCATAACTTAAACCAATCAATCATTTGCTAGGTCAAAAACCAGAAATTGCACCTTCTCAGTCAAATCCCTAATTTTGACCATTTTGCCCTTTTGATGATCTGATCAAATTTATTAAGGAATTATGATCCAAACTTGATCAAATGACATACAGAGGTTCATGATATTGATATGAATAAAAAATTATGAAGTTTGATTGTAAATTGACCATATTTGACTTTTTCCCCAATACAGTTGATTTTAGGTCAACTGATCAATTGACTGAGCAAAAATGTGATCCAAGACTTGAAACTTGACATGAGTAATATTGAGAGTCTAAAATGATCCATTAAAGTAATATGTGGCATTAAAAGTTCATTTGTCCTTGTGCAATCTCAAACCCTAATTTTCAGTCATTAGTGCTTGAGGAGGTGTCTTGAGCTAATCAACCCTTGGGCAATCTTGGACCAAAGGAGATCTTGTGGGAGATTACTTGATAAATGAGAGGTAAAATTTTGGGGTACAACATCTTCCCCTGTTCAATCTTCATATAGAAGATTTATATTGGCGGATCCGCCATTCGTGGCTTGAAGGTGGAAGATGATTGAACACTAGAGTGCCCAGAAATTTGCACTTGAAGATGTATTAGGAATGGGATTATAGATGCCATTTGGAGGAACGATGGTAAACACTGGAGGAAGTATCAGCATAAATCTTTGGTCGATTCATACTAAAACTTGATGTTTTGTCTGTGGGAAAAAAAGTTAGTAGAATGCAGATGTATGCATGATGTTCACAAGATGAATGAGATCATGTTAAATGAATTTGTCTGTATATGTCATGATGTATGGATGTGAGATGCATGTTTTTGTCCGGGAAAATAAATCCCTGGCTTCTGCTGAGGAATTCCTGGGAAGTTGAATCCCGGATCGCTGTTGGGGATGAAGCGTATACATATCTTCAAACTTTGTTGAAAAGATGCTTCCACTAGGGAATATCTCTTGAATCTCAGCTATTATCTGGTCGGATCCAGGCTTCAAAACTTGCTAAGGATGAGGAAGTCAATTTCTATTTGGTCGGATCCAGACTTCACGGTAACTTACTGGGGAAGAGATAAATTATCTGCTATCTGGTCGGACTCCAGGCTTCACAGAAGTTTTCTTGAAATTGAATTGTTATCTGGTCGGACCCAAGCTTCACAACAACTTGCTGTGGATAAGGAAGTTCACTGTTATCTGGTCGGACCCCAGGCTTCGCAGTAACTTTCTAGAAAGTACGAAGTTGAACTAATATCTGATCGGGTCCAGGCTTCATAGTAACTTGAAGTGGTAACTACTATCTGGTCGGGTCCAGGCTTCTTAGTTTTTTTGAAAAGTTGTACTATTATCTGGTTGGGTCCATGCCTCATAGTGTCTTGCCGAGGGTTGTAGCTAGTTTTTATCTGGTCAGATTCCAGGCTTCACAATAAGCTTGCTTGAATAGACGAAGTTGAACTGATATCTGGTCAAGTCCAGGCTTTACAGTAACCTGCTTGGGAATTTAGTTGTCATCTGGTTGGATTCCAGTTTTCAAAACAAACTTCTGAGGAGAATTGTTATCTGGTCGAAACCAGGATTCAGAGTAACTTGTTGGGATAGAGGAAAACTCTACTGGGGAAAAGAAGTCAAACCTTGGTCTGGTTGAGTCCAGGTGCTTCTATATCTTTGAAGAGTTAAACTATTATCTGGTCGGGTCCAGGTTTCATAGTATTTGAAAGATTAACTATTATCTGGTCGGATCCAGGCTCTACAGTGACTTGAGAAGTTAACTATTATCTGGTTGTGTCCAGGCTTCATAGTAACTTGAAAATTGTACTAATATCTAGTCGAGTCCAGGCTTCATAGTATCTTTTGGAGATAGTAAAGGTTTTGTTGATGACTTTACCGGGGATTAGGGGTTATGGCCATATGATTAGCAATAGTCTGAAAGGAAAACTTAAGCTGGGGAATGTAGACTCAGTCGGGGAGGACAGGCTCAGCTTGGGGCAGGATACACTCAGTTGAGGATAACAGGCTCAGCTGGGGAAGATACACTAAGTTGGGGAATTTTGTACTCGGCTGGGGAATTTTGTGATTCCTTGATTGTTGTATGTTGGGGAAATAAACCCTATTGATGAATACTTGACGAACTGCTGATGAAGCGAGTTCTTTGAGGAAGATTGTCACAAGGCTTCTACTTGTAGGATCAACTTAGCTTGGGAGAGAGCTGCCAAGAGATTGAGACTCTAGTTGGAGATTATCCTATGCAAAGAGACTTTGTGGGTAACTTTATTGAGGATGATGTTAATGAAATAACTCTGTGGGGATATTCCATATACATTAAAGAGGTGCTTGTTACCGCTTAGGTCATATGTGCCAAACAATTTTAATTATGTTCATATGCATATGTTCGTTTAATTTTAGTCATTGGACAAATTTGCATTCAAAACAAAGACATAAAGTTTACACTTCAAAGTATATTTGTATTGATATTTTACCCATGAATAAACATTTTTGTACAAAGAGACGGAGATCCTAGTAAGAGGAAATCGTTGAAAGGAAAACAAAATTGAAAACAAAAACAAATAGCCATGTGAAATGATCTCATTGCCTTCCAACTCTACTATTTCCCCAATGTCTTCGAATGCCCCTTGCCGTTGACAAAAGTTGGTTGGATTGATCTTGGACCGTTTGAACTTGGACCTTGATGATAAAGTTGACTCTGGTGAATCCACGGGACATAGTCTTGCGCTTTCAATCCTTAACTTTTTCCTGGACTGCCCTTTCGGGTTTTCGGTTCACCAGGATACCCATTTTTGCCCAAGCCGCCCTTTCGGGTTTTCAACTTTCCGGGTGTACAATCTTTTGCATATATCCCTAATTTTTGCCCAAACCTTTTGGTTTTCCGGGATGCCCTTATTTTTCCTAGGTGTGTCAACTTAGCGGGTCTCTTATGTGTAGTATTTTTTAACTATATTCGCGTTTATAGGATGTGGGAAGTCTTCACCATCCATGGTAGTCAGCATCATGGCACCGCCAGAGAACACTCTCTTGACAACAAATGGCCCTTCGTAGGTGGGAGTCCATTTACCTCTGGGGTCGCCTTGTGGAAAAATGATGCGTTTTATCACCAAGTCACCAACTTGATATACTCGAGGCTTGATCTTCTTGTTGAAAGCCTTGATCATCCGTTTTTGGTATGCCTCACCTTGACAAACAACAACCAGTCGCTTTTCATTCATCAAGTTCAACTTATCAAATCTCGTCTGAATCCACTCGTCTTCGCCTAAGCCTGCTTCATTCATAATCCTTAGCGAGGGAATCTGAACTTCCACTGGCAGACAACTTCCATGCCATAGACCAAGGAAAAGGGAGTTGCCCCAGTTGATGTCCTAGCTGAAGTACGATAGGCATGTAGAGCAAACGGTAACATCTCACGCCAGTCCTTGTAGGTTACTACCATTTTCTGCACAATCTTCTTGATGTTTTTGTTGGCTGCTTCAATCGTGCCATTCATTTTAGGTCTATATGGAGAAGAATTGTGATGCTTGATCTTAAACTAAGTGCAAAGCTCAGTAATCATAGCATTGTTGATGTTAGTCCCATTGTTAGTGATGATCCTTTCAGGGATACCATAACGGTAGATGGCGTTATGTTTGATAAATATAGCTACCATATTCTTGGTGACTGAGGCAAACGAGGCGACTTCGACCCATTTCTCGAAATAGTCGATAGCGGCAAGAATGAAAGGATGTCCATTGGAAGCGGTGGGCTTGATCTCTCCAATCATGTCAATGCCCCACATTGCAAATGGCCACAGAGCGGTCATGATGTTCAGAGGGATAGGAGGTACATGGACCTTGTCAATATAGATTTGGCATTTGTGACAAGTTCTTGAATGTTGATGGCAATCAGTCTCCATTGTTAACCAGTAGTAGCCAGCTCTCTAGATCTTCTTAGCTATCATATGTCCACTTGAGTGAGTGTTAAAGAGACCATCGTGCATATCTTCCATAATTTCCTCTGCCTCCTTCTTGTCCACACATCAGAGTAAAGTTGAATCATGGTTACGCTTGTATAATATTCTGTTACTTAGGAAGAATTTGGATGAAAATCTTCGTAATAACTTTCTGTCATTGATGGATGATCCCTCAGGATACTCTTGTGCTTCAAGATATCTCATCACCTCATGGTACTATGGCTTTTCCGTGTCAGTGTCAAGCTCACAACAATGTGCAGGTTCATCGAATATTTCAATTGTAATCATAGGGGCTTCATTGTCCCATCCGACCTTGAACATTGAAGACATGGTTTCCAAGGCGTCAGCCAACTGATTCTCTTCCCTAGGGAAGTGCTTAAAAGTGATCTATTCGAAGTAGGGAATCAAGGATAGCACAAGTTCCTTGTAAGGGATGAGATTAGGGTGTTTAGTGTCCCAATCTCCTTTTACTTGGCTGATCACTAGAGCAGTATCTCCAAACACATTCAAATGCTTGATCCTCAAGTCAATGGCAGATTTCAGACCCAAGATACACGCTTCGTACTCAGCCATATTGTTCGTACAATCGAACCATAATCTGGCAGTGAAAGGAGTGTGGCAACCTTCATGAGAGATGATCACAACACCAATTTTGTTACCTAAGGCGTTGGAAGCCCCATCGAATACCATAGTCCATTGGGATCCTTGTTCAGGTCCGTCATACGGTCCATGTTTCGCACAATCGGTTACTAGCATGATGTTCTCATCAGGGAACTCAAAGTTTATAGACTGATAATCATCCACAACTTGATGGGCCAAATGATCTGCTAGCACACTTCCTTTGATGGCTTTCTTTGTGGTGTATTGAATGTCGTACTCAGTCAAGATCATTTTCCATCTGGCTACCTGTCCGGAAAGGGAAGGTTTCTCGAAGATGTACTTGATTTGATCCATCTTAGAAATCAACAGAGTGGTATGAGTCAACATATACTGTCTTAGCCGGTGAGCAGCCCATGCCAGAGCGCAATAAGTTTTCTCGAGCAGTGAATATCTGGTTTCATAGTCGGTAAACTTTTTGCTCAGGTAGTAAATAACATGCTCTTTTCGGCCAGACTCGTCATGTTGACCCAAAACACACCCCATAGAGTTCTCTAGTACTGTCAAGTACATGATCAAAGGTATTCCTTCAACTGGAGGCATGAGAATAGGAGGCTCTTGTAGATATTCTTTGATTTTGTCGAAGGCAGCTTGGCATTCATCATCCCATCTGACTACCTGATCTTTCTTCAAGAGTTTAAAGATTGGCTCACAAGTAGCAGTCACGTGAGATATGAAGCGAGCGATGTAATTAAGACGGCCCAAAAATCTTCTAACTTCCTTTTCAGAATGAGGGGCTGGAATTTCTTGGATGACATTTAACTTGGCAGGATCAACTTCAATGCCTTTATTTCTGACAACAAAACCTAGAAGCTTTCCAGATCATACTCCAAAGGTGGACTTGTTAGGGTTCAACCTCAACTTGTACTTTTTCAACCATTCGAACAGCTTGTACATGTGATCGAGATGTTCTTCCTCAGTTTGGGATATGGAAATCATATCATCCACATAGACCTCTATTTCATGATGAATCATGTCATGAAACAAAGCTACCATAGCCCTTTGATATGTTGCCCCTGCATTCTTCAATCCAAAAGGCATGACCTTGTAGCAAAATGTGCCCCATTGTGCGACGAAAGTTGTCTTCTCCATGTCTTCGGGAGCCATCCTTATTTACTTGTAGCCTGAGAAACCGTCCATGAAAGAGAAGACTTTATGCTGAGCAGTATTATCGACCAAGACGTCAATGTGTGGCAGAGGGAAGTCATCCTTGGGGATTGCCCTATTCAAATCCCTATAGTCTACGCACATGTGAACCGTTCCGTCTTTATTCGACACGGACACCATATTGGCAACCCATTGGGGATAGGATGTCACTGCTATGAACCCTGCATCAAATTGTTTCATCATTTTAGCTTTGATCTTTTAAGACATATCAGGCCTCATGCGACAAACCTTTTGTTTGACAGGAGGACAGTCTTCTTTTGTCGGCAGACGATGAACTACGATGTTGGTATCCAACCCAGGCATATCTTCATAAGACCAAGCAAATACTTACACATAATCATGCAACATTTGAACCAACCTGCTCTTGACACTGCTTTCCATGTTAGCGCCGATCTTGATTTCCTTCTTATCTTCTTCAGTACCCAAATTGATGACTTCAATTGACTCTTCGTGCATCTGAATAACTTTTTCCTCTTGTAAAAGAAGTCTGGCTAGTTCTCCCGATATTTCACAATCTTCCTCGCCTTCGTATTTGACTTGGTTGATTGGACATTCAAAGTCATAGTCTTCAATAGTAAAGTCATTGATAATGAGATCCAGAATGGATGAGGACCTGCAAGAGTGTGTATGTGTGTATGTAAGATACATGGCTATTTTGAAAAAGGTATTTGAAGGAAAAGAAAGACAATGAACACAAAGATTTGAATGCAAAAGAGTCCAATGATTTATATTGAATGATCATATGATTATATGAACATAAATAAAACCCTTGAAAAATGGACCAAAGTTCCTCGGGCCAGGCACATGGCTTAAAAGTCATTGTTAATTATTACAGATAAAATGTTCTTGAATTGAAAGAAAAGCAATAACAAGTAGATTACCCCTCAAGGAAGGAGATGGGCACAAAGTCCTTGGCATGCCAATTCTTCAGCTCTGTTGTAGTTGGATACACCTAATCTTCAAATGCAGCTTCTTCATCAGAATCACCCACAACATTAACTTCATGGCTTCCAATGCAAAGAGGTGGATTTCCTACACGAGCACGCCTCACTTTCTTATGAGTTTTGACGGTGAAGCCCAAACCAAAGTTTTATGCTTTGAATGGGATATCAAGGAGTTTCCTCTAAGTATCACAGTTCCATTCTTCAATTTCAGCATGAGCATCTTTTACTGGAACCATCTTCAGCACAACCTTAACAACTTTGGACTCTTCATAGGAACATTTGGTAGTAGCAACCATCAGTGGCACGACTTCAAAGGCTTGACACGGGGTCTCAATGAATTCTCCATCCATCTCTATGTATTTTAACGAGTTGAGGTGCCTCACCATAAACTCTTCCCCACCACAGACGGTGACAATTCTTCCATTGACAGGATATTTAAGCTTTTGATGGAGAGTTGAGGTTACTGCCCCAGCTTTATGGATTCAGAGGCGACCCAACAGACAAGAATAGGCAGGACGGATATCTATAATGTAGAAGGTGGAGTTGAATATTTGGGATCCCACCTTGATTGGAAGATCTACTTCCCCATGAACAATCCTTTTTGATCCATCGAACGCCCTTACAATGATATCACTTGGCTTCAAGACTAAACCTTCACAGTCTAGACGGTCCAACGCCCCCTTGGGTAATACACTTAGAGAAGAACCAATGTTGACTAGAACATGTGCTAGGGTGGTCCCCTTGCACTCGACTGAAACATGTAGAGCTTTATTGTGGTTTTTCCCAAGCGGTGTTAGGTCAGCATCTGAAAATCCCAAGCCATTATCTCCCGTCAGGCTAGCCATGCAATTCTCAAATTGGTCCGTCGTGGTCTCATGGGGGACATGAGCCTTTTTCAGGAATTTGATTAATGTCCGAGCATGGGCATCGAAATAGAGCAGCAATGACAACATTGAAATATTAGAAGGGGTTTGTCCCAACTGTTCCACAATCTTGAAGTCACTTCTTTTTATTATCTTCAAGATCTCGTCCATCTCACGAGCAGAGGGCTCTCCATCAGCAACATCCTTTGCGGGTATTTCTGTCACGACCGGTTCAACAACCTTCTCCTTCCCTCTTGTATCAGTACTTGGCTTGGCAGCAGTAATGCGGACGGACACCTTTGTAACAAATGGTGGTGAGATATTGGGTGAAAATATTCTCCCAGTTCTGGTTACTTTTCTTGAGCCAGCTATGTTACCAACATTGTCATCTTTGTCTTCTTCGATCCAAGCGTCTTGTTTAATCCCCTGATAAAACACCTCAGCACCATAGTTCCATGGCACTGCCTTGTTTGAAGAATAGGGAATTGGTTCAGGATTGGTAATTATTAAGGGAGCAATAGCAGGTTCATTTGAAATCCTAATAGGACCTTTGGAGGTGATCCTAAGAGGCTTGTTTGAGATGGTAATAATGGAGAGATCTTCACATTTGTTAGTCAAACTTTTGGCAAGTGAGGTCTTCTTAAATAGAATTTCGTGGCTATCCATCAGGCGTTGAACGCCTTTCTTCAGCGCTTCACATCCATTGAGTTGTCTTGTACAACACACACAGTCTTTTACACAGCCAGGGAAGATCCCTTCTTTCAACAGATTCCTTTTTATGATGTTCAACGGAGTAGTCAATTCTTCAACAGAGGCAACAAAATTATATCTTCAACACATTAACACCCTTGTCTTGCTCCACATAGGCGCGGTGATTACATTAGGAGTTGGAGGAGGATTGAACTCAATAGTCTTATTATCGATGAATTCCTGAATTTTGTTCTTCAAGGCCTAGCACTGGCCAGTCTCGTGCCCGGGGCTATTTGAGTGGTAAGCACATTTAGCGTTCAGATTATACTTTGGTGAAGAGGCATCAGGGTTGGAAGGTGGATCATGCAATGTCACTAAATTATCCTTGAGCAAATGTTGTAAAGCTTGAGATAATTACATGCCCAACCTCGTAAATTGTCTTCTTGGAGTTTCAAAATGTTGATGATTTGCAGATGGTCTTGGAGTAGAATTGGATTAGAGATTCAGACAACATTGACAGGCGGATGATCATTCTTCTTAGTACGGGCCCTTGCCTCGTACACAACATTGATTTCCTTCTTTGCAGCAAAAGGTTTCTTGAAAGGATTAGAAGTGGAGGTAGATGCCACAAAGATCTTCCCACTTTTGATGTCGCTTTCAACTCTTTCACCAGTTAAGATTAATTCGGTGAAACCAGAAGAAGAGCAACCAACCAACAGATTAAAGAAAGGACCAGATAAAGTTCCCGTGAACATGTCAATGTGCTCCCTATCAGTCAAGGGTGGTTGAACCCTACTGGCGAGGTCTCTCCAGTTTTGTGCATATTCTTTAAATCCTTCATTCTTCCCCATAGTCATATCTTGTAACTGAACCCTCGTTGGCGCCAAGTCGGTGTTATACTGATACTGATGGTAGAAGGTGGTAGCTAAATCCTCCCAAGTATTGATACGGGAACCATCTAACTGATGAAACCATTCAAGTTGCATTTCGGCCAAGCTCTCTTGGAAAAAGTGAACCCAGAGTTTCTTATCAGCAGTGTGCAGCTGTATCTTGCACACATAAGATTTCAGGTGGAGTTTTGGACAAGAAACTCCATTGTACTTTGCAAAGACCGATATTTTTAATTTATGGGGGAATAATAACCCCAGAGATCAAACCCAAATCATCAAAATCTATATCGGGGAAAACTTGGATTTCAACAGCCTTCAATCTGTCTTCTAACTGCTTATACTTGACATTGGTGGGTGGATACTGCTCGTCGAAATAACCATCATCAGACGCTTGATCATTGACACAGTCATCCTGGGTACTGTTAACTTCACCAATCTGATTCTCGTCTTCTTCAGATGAGTCTTCTCCTATCGAGATCTGACGGACTGTCTCCTTGAACCTTCTACCCATGTTGAGTATAGCTTTCTTCTTGGGCTTCTTCTTAACCGCCAGCAATGCCATCATGTCTTGCTGCCCCTTGGCTAGGGCCAGTAGAGTTTCTTGGAATTGAGAGTTTTATGCCTGAAGATCCTTCACAGTTTTCTCTAGGTCCATCTTGTTGAAATAAACAGCAGAAAGATAAGGAAACCTGTTGTGTGAAAAAAAAACCTGTCATGTTATGATGCATGGCAAATGTATATGCAAATGGTTTCAAGGATTTATTGAGATTTAAATTTGTATAGACAAAAGAGTGAACAAACGTCAATTTTCATTAATTAGTTTGAAAAGATTACAACATGCCTCTTGGGCTTACAAAATAACTTTCTAAGATAAAAAGACTGAACGCATCCTCTTTGGCGTAAGGTAGGCGTTCACACTTTGCTCTTCTTGTAGCTGCTTCGTAAGCTCCAAGACTCTCTTATCACTAGCATAGAATTGAACTTCAAAAGTATCTCATTCTTCCTTCAGTTGAATCCAACCCTTTTGCAAATCTTAGAGAGAAGTAGGCATGTCTGGATGGAGGACAGTGTAGGGAACATCTCCTTCAACCACATGTTCCATGATGACTGGTAAGATGGAAGGATAAGGCATCACAAGTTTCTGAGCACGAACTCGTATACACTTAAGGTAAGGCTCGAGGGGAATGGAATTCTTGTGTCCCAACGTCTTGCTATCCACCCTTTTTACGATCCTCTAAGCTCGTATAAACCTCTGGCGGTAACCTTGATCGTCGCTCTCATAGTCGAATACCACTCCTTGAACGAGCATTTCACGTGGACCATCTCTTCGAGCATATCCAAACTGTCGTAAGGCTAAGAAAGGGTTGTAAGTGATACCTCCCCTAATGCCAAGTAAAGGGACATTAGGAAATTCACCACAATGGTCGATGATGGTAACATTCTCCAAGGATCGGGAACACCAATGAACATCTGAATGTCTGAGCGTCATCAACCTATGGGACCATCTTGAACCTTGCTCGTTCTTCAACACAGATCGAGGAAGATGCGAAATAAACCATCTTGCCAAGAGAGGAGTTCAAAACATGAGGATCCCTCTCTTTCTCATAGTGTGAGAGTGAAAGGAATGTAGAATGTCTCCCAATAAAGTAGGCACTGGATTGTGAGACATGAAGATTTTGACACCGTTTACATCTATGAGTTGGTCAGGGTTTGGAAACAAACCATCCCATAGATGAGAAGAGCCAAAATTTGTTCAAAATCTTGTAAGTCCAAGGAGGTCCAACAATCTTGAGCTTTCTCAAATAAGAACTTGGCTAAGAAACCTTTGACACCACTCTTTGTTTCCCAATTAGTTGTGATATCAGATTGTTGCAAGTGTAGTGCTTGGGAAATCTCCTCATGTTTTGGATCTCTTTCCGTACCGTTGAAGGGTAGTTTATTTAGAATGGGAATCCTCAAGAGTTGCGAGAATTCTTCTAGAGTAGGCACAAGTTGATAATCAGGAAAAGTGAAGCAATGGTATAGAGGATCAAAGAATTGGAAGAGCACCTTCAACATATCTTCATCAGTGTTAGAGGTAACCAAGTTTAGGAGGCGACCATGTCTTTCGGTGAATGAATAATTTTTAGGAATCCTTGATGCTAACTCTTTGAGTTGAGGAGGAATCCTTACGAGATTGACTTGGATAGTATTCCTACGGATAGAAGCCATGTCCTATAAAACAGAACAAAGATAAATCCCAATAACCCTTGAAATGGTTAGTGAGAATGAGCATGATGTTATGATGTTTATGATATCATGTACAAGTAAATATATACAAACAAGGCAAACAAGTCCTTAGGTTTAGGCTTGCATGGAGTCTCATAGGTAAGTACCCTCTTGAAGTTTAGTTGGCTCAAACCTGTCATAGAAATATCAACTAGGTTCTAAAGGATCCCAATATCTATGGCATGTCTTCTCCGACATTGTTTCAGCGCAAGTGTGATACGGTGGGAGAACTGACTTGGTGGTTTTGCATTTTATCGCAAATGTTGCGGTTAGCAAGAGTCACCACAAAATTTTCTTTTATCCAAAAGGAAAGGCTGGAAAAAAAACAGGAAAGACCTTTGAGATTGTTTCTTGAGTTCGGGGGGTAGATTATGAAAAGGGAAGGTGTTAGCACCCTTTTCATCCATAGTTATCTATGGGCTCTTAGTTGCTTGCTAGATCACTTGCTTTTGTTTGAAAATGTGCTTCATGTGGTTTTTGAAAGTATTTTGAAAAGGCGCCATCGTTTAGGCAAACTTTGTAATAGTTCTCGTTCGTAAGAACGTACACAAAGTGTTGCTCTTTTGAAAATGTTTCATGTTTGGAAAATGTTTTGAAAGTATTTTGAAGGTGTTTGGTGTTTGTTTGGAAAATAAGCAAGAATGTTTGATTTGAAATTGAGCAAGCAACTAGGAACAATCTACCTACTCAAAAGTCTTAGTTCAGTTCTTCCTTTCCTTTGATATTTCTATCTTACTATTGATTTGGTAAGAAGCCCTATCTTTGGATGTAAAGGGACGAGCGTGGGTCATCGTATAGCCATGATAGCAATGTTGTGAAATATCTTAGCAATTCTCTTTGAGGGACCAAGATAATTTTGAAAGGCAACATTTGATAGCGTCATCGAGGGACTATGATCTTATATTTTTGATTGCTTTTTGCTAAGATATCCCACATGCATAACATGGCCATTTTTTAAGGCAACAAAGTGGAATTACCCTAAGGGTGTAAGTTTGCAAGTGTGTTGATTTACATGCATTGTTTTGTCTTGAATTAGGGTTTGCTAACTTGTTGATTTTAATCTTTCCATACAAACCCTAATTTACTAGCATTTATATAAAGCGATAAATTGCGGAAAGTAAAAATACTAAGCTATTACATTATTAGGGGATGGGATATACAAATTTACAAATGGAGATTTTGCAATAAAATTAAATCTAATTAACTATTACAACCATATTGAATAAATGTACAATAATTGAATAAATAATGTACAAATGCAAATAGATAAAGAAATGATTTTTGTTTGGATTTATGAAAGGGTTTTAACTTAAAACTAATTAAGAAAATAATTAATGAAAAATAAACAAAATTTAAACCTAAATTAATTAAGAAGGAAATTAAGTTAAAAAATGTATTTAGGGTTTTTTTTATAAAAAGGTTTTATTAATGAAAATAAAATAAAATATAATCAATTAAAATAAACCTAAGTTCTAAATTAATTTTAAAAGAAAGAAAATAAAATAATATAATAATTAAACCTAATTATCTAAATATTAATTATTTAAGAAGAAAATAATTTATTAAAAGAAAAATGCTTTTTTTTTCTTTTTTGTTTTATGAAGAAAATAAAATAAATAAGTATAAATAATAAATAAAATATTTTTTATATTTTCTTAATAAATAATAATAATGATAATAATAATAAAAATAATAAAAGTAATATGAAAATAAAAATAAAATAAAGAAAATGAAAAAGAAAAAAGAAAATAAGAGCCAAGGGTATAAACATAATCAAGGGATAGCAAAAAGAAAAAAATGGAAGGCCCAACTGTTGGAGGCCCAACGTCCGTTTCAAACAAAAAAGATGGAAAAAGTGTGAAAAAGAACCAAAAGGGTACCACTGGGGCTCGAACCCAGGTCCCTAAGGTAACAGGAACACGCTTTAACCACTGGGGTGGTGATACATCTGTTAACTTAAACAAAAAAATAAATATGTGTTGTACCCCAAAATTTTCCCTCTCACTTATTAAGATTTTGCTCACAAGATCTCTTTGGGGATCAAGACTGCACTAGGGTTTGATCAGCTCAAGATACCTTCTTATGCACTGATGACCAAAATTAGGGTTTGAGTTT
The DNA here is from genome assembly GCA_948472305.1 of Vicia faba. NCBI lineage: Eukaryota > Viridiplantae > Streptophyta > Magnoliopsida > Fabales > Fabaceae > Vicia > Vicia faba. The sequence goes on along the minus strand of OX451738.1, from coordinate 1,308,885,996 downwards.
TCAAAAGGACATTTCAACCTTTAATTCCTCATATGACTTTCATGTATCATTATGGACCCCCAATATCACTCATGTCAAGTTTCAAGCCTTGGATCACATTTTTGCTCAGTCAATGGAGTAGTTGACCTAAAAATCAAATGTATTGGGGAAAAAGTTAACCATGGCCAAAATACAGTCAAACTTCATAATTTTTGATCCACATCAACATTTTAAACTCATATGTATCACTTGCTCAAGTTTGGACCACAACTCCTCAAGAAATTTGATCAAATCTCCAAAAGGGCAAAATGGTCAAAATTAGGGTTTTGACTGGGAAAGGGCAATTTCTGATTTTTGACCTAGAAAATGGTCAATTGGTTTAAGGCATGATCTCAAGAGTCCAATTGCATAATTTTTACCTAATGGCATGGTTCAAAACATTGCAAGTCCATTGGATTGACAGATGAATTTTGCAGTCAACGATCAAAAGTTAACTGTGTACTGAAAAGTCAAACTTTGACTTTTTGGTCAAATTCAAGTTTCAAAGGTCACAATTCATCAAAACATGTCAAAATGTGAAACTTATTCATCAAGAAATCAAAAAGTCAAGATTTCATTTTGAAAAGTCAAAATTTCTAAACTTATAAATTTTTCTAAGTGTTGAAAAATTCATGTTTTTTCATAACTTTGAGCCAAATTTTCACCATAATGCAAGATGATTCAAAAGAAACTTCCAACATGAAAGTTGTATATCTCCATTAAATATACAACTTTTATTTACACAACTCCTTCCAAAAATGCTTGGATCTCAAGTTATAATTTTATGAACACGGGGTCATGAAACTAAACACTTAGTGAAATTTTGCCCTAATTTGGCCAGGATTTTGACCTAACTTCATGGTAATTTTTCATATAGTTCCAAGGGGAATGTTCAAAAGAAATTTAAAGATGGGTTATAGATCACATTGAAAGCTTTCCAAAATTTCCAAGAACTCCTTGAGATCATTCTTGAGTAGGGAGAATCGACGTGATGAAGTTAGGGTTTTGTCACTTGAATTACAAGTCATTTTTTATGAACACATGAACCAGATCCCTGCTAGGCTGCATAATCTTTGCTTTACAGGCCTCAAACTTGTTTGTCACTCCATAATTAAATGTTTACATATCTATTATGGGTTTGATCCAAATAATTAAGCTATTATCCAAGTTGCATTTCCATTAATGGCACAAAGTTGACATTGCCATTCTTGTAAAGCAAGCTTTTTGCATAAAGTTCACATTGAGCCTCTAACTTATTCCCTCTGATCACACTCCATCCACAAAGTCATAAGCAAGCTTGTTTAAAGTATAACCACTCTATCTTAGCAAGTACACAAGACTTTGAAACTTGAATTTCTCAAAAAATCACATGTTATGCATAAACTTGTGATTTTAAATTCTGATCAACAAGAGGTCTCCAAACTTGTTTCTTATAAATAGAGTTACTATTTGTGAGCTAGAGGACAAGCTTGAGCACCCAGAAATACACCAAAACTCTCTCAAATCAGAAATTTCCCAAAAACTCCATTGTTGCCCAGTTTCTGACCTTGAACATCAAACTCCCATTTCCCTCGTGCGTTTCTTGGACTTTTAGTTTCTAAAGCTTCCTTACATAAAATACAACTCATCCCTATCCTTATTCTAGAACTGTAACACCATTTACCATAACTTCCATAACAAAAAAAGAGTCTGCAAATGGACTTCTCCAGGCCATTTCAGCCATCCATTGTTCAAGCTAATCATTGCTTTAGCTTCCTAGGACCTCAAGGAAGCTAAGCTGATCATCACCATCACTTGAAACAAGCTCAAACTCCAAACACGATTTCCAGTTTTGAGGTAAGTTTTCTCAACTTGGAACTCTTCATACAGGCATCATCAATAGTTTATTTGTGAACAAAACATGTAGATATCATTGCCCTGAAGCTAACCATGTCCATAGTTTCCATTAATTTTACTTGAGCTTAGAGAATTTTGAAACTGAAATTTATGAAATTTTTAGGGTTCAGATTAGGGCCATTAAAATTCATGCTTATATTTGATCTATAGTTATAATACTTTAGATTTCTGGAATCGTGAGAAAATTTGCTACAAGTTTCATGTTTACAGTTTTCATTTTTGATGAGAAATGAGCAAGTTACAGTTGGTCTGGCTGGAGGTTAAAGATGAAGTCTTCAGGGGGTGTTTTGCCTTACATATTTATTGTTTCATTTGTATTAACGGATGTATAGCCACCCCAGTGATAGAAGCGCGCGCCTGTAACCCGGGTTCGAGTCCCAGTGGTACCCTATTCATTTTTCACATTTTTACTTTCTTGATTTTTGTTGTTTTTTTGGCAGGCGCTGGGCCCTTTGGGCTTGGTTTATTTTTGTTTTTACTTATTGACCTCCATATTGACTCTTGGCACCCCCTGACCCAGGTTTATTTATTTATTTATTTGTTTCATTTTTTTTCTTAAATATATATATTTTTAAAATACTAAAAATCACAAAATACAAAAATGATATATTTATATTTTGACTTATTTTATTTTATTTTTCTCACAAAAAATATTTTTTTATTAATTATACTCTATTTTTTTTACTTATTATCTTGCAAATATAAATAAAATTAGGTTATTAGTTATTTTCTTTCATACTAATTTAAATACATTATTTTTTGATATAAAAAAGACTAAAAATATTTTATAATGCTATAAATATTTTCAAGATAAAAATACTTAAATTTTTTTTCTTAAAATTATTTAATTTTAATCAACTAAATAGAATTAGGGTTTTATTCAAAAAATCTTTTCTTAATAAATTATTTTCTTTATTTAAATTAGGTTAAGACAAAATCTTTTTTTCATGAAAACCAAACAAAATTCATTTTATTTACATTTTGCATCCTTGTACATTTATTCATTTTTTATACTTTGTATGTATTTAATTCCTTGTATATTCATACCAATTCAATATGGTTGTAATAGACTAATTAGGTTTAAATTCTTGTAATCCCCATTTACAAATTGTATACCCCCTCCCCAGAAATGTTGTAATAGCGTAGTAACTTTAAATTTCGCAATTTATCGCTTTTATATAACATGTTAGTAATTAGGGTTTGTATAGAAAGACTAAAACCAATGATTAGAAAATCCTAATTCAAGACAAAAAAACAAGCATGAAAATGATACACTTGCACACAAGCACCCCTAGGGTTATCCCACTTGGTTGCCTTATACAAAATGGCCATATTACGCATATGAGGTATCTTGGAAAAAACAAGCAAAAACAAGATCATAGTCCCTCGATGACGCTATCTAAGTTGCCTTGTAAATGATCTTAGTCCCTCAAAAAGAATGTTAAGATACCTTGCAACATTTCTAATCATGGTTATACGATGACCCACGCCCGTCCCGTTTACATCCAAAGATAGGGTTGCTTACCAAATCAATGGTAAGACAACAATGTCAAAGGAAAAGAAAATGAACAAGAAAGACATTTGAGTAGGTAGATTGCTCCTGAATACTTTCTCAATTTCAAACAAACATCCTCACTATTTTCAAAACAAACACCTACACTTTTCAAAACATCTTACAAACTTGGAAACATTTTCAAAAGATCAACATCTTCGTATACATTGTTACGAACGAGAATCATTACAAAGATTGCCTAATTAATGGCCTCTTTACAAAATATTTTCAAAAACCACACAAAGCACAATTTCAAACAAAAAGCAAGTGATCTAGCAAGTAACTAAGAGCCCTGGAAAACCATGGATGAAAAGGGTGCTAATAGCTTCCCTTTTCATAATCTACCCCTCGAACTCAAGAAATAATCACAAAGGTCTTTCTTGTGCTTTTTCACCTTTCCTTTTGGATAAAACAAAAGTCGGTGGCGACTCTTGCTAACCACAACATTTTAAATAAAACGCAAAACCCTCAAGTCAGTTCTCCTACCGTATCACAGAACTGGCGACTCTGTTGGGGAATTTTCTAAAAGTGGGGTTACCTTAGGTCTAGATCACATTTACTTGCTTTCATTGTTTGACTTATATGCTGTACATTATGGTTCTTTGTTTGGGTTTGAATCTTCTACCCGGATTTGGGGTACATTATAGGTAAGTATCAATACATTGTGGAAACTGTGTGGGGTATACCGACATGGTCTAAGCAATAGCTATGTTAGTGTGACATATTTTGGGTACCGGTAGCCTTTGAGTTAATCAAAGAGAATACGGGGTCGCTGAGTGATGTCATGAAGCACTAATGAACTTTTAGAACCTTTACTTAACCAACTTGGCCTTTAGGATGTAGTGAGATGACCGACTTTGGTGCAGTCTGAAGTTGGTAGATACTCGGTATTACACTCATTGAGGTTTGGTTTCTTGGGATATTTCGGTCGCCATTAAAGAGGCTTGTGCTGAAACAATGATCAAGGGAACAAACCAGTGATATCGAGCTCCTTAGAACCCGGTTACTATTACTAGGACAACTTTGAGCCAACTAAACTTCAAGAGGGTACTTACCTATGAGACCCCATGCAAGCCTAAAACTAAGGACTTATTTGCTTTGGTTGTACATACATACTTATACATAAAATCATGAACATCATGACATCATACGCATTCACTAACCATCTCAAGGATTTTGGGATTCATCTTTGTTCTTGTTTTGTAGGATATGGATTCTCTTTGCAGGAAAACTATTCAAGTCAACCTTGTAAGGATCCCTCTACAACTTAAGGAGCTAGCTTTAAGGATTCCTGAAAATTCCCCATTCACCGAGAGACATGGTCGCCTACTCAACATGGTCACCTAAACACATATGAGGACATGGTAAAGGTGCTCTTTCAGTTCTTTGACCCTTTACACCATTGCTTCACATTTCCTGACTATCAAATGGTGCCAACTTTGGAAGAATTCTCCCAACTCTTGAGGATTCCCATTGTCAATCAACTACCTTTCAACGGTACGGAAAGAGACCCAAAGCCAGAAGAGATTTCTCAAGATCTACACTTGCACTCATATGATGTCACAACCTATTGGGAAACAAGGAGTGGTGTCAAAGGTTTCCTAGCAAAGTTCCTGTTTAAGAAAGCCCAAAGCTGTTGGAATTCCTTGGATCTGCAAGCCTTTGAGGAAATTGTGGCTCTCCTCATCTATGGGATGATTTTGTTTCCAAACCCTGACTAACTCATAGATGTAAACACCGTCAAAATCTCCATATCCCATAATCCGGTGCCTACATTGCTAGGGGACATCCTACACTCTTTTCACACTCGCACAATGAGGAAAAGAGGTGTCCTTATGTGTTGCACCCCTCTCTTGGAAAGATGGTTTATTTTGCATCTTCCCCGATCTGTATTAAAGAATGAGCAAGGTTCAAGGTGGTCACAAAGGTTGATAACACTCAAACATTCAGACATTCATTGGTGCTCCCGATCCATAGAGAATGTTACTATTATCGACCGTTATGGAGAATTTCCTAATGTCCCTTTACTTGGCATTAGGGGAGGTATCACCTACAACCCCTGCTTAGCCTTAAGACAGTTTGGTTATGCCCGAAGGGATGGTCCGCACGAGATGCTGATTCAAGGTTTGGTATTTGACTACGACAACGACGATCAAGGTTTTTTCCATAGATTTATCCGAGCTTGGAGGATGTTGAACAAGGTATATAGCAAGACTTTGGGGCATAAAAATTCCACCCCTCTTGAGCCTTACCTCAAATGAGTTCGAACTCGTGCTCAGAGTCTTATGATGCCTTACCCCTCCATTCTCCCAGTAATCATTGAGCCTGTCATGGAAGGAGATGTCCCATACACAATCCTACATCCTAACATGCCCACCTCTCTTGAAGACCTACAAAGAGATTGGATACAACTCAAGGGGGAGCTCAATACTTTCGAAGCCCAATTCTACTCAAGCGAGAATAAGGTTTTGGAACTCACTTGGCTACTTCATGAGGAGCAGACTCTGAATGCTTACATTGCACCATAGAGGATGCAGACTACCTTTTTATCTTAGAGTTTTTTGTATTATTTTTCCTAAGAAGGCATTGATGTACTCAAAAGCTTTAATTTATTAATATAACGTGTGTTTCCTTTTTGTCTAAAAAAAAATTTGAATCTTAAAATCCTTGAAATCATTTCATATGCACTTACCATTCATCATAACATAAGCAGGTTTCTTGCAACAAGTCTCCTCATCTCTCTACTGTTTATTTCAGTGAGATGGATCTCGAGAAAATAGTGAAGGACCTCCAAGCTCAGAATGCATAGTTTCAACAGTTGTTCTTAACTCTGTCCAAAGGAAAAGAAGAGTTGAAAGAAGATAACCGGAGTTCTAAACATGGGAAGAAGATTCCAAGCGCACACAAGAAGGGCCTTAGACTTTGCAACAACATCCAATGAGAAAGACAATCAAGATGGGAAAGGAAAAGAAACAGTTGTCCCGTCAGAATCATAAGAGGAAGAGGAAGAAGAAGACTATTCTGAAGAACAATACCCTCCAGCTGATGACAAGTATAAACATCTCGAAGAGCCGTTGAGTGCGATGGAAATCCAAAAATTTCCTGGCTTGGACTTTGAGGAATTGGGTTTAGTGTCAGGGATTGTCATTCCTCCAAAATTAAAAGCACCTGTGTTCGCCAAATATGATGGAGTTTAATGCCCTAAAATGCATCTCCGGTCCTATGTGAGGAAGATCCAGCCTCATACCACTGATAAAGACTTATGGCTACACTTCTTCCAAGATAGCCTATCTGGAACTCAACTTGATTGGTTTTATCAGTTAAAAAGATCCAATAATCATAACTGGAAATATCTTGCTGCAGCCTTTTACAAACAATACCAATACAATGCTGATCTTGCACCTACCCGTACTCAACTCTAGAGTATCGCCATGGTTTCTAATGAAGGCTTCAAGGACTGTGCGTAAAAATGGAGGGACTTGGCAGGAAGAGTCCAGCCTCCTTTATCTGAAAGAGAGTTAGTTGATATGTCCTTGGGAACCTTGTCTAGTCCCTTCTTCAATCAATTAATTGGGAGTTCATCAGCATGTTTCACTGAATTGGTATTGACCGGAGAAAGGGTAGAAGCCGGGATAAAAAGTGGAAAGATTCAAAAAGATGCATCCTCTGCTGCTGTTAGGAAGCCATTCATCAGAAAGAAAGAAGTGGTTGATGTATATCCTCAGAGATATCAAGATAGGGCCGAACGCCGTCCAATGGTGGGGGCTGTTATGATTGCTAAACCCGCGCCTGATCAGCAAAGAGATAACCAACCAAGGATGGAAAGACTAGTAAGACAATTCACCAGAATTAACATCACCCTATCTCAAGTATTGCCACATCTGTTAAGATCCAACCTAGTGACCTTAAAAGAAGCTCCAAAGAATCCTAACACAACATCTCCTCACTATCATCCTAATGCCCGCTGTGCATACCACTCTGAGAGTCCCGACCATGACACTAACAACTGTTGGCCTCTGAAGAACAAAGTACAAGACCTCATTGAAGCCAAAGAGATTGAATTCGATGCGCCTGAAAAGCCAAATGTCATTCTGCTCCTATGCCCAAACACGGCCAGACTACCAACACCATTGAAGAAGATATGTTTGTTACTTCAGTTGATGAACTTGTGACCGCACTCCGGATTATCAAAAAGAATTTATTAATTTCCGGTGTATTCCCAGGTTGCGATAAAGGCTGTCATTTCTATTTGTCCTTACCAACCAACTGTCCTTTGTTGAAAGTAGACGTTCAGTGCCTAATAGATAACAAGGAAATTTTGTTTGAAAAGACTTATGTTCCACCAGTTCCTTTTAATGATGTTTCTATCATTACCATTTCCGCCAATTCTTCCAGGGTCTCCACCAAAAGACCCGTTAGAATTACATCAGTTCCAAAAGCAGCTCCTTTAATAATTATAATGCCTAGACCAGTCCCGTATTCGTCAGACAAAACCATACCATGGAATTATGGAGGGGATGTCTACTACCATGATATCAAGCAAGATTGGCCAGCCGCCGAAGATTCAAGTTCTGAGAAAGTTGACTCCGATATCAGTAATATTGCAAGGACTAGCAAGATTACTCGAAGCAGAAGGATATTATCTCTATAAATTTCTCCCCCAAAAGAAGTTTTTGGACCCGTAATCATTCCTGTTGTTACTCCTCCAAAAGTTGTTCCCAGTCCCACAATCATCCCCACTAATACTCCAACTGACAAAGCTGTTACGATCCCTTCTATCACTCCTACTGACATTCCTGTTTCTGAGTTAACCAAGACTCGAGGTAAAAGTATTCTGATTGAGCCTGTCCGGACGAAGGCACAATCATTGGCTATCCCTGAGACCTCCCAGAAAGACATGGAGGAAATTCTAAAGATCATAAAAAGAAGCGACTACGATGTAGTTGAGCAACTGGGGTAAACTCCATCCAAAATTTCCATGCTGGCTTTACTACTATGTTCCAACGCGCATGCAAAGGCCTTGGTAAAATTCCTGAAAACTGCTCATATACACCAAGAAACATCCGTCGATCAGTTCTAAGACTACATAGCCAGCTTGACTGCGGATAATGGTCTAGGTTTTTCGGATGCTAATTTAATGCCAAGAGGAAGGAAGCATAATGAGGCATTGCATGTCTCAGTGGAATGCAGAGGCACAACTTGGCTCATGTTTTGGTGGACACCGGGTCGTCTCTGAATGCATTGCCTAAAAAGGCTCTTGATAGGCTTGACTGTGAGGGATTGACATTGAAACCAAGCAACATAGTAGTGAGAGCTTTTGACGGCTCAAAAAGGATGGTGCACGGGGAAGTGGATATCCCCATAAAGGTTGGAACCGAAACATTTGATTCAACTTTTTATGTAATGGACATCCGCCATTCATACTCCTGCTTGCTAGGCCGACCATGGATTCACAATGCTGGCGTTGTTACTTCTACGATGCACCAAATGCTAAAGTACCCGATTCAAGGGAAGATTATCACCGTTTATGGAGAAGAAGAGTATATGATCAACCATCTCAATTCCTTCAAATATGTAAAATTAGATGGTGAATTTATTGAAAATCCATTTTAGCACTTTGAAGAAGTCCTGCAAGATGTGGCAGTAACCAAGGTTGTGTCTCAAGTTCCCAATATCACAAGGCCTCCACTCCGAATATCATCTTTAAAAGATGCCAAAGCAGTGATAGAAGAAGGTGGGTGCACTATTTAGGGACAACTCTTAGATATCCCATACAAGTCTGACAAGTTTGGCCTGGGTTTCACTTTAGGTGCTCAGAAGGCTGTACGCCATGCTCGTGCTGGAGGACCACCCTTGAAGATCAGCAACCGTGAGGTCAACGCGGTAGAGGATGATGAAGATGGCTACAACCTGGATGATTGGATCTTCTAAACTGTCAGTGGAGGGCTCAGCAATTGGGAGGCTAGAGATTTTATCCCGGTCACTTTTATCCCATAATAATTTGTCTTTATATTTTGTTGGATCTGTAGTATTAAAACAATTCAGACTCTTAAAACCTTGTGTCTTACCCGAGGCACAATTGTCCATTTGTAAGGGTTATTATCTCATTTCCATATGACATCAATGAATCATGAACATTTTTGCATACAAACTTTGTGCTCATTATTTTTTTTCTTTTTAAATTTTTTTATTTCTTTCAAATATAGCTATACCCTTACACACACTCACACAGCAATGCAGGTCTACATCCATTCGGGATCCCATGGGTAATGGTTCTGCTATGGCTTTCTGTGACTATGAAAATATAATCTACCAAGTCGAAGACGAAAGTGAGGAAGACTGTGAAGTACCAGGGGAACTTTCCAGATTGCCACAACAAGAAGAGAGAACTATTCAGCCTCACGAGGAACCCATGGATACAATCAACCTAGGTACCAAGGAAGACAAAAGAGAAGTCAAGGTGGGTGCCAATCTGGAACCCAGTGTCAAAAAGCGTCTGGTTTAGTTGCTGCGCGATTATGTCGAGGTCTTTGCCTGGTCGGATGAAGACATGCTAGGACTTGATGCAAATATTGTGGTACACCGTCTGCCTACAAAAGAAGAATTCCCACCAGTAAAACAAAAGGTCCGTCGAATGCGACCAGATATGTTAGAGAAGATTAAAGCAGAAGTCATGAAACAATTTAATGTTGGTTTCTTGGCCGTCACCTCTTATCCGCAATGGGTTTCCAATGTTGTTTCCGTTCCCAAAAAGGACGGCAAGGTACAAATGTGCATGGAGTAGAAAGATTTGAATAGGGCAAGCCCTAAGGATGATTTTCCACTTCCCCACATTGACATCCTAGTTGACAATACGGCACAACATAAAGTGTTTTCCTTCATGGACGGTTTCTCAGGTTACAACCAAATTAAAATGGCGCCTGAGGACATGGAGAAAACAACATTTGTCACACAGTGGGGCATATTCTGCTACAAGGTGATTCCATTCGGACTGAAGAATGCTGGGGAAACCTATCAGCATGCCATGGTAGCTCTATTTCACGACATGATACATCACGAAATAAAGGTCTATGTGGAAGACATGATAGCTAGATCTCAAACTGAAGAAGATCATCTTGATCATTTACAAAAACTGTTTGAGAGACTAAAGAAGTACAAGCTGAGGTTGAACCCCAATAAATGCACTTTTGGAGTAAGGTCTGGTAAACTCCTAGGCTTTTTCGTCAGCAATAAAGGTATTGAGGTGGATCCCGCCAAGGTAAAAGCGATACAAGAGATGCCTGCTCCTCGTACTAAGAAGGAAGTTAGAGGATTCTTCAGACATTTGAATTACATTGCCAGATTCATTTCTCACATGACAACTGCTTGTGAACCAATCTTAAAACTATTGAAGAAAGATCAAGTAGTCAAATGGAATGATGAATTCAAAAATGCTTTTGACAAGATCAAAGAGTACCTGCAAGATTCTCCTATTTTAATACCACCAGTCGAGGGAATACCATTGATCAGGTATCTAACTGTTTTAGAAAATTCAATGGGGTGTGTGTTGGGGCAGAATGACGAGTCTGGCCGAAAAGAGCACGCTATTTATTACTTGAGCAAAAATTTTACCGACTGTGAAACAAGATATTCACTGCTCGAGAAAACTTGTTACGCTCTAGCATGGGATGCTCGCCGACTAAGACAGTATATGCTGACCCATACTACCTTTTTGATATCTAAAATGGATCCGATAAAATATATCTTCGAGAAACCCGCACTCTCTGGGAAGATAGCTAGATGGCAGATGATCCTGACAGAATATGACATACAATATACTACCCAGAAAGAAATAAAGGACAATGTATTAGATGATCACCTTACTCACCAAGCTGTGGAAGAATACCAGTCCATGAGGTTCAAATTCCCAGATGAGGACATCATGATGGTAAACAATTGTGAAGAATTCAGGCCATATGATGGACCTGAACAAGAATCCCGATGGACCCTGGTTTTTGATTAGGCGTCTAACGCACCCGGCAATGGTATCAGTGTTGTACTCATATCTCCTAAAGGATGTCATACTCCTTTTACGGCAAGACTCTGCTTCAATTGTACAAATAACATGGTGGAATATGAAGCGTGCATCTTTGGTCTCAAAGCTGCCATAGACTTGGGGATTAAATCTTTGAATGTGTTTGGAGATTCAGCTTTGGTTATTATCCAGATCAAAGGGGAATGGGACACCAAACACCCTAACCTTATCCCTTACAAAGAACATGTTTTGACATTGCTCCCACATTTTGAGGAGATTACCTTCAAGCATTTCCCGCGAGAAGAAAATAAGCTAGTAGACGCACTTGCCACAATGTCATCTATGTTTAAACTTAAATGGGATAACGAGGCTCCCCAGATCACCATTGAACAAATGGATGAACCATCACACTATCACGAGATTAATACTGAAGAAGTAGTGTGTGATCCGGTGGGAGAACTGACTTGGTGTTTTGCGTTTCGATCGCATTTATGCGGATATCAAGAGTCGCCACCGACTTTTATTTTATCCAAAAGGAAAGGTAAAAAAGCACAGGAAAGACCTTTCGAGATTATTTCTCGGGTTCAGGGGGTAGATTATGAAAAGGGAAGGTATTAACACCCTTTTCATCCATGGTTTTCCATGGGCTCTTAGTTACTCGTTTAGATCACTTGCTTTTATTTGATAATGTGCTTGTGGTGTGGGATTTGAAAGTATTTTGGAAAATCTCTTTGTAATGGTTCTCGTTTCTATAAGAACGCGTACAAAGTTTTTATTTCGAAAAGTGGTTCAAAGATGTGTTTGTGGATTGTGTTTTGGAAAATGTTTTGAAATGATGTTTTGCAATGGTTCTCGTCTCTATAAGAATGTATATAGAACATTTTGTCTTTTGAAAGTGTTTTGAGATGAAAGTGTAGGTGCAAGAATGTTTTTGTCATGAGCAAGCGAGTAACTAGGAGCGAATCTACCCACTCGAAAGGTCTTAAATGTTCTTTTCTTTCTCCTTTAGACATTGCTATATTACCATTGATTTGGTAAGAAGCCCCATCGTTGGATGTGAAGGGACAGGTGCGAGTCAATTTTATAGTCATCGAAAGCAACTTATGAGACACTTTAGCAATTTTTGTAAGAGACGAGATCGTTTTATTAAAGGCAACGTCGAGGGTCATCGAGGGACTACGATCTTTTATTGAAGGGTCATTGCTAAAGCGCCCCATATTCGAGGGACATGACTGTTTTTGAGACAACAAGTGAGATTACCCTAGAGGTGCATGTGTGAAATATGTGTTTGATTTGCATGCATTTAGTCTTTGATTAGGGTGGACTATTTGTTGGTTTTATCTTACCATACATCCTAGTTACTAACATTAGTATAAAGCAATAAAAATGTAGGAAATAAATATCCTACACTATTACAACCATATTGAAAGGCAAGAAAATGTAAAGGCAAAAACAAAATAAAAGAAAGGAAAATGAGCTCTTCGACCCAGACAGTAGCACCCTTCGACTCAAATCTTCATGGCCCCTTTCGAATCTGCCTTTTTTTGTTTCCTTCGACTACAGGAGTGTTAGCCGGTAACCTTCGACTCACCCTTCTTGCCATTTCTTTTGACATGCTTTAGAAGTCAACATGGAACGCACACCTTTCGTTTCAAACTCTTTGATGTATCCTTTGATTGCAGGAATGCAAAGCTCCCGAGTTTAGATTTCGAGAAGGCTCCAATGTTTAGCCAGTCAAAAGATACAGGAAATATGTCTAAACTTAAAAATCAAACCAACAAGTGTAACTTTCGACAACTACAAATCAGGGGTTATCACAAGATTATTGGGAACCAGGATCCAAAGTCTAACTAGTCAGGGTTGAGATTCTCAGTGTACAAGCAGTGAGGGTCGAAAGCATGATCAACTTCCTAGATAGGATATCTACATTTTCCTTTTATTTACATTCACAAATGATATTTAAGTGAGCAAAGTTTTTAGTTTAGAGGAAAACTTACCTCTTGAAGTGCTTAGTTGTAGGACTTGTAAGTGGCTTCTTCGATGATGGATGGAGCTTCACTGGAACTTTCCCGAAGCTAGTTTCGTTTCTGTTTTATTTGGGTAGTCAGTTGTGGTTAACTATCTGGAAGTTGGGGATTGAGTCGAAAGGTTTGCTTATGTATGAGGGGGTCTGAGTTGTTTAACGTTTGAGTGTTTGGGAATGTTTGAGAATTTTTAATAGTGTTTGAGAGTTTTTTGAGAATTTGGTAATTTCTTCACAAACAGAGCCTTTTTTTTTCAATTCTCCGGGGCCCCTAAGACGTGTGATGGAGGCTCTTATTTATAGATGAGTTTGGCTGAGTTTGGGAGGGAAAACAAAAGAAATTTGAACAAATTGGGTATGTTGTTCTTGTAGCCTTCGAGGTATAGTTTTTATATACCAATTTGGTGCAAATATGGGGGGCAGCATGGCAGGACTAGTTTGTAGCAGTTTTGGAACGTTGTGGCAAGTGCAACAGATTTGTACCTGATACTACTAGCATCTGGACTACTTCTCCTTTGTTTTGACCAACTAGCTCTAGCTTTCGACTAGACTTATTTTCAGATAACAATGTTTCTTTCAAAATATCCTTTGAATGGACCACATATGCATCTTGTAATTCTTCAGATGGGCCACCAAGGTATAACCTTCGATTGGAACATCCAGACATGTCATGGTATAAAGGCTATGCATGTGTCGAAGGGAAGCTGCGGGAGGCCAGTAGGAATCCACCAAGTTTTAAGTCGAAGGACATCAACAGGGGGCTTTTCTCTCTTTGAGTCGAAAAAGGCTACAAGAGACTCTTCCTCTTGGAGTCGAAAAAGGATACAAGAGGCCCTTCCTTTTGAGTCGAAGGAGGCTACCAGAGAATCTTCCTCTTTGAGTCAAAGGAGAATGTTCCAAAGGGAAACCAAACTCAGTCGAAGCTAAAATGTTGGAGCAACTTCTATTAAAGTTAAGCACCAGTCGAAGCAAACTTATTTTCTTTGATTTTGTCAAAAGCAGTCAAATTTATATACTTTGTTCTTTCAATAGCTTCCTCCTTGACCTAATGCTTGAAAATCCAATATGATCCATGGCGACTTGAGCTGATCAAACCTTGTGCAGTTTTGGCCCAATAGAAATCTTGTGAGGAGATTCTTGAAAAAGTGAGAGGGAAAATTTTGGGGTACAACAACTGCCCCTGTTTAATCTTCTTAAACTTGAAAAGCGAGATTGACGCGTTTGTCGTTTGCGGCTTGAAAGTAGGAGATGATTGAACACTAGAGTGCCCAGAAATTTGCTCTTGATGATGCACTGGTCGATTGCATGATGAAATGGGCTTAAAGATTCCATTTGGAGAAGCAAAGGAGAATTGTCAGAGATGGGCTTATAGATGCCATCCAAAGACGATTATTAACAGAAAGTTTGAACTTGATCTCTCTTTTTTTTTTACAGAAAATGAATCAGAATAAACCGTTGAGAGATTTATCTGAACCAGTGAAAATCTGGAGACGAATCAGAATAAACCATTGAGAGATTTATCTGAACCAGTGAAAATCTGGAGACGAATCAGAATAAACCGTTGATAGATTTATCTGAACTAGTGAAAATCTGGAGACGAATCAGAATAAACCGTTGAGAGATTTATCTGAACCAGTGAAAATCTGGAGACGAATCAGAATAAACCATTGAGAGATTTGTCTGAACCAGTGAAATAATCTGGAGACGAATCAGAATAAACCGTTGAGAGATTTTTCTGAATCCGCAAAATAATCTAGAGACGAATCAGAATAAACCGTTGATAGATTTATCTGAACCAGTGAAAATATGGAGATGAATCAGAATAAACCGTAGAGAGATTTATCTGAACCAGTGAAAATCTGGAGACGAATCAGAATAAACCGTTGAGAGATTTATCTGAACCAGTGAAAATCTGGAGACGAATCAGAATAAACCGTTGAGAGATTTATCTGAACCAATGAAATAATCTGGAGACGAATTAGAATAAACCGTTGAGAGATTTATCTGAACCAGCGAAATAATCTGAAGATGAATCAGAATAAACCGTTGAGAGATTTTTCTGAACCAATTAAAATCTGGAGACGAATCAGAATAAACCGTTGAGAGATTTATCTGAAACAGTGAAATAATCTGGAGACGAATCAGAATAAACCGTTGAGAGATTTATTTGAACCAGTAAGAGTCTGGAAGAAATATTTTGTTATGTAGATGGTCGACCAGTCTTTTCTTGTTGAAAATCTTGGTCTGTTGGAAATTTGTTGATGATGATTTCCTGTCAAATGACTCTTTCCTGCAAAAGGTGAAGAGTTAATTGTATGCAATGCTATCATGTATGCGATGCATGGGGTGATATTTGCCTATCAAAATGAATGAGATTTCATGGTATGTACTTGAGTTGTCAATGTTATGACGTATGGATGTAAATGTATGGAATTAAAGATTGTTTGTGCCGTAGCATTGCTGGAAGCGGAGAAAATAAATCCCTTCTGAAGCACTGATGGACGAGTTTCCAAATATAAACTCTGTTGTAGAAGGGAAATGCCAGACACCGCTTGTAGACTTTGTGAAATTCTGTTGGGGAAATCTGAGAAGCTGGGCAACTTACCGGGGAACCTCTGGAGCGGTAGTTGGAAGTTCTGCTTTGTCAGGAATATGAGAATGCTTGATACTGACAGGCTGCATACTGGGGATATGTTAGCGATTCTGTAGTAGGATGTATTTGCTTTCGCTCTGGCTGGAGAAAATACCTGCGGGGGTTTTATGGAATGGCTTATAGATATTATCCTATTTCTTAAATTCATTAGTAATTGTCTTTCCGTTTTTTTTTTGTTTATTTGTAACAGCAATCACATTCAAATGCATATGTTCAAAAATAAATCATTGGACGTTTTTTGTAAACAAGACACATAAACAAAGAAAAAGAAAACAAATGGTTTTGCATTTTTCCAAAGGGGACATCTTTGTATTAATTTGAATAAGTATTTTTGTACAATGAGACGATCATTCTAGCGAGAAAATGTTGTCGCAAAAAATGAAAATTAATACAAAGGAAGGATAACTATGTGAAATAATCCCATGGGGTTCCCATTCTGCTATAATCTTCATGTCTCTGAATGTCTTGTCCACTTGTCGCCTCAGCGAAGTCGATTAGATTGATTTAGATCCATTTGAGTTGATTGGTCGATGCTGAAGATTGTCTGTCAGATGATCCAACGGGACATAGTCATACGCTTTAATCCCTAACTTTTGCCTGGACCGCCCTCTCGGGTTTTCAGCCCACCGGGATACCCTTTTTTGCCCAAGCCACCCTTTCGGGTTTTCGACTTGCCGGGTATACAGATTTTTTTAATTTCCATCCCTTATTTTTGCCCGAACCCTAGGCCAGTCAACCTAGCGGGTCTTTGATCATGCGTAGTATCTTTTAACTATGTCCGTATTAACAGGGTGCGGGAGGTCGTCACCATCCATAGTGGTCAAGATCATTGCTCCACCAGAGAATATGTTTTTGATTACAAACGGCCCTTCGTATGTAGGGGTCCATTTGCCCCTGGGATCACCTTGTGTCAAAATGATACGCTTGATTACCAAGTCACCGATCTGATATACCTGATGTTGGACCTTTTTATTAAAAGCTTTGATCATGCGTTTTTGGTACATCTGACCATGACAGATAGCTGTAAGCCTCTTCTCATCAATCAAGTTTAGTTGGTCAAACCGAGTATGGATCCAATCTTATTCATTTAAACCAGCATCCTTCATGATTCTTAGAGAGGGGATCTGGACCTCAATAGGCAAGACAACCTCCATGCCGTATACTAGAGAATAAGGTGTTGCCCCAGTTGATGTGCGAGTTGTGGTACGATACCCGTGGAGAGCGAATGGTAGCATCTCATGCCAGTCTTTGTATGTGACTGTCATTTTCTATATGATCTTCTTAATGTTTTTGTTAGCAGCTTCTACAGCACCATTCATCTTTGGCCGGTAAGGGGAAGAATTGTGATGTTGAATCTTGAATTGCTCGCACAAAGCGGTGATCATAGTCTTGTTTAGATTTGTACCATTATCAGTGAGGATTCTCTCTGGGATGCCGTACCGACAAATGAGATTTTGTTTGATGAACCGGGCGACCACATTCTTAGTAACGGAAGCAAAGGAAGCTGCCTCAACCAACTTTGTAAAATAGTCGATGGCCACTAAGATGAAGCGGTGTCCATTGGAGGCCGTTGGCTTGATTTCCCTAATCATATCGATTCCCCACATAGCAAAGGGCCAAGGAGCCGTCAAGACATTTAGAGGAACCGGAGGTACGTGCACTTTATCCATATAAATCTGACACTTATGGAAAGTCCGAGAGTGTTGGTAGCAATCTGCCTCCATGGTAGACCAATAATAGCCTGCCCGTAGGACTTTCTTTGCCATTGTATGCCCACTGGAATGGGTACCAAAAGTGCCTTCGTGTAATTCAACCATGATCCTTTCAGTTTCAACCTTGTCTACGCACCAAAGTAAAACAGAGTCATGACTGCGTTTGTATAAAATGCTGTTACTAAGGAAGAACTTAGCCGAGAACCTTCTTAGGAACTTCTTGTCATTTACTGAAGTTCCTTCTGGGTATTCCTAAGACTCGAGATACCTTTTAACTTCATGGAACCAAGGTCGATCCACTACTTCTTCAGTACCGATATCATGGCAGTAGGCTGGTTCATCCATCCGCTCAATGGTGATTTGAGGAGCCTCGTTATCCCAATTAAGTTTAAACATAGATGACATTGTAGCTAATGCGTCTGCTAGCTGATTTTCTTCTCGCGGGAAATGCTCTAAGGTAATCTTCTCGAAATGCGGCAGCAATGTTAACACATGTTCTTTATAAGGGATAATGTTGGGGTGTTTGGTGTCCCATTCCCCTTTGATTTGACTAATGACCAAAGTTGAATCTCTAAATACATCCAAGTATTTGATCCCCAAGTCTATAACAACTTTGAGACCGAAGATGCATGCTTCGTATTCTGCCATGTTGTTGGTACAGTTGAAGCAAAGTCTAGAAGTGAAGGGAGTATGACATCCTTCTGGAGATATGAGAACAACACCGATACCATTGGCAAGTGCGTTAGATGCCCCATCAAAGAACAGGGTCCATCGGGATCCTTGTTCAGGTCTGTCATATGGCCTGACTTCGTCACAGTTGTCTAACGTCTTGATGTCTTCATCCTGGAATTTGAACCTCATGGACTGATAGTCTTCTACAGCTTGGTGAGCGAGGTGATCAGCCACTACACTACCCTTTATAGCTTTTTGGGTAGTATACTGTATGTCATATTCTGTCAGGATCATCTGCCATCTCGCTATTCTTCCAGAAAGAACGGGCTTCTCAAAGATGTATTTTATCGAGTCCATTTTAGATATCAACATAGTAGTATGGATCAGCATATACTGTCTCATTCGGCGAGCAGCCCATGCCAGAGCGCAGCAAGTTTTCTCGAGCAGTGAATATCTTGTTTCACAGTCGGTAAACTTTTTTCTCAGGTAATAAATATCATGCTTTTTTCGGCCAGACTCGTCATGCTGCCCCAACGCACACCCCATTGAGTTTTCTAAAACAATCAAATATAAGATCAATGGCCTTCCCTCGGCAGGTGGCAATAGCATAGGAGGCTCTTGAAGGTATTCTTTGATTTTGTCAAAAGCAACTTGGCATTCGTCATTCCATTTGACTACTTGATCTTTCTTCAAGAGTTTGAAGATTGGCTCACAAGTAGCTATCAGGTGAGAAATAAACCTGGCTATGTAATTCAGACGTCCCAAGAATCCTCTGACTTCTTTCTCAGTATGAGGAGACGACATATCTTGTATTGATTTAACCTTGGCAGGGTCAACCTCGATAACCTTATTGCTGACGACAAAGCCTAAGAGTTTACCATACCGTACTCCGAACGTGCACTTGTTTGGATTCAATCTCAACTTGTACTTCTTCAGCCTCTCAAACAGCTTCTGTAAGTGATCAAGGTGCTCTTCTTACATCTGCGATCTGGCTATCATATCATCTACGTAGACCTCTATCTCATGATGTATCATGTCATGAAATAAAGCTACCATGGCGCGTAGATAAGTTGCCCCAACATTCTTCAGTCCGAATGGAATGACCTTATAGCAGAAAGTGCCCCACTGTGTAACAAAGGTCGTTTTCTCCATATCCTCAGGTGCCATTTTGATTTGGTTGTAGCCCGAGAAACTGTCCATGAAGGAAAACACTTTGTGTTGCACCGTATTGTCGACTAAGATGTCGATGTGGGGGAGTGAGAAATCATCTTTGGGGCTTGCCCTGTTTAAGTCTCTGTAGTCCACACACATCCGCACTTTACCGTCTTTCTTGGGTACAAGAACAACATTGGCCACCCATTGGGGATAAGAGTTGACAGCCAGAAATTCGGCATTGAATTGCTTCATGACTTCTGCTTTGATCTTTTTAGACATATCGGGTCTCATGCAACGAACCTTTTGCTTTACTGGGGGACAATCTTCTTTTGTAGGCAGGCGATGTACCACAATGTCTGCATCAAGTCTCGGCATGTCTTCGTACGACCAGGAAAAGATCTCAACATAATCGTGCAATAACTGAATCAGACGCTCCTTGACATTAGGTTCCAAGTTGGCACCCACCTTGACCTCCTTTTTGTCTTCCTCAGTTCCCAAGTTAACTGTTTCGACCGGCTCTTCGTGCGGCTGAGTGGTCCTTTCTTCCTGTTGCAACAACCTTGCCAACTCCCCTGGCACCTCATAATGTTCCTCACCTTCGTCATTGGCTTGGTAGATCGGATTTTCAAAGTCACAATTGGCCATAACAGAACTGTTACCCATGGGATCCTGAGTGGATGTAGATCTGCATTTTTAATATGTGAGTGTGTGTAAGAGCATATCTACCTTTGAAAGAAATAAAATGTAAGAAAGAAAATACAAAGAACACAAAATTTGATGCAAAAACGTCCATGATTCATTAATGACATATGAGAATGAAGTGACAACCCTCACAAATGGACTGTTGTACCTCAAGTAAGACACAAGGTTTTAAAAGTCTGAATTGTTTAAATATTACAAGCCTGAAAATATTTAAAATACAATTACTCTTGAATAAAAGTAATAGGAATGAAATCTTTGGCCTCCCAATTGTTGAGCCCACCGCCGATGGTTGGAAAAATCCATTCGGCCATGTCACAGCTGCCATCACTGTCTCCTATTGCATTGATTCCTTGATTGCTGATACGCAGAGGTGGTCCCCCAGCGCGAGAACGTCAAACAACTCTTTGGGCCTCTGAAGTGAATCCCAACCCAAATTTGTCAGACTTGTAGGGAATATCCGGAAGCTGACCCCACATAGTACATCCTCCCTCTTCAACCACTGCTCGAGCATCTTTCAACGAGGCCATTTTTAGTGGAGGTCTGGTAATCTTCGAGACCTTTGGAGTAGATTTGGTTTCCGCGACCGTTGCTAGAACCTCCTCAAAGTTCTGACAGGGAGTCTCTATGAATTCACCATCCATTTCAACATACCTGAAAGAGTTCAGATGACTAACCATGTACTCCTCCTCTCCGTGAACTGTGACAATCTTTCCTCTGATCGGGTATTTTAGCATTTAGTGTAGGGTAGAAGTGACGGAACCAGCACCATGGATCCAGGGTTGACCCAACAGACAAGAGTATCAAGGGCGGATGTCCATCACATAGAAAATTGAGTCAAAAGTATGAGTCCTAATTTTTATGGGGATACTAACTTCTCCGTGCACTATCCTCTTGGAGCCATCAAAGGCCCTTACTATGATGTTGCTTGGTTTCAAGATAAGCCCCTCGCAATCCAGTCGGTCGAGAGCATTTTTGGGCAAAACATTCAATAATGAACCGGTATCCACCAAAACATGGGCAAATGTGGTGCCCCTGCATTCAATGGAAATATGTAAGGCATCGTTGTGTTTCCTTCCCTTAGAGGTTGAATCAGCATCGGAAAAGCCCAATCCGTTATCAACAGTTAGACTGGCCACACAATTTTCAAATTGGTCGATGGAGGTCTCTTGGGGTACGTGAGCGGTCTTAAGGAACTTTACCAAGGCTTTGGCGTGGGTCTCAGAACACAAAAGTAAAGACAACAATGATATCTTCGAGGGGGTTTGCCCCAACTGTTCAACAATTTTGTAGTCACTTTTCTTGATTATCTTTAGGATTTCTTCTATTTCTTTTCTAGAATCTTCAAGGATGATCTCGAGACGCTCTCTTGCTTGGATAAACTCGTTCAGAGCCTCTTCGCCCCTTGTATTGGCAGCCGAGACATCAGTAGGAGTATCATTGGGAGTGTCGATAGGTGTGGCAGTAGGAATGATCACAAGAGTAGCAACGATCTTTGGAGAAATCTCAGGTGAGAAGACTCTTCCACTTCTTGTTATTTTGCTGGTTCCAGTGATGTTACCGACATCGGGATCAATATCTCTCGCAACTTCATCCTTGACAGCCAACTGATCTTGCTTGATGCCGTAGTAATAAACGTCAGCCCCATAACTCCAGGGAACAACTTTATCCGAGGAGTATGATATCGGTCTTGGCATAGTGAGGATTAAGGGTGCAGATCTGGGAACAGATGTAATCCTGACGGGTCTTTTGGTGGAGACCCTGGGAGGATTATCGGAAATGGTGATTATCGAAACATCCTGATAAGAACTTTTGATAAGAGGTAGCTTTTCAAATAGGATTTCTTTGTTGGTCATTAGGCGCTGGACGCCTATCTTTAGTAACAAACAACCGTTCGGTAGAGACCTGCAAAAGTGGCAATTTTCATCACAACCTGGAAACAGACCGGCTTGCAGTAGATTCTATTTAATGGTCAACAAAGGGGTGATTAAATCATTCACAGAGGAGACGAAATGATCATCCTCAATGGCGTTGATACCTTGGCCATGTCTAAGCATTGGCTCCGTTATTACATTAGGCATTTCTGGTAGATCAAACTCAATCTCTTTCGCATCGATAAGGTCTTACACCTTATTCTTAAAGGCCCAACAGTCGTTTGTATCGTGCCTCGGGCTTTCAGAATGGTAGGCACATCGAGCGCTCGGGTTATAGCGAGGAGAAGCAGTATTGGGGTTCTTGGGAGCTTCTTTTAAAGTTGCCAGATTGGTCTTTAGAAGGTGTGGAAAAATCTGAGACAAGGTCATGTTGACCCGGGTAAACTGTCTCATGGGTGCTTCTGGTTTGCGCTAATAATTTCGCTGCTAATTTGGCGCAGGGTTAGAAATCATGACAGCCCTTACCGCCGGGCGACGGTCAGTTTTGTTTTGATTTCTATAGTCATATGCAGCACTGACCTCTTTCTTTCCAACAAAGGGCTTCTTCACCATACTTGAGGATGCATCTCTTTGAATTTTGTCGCTTTTTATACCGGCCTCGACCCGCTCACCAGTTATGATTAATTCGGTAAACCCAGCTAAGGAACTCCCAATCAGATGATTGAAAAATGGTCCTGACAAGGTGCCTAGGAACATATCCACTAATTCTATATCGGATAAAGGGGGCTGGACCCTTCCTGCGAGATCCCTCCATTTCTGAGCATAGGTTTTGAAACCTTCACCCGTTCCCATAGACATGCTTTGTAACTGCGTCCTAGTTGGAGCCAAATCAGCATTATACTGATATTGTTTGTAGAAAGCGGTGGCCAACTCTTCCCAGTTGCGAACATTCATCCCTTCCAATTGGTAGAACCAATCCAACTGAGTCCCAGATAAACTCTCCTGGAAGAAATTCACCCACAGATTCTTGTCAGCCGTGTGTGGTTGAATCTTTCTGACATATGCCCTTAGTTGTACCTTCGGGCAAGAGACACCATTGTACTTGGCGAA
Source organism: Vicia faba (assembly GCA_948472305.1). NCBI lineage: Eukaryota > Viridiplantae > Streptophyta > Magnoliopsida > Fabales > Fabaceae > Vicia > Vicia faba. The sequence continues at coordinate 1,308,862,618 of OX451738.1, read as the reverse complement.
ATTGGGGACCTTGAATTTTTATGGGATGACAACCTCCGAGATGAGTCCTAAATCTTCGAAGTCCAAACCGGGTACCCTCTGAATTTCCATAGCATTCAAACGATCCTTTAGCTGTTTGTATTTATCATCAGCAGGAGGATATTGTTCCTCAGAGTAATCAGGCTCTTCCTCTTCTTCGGATGCTGGGTCGTTGTTCACTTCTTGGGTTTGATTATCTCCTTTGCCTGATGATGTTGTAAAGTCCAAAGTTCGTCTGGCCTGTCCTTTAAACCTCCTTCCCATGATAACAACACCGGTTTATTTCTTCGTTTTCTTCTTCTTCTTCTCTTTAGCCAGTAGAGTCTTCAAATCTTCTTGTCCTTTTGTCAGAGCCATGTGCATTTGTTGAAATTGGGCGTTCTGTGCCTGAAGATCTTTCACAGTCTACTCAACATCCATCTTACTGAAATAAACAGTAGAAGGATAAGGTGACCTATTATGAGAAACCTGTATGATGTTATGATGAATGAAGATGCAATATGCAAATGATTTCAAGGAAATTTAGAGATTTAAACTTGTTCAAACCAAAAAAGGAACACACGTCATATTAAATAAAACCAAGTTTGAATACATCATGCCTCCTTGGGCTTATAAAGAAAGAAACAAAATACAACAAAACTTCTAAGACAAAAAGACTGAATGCATCCTCTTTGGAGCAATGTAGGCATTCAGGTTTTTTTCTTCACGAAGCAGTTTGGTGAGCTCCAGGACCTTCTTCTCACTGGCGTAATACTGGGCTTTAAAGGTGTCTCGCTCTTCCTTTAACTGAACCCAAGCTTTCTGCAGGTCTTCGAGAGAGGTAGGCATGTCAGGATGAAGAACGGTATATGGGACGTCTCCTTCAATAACAGGCTCAATGATGACAGGAAGGATGGAAGGGTAAGGCATCAAGAGACTCTGGGAACGAGCCCGTACCCACCTAAGGTAAGGCTCGAGAGGGATAGAGTTTTTATGTCCCAAAGTCCTACTGTCCACCTTGTTCACCATTCCCCAAGCACGTGTAAACCTCTGGCAATAACCTTGGTCTTCTTTGTCGTAGTCGAACACCAGACCTTGGATGAGCATCTCGTGAGGTCCGTCTCTTCGGGCATACCCAAACTGTCGAAGAGCTAATCATGGGTTGTAGGTGATACCCCCTAATACCAAGCAGAGGTACGTTAGGGAACTCCCCACAGCGGTCAATGATAGAGATGTCTTCCAAGGATCTCGAGCACCAACGAATATCAGAGTGGGTGAGAGACATCAACCTTTGAGACCAAGTCAGTCTTTGCTCGTTCTTCAATGCTGACTGAGGCAGGTGTGAAGTGAACCACTTAGCGAGTAGGGGAATACAACACAAAAGGGTACCTCTTTTCTTCATGGTGCGGGTATGAAGGCAATGCAAGATGTGTCCTAGTAAGGTAGGTATAGGATTGCGAGAGAGAAATATTTTGATGGCATTAACGTCTATGAATTGGTCCGAATTGGGAAACAGAACCAAACCATAAATGAGTAGAGCTAGTACGTCTTCGAAAGCTTGGAAATCCATGTCATCCCAGAATGAACGAGCTTTTTCCAATAGAAACTTAGCTAGAAAGCCTTTAACCCCACTTCTTGTCTCCCAATTGGCTATGACGTCGACCCTCTTCACATGTAAAGCTTCGGCGATGACTTTAGGTTTTGGAATCCCTTCTATACCGGTGAACGGTATCTGATTAAGCATGGGCACCCCTAAGAGTAGAGAGAACTCTTCTAGTGTAGGTACCAACTAATAGTCCGGGAAAGTGAAACAATGATGTACGGGATCAAAGAATTGGAATAGTACACACATCATCTCTTCTTGGAAGTTGGATGTAGCCAAACTGAAGAGTCAACCATATTTCTTGGTAAAAGGAGAATCCCCGGGCACTCTTGAGGCTAGCTCTGGAAGTTGAGGATGTGCTTTTACAAAGCTGATTCGGATGGTGTTTCTTCAGAGAGAATTCATGTCCTACAAAACAAAAACAAATATAAATTTCTAAATCCTTGAAATGGTTAGTGAGCATGCATATGATGTTGATGATGTTTATGATGTTTATGTACAAGCAAATATATACACACACAACAAAAAAAACCCTATGTTTTAGGCTTGCATGAGTCTTGTAGGTAAGTACCCTCTTGAAGTCTAGTTGGCTCAACCTGTCCTAGAAATAATGATCAGGTTCTAAAGGATCTCAATATCACCGACCTTTCTTTTAGGCATTGTCTCAGCACAACAATATTTTCTTGCGGCCGAGATATCCCAAAAGTCTAGCCTCAATGAGTGTAGTATCAAGTATCAACCAATTTTCAGCTTTACACCAAAACCGGCTACCTCACTACATCCTAATGGCCAAGTTTGTTCAATTAGGGTTCTAAGGTCAATTAGTGCTTCATGATGCTACTCAGCGGCCCCGTATTCTCCTCGATTCACTACGAGGGATACCGGTACCCACAAATGCGTCACACTAACATAGCCATTGTTTCAACCATATCGGTCTACGCCATACAATCTCCACAATCTATTGCTATTTACCTAAAAAGGTGTCCCAGATCCGGGTGGAGGATCAAAGCAATCCCAATACGAAGAACTAAATATAAAGCACATAAATCAAATAATGAAAGCGAGTAAAGGTGATCTAACCCTAAGGTAACCCCAATTTTTTTATTTGTTCCCTAGCAGAGTCGCCAGTTCTGTGATCTGGTGGGAGAACTGACTTGGTGTTTTGCGTTTCGATCGCATTTGTGAGGATAGCAAGAGTCGCCACCGACTTTTCTTTTATCCAAAAGGAAAGGTAAAATAGCACAGGAAAGACCTTTCGAGATTATTTCTCGGGTTTGGGGGGTAGGTTATGAAAAGCGAAGGTATTAGCACCCTTTTCATCCATGGTTTTCCATTAGCTCTTAGTTACTTGTTTAGATCACTTGCTTTTATTTGATAATGTGCTTGTGGTGTGGGCTTTGAAAGTATTTTGGAAAATCTCTTTGTAATGGTTCTCGTTTCTATAAGAACGCGTACAAAGTTTTTATTTCGAAAAGTGGTTCAAAGATGTGTTTGTGGATTGTGTTTCGGAAAATGTTTTGAAAAGATGTTTTGCAATGGTTCTCGTCTCTATAAGAACATATACAGAACATTTTGTCTCTTGAAAGTGTTTTGAGATGAAAGTGTAGGTGCAAGAATGTTTTTGTCGTGAGCAAGCAAGTAACTAGGAGCGAATCTACCCACTCGAAGGGTCTTAAATGTTCTTTTCTTTCTCCTTTAGACGTTGCTATCTTACCATTGATTTGGTAAGAAGCCCCATCGTTGGATGTGAAGGGACAGGTGCGGGTCAATTTTATAGTCATCGAAAGCAACTTATGAGACACTTTAGCAATTTTTGTAAGGGACAAGATCGTTTTATTAAAGGCAAAGTCGAGGGTCATCGGGGGACTACGATATTTTATTGAAGGGTCATTGCTAAAGCGCCCCATATTCTAGGGACATGACTGTTTTCGAGACAACAAGTGAGATTACCCTAGAGGTGCATGTGTGAATAATGTGTTTGAATTGCATGCATTTAGTCTTTGATTAGGGTGGACTATTTGTTGGTTTTATCTTACCATACATCCTAGTTACTAACATTAGTATAAAGCAATAAAAATGCAGGAAATAAATATCCTACACTATTACAACCATATTAAAAGGCAAGAAAATGTAAAGGCAAAAACAAAATAAAAGAAAGGAAAATGAGCTCTTCGACCCAGGCAGTAGCACCCTTCGACTCAAATCTTCATGGCCCCTTTCGAATCTGCCTTTTTTTTGTTTCCTTCGACTGCAGGAGTGTTAGCCGGTAACCTTCGACTCACCCTTCTTGCCATTTCTTTTGACAGGCTTTAGAAGTCAGCATGGAACACACACCTTTCATTTCAAACTCTTTGATGTCTCCTTTGATTGCAGGAATGTAAAGCTCCCAAGTTTAGATTTCGAGAAGGCTCCAATGTTTAGCCAATCAAAAGATACAGGAAACCTGTCTAAACTTGAAAATGAAACCAACAAGTGTAACTTTCGAAAACTACCAATCAGGGGTTAGCACAAGATTATTGGCAACCAGGATCCAAAGTCTAACTAGTCAGGGTTGAGATTCTCAGTGTACAAGCAATGAGGGTCGAAAGCATGATCAACTTCCTAGATCGGATATCTATATTTTCCTTTTATTTACATTCACGAATGATATTTAAGTGAGCAAAGTTTTTAGTTTAGAGGAAAACTTACCTCTTGAAGTGCTTATTCATAGGACTTGTAAGTGGCTTCTTCGATGATGGATGAAGCTTCCCTGGAACTTTCCCGAAGCTAGTTTCGTTGCTATTTTATTTGGGCAGTCAGTTGTGGTTAACCATCTGGAAGTTGGGGATTGAGTCGAAAGGTTTGCTTATGTATGAAGGGATCTGAGTTGTTTAACGTTTGAGTGTTTGGGAATGTTTGAGAATTTTTAATAGTGTTTGAGAGTTTTTTGAGAATTTGGTAATTTCTTCACAAACATAGCTTTTTTTTTCATGTCTTCGGGCCCCCTAAAACGTGTGATGGAGGCTCTTATTTATAGATGAGTTTGGCTGAGGTTTGGGAGGGAAAACAAAAGAAATTTGAACAAATTTGGTATGTTGTTCTTGTAGCTTTCGAGGTACAGCTTTTATATACCAATTTAGTGCAAATATGGGGGGCAGCATGGCAGGACTGGTTTGTAGCAGTTTTGGAACGTTGTGGCCAGTGCAACAGATTTGTACCTGATACTACTAGAATCTGGACTACTTCTCCTTTGTTTTGACCAACTGGCTCTAGCTTTCAAATAGACTTATTTTCAGATAACAATGTTTCTTTCAAAATGTCCTTCGAATGGACCACATATGCATCTTGCAATTCTTCAGATGGGCCACCAAGGTATAACCTTCGATTGGAACATCCAGACATGTCATGGTATAGAGGCTATGCATGTGTTGAAGGGAAGCTGCGGGAGGCCAGTAGGAATCCACCAAGTTTTGAGTTGAAGGACATCAACAGGGGGCTTTTCTCTCTTTGATTCGAAAAAGGCTACAAGAGACTCTTCCTCTTGGAGTCGAAAAAGGATACAAGAGGCCCTTCCTCTTTGAGTCGAAGGAGGCTACCAGAGACTCTTCCTCTTTGAGTCGAAGAAGAATGTTCCAAAGGGAAACCAAACTCAGTCGAAGCTAAAATGGAGGAGCAACTTCTGTTGAAGTTAAGCACCAGTCGAAGCAATATTATTTTCTTTGATTTTGTCAAAACAGTCAAATTTAGCTGCTTTTCTCTTTCAATAGCTTCCTCCTTGACCTAATGCTTGAAAATCCAATATGATCCATGGCGACTTGAGCCGATCAAGCCTTGTGCAGTTTTGGCCCAGTAGAAATCTTGTGAGGAGATTCTTGAAAAAGTGAGAGGGCAAATTTTAGGGTGCAACATAGTGGATCAGCCTTGGTTTGACGAAGTCAAGAGGTATCTCGAGGCTTAAGAATATCCAGAAGGAGCTTCAGTCAATGATAAGAAGTTCTTAAGGAGATTCTCTGCTAAATTCTTCCTTAGTAACGACATTCTTTACAAACGCAACCACGACTCTGTGTTACTTTGGTGCGTATACAAGGTTGAAGCTGAAAGGATCATGGCTGAGTTACATGAAGGCACTTTTGGCACCCATTCTAGTGGGCATACAATGGCAAAGAAAATCCTATGGGAAGGCTATTACTGGTCTACCATGGAAACAAATTTCTATCAACACTCTCGAACCTGCCACAATTGCCAGATTTATGCTTACAAGGTGCACGTACCTCCGGTTTCTCGGAATGTCTTGACGGCTCCTTGGCTCTTTGCTATATGGGGAATTGATATGATTGGGGAAATCAAACCAACAGCCTCCAATGGACATCGCTTCATCTTGGTGGCCATTGACTATTTTACAAAATGGGTGGAGGCAGCTTCCTTCACTTCCGTTTCCAAGAACGTTGTCGCCCGGTTCATCAAGCAGAATCTCATCTGTTGTTACGATATCCTGGAGAGGATCATTACAAACAATGGTACGAACTTGAACAATACCATGATCACCGCCTTGTGTAAGCAATTCAATATCTAGTATCACAATTCTTCCCCTTACCGGCCGAAGATGAATGGTGTTGTCGAAGCCGCAAATAAGAACATTAAAAAGATCATACATAAAATGACAGTCACATACAAAGACTGGCATGAGATGTTACCATTCGCTCTCCACGGGTATCGTACCACAACACCCACATCAACTGGGGAAACACCCTATTACCTGGTATACGGCATGGAGGTTGTCTTTCCTATTGAGGTCCAGATCCCCTCTCTAAGAATTATGAAGGATGCAGGGTTGAATGAAGAAGATTGGATCCAGACTCGACTTGATCAACTAAACTTGATCGATGAGAAAAGACTTACTGATGTCTGCCATGGTAAGATGTATCAAAAATGGATGATCAAAGCTTTCAACAAAAAGGTCAGACGCCAAGTGTATCAAGTTGGGGATCTGGTGATTAAACGTATCATATTGCTGCAAGGTGATCCCAGGGGAAAATGGAGTCCTACACATGAAGGACCATTTGTAATCAAAAACATTTTCTCTGGTGGAGAAATGATCTTGACCACCATTGATGGTGACGACCTGCTGCACCCTGCAAACACAGACATAGTCAAAAGATATTACGCATAAGAGACCCGCTAGGTTGACACACCTAGGCAAAACAAGGGTATCCCGGTGAACAAAAAGGTTCGGGAAAAAATTAGGGATAAAACAAAAAAACTGTACACCCGGCAAGCTGAAAACCTGAAAGGGCGACTTGGGTAAAAAAGGGTATCCCTGTGGACTGAAAACTCGAAAGGGCGGTCCAGGAAAAAGTTAGGGAATTAAAGCGTATGACTATGTCCCGTTGGATCACCTTACGGATAACCTGTAAACTCAGAGGTTATGATATATTCAACCATCTTCGGACGAGGCAACAAATAGATAAGATACTCAAAGATACAAAGGCTATAGCAGAATTGGAACCCCATTGGATTAGTACACATAGCTATCTTTTCTTTGTATTAAAATTTTCATTTTTTACGATGACATTCTCTTACTAGAATGTTTGTATCATTGTACAAAAATACGTACTCAAAATAAATATAAAAATATCCCTTTAAAAGTGCAAAACTATCTGTTTTTCTTTACTCTATTTTGTTGTTTATAAAAACGTCCAATGATTCATTTTTGAACATATTCATTTGAACATAATTACTATTTACAAATAAACAAAATAGAAAGACAATCACTGATGGCTTTAAGGGGTAGGGAAATCTCTCTATGCTATAAGTTCCCACAGTATGCAGTTTAATCCCCAGCAGAACAACGCTTCCAGTTTATCAATCCCTGGTAGAAATCATCCAATTTCTCCAAATTCCCCAAGCATAATTTTTCAAGCAGTACACGACATTCCCCTTACAAAAAAATTTATTTCTGAGTGGAAATTCATCAACACTTCCACTTCACAATGTGAAGACTTACATATCCTCAGTAGTGGTTAGGGATTTATTTCCCCAAATCCAACAAACAACGCAACAGATTAGCTCACATGTGCATACATTGCATCCATATATCATAAACATTGATAACACAAATTCCTTATACCATGCGTTTCATACAAACATGACTTTGCATTTTAGCTAACATTTACCCTTTTTAGGATAAGGTTAACAGCTACCATTGACAATGTTCAAAGTTTCCAGATACAGTTTAGATACGCTCCAGACACGGATTCCATTCTGATACTCATTCAAATGTAATTCTCAAGATACAGTTCAAATACCCTCCAGACACAGATGCCGTCCTGATACTCATTCAAACTCAACTTTTAATACAGTTCAGATACGCTCCAGAGACGGATGCCATTCTGATACTCATTCAGATCCAGCTTCTCAGATACAGTTCAGATACGCTCCAGACACGGATGCCATCCAGAAACTCATTCTTTCTCAGATAAAGTCCAGATACACCTTAGACACGGATGCCATTCTGATACTCATTTAGATTCAACTCTCAGATACAGTTCAGATACACTCCAGACACTGACGCCTTTCTAATACTCATTCTTTCAAGCTTACAAATTATAATTTAACAAATCATTTCTAGATGGCATCTAAAACCATATCTCCAACAACTTTCTATCATCTCTCCAAATGGCATCTTTAAGCCCATTCCCTCAACCATCACATCACCGAGTGCAAATTTCTGGGCACTCTAGTGTCCAATCATCTTCCACCTTCGAGTCACGAATGGCAAAGCTTGCCAATGTAACTCTTCAGGATTAAGAAGATTGAACAGGGGAAGTTTTTGTACCCCAAAATTTTCCCTCTCACTTATTAAGATTTTGCTCACAAGATCTCTTTGGGGCTCAAGACGGCACTAGGGTTTGATCAGCTTAAAATACCTCCTTATGCACTAATGACCAAAATTAGGGTTTAAGTTTTCACAAGGACATTTGAACCTTCAATGCATCATATGACTTTCATGGATCATTATGGACCCCCAAGATCACTCATGTCAAGTTTCAAGCCTTGGATCACATTTTTGCTCAGTCAATGGAGCAGTTGACCTAAAAATCAATTGTATTGGGGGAAAAGTGAACCATGGCCAATCTACAGTAAAAATTCATAATTTTTGATCCAAATCAACATTTTAAACTCATATGTATCATTTGATCAAGTTTGGACCACAACTCCTCAAGAAATTTGATCAAATCTCCAAAAGGGCAAAATGGTCAAAATTAGGGTTTTGACTGAGAAAGGGCAATTTCTGATTTTTGACCTAGCAAATGGTAAATTGGTTTAAGGCATGATCTCAAGAGTCCAATTGCATCATTTTTACCTAATGTCATGGTTCAAAACATTGCAAGTCCATTGAATTGACAGATGAATTTTGCAGTTAACTGAACAAAAGTCAATTGTGTACTGAAAAGTCAAACTTTGACTTTTTGGTCAAATTCAAGTGTCAAAGGTCACAATTCATCAAAAAATGTCAAAATGTGAAACTTATTCATCAAGAAATCAAAAGGTCAAGATTTAATTTTGAAAAGTCAAAATTTCTAAACTTAGAAATTTTTCTAAGTGTTGAAAAATTCATGTTTTTTTCATAACTTTGAGCCAAATTTTCACCATAATGCAAGATGATTCAAGAGAAACTTACAACATGAAAGTTGTAGATCTCCATGAAATCTACAACTTTTCTTTACACAACTCCTTCCAAAAATGCTTGGATCTCAAGTTATAATTTTATGAACATGGGGATGAAACTAAACACTTAGTGAAATTTTGCCCTAATTTGGCCAGGATTTTGACCTAACTTCATGGCACTTTTTCATATAGTTACAAGGTGAGTATTCAAAAGCAATTCAAATATGGGTTATATATCACATTGCAAGATTTCCAAAATCTCCAAGATCTCCTTTAGATCATTCTTGAGTAGGGAGAATCAAAGAGATGAAGTTAGGGTTTTGTCACTTGAATTACAAGTCATTTTTGTTGAACACATGAACCAAATCCATGCTAGGCTGCATAATATTTTCTTTACAGGCCTCAAACTTGTTTGTCACTCCATAATTAAATGTTTATACAACTATTAGGGGTTTGATCCAAACAATTAAGCTATTATCCAAGTTGCATTTCCATTAATGGCACAAAGTTGACATTGCCATTCCTGTAAAGAAGCTTTTTGCATAAAGTTCACATTGAGCCTATAACTTGTTCCCTATGATCACACTTTATCCACAAAGTCAGAAGCAAGCTTGTTTAAAGTATAACCACTCCATCTTAGCAAGTACACAAGACTTTGAAACTTGAATTTCTCAAAAAATCACATGTTATGCATAAACTTGTGATTTTAAATTCTGATCAACAAGAGGTATCCAAACTTGTTGCTTATAAATAGAGTTACTATTTGTGAGCTAGAGGACGAGCTTGAGCACCCTGAAATACACCAAAACTCTCTTAAATCAGAAATTGCCTAAAAACTCCATTATTGCCCAGTTTCTGACCTTGAACATCAAACTCCCATTTCCCTCGTGAGTTTCTTGGCATTTTAGTTTCTAAAGCTTCCTTACATCAAATACAACTCATCCCTATCCTTATTCCAGAACTGTAACACCATTTACTATAACTTAAATAACTAAAAAACAGAGTCTGCAACTGGACTTCTCCAGGCCATTTCAGCCATTCATTGTTTAAGCTAATCATTGCTTTAGCTTCCTAGGACCTCAAGGAAGCTAACCTGATCATCATCATCACTTGAAACAAGCTCAAACTCCAAACACGATTTCCAGTTTTGAGGTAAGTTTTCTCAACTTGGAACTCTTCATACAGGCATCATCAATAGTTTATTTGTGAACAAAACTTGTAGATATCATTGCCTTGAAGCTAACCATGTCCATAATTTCCATTAATCTTGCTTGAGCTTAGAGAATTTTGAAACTGAAATTTCTGAAATTTTTAGGGTTCAGATTAGGAACATTAAAATTCATGCTTATCTTTGATCTATAGTTTTAATACTTTACATTTCTAGAATCGTGAGAAAATTTTCTACAAGTTTCATGTTTACAGTTTTCATTTTTGATGAGAAATGAGCAAGTTACAGTTGGTCTGGCTGGAGGTTGAAGATGAAGTCTTCAGGGGGTGTTTTGCCATACATATTTATTGTTTTATTTGTATTAGCGGATGTATAGCCACCCTAGTGGTAGAAGCGCGCGCCTGTAACCTATGGGACCTGTGTTCGAGCCCCACTGGTACCCTTTTCATTTTTCACATTTTTACTTTCCTGATTTTTGTTGTTTTTTTGGCAGGCGCTGGGCCCTTTGGGCTTGGTTTATTTTTGTTTTTACTTATTGACCTCCATATTGAGTCTTGGCACCCCCTGACCCAAGTTTATTTATTTATTTATTTGTTTCATTTTTTTTCCTCTTAAATATATTTTTTTAAATACTAAAAATCATAAAATACAAAAATGATATATTTATATTTTGACTTATTTTATTTTATTTTTCTCACAAAAAATATTTTTTTATTAATTATACTCTATTTTATCTTTTTACTTATTATCTTGAAAATATAAACAAAATTAGGTTATTAGTTATTTTCTTTCATACTAATTTAAATACATTATTTTTTTATATAAAAAAGACTAAAAATATTTTATAATGCTATAAATATTTTCAAGATTAAAATACTTAAAACTTTTTTCTTAAACTTATTTTCTTTTAATCAACTAAATAGAATTAGGGTTTTATTCAAAAAATCTTTTCTTAATAAATTATTTTCTTTATTTAAATTAGGTTAAGACAAAATCTTTTTTTCATGAAAACCAAACAAAATTCATTTTCTTTACATTTTACATCCTTGTACATTTATTCATTTTTTATACTTTTTATGTACTTAATTCCTTGTATATTCATACCAATTCAATATGGTTGTAATAGACTAATTAGGTTTAAATTCTTGCAATCCCCTCCCCACAAATGTTGTAATAGCGTAGTAACTTAAAATTTCGCAATTTATCGCTTTTATATAACATGCTAGTAATTAAGGTTTGTATGGAAAGACTAAAACCAATGATTAGAAAACCTAATTCAAGACAAAAAAACAAGCATGAAAATGATACACTTGCACACAAGCACCCCTAGGGTTATCCCACTTGGTTGCCTTATACAAAATGGCCATATTACGCATGTGAGGTATCTTGGCAAAAACAAGCAAATACAAGATCATAGTCCCTCGATGACGCTATCTAATTTACCTTGCAAATGATCTTAGTCCCTCAAAAAGAATGCTAAGATACCTTGCAACATTGCTAATCATGGTTATAAGATGACCCACGCACGTCCCATTTACATCCAAAGATAGGGTTGCTTACCAAATCAATGGTAAGACAACAATGTTAAAGGAAAAGAAAATGAACAAGAAAGACATTTGAGTAGGTAGATTGCTCCTAATTACTTTCTCAATTTCAAACAAACATCCTTGCTATTTTCAAAACAAACATATACACTTTTCAAAACATCTTACAAACTTGGAAACATTTTCAAAAGATCAACATCTTTGTATACATTCTTACGAACGAGAATCATTACAAAGATTTCCTAAACAATGGCCTCTTTACAAAATATTTTCAAAAACCACACACAGCACAATTTAAAACAAAAAGCAAGTGATCTAGCAAGTAACTAAGAGCCCATGGAAAACTATGGATGAAATGGGTGCTAATGCCTTCCCTTTTCATAATCTACCCCCCGAACTCAAGAAATAATCTCAAAGGTCTTTCCTGTGCTTTTTCACCTTTCCTTTTGGATAAAAGAAAAGTCAGTGGCGACTCTTGCTAACTGCAACATTTGCGATAAAACGCAAAACCCTCAAGTCAGTTATCCCACCGTATCACAATATATAACATAAATCTTGCCCTGAATGTACTTCATCTTCAACCTCCAGCCAAAGGATCTATAACTTATCCATTTCTCATTCATTCACAAAACTTCCAACATCAAACTTGTTAGAAATTTCCTCATGATTATGAGTATGTAAATAACTTAAGCTAATTCTCAAAGATGAGCATGAATTTCTAACAGTACCAAATTCTGACCTAAATATTTCCAGAGGTTCAAACTCAAAATTCTCCCTACTCAAGAAACATAAATGAAATCTATGGACATGTATAGTTTCAAGGCAATAATGTCTACATTTTATCTTCACAAATGCAAGCCTAATGATGCCTAAATATGAAGATAGAAGTTCAAGAAAAATACCTCAAAACTGGAAATCATGAAATGAGTTTGAGCTTGTTTCAAGTGATGGTAATGATCAGGTTAGCTTCCTTGAACCTCTAGGAAGATAATACAATGCTTAACTTAAGTTGAGAGTGGCTGGAATGTTCTGGAGAAGTCGAACTGCAATGCTCTATTTTTGGCTATGGAAGTTGATGAAGATGATGTTACAGTCTGCAAACATGGACAAGGATGGTTTGTATTGATGTGAGGAAGCTTGTGAAACTAAAAGGCCAAGAAATGCACAAGTAGTTTTGAATATTGAAGTTCAAAGTCAGAAATGACACAAAAAATGGAGGTTTTGTGAAATTTCTGGCTAGAGGGAATTTGTGAGTACTTAAGGGCTTCTCATCTCGTGTGCTAGGTTGCATAATAGTGTTTTGATATATAGGAAAAGGTTTGGAAAATTGAGATGGTCAGAAGTACAAGATCACATGTTTTGGCTTCTTGGATTGTTTTTGAAGTAAGGTTGACAAACATGGTTTCAATGCATAATACAACCATGTTTTAAGTAGTTAGAGGCTCTAGACAAGTTTCTTATAGATTTTAGATTGTGTGTGATCAGAAGAAACAAGTGCAAAGCTCAAGACAAGTTGACTTTGTGATTAAAGCCTCTTTACAAGAATGGAATGGTAACTTTGTGCCATAAATGGAAATGCAACTCGGATAATGGCCCAAATGCTTGGATAAAAGCTCTAACAACTGTGTAAACATTTAATTATGAATTGAAAAACAAGTTTGAGGCCTGCAAAGCAAAGATTATGCAGCCTAGCATGGATTTGGTTCATGTATTCTTCACAAAATGGCTTGTAATTCAAGTTTGAAAACCCTAACTTCTTGCCTTCGATTCTCCTTGCTCAAACATGATCTAAATGAGTTCTTGGACATTTTGGAAAGCTTGTAACTTAATCTACAACCTCTATGTTGGAAATGTTTAAAAATTCCTCTTGGAACTATGTGAAAAATTACCATGAAGTTAGGTCAAAATCCTGCCTAAACTAGGGCAAAATTTCACTAAGTTTCCAAGTTTCATGAACATGTATTCACTAAATCATAACGTGAAATACATGAATTTCTAGGAGAAGTTATGTTCTACAATGTTTTAGATCTCATTGAGATCTACAATTTTCATGTTGAAAGTTTCCTTTGAATCATCTTGCATCATGGTGGAAAATTGGCTCAAATTTGTGAAAAAATATTAAATTTTCAACACTTAGAAAAATTTCTAAGCTTAGAAATGTTGACTTTTCAAAATGAAATCTTGATTTTTTGATTTCTTGATGAACAAGTTTCATATTTTTACATTTTTTGATGAATTGTAATCTTTGACACTTGATTTTGACCAAAAAGTCAAAGTTTGACTTTTCAGTGCATAGTTTACTTTTGATCAGTTGACTGAAATTAATCTGTCAATCAATTGATCTTGAGAAATGTTTTGAGCCATGCCATTAGGTCAAAATTAAGCATTTGAAACCTTGAGACCATGTCTCAAACCAATAAGTCATTTTCTAGGTCAAACATCAGAAATTAAACTTTCTCAGTCAAAACCCTAATTTTGACCATTTTGCCCTTTTGATGATCTGATCAAATTTCTTGAGGAATTATGATCCAAATTTGATCAAATGTCATATATGAATTTATGATGTTGATATGGATAAAAATTTATGAAGTTTGACTGTAAATTTACCACAGTTGACTTTTTCCCCAATACAGGATAAAAAATTATGAAGTTTGATTGTAAATTGACCACAGTTGACTTTTTCCCCAATACAACTGATTTTAGGTAAACTGATCAATTGACTGAGCAAAAATGTGATCCAAGACTTGAAACTTGACATGAGAAAACTTGAGAGTCTAAAATGATCAATGAAAGTCATATGGGGCATTAAAAGTCCATTTGTCCTTGTGCAATCTCAAACCCAAATTTTCAGTCATCAGTGTTTGAGGAGGTGTCTTGAGCTAATCAACCCTTGGGTAGTCTTGGACCAAAGGAGATATTGTGAGAGATTATTTGACAAATGAGAGGGCAAATTTTGGGGTACAACAGCTGCCCATGTTAAATCTTCTTAAACCTGAAGAGTTAGATTGGCAGATCCGCCATTCGTGACCTGAAGGTGGAAGATGATTGAACACTAGAGTGCCCAGAAATTTGCACTCAAAGATGTATTGGGAATAGGATTATAGATGCCATTTGGAAGAATGATGGTAAACACTGGAGGAAGTATCAACATAAATCTTTGGTCGATTCATACTAAAACTTGATATTTTACCTGTGGGAAAAAAGAGTTAGTAAAATGCAGATGTATGCATGATGTTCACAAGATGAATGAGATCATGTTAAATGTATTTTGTATGTATATGTCATGATGTATGAATGTCAGATGCATGTTTGTTGTCCGAGAAAATAAATCCCTGACTGCTGTTGAGGAATTCCTGGGAAGTTGAATCCCGGATCGCTTTTGGGGATGAAGCGTATACATATCTTTAAACTTTGTTGAAAGGATGCTTCTGCTGGGGAATATCTCTTGAATGTAAGCCATTATCTTGTCAAACCCAGGCTTCACAACTTGTTGAGGATGAGGAAGTCAATTGCTATCTGGTCGGGTCCAGGCTTCGCAGAAGATTTCTTGAAATTAAATTTTTATTTGGTCGGATCTAGGCTTCACAACAACTTGCTGGGGACAACTGTTATCGGGTTGGATTCTGGACTTTGCAGTAACTTTCTATGGTAACTAATATCTGGTCGGGTCCAGGCTTCATAGTTTTTGAAAAGTTTTACTATTATCTGGTCGGGTCCAGGCCTCATAGTGTCTCTCTAGGGATCGTAGTTAATTGTTATTTGGTCGGGCTCCAGGTTTCCTAATAACTTGCTTGAAAACTGATATCTGGTCGGGTCCAGGCTTTGCAGATATCTGAGGTGGTTAAGGTTAATTATTATCTGGTCGGGTCCAGGCTTCATAGTAAACTTCTTGGGGATTTAGCTGTTATCTGGTCGGATTCCAGGTTTCACAACTAATTTCTGAATGGGAATTGCTATCTGTTCGGATCCAGGCTTCACAATAACTTATTGGGGTAGAGGAAAACTCTACTGGGGAAAAGAAGTTAAACCTTGGCCTGGTTGAGTCTAGGTATTTTTCTATATTTTTTGAGAGTTAAACTGTTATCTGGTCGGGTCCAGGTTTCATAGTTAGCTTGAAAGTTGTACCATTATCTGGTCGGGGCTGTGCTTCATAGTATCTGAAAGGCCTTCACTATCATCTGGTCGGGCCCAGGCTCTATAGTGATTCGAGAAGTTAACTATTATCTGGTCGGATTCCAGGCTTCATAGTAACTTGAAAATCGTACTAATATCTGGTCGGGTCCAGGATTTATAGTATATTTTGTAGATGGTAAAGGTTTTGTTGACGACTTTACTATGGATTAGGGGTTGTGGCCCTAAGATCTGCAATAGTCTGAAAGGCAAACTTAAGCTGCGGAATGTAAACTCATCCAGGGAGGACATACTCATCTTGAGGAGGATACACTCAGTTGAGGATAATAGGCTCAACTGGGGAAAATAGACTAAGCTAGGGAATTTTGTACTCAGATGGGGAATTTTGTGATTCCTTGATTGTTGTATGTTGGGGAAATAAACCATGTTGATGAATACTTGACGAACTGCTGATGAGGTGAGTTCTCTGAGGAAGATGTTCACAGGGCTTCTACTCGTAGGATCAACTTAATCGGGGAGAGAGTTGCCAAGAGATTGAGACTCTGGTTGGAGATTATCCTATGCAAAGATACTTTGTGGGTAACTTTGTTGAGGATGATGTTAATGAAATAAATCTGTGGGAATATTCCATATACATTAAAGAGGTGCTTGTTACTGCTTAGGTCATATGTGCCAAACAGTTTTAATTATGTTCATATGCATATGTTCGTTCAATTTTAGTCATTGGACAAATTTGCATTCAAAACAAAGACAGAAAGTTTGCACTTCAAAGCATATTTGTATTGATATTTTTCCAATGAATAGGCATTTTTGTACAAAGATACAGAGATTCTAGTAAGAGAAAATCCTCGAAAGGAAAACAAAATTGAAAACAACAACAAATAACCATGTGAAATGATCTCATTGCCTTCCAACTCTACTATTGCCCCAATGTCTTCGAATGTCCCTTGCCGTAAACAGAAGTTGACTGGATTGATCTTGGACCGTTTGAACTTGAACCTTGATGATAAAGTTGACAATGGTGATTCCACGGGACATAGTCATACGCTTTCAATCTTTAACTTTTGCCTGGACCGCCCTTTCAAGTTTTCAGCCCACCAGGATACCCATTTTTGCCCAAGTTGCCATTTCGGGTTTTCAACTTGCCGGGTGTACAATCTTTTGCATATATCCCTAATTTTTGCCCAAACCTTTTGGTTTACCGGGATGCCCTTATTTTTTCCTAGGTGTGTCAACCTAGCGGGTCATTTATGCGTAGTATTTTTTAACTATGTCCGCGTTTATAGGATATGGGAAGTCTTCACCATCCATGGTAGTCAGCATCATGGCACCGCCAGAGAAAACTCTCTTGACAACAAATGGCCCTCCGTATGCCAGAGTACATTTACCTCTGGGGTCGCCTTGTGGCAAAATGATGCGCTTTATCACCAGGTCACCAGCTTGATATACTCGAGGCTTGATCTTCTTGTTGAAAGCCTTGATCATCCTTTTTTGGTACATCTGACATGACAAACAACAACCAATCGTTTTTCGTCGATCAAGTTCAGCTGATCCAATATCGTCTAAATCCACTCGTCTTCGCCTAATCCTGCTTCATTCATAATCCTTAAAGAGAGAATCTGAACTTCTACTGGCAAAACAGCTTCCATGTCGTAGACTAGAGAAAAGGGAGTTGTCCCAGTTGATGTCCTAGCTGAAGTGCGGTAACCATGTACAGAAAATGGTAGCATCTCATGCCAATCCTTATAGGTTACTACCATTTTCTGCACAATCTTCTTGATGTTTTTATTGGCTGCTTCGACTGCCCCATTCATTTTGGGTCTATAAGGAGAAGAATTGTAATGCTTGATCTTAAACTGAGTGCAAAGCTCAGTAATCATGGCATTGTTAAGGTTAGTCCCATTCTCGGTGATGATCCTTTCAGGGATACCATAATTCCAGATGAGGTTGTGTTTAATGAATATGGCTACCTCGTTCTTGGTGACTGAGGCAAACGAGGCAACTTCAACCCATTTGGTGAAATAGTCGATAGCAACAAGAATGAAGCAATGTCTGTTGGAAGCGGTGGGCTTGATTTCTCCAATCATGTCAATGCCCCACATTGCAAATGGCCACGGAGCGGTCATGACGCTCAGAGGGATATGAGGTACATGGACCTTGTCAACATAGATTTGGCATTTGTGACAAGTTCTTGAATGTTGATCGCAATCAGTCTCCATTGTTGACCAGTAGTAGCCAGCTCTTAGGATCTTCTTAGCCATCGTATGTCCACTTGAGTGAGTACCAAAGAGACCATCATGCATGTCTTCTAGGATTTCCCCTGCCTCCTTCTTGTCCACACATTGGAGTAGAGTAGAGTCATGGTTGCGTTTGTACAATATTCAGTTGCTTAGGAAGAATTTGGTTGCAAATATTCGTAAGAACTTTCTGTCATTGATGGCTTCTCCCTCTGGATACTCTTGTGCTTCAAGATATCTCATCACCTCATGGTACTATGGATTTTTCGCGTCAGTGTCAAGCTCACAACAATGTGCAGGTTCGTCGAATCTTTCAATTGTAATTGTAGGGGCTTCGTTGTCCCATCTGACCTTGAACATTGAAGACATGGTTTCCAAGGCGTCGGCTAGCTGATTTTATTCCCTACGGAAGTGCTCAAAAGTGATCTCTTCAAAGTAGGGAATCAGGGATAGCACAAGTTCCTTGTAAGGGATGAGATTAGGGTGTTTAGTGTCCCAATCTCCTTTTACTTGGCTGATCACTATAGCAGAATCCCTAAACACAATCAAATGCTTGATCCTTAAGTCAATGACAGCTTTCAGACCCAAGATGCATGCTTCATATTCGACCATGTTGTTCGTGCAATCGAAGCATAATCTGGCAGTGAAAGGAGTGTGGCAACCTTAAGGAGAGATGATCAAAGCACCAATTCCGTTACCTAAGGCGTTGGAAGCCCCATCAAAGACCATAGTCCATCGGGTTCCTTGTTTAGGTCCGCCATACGGTCCAGGTTTCGCACAGTCGGTTACTAGCATGATGTTATCGTCAGGGAAGTCGAAGTTCATAGACTGATAATCATCCATAGCTAGATGGGCTAAATGATCTGCTAGTACGCTTCCTTTTATGGCCTTTTGCATAGTGTATTGAATATCGTACTTGTGATACGGTGGGAGAACTGACTTGGGTTTTGCATTTGTGTGTGCAAATGTTCGGTTTAGCAAGAGTCGCCACTGACTTTTTATTTTATCCTAAGGAAAGGTCAAAAAGCACAGGAAATACCTTTGAGATGTTTTCGTGGGTTCGGGGGGTAGATTATGAAAAGGGAAGGTGCTAGCACCCTTTTCATCCATGGTTATCCATGGGCTCTTAGTTACTTGTTTTAGATCACTTGCCTTTATTTTTCAATTGCTTGAAATGGTGCTTTGTGTGTGTGGTTTTGAAAATGTTTTGAAAAAGATTCCTTGTCTAGGCAACCTTTGTAACAATTCGTTTGAATGTTTTACAAAGGTGTTTATCTTTTTGAAAAGATGTTTCAATATTTTGAAAGTTGTTTTGGAAGTTGTGTTGAAGTTGTGTTGTGGAGTGTGTTTGAAAAATGGCAAGGATATTTTGCAAGTTTGATCAAGTAACTAAGAGTTGTCTACCCTATATTTACTCAAAGATCTTTCTCATGTTTTTTAACCCTTTTAACAGTGTTGTTTCACCATTGTGTTTGATGAATAACCTTGCGTTAGGATGTTGAACGGGACGGGCGCAGGACGTTTGTATAGTCATAGAAGGCAACATATGTGACGTTTTAGCAATTTCGTTTTTAGGGACTAGATCGTTTACCGAAGGCAACATCGAGGGTCATCGAGGGACTACGATCTTTTATCGAAGTTCTTTGCTAAAACGCCCATGCTCGAGGGACATGCCTATATTCCGAGGCAACAAGTGAGATTACCCTAAGGGTGCATATGTGCAAAGTGTTTTATTGCATGCATTTAGTATTTGATTAGGGTGGTCTATTTGTTGTTTTTATCTTACCATACATACATACCTATTTACTAGCATTTGTATAAAGCAATAAAAATGTAGCAAGATAAAATCCTACGCTATTACAGCCATATCGAAAGGCATAAAATATAAAGGCAAAAATAAAATAAAAGCAAGAAAAATGAAGGTCTTTCGATTGGGGCAGAAAACCCTTCGATTCTTCACTTTCCGGCTCTCTTCGATTTGGCCTGAAAAAGGGTGAAGGCATGACTTTCGACTGAAGCCTCACGGTCAGCATGTTGTGCCTTTCTATTGGGACCAGTAGGACAGCATGTTGTTCCTTTCGATTGGGACCAGCATGATAACATGTTGTGCCTTTCGACTGGGACCAACAAGACAACATGTTGTGCCTTTCGACTGGGCCTAGAACCGGTATAAGATGCAATCTTCCTTTCTGCCTCCTTCGATTGGGCCTGGAGTCAGTGAGGTGCAATCTGCCTTTCTGCCTCCTTCGATTGGGCCTGGAGTCAGTGAGGAAGCCTGAGGCTTCGTTTCATATTCCTGTTTCCTGTTTATTTCGTTTGAGATATTAAATAGCAACATGGCCTAAGGCCATGCTATCATTACCTCAGGGCCAGGTCAGTTCTTAAAGCATTTGTAATAAACCAAAGAGCAAAACCAAAAGGAGAGGCAGTAAAAACAAACGAAAAGGTAACAAACACTATGTATATGTTTGAAACAAAAAGGAAGCTTATTTACATGTTATGCTAGAAATGAAGGGGCCAAGGTTAAGAATGACTTACCTTGCTTGAGGCTGGAACGTGTACTGGGCCTTTAAGTGGTTTCCTTGAATGCTTCTGGATTCGAAAGGAGGAACCAGGGGTTATGTCTTTGATACTGGATTCGAAAGAGAAGAACAAGTGTGAGGTTCTTCCTACTGGATTTGAAGGGTAACAAGGTATAGGGATGTTTCAGGTTCTAATTGTTTGGATTCTGGGTATGTATTTTATGAGTGTTTAAGTGTTTGAGAAAATTTGGTGTTTTTGAGAATTTCTGAAGATTCGCTCGACTGGCCAAATGATCCTCCTTAGCTTTGCAAAAGTTCCTGTATTTATAGAAACAGAATGGACCTGTTCGTCCATATCCATCCTTGCAAAGAATAATAATGTGGCGTGAAAGTACAAGTGGGCTGAAGCTTTTGGAGGGAAAACAAAATAGTTTGAACAGTTTGGGTAAACTGCTCTTTGTAGCCTTTGAGGGACAGTGCTTTATTGCCATTCTGGTGCAAGGAATTGGGCAGCAGTGCAGGACTGCTGTGCAGCAGTTTTTGGAGGTTTATGGGAGAGCGTGGCAGCACATGTGACTTGGTTGACAAATGCCTTTGGCCTCTCGTCCTTTTGTCTTGACTCCCTAGAGTCACCTTTCGAACAGACTTTCAGTAACCATCTCCTTTTTTCAATCGAAGTGACGTTCGAATGGCTTCCCTAGAAAATCCTTCGAATGGGCCAAATTAATGCTCTTGGGATGGAAGGCTCAATTGAAACTTGCAACGTTGGAGAAGTCACTCCCCCAAACGAAAGAGGCGTGCAAGGGCAGGATGTGTGATCGAAAGAGGGCAAAAGAGAGGCTTTTTCCTCCTGGATCGAAGGACATCAAAAGGGGGCTTTTTGCCTTGGAATCGAAGGAAGTCTTTGCCTCAGTCGAAGCTTGTAACAAGTTGTTTTAAAAGGTGATTTTGGCCTTGTGCATGCTAGCATGGTAAGGAATTCTGCCTTGTAA
Organism: Vicia faba; assembly: GCA_948472305.1. NCBI lineage: Eukaryota > Viridiplantae > Streptophyta > Magnoliopsida > Fabales > Fabaceae > Vicia > Vicia faba. The sequence continues at coordinate 1,308,840,777 of OX451738.1, read as the reverse complement.
ATCTTGGCTAACACGCAGGAAAGAGGCTATATGGCCAAGTGAAATCCAATATCCCAATGAAACAAGAAATGAACTTGCCAAAAAGGAGTCCAACGCCCAATCGAAGGATGCAAGCCAAGCTTGTGTCGTAAGAGGTCAAAAGACCAATCGAAGGATGCAAGCTAAGCTTGTGTCGAAAAAGGTCAAAAGGCCAATCGAAGGATGCAAGCCAAGATTGTGTCGAAAGAGGCCAAAAGGCCAATCGAAAGATGCTGATCGAAAGAGCACTTGTATTTCTCCAATTTTTGTCAAAATAATATTTTTATCTGTTTTCTCCCTTTTTGACAGTTTCCTCTTAATTTTGGTGCTGGAAAATCCAAATGTACTTTGTGCAAGCTTAAACCTTAAGAACCCTTGTGATAAAGGCCTTGATAATTGAGAGGGCAAATTTTGGGGTACAACAGTTGCCCCTGTTCAATTTTCTTAAACCTGAGGATATAGATTGGCTTTCGAGCCTTTCGTGATCCGAAGGTGGAAGATAATTGAACACTAGAGTGCCCAAAAATTTGCACTCGTATGGTGTAGTATCATCATTGTGATGTCAGGAATGGGCTTACAGATGCCATTTGGAGATTGTTGGTAGGAGGATGGGCTTATAGATGCCATCTGCAGGAGTGTCGATCGCATAAGAGATTCCTTAGCGAGAACTTGCATACCTGTTGTTTGTAGAAGATTCCGCTGCAGAAGTCTAACTTTGTTGAGATTTAGGAACTGTCTCGTGCCCACCGAGAGTATACCGCTGAGGTTATAGAACTCGTCCACCCTATGACGTAGGGAAACATCTTCATCAAGATCTAGGAACTGTCTCGTGCTCACCGGGAGTATACCGTTGAGGTTATAGAACTCGTCCACACTATGACGTAGAGAAACATCTTCATCAAGATCTAGGAACTGTCTCGTGCTCACCGGGAGTATACCGTTGAGGTTATAGTATTTGTCCACACTATGACGTAGGGAAGCATCTTCATCAAGATCTAGGAACTGTCTCGTGTTCACCGGGAGTATACCGTTTAGGTTATAGAACTTGTCCATACTATGACGGAGGAAAACATCAAGATCTAGGAACTGACTCGTGCTCACCGGGAGTATACCGTTGAGGTTATAGTACTCGTCCACACTATGACGTAGAGAAACATCTTCATCAAGATCTAGGAACTGACTCGTGCTCAACGGAGTATACTGTTGAGGTTATAGAACTTGTCCACACTATGACGGAGGAAAACATCAAGATCTAGGAACTGACTCGTGCTCACCGGGAGTATACTGTTGAGGTTATAGTACTCATCCACACTATGACGTAGGGAAGCATCTTCATCAAGATCTAGGAACTGTCTCGTGCTCAATGGAGTATACCGTTGAGGTTATAGAACTTGTCCATACTATGACGGAGGAAAACATCAAGATCTAGGAACTGACTCGTGCTCACCGGGAGTATACCGTTGAGGTTATTGTACTCGTCCACACTACGATGTAGGGAAACATCTTCATCAAGATCTAGGAACTGTCTCGTGCTCAATGGAGTATACCGTTGAGGTTATAGAACTTGTCCACACTATGACGGAGGAAAACATCAAGATCTAGGAACTAACTCGTGCTCACCGGGAGTATACCGTTGAGGTTATAGTACTCGTCCACACTATGACGTAGGGAAGCATCTTCATCAAGATCTAGGAACTGTCTCGTGCTCAATGGAGTATACCGTTGAGGTTGTAGAACTTGTCCACACTATGACGGAGGAAAACATCAAGATCTAGGAACTGACTCGTGCTCACCGGGAGTATACCGTTGAGGTTATAATACTCGTCCACACTATGACATAGGGAAGCATATTCATCAAGATCTAGGAACTGTCTCGTGCTCAATGGAGTATACCGTTGAGGTTATAGAACTTGTCCACACTATGACATAGGAAAACATCAAGATCTAGGAACTGACTCGTGCTCACCGAGAGTATACCGTTGAGGTTATAGTACTCGTCCACACTATGACATAGGGAAGCATCTTCATCAAGATCTAGGAATTGTCTCGTGCTCAATGGAGTATACCGTTGAGGTTATATAACTTGTCCACACTATGACGGAGGAAAACATCAAGATCTAGGAACTGACTCGTGCTCACCGGGAGTATACCGTTGAGGTTATAGTACTCGTCCACACTATGACGTTGGGAAGCATCTTCATCAAGATCTAGGAACTGTGTTGTGATCAATGGAGTATACCGTTGAGGTTATAGAACTTGTCCATACTATGACGGAGGAAAACATCAAGATCTAGGAACTGACTCGTGCTCACCGGGAGTATACCGTTGAGGTTATAGTACTCGTCCACACTATGACGTAGGGAAGCATCTTCATTAAGATCTATGAACTGTCTCGTGATCACCGGTAGTATACCGTTGAGGTTATAGAACTCGTCCACACTATGACGGAGGAAAACATCAAGATCTAGGAACTGACTCGTGCTCACCGGGAGTATACCGTTGAGGTTATAGTACTCGTCCACACTATGACATAGGGAAGCATCTTCATCAAGATGTAGGAACTATCTCGTGCTCACCGGGAGTATACCGTTGAGGTTATAGAACTCGTCCACACTATGACGGAGGAAAACATCAAGATCTAGGAACTGACTCGTGCTCACCGGGAGTATACCGTTAAGGTTATAGTACTCGTCCACACTATGGCGTAGGGAAGCATCTGCATCAAGATCTAGGAACTGTCTCGTGCTCACCGGGAGTATACCGTTGAGGTTATAGAACTCGTCCACACTATGACGGAGGAAAACATCAAGATCTAGGAACTGACTCGTGCTCACCGGGATTATACCGTTGAGGTTATAGTACTCATCCACACTATGACGTAGGGAAGCATCTTCATCAAGATATAGGAACTGTCTCGTGCTCACCGGGAGTATACCGTCGAGGTTATAGAACTCGTCCACACTATGACAGAGGAAACTGTCGAGATTGAGAACCTTATCTGAAATTCAACGGAAGATAATTCAATTGAGATTTAAGAACTGGTCAGGTCTTCGACTAAGCTGAGAACTTTAACTGTATCTTCCCTGAAAGGTAAAGGGTCAGTCATATGCAATGTATGATATGGATCAGGCAATGATGTTCTCAAAGTAAATGAGATTGTATGGTATGATGCGTACATGCATGTATTATGATGTCTTGAAATGTGATGTTTTAGCTGGGGAAAATAACTCCCAGAGCCACTGGAGAATAGAGTTGAATTCTTCGTTTCCGTTGGGGATGATGAACAAAGATGATTGTGAGAAGAAACCTGCAAGAGGAGAGAACTCTGTTGGGGAATAAGCTGATGAAGAGATTACTCTGCAGGGAATTACTCTGGGGAGTATGTTTATTTCTGCTTGGGAAAAGAGTTTAGGAGTCTTAGTCGTCCGTTGCTCTACTGGGGAGTCGAAGTTGAACTGATATCTGGTCGGGTCCAGGTTTCGCAGTAACTTGCTGGGGATTGTAGAGTAGTCTACTAGGGAAGAGGAGTTGTGGTCCTTTGATTTGTAGTAGTCGGAGAGGCAAACTCAAGCTGGGGGATCCTGGTGTTGTTGGGGAAATAAACCCTGTCGTCAGTCCGCTAGAGAGGTGACATCTTCATTGGGGGAAGTCCTCGAGGATTCTTGAGGTTGATTCATCTGGGAAAAGGGGTCAGAGATTATACTCTTGCTGGGGAATCATCCTATAAGAAGGATTTTGGGGAGATTTGTCATTTCCCCTAGTAGCTAATGTTTGTGGCATTGCCAAACAATTTGATTGTATGCAACCCTTTGTTGGGATTGACGCTCAATGTCCCAAGTGACGGAGATGGAGACCTGCCCCTGGTTAGTCTGCCCTTCTTCATAGATTTCCTGGAATCTTGACTGGACTTCCCCAGGTGTGCTGGATAGTGACATGTCATTCCCCCTTGTTGATAGGAGATTTGTCAATGGAAGTGTCATCATTTTTAAAGTGATTTTGTTCACTGAGAGGGCTTTCGTTCATCAGATATTCGTTGTGTGAATTTCTCCGCTGTCAAACAAATAGCCAAATGCAAACAGTGATATTCAAGTGATGCAAAGTTTATGTTTGTCTTGAAGTTTTGAAAAATGCGTTTTTTAGCAGAAAACTTTTTATAAGACAAATTCAACACAAGATTTAGGGCTAAGCCTTACAGGAGTCAGGATACCTTTTGTAACAGTATGCTTTCGAACTAACCCATGCTTCAATTAGGGCTTTTGGAGGGTTTTAACGTGACTTGGTTAATGGTTTAAGAAACAAAGGATAAAGGCTTAAAGTGTATTTGTACCCACCCGCTCTTCGTGATGTTCTTCAATCCTAAACTCAGTTAATTGTGCATCAAACTCTATTCAAATTTAGAACGACGTTTTGGTGATGGTTCACACAAGTTGGAATTTGGAAGGCAGTCATTTTTGCAACATTTTTCATGTTGTTGAGGATTTGTAGCGACCTCGTTCTTTTGATTTGTTATTCCTAACTTTTGCCTGACTGTTCATGTTTTCGAGATTACAGTCAGCGGGATGCCCCAGTTTTCTTAAGCCTCCTTTATAGGTTTTGGCTCAGTGGGCTTTTCTCTTTTGAGAAATTGACTGCCTATGAGATAAGGAACCACCACTGCCTTTTGATTCCAGAGGAATACTTTTGATGTCGTTCGTTGTATTATGAACTGAGAGTTTGCGACTTCAATGCGCATCTTTTGAATTAACTGAGTGACTACCCTGCCCCGGGTTTAAATTAAAGGTTTCAATTTGTGTTTAAAACATAAAACTTCTACCTCTTTGGCTCGAAGGGGTTGACTAGGGATTATCTTCCTTATAACTCCAGTGTTTAGGATTTGAAAGAAACGCCTGTACATCGTCAGCAAGGTTTGTTCAAAAGCATACTGTATGAGATTATGGCATTGTTTCGTCATCCTCCCTCTAAAGGCTTGTAACTTTTATCAAGAGTTGAATATCATAAAGACAGTAAAAAGCATAGTTTAAATGTAATGAAAATGAAAGGATGAATTCAAGACAAACATATGCAATGCATTAATGAAACAGAGTTTGACATTAATAGATAATTGTTTGAATAACAAAGAGATTACAACTTGAAAATTCAAAATGAACATAAGCCTCTTTGTCTGAACTTGTCACTTTAGGTGGTGAACCTTTGGCAGAAGAATTCAGTCTGGCCATCTTGTGTGAACTCCAGCATTCCTTCGTCGATCAGGTTTTGAATTTTGTACTTCAACTCCCAACAATCGTTTGTATCATGTCCAGGACTATCAGAATGATAGGCACACCTGGCATCTGGATTGTAGCTGGGAGAAAAAGTTTTGGGATTTGGATGAGGTCTTATTGGTGTAATCAGATTCATCCTCAGCATGTGCTACAATGCTTGTGACAATGGCATGTTGATTTGGGTGAATTGCCTTTGAAGTCTTTCCCCCTTTGGCTGATTATCTGGTTGATGTTGACGAAGTCGTTGTTGGGCTCGTGATGTGGAAGCAAAGTGAGAAGGTCTTCTCTCCTTTAAACCGGTTTCTTGTCTCATGGGAAGCTGAGCAAGGCCTTGATTTTCGATCCTAATTGTTTTCCCCATACGGTTGCAACCGTCTTGACGAAATTTATTGATAATGGTTCCCATCTCTTCTTGTCTTCGGGCTAGGCCTTGGATAAGAGCCATCTGCCCTAGCATTTGGGTTCTCATTGCTTCAACCTCAGTTTGCAGTTGTTCCAACTGTTTGTCCTTATTGTCTTCCGAATTTTTCTCGGCCAGGTTCCTAGCGAGGAGTACTTTCAACTCTTCCTTCCCCTTCGATAGGTTCAAGAACATCTCTTGGAGTTGAGCGTTTTGAGTCTGGACGCCCTTGATAGTCTGCTCGAGAGCCATCTCTACTGAAATAAACAGTAGGATAATAAGGAAACCTGAAAAGGAAAACCTGTTATGATACAATGCATGATATGTGGATGCATGTTTTCAAGGATCTCTCGGGGTAAACACGAGAAAATGTTAGAGGTCGAATTTTGGTCAACATCTTTGATTGGAGAACTTCGTATCGATGGATGTCTTTCCACGAGAATCAAGCTCACCATGTCAAGTGGTTCATAGCCCCTGATTCAAGTTGTTGAACTTGATCTTTGATGGCGTTTGTTTAGCGGAGAACCCTCTTACCCCTTGGTAGACATCTAGTTCAACGTGACCCTGCATCAAAAGACCCTCGAGATCCTTGAAATGGTTATTGAAAATGCTATGGTATGATGTTATGATGTTATGTACATCTATGCAAAAGTAAGCAAGTGTATATACAGGTAATCATATTCACACAAGTACTTAGGTTTAGGCTTGCATGGGGTTTGTAGGTAAGTACCCTCTTGAAGTTAGTTGGCTCAACCTGTCCTATAAATAATAACCGGGTTCTAAGGAGCTCAATATCACTGGATTATTTTTTGTGTTCATTGTTTTGGTTTAGCCACTTAACTGGCGACCAAAATATTCCAAGAAAACAATCCTCAATGAGTGTAGTATCGAGTATTCACCAACTTCGGACTGTACCAAAGTCGGTCATCTCACTACCCCTAAAAAAGGCCAAGATGGTCAAGTAAGGTTCTAAGAGTTCGTTAGTGCTTCATGACATCACTCAGCGGCCCCGTATTATCCTTGACTACTCAAGGGCTACCGGTACCCACAAATATGTCACACTAACATAGCTACTGCTTCAACCATGTCGGTATACCCCACACAGTTCCCTCACAGTTTATTGCTATTTACCTAAAAAGGTGCCCCCAAATCCGGGTGTAGGATTTACAACAAACCCAAACAAGGAACCCAAAAAGTAAAGCAATCAAAGCAATCAAAGTAAGCATCTAAAGGTGATCTAAAACCCTAAGGTAACCCCACTTAAAATTTTTTCCCTAGCAGAGTCGCCAGTTCTGTGATACAGTGGGAGAACTGACTTGGGTTTTGCGTTTGTGTGCGCAAATGTTCGGTTTAGCAAGAGTCGCCATCGACTTTTTATTTTATCCTAAGGAAAGGTCAAAAAGCACATGAAAGACCTTTGAGATGTTTTCGTGGGTTCAGGGGGTAGATTATGAAAAGGGAATGTGCTAGCACCCTTTTCATCCATGGTTATCCATGGGCACTTAGTTACTTGTTTTAGATCACTTGCCTTTATTTTTCAATTGCTTGAAATGGTGCTTTGTGTGTGTGGTTTTGAAAATGTTTTGAAAAATATGCCTTGTCTAGGAAACCTTTGTAACAATTCGTTTGAATGTTTTACAAAGGTGTTTGTCTTTTTGAAAAGATGTTTCAATGTTTTGAAAGGTGTTTTGGAAGTTGTGTTGAAGTTGTGTTGTGGAATGTGTTTGAAAAATGGCAAGGATGTTTTGCAAGTTTGATCAAGTAACTAAGAGTTGTCTACCCTATATTTACTCAAAGATCTTTCTCATGTTTTTTAACCCTTTTAACAGTGTTGTTTCACCATTGTGTTTGATGAACAACCTTGCGTTAGGATGTTGAACGGGACGGGTGCGGGACGTTTGTATAGTCATAGAAGGCAACATATGGGACGTTTTAGCAATGTCGTTTTTAGGGACTAGATCGTTTACCGAAGGCAACATCGAGGGTCATCGAGGGACTACGATCTTTTATCGAGGGTCTTTGCTAAAACGCCCATGCTCGAGGGACATGACTATATTCTGAGGCAACAAGTGAGATTACCCTAAGGGTGCATGTGTGCAAAGTGTGTTTTATTGCATGCATTTAGTCTTTGATTAGGGTGGTCTATTTGTTGTTTTTATCTTACCATACATACCTATTTACTAGCATTTGTATAAACCAATAAAAATGTAGCAAGATAAAATCCTACGCTATTACAACCATATCGAAAGGCATAAAATATAAAGGCAAAAATAAAATAAAAGCAAGAAAAATGAAGGTCTTTCAATTGGGGTAGAAAACCCTTCGATTCTGCACTTTCTGGCTCTCTTCGATTTGGCCTGAAAAAGGGTGAAGGCATGACTTTCGACTGAAGCCTCACGGTCAGCATGTTGTGCCTTTCGATTGGGACCAGTAGGACAGCATGTTGTGCCTTTCGATTGGGACCAGCAGGACAGCATGTTGTGCCTTTCGACTGGGACCAATAGGACAGCATGTTGTGCCTTTCGACTGGGCCTGGAACCAGTATAAGATGCAATCTGCCTTTCTGCCTCCCTCGATTGGGCCTGGAGTCAGTGAGGTGCAATCTTCCTTTCTGCCTCCTTCGATTGGGCCTGGAGTCAGTGAGGAAGCCTGAGGCTTCGTTTCATATTCCTGTTTCCTGTTTATTTCGTTTGAGATATTAAATAGCAACATGGCCTAAGGCCATGCTATCATTACCTCAGGGCCAGGTCAGTTCTTAAAGCATTTGTAATAAACCAAAGAGCAAAACCAAAATGAGAGGCAGTAAAAGCAAACGAAAAGGTAACAAACACTATGTATATGTTTGAAACGAAAAAGAAGCTTATTTACATGTTATGCTAGAAATGAAGGGGTCAAGGTTAAGAATGACTTACCTTGCTTGAGGCTGGAACGTGTGCTGGGCCTTTAAGTGGTTTCCTTGAATGCTTCTAGATTCAAAAGGAGGAACCAGGGGCTATGTCTTTGATACTGGATTCGAAAGAGAAGAACAAGTGTGAGGTTCTTCCTACTGGATTCGAAGGGTAACAAGGTATAGGGATGTTTCAGATTCTAAGTGTTTGGATTCTGGGTATGTATTTGATGAGTGTTTAAGTGTTTGAGAAAATTTGGTGTTTTTGAGAATTTCTGAAGATTCGTTCGACTGGCCAAATGATCCTCCTTAGCTTTGCAAAAGTTCCTGTATTGATAGAGACAGAATGGACCTATTCGTCCATAGCCAGCCTTGCAAAGAATAATAATGTGGCGTGAAAGTACAAGTGGGTTAAAGCTTTTGGAGGGAAAACAAAATAGTTTGAACAGTTTGGGTAAACTGCTCTTTGTAGCCTTTGAGGGACAGTGCTTTATTGCCATTCTGGTGCGAGGAATTGGGCAGCAGTGCAGGACTGCTGTGCAGCAGTTTTTGGAGTTTTATGGCAGAGCCTGGCAGCGCATGTGACTTGGTTGACAAATGCCTTTAGCCTCTCGTCCTTTTGTCTTGACTCCCTAGACTCACCTTTCGAACAGACTTTCAGTAACCATCTCCTTTTTTCAATCAAAGTGACGTTCGAATGACTTCCCTAGACAATCCTTCGAATGGGCCAAATTAATGCTCTTGGGATGGAAGGCTCAATTGAAACTTGCAACGTTGGAGAAGTCACTCCCCCAATTGAAAGAGGCGTGCAAGGGCAGGATGTATGATCGAAAGAGGGCAAAAGAGAGGCTTTTTCCTCCTGGATCGAAGGACATCAAAAGGGAGATTTTTGCCTTGGAATTGAAGGAAGTCTTTGCCTCAGTCGAAGCTTGTAACAAGTTGTTTTAAAAGGTGATTTTGGCCTTGTGCATGCTAGCATGGTAAGGAATTCTGCCTTGTAAATCTTGGCTAACACACAGGAAAGAGGCTATATGGCCAAGTGAAATCCAATATCCCAATGAAACAAGAAATGAACTTGCCCAAAAGGAGTTAAGCGCCCAATCGAAGGATGCAAGCTAAGCTTGTGTCGAAAAAAGGTCAAAAGGCCAATCGAAGGATACAAGCCAAGCTTGTGTCGAAAGAGGTCAAAAGGCCAATCGAAGGATGCAAGCCAGCTTGTGTCGAAAGAGGCCAAAAGGCCAATCGAAAGATGCTGATCGAAAGAGCACTTGTATTTCTCCAATTTTTGTCAAAATAATATTTTTATCCATTTTCTCCCTTTTTGACAGTTTCCTCTTAATTTTGGTGCTGGAAAATCCAAATGTACTTTGTGCAAGCTTGAACCTTGAGAACCCTTGTGAGAAAGGCCTTGATAATTGAGAGGGAAAATTTTGGGGTACAACAGTACTCAGTTAAGATCATTTTCCATCTGGCTATCCGTCTGGAAAGGGCAGGTTTCTCGAAGATGTACTTGATTGGGTCCATCTTAGAAATCAACAGAGTGGTATGAGTCAACATATACTGTCTTAGTCGGAGAGCAGCCCATGCCAGAGCGCAACAAGTTTTCTCGAGCAGTGAATATCTGGTTTCACAGTCGATAAACTTTTTGCTCAGGTAGTAAATAGCATGCTCTTTTCGGCCAGACCCGTCATGTTGGCCCAAAACACGCCCCATAGAGTTCTCTAGTACTGTCAAGTACATGATCAAGGGTCTTCCTTCAACTGGAGGCATGAGAATAGGAGGTTCTTGTAGATATTCTTTGATTTTGTCGAAGGCAACTTGGCATTCATTATTCCATCTGACTACCTGATCTTTCTTCAAAAGTTTGAAGATTGGCTCACAAGTAGCAGTCAAGTGAGATATAAAGCGGGCGATGTAATTGAGACGACCCAAGAATACTCTAACTTCCTTTTCGGAATGAGGGACTAGCATTTCTTGGATGGCCTTTACCTTGGTAGGATCAACTTCAATGCCTTTATTGCTGACAACAAAACCTATAAGCTTTCTATATCATACTCCAAAGGTGCACTTGTTAGGGTTCAACCTCAACTTGTACTTCTTCAGCCTCTCTAATATTTTGTACAGGTGATCGAGATGTTCCTCTTTAGTTTGAGATCTGGAAATCATATCATCCACATATACCTATATTTCATGATGAATCATTTCATGAAACAAAGCTACCATAAATCTTTGATATGTTACAAGTGCATTCTTTAATCCGAATGACATGGCCTTGTAGAAAAAGGTGCCCCATTGCGTGACGAAAGTTGTCTTCTCCATGTCTTAGAGAGCCATCCTTATCTGATTATAGCCGGAGAAACCGTCCATAAAAGAGAAGACTTTATGCTGAGCAGTATCATCGACCAAGACGTGAATGTGTGATAGAGGGAAGTCATCCTTGGGGATTGCCCTATTCAGATCCCTATAGTCTACGCACATGCAAACTTTTCTGTCTTTCTTCGGTACTGGAACCACATTGGAAACCCATTGGGGATAGGATGTCCCTTCTATGAACCCTGCATCAAATTGTTTCATCACTTCAACGTTAATCTTTTCAGACATGTCAGGCCTCATGTGACGAACCTTTTGTTTAACCGGAGGACAATCTTCTTTTATCGGCAGACGATAAACTACGATGTCAGTATCCAAACCTGGAACATCTTCATAAGGCCAAGAAAAATACTTCCACATAATCATGCAACATTTGAACCAAACTTCTCTTGACACTCTTTCCAAATCAACGCCGATCTTGATTTCCTTCTTGTCTGCCTCAATACCCAGGTTGATGACTTCAACTGACTCTTTGTGCGGCTGAATAGCTTTTTCCTCTTGTAAAAGAAGTCTGGCTAGTTTCCCAGTATTTCACAATCTTCCTCGCCTTCGTCTTCAGATTGGTTGATTGGACATTCAAAGTCATAGTCGGTAATAGTAGAGCCATTAGCAATAAGATCCATAGTGGATGAGGACCTGCAAGAGTGTGCGTGTGCATGTAAGATACAGGGCTATTTTGAAAAATGTATTTGAAGGAAAAAAAGACAATGAACACAAAGATTTGAATGCAAAAGAGTCCAATAATTTGTATTGAATGATCATATGATTAGATGAACATAAATAAAACCCTTGACAAATGGACCAAAGTGTCCCGGGCCAGGCACATGGCTTAAAAGTCATTGTTAAATATTACAGACAAAATGTTCTTGAATTGAAAGAAAAGCAATAACAAGTAGATTACTCCTCAAGGAAGGAGATGGGCACAAAGTCCCTGGCATGCCAATTCTTCAGCTCCGTTGTAGTTGGATACACCCAATCTTCAAATGCAGCTTCTTCATCTAAATCACCCACAACATTAACTTGATAGCTTTCAATGCGGAGAGGTGGCTTTCCAGCACGAGCACGCCTCACTTCCTTCTGAGCTTTGACGGTGAAGCCCAAACCAAACTTGTCCGCTTTGAACGGGATATAAAGGAGTTTCCCCCAAGTATCACAATTTCCTTCTTCAATTGTAGCACAAGCATCTTTAACTGAAACCATCTTCGGCACGGCCTTACTAGATTTAGACTCATCAGAGGAACATTTGGTAGCAGCAACCATCAGTGGCACGACTTCAAAGGCTTGACACAGGGTCTCAATGAATTCTCCATCCATCTCTACGTATTTGAACGAATTAAGGTGGCTCACCATAAACTCTTCTTCTCCACACACGGTGACAATTCTTCCCATGGCAGGATATTTAAGTTTCTGATGAAGAGTTGAGGTTACTGCCCCAGCTTTATGGATCCACAGGAGACCCAACAAACAAGAATAGGCAGGACGGATGTCCATAATATAGAAGGTGGAGTTGAAGATTTGTGATCCTACCTTGATTGGAAGATCTACTTCCCCATGAACTGTCCTCTTTGATCCATCAAACGCCCTTACAATGATATCACTTGGCTTCAAGACTAAATCTTCACAGTCTAGACAGTCTAACTCCCCCTTGGGTAATACGTTCAGAGAAGAACCAATGTCGACTAGAACATGTGCTAGGGCGGTCCCTTTTCACTCGATAGAAACATGTAGAGCTTTATTGTGGTTCTTCCCAAGCGGTGTTAGCTCAGCATCTGAAAATCCCAAGCCATTATCAGCCGTCAAGCTAGCCACGCAATTCTCAAATTGGTCCATTGTTGTCTCATGGTGGACATGAGCCTTTTTCAGGAATTTGATTAATGTTCGAGCATGGGCATCGGAACAAAGCAACAATGACATCATTGAAATCTTAGAAGGGGTTTGCCCCAACTGTTCCATAATCTTGAAGTCGCTTATTTTTATAATCTTCAAGACCTCGTCCATCTCACGAGCGGAGGGATCTCCATCAGCAACATCCTTTGCGGGTATTTTTGTCACGACCGACTCAACAACCTTCTCCTTCGCCCTTGTATCAGTACTTGGCTTGGCAGCAGTAATGCGAATGGGCGCCTTTGTAACAACTGGTGGTGAGATATTGGGTGAAAATATTCTCCCAGTTCTGGTTACTTTGCTTGAGCCAGTTATATTATCAACATCATTAGCTTTTCCTTCTTCGATCCAAGCGTCTTGTTTAATCCCATGATAAAACACTTCAGCACCATAGTTCCATGGTACTGCCTTGTTTGAAGAGTAGGGAATTAGTCTGAGATTGGTAATTATTAAAGGAGCAACAGTGGGTTCATTTGAAATCCTAATAGGACCTTTGGAGGTGATCCTAATAGGCTTGTTTGAGATGGGGATAATGGAGAGATATTCACATTTGTTAGTCAAACTTTTGGCAAGTGGGGTCTTCTCAAATAGAATTTTATGTCTATCCATCAGGCGTTGGATGCCTTTCTTCAGCCCTTCGCATCCATTGAGTTGTCTTGTACAACACACACAGTCTTTTACACAGTTAGGGAAAATCCCAGCTTTCAATAGACTCCTTTTGATGATATTCAGCGGAGTAGTCAATTCTTTAACAGAGGCAACAAAGATTGTATCTTCAACAACATTAACACCCTTGTCATGCTTCAACATAGGTGTGGTGATTACATTCGGAGTTGTAGGAGGATCGAACTCAATAGTCTTTTTATCGATCAAATCCTGGATTTTATTCTTCAAGGCCCAACACTGGTCAGTCTCATGCCCAGGGCTGCTTGAGTGGTAAGCACATTTAGCGTTCGGATTATACTTTGGCGAAGAGGTATATGGGTTAGCAGGAGGATCGTGTACTATCGCCAAATTAGCCTTGAGCAAATGTTGTAAGGCTTGAGATAATGACATGCTCAACCTCGTAAATTTTCTTCTTGGAGTTTAAAAATGTTGATGATTTGCAGATGATCTTGGAGTAGGAGTTAGATTGGAGATTCAGACAACATTAACAGACCGATGATCATTCTTCTTGGTAGGAGCCCTTGCCCCGTACACAACATTTATTTCCTTCTTGGAAGCAAAAGGTTTCTTGACAGGATTAGAAGTGGAGGTAGATACCACATAGATCTTCCCACTTTTGATGCCACTTTCAACTCTTTCACCGGTTAAGATTAATTCGGTGAAACCAGAAGAAGAGCAGCCTACCAATAGATTAAAGAAAGGACAAAATAGAGTGCCCATGAACATGTCAATGTGCTCCCTATCAATCAAGGGTGGTTGAACCTTACTGGCGAGGTCTCTCCAATTTTGTGCATATTCTTTAAATCCTTTGTTCTTTCCCATGGTCATATCATGCAATTGAACCCTCGTTGGCACCAAGTCAGTGTTATACTGATACTGATGGTAGAAGGCGATAGCTAAATCCTCCCAAGTATTGATACGGGAACCACCTAACTGATAAAACCATTCAAGTTGTGTTACGGCCAAGCTCTCTTGGAAAAAGTGAACCCAAAGTTTCTTATCAACAGTGTGCGGTTGTATCGTGCGCACATAAGATTTCAAGTGAAGTTTTGGACAAGAAAATCCATCGTACTTTGCAAAGACTGGTATTTTGAATTTGTGAGGAATGACTACCCCTTAGATAAAACCCAAATCATCAAAATATAAACCGGGGACGGCTTGGATTTCAACAACTTTCAATCCATCTTCTAACTGCTTGTACTTGATATCGACGGGTAGATACTGCTCGTCAAAATAATCATCATCAAACGTTTGATCATTAACACAGTCAACCTGGGTACTCTTAACCTCACCAATATGATTCTCGTCTTCTTCAGATAATTTTTCTCCTATCGGGATCTGACTGACTGTCTCCTTGAACCTTCTACCCATGTTGAGTAGAGCTTTCTTCTTGGGCTTCTTCTTAACTGCCAGCAATGCCATAATATCTTTCTGCCCCTTGGCTAGGGCCAGTAGAGTCTCTTGGAATTGAGAGTTTTGTTCCTGAAGATTCTTCACAGTTTTCTCTAGATCCATCTTGCTGAAATAAACAACCGAAAGATAAGGAAACCTGTTATGTGAAAACCTGTCATGTTATGATGCATGGAAGATGTATATGCGAATGATTTCAAGGATTTATTGAGATTTAAATTTGTACAGACAAAAGAGTGCCAAACACAATTTTCATTAATTAGTTCAAAAGGATTACAACATGCCTCTTGGGCTTACAAAATAACTTTCTAAGATAAAAAGACTGAACGCATCCTCTTCGGTGCAAGGTAGGCATTCACACTTTGCTCTTCTTGTAGCTTCTTTGTAAGCTCCAAAACCCTCTTCTCACTAGCATAGAATTGAGCTTCAAAAGTATCTCGTTCTTCCTTCAGCTGAATCCAACCCTTTTGCAAGTCTTTGAGAGAAGTAGGCATGTCTGGATGGAGGACAGTGTATGGGACATCTCCTTCAACCACATGTTCCATGATAACTGGTAAGATGGAGGGATAAGGCATCACAAGTTTCTGAGTACGAGCTCGCACCCACTTAAGGTAAGGCTCGAGGGGAATGGAATTCTTGTGTCCCAACATCTTGCTATCCACTTTACTTATCATCGTCCAAGCTCGGATAAACCTCTTACGGTAACTTTGATCGTCGCTCTATTAGTCAAATACCACTCCTTAGATAAGCATCTCATGTGGACCATCTCTTCGTGCGTATCTAAACTGTCGTAAAGCTAAGCAGAGGTTGTAAGTGATACATCCCCTAATGCCAAGTAAAGCGAAATTAGGGAATTCACCACAATGATCGATGATAGTAACATTCTCCAAGTACCGAGAACACCAATGAACATCTGAATGTCTGAGCGTCATCAACCTACAGGACCATCTTAAACCTTGCTCGTTCTTCAACATAGATCGGGGAAGATGCGAAATAAACCATCTTGCCAAGAGAGGAGTGCAACACATGAGGATCCCTCTTTTCCTTATAGTGCGAGAGTGAAAGGAATGTAGAATGTCTCCCAATAAGGTAGGCACTGGATTGCGAGACATGAAGATTTTGACAGCGTTTACATCTATGAGTTGGTCAGGATTTGGAAACAAAACCATTTCATAGATGAGAAGGGCCACAATTTCTTCAAAAGATTATAAGTCCAAGGAGTTCCAACAATCTTGAGCTTTCTCAAATAAGAACTTGACTAAGAAACCTTTAACACCACTCCTTGTTTCCCAATTAGTTGTGATATCAGATTGTTGCAAGTGTAGTTCTTGGGAAATCTCCTCAGGTTTGGGCTCTCTTTCTGTACCGTTGAAGGGTAGTTGATTGAGAATGGGAATACTCAAGAGTTGTGAAAATTATTCTAAAGTTGGCACAAGTTAATAATCGGGAAAAGTGAAGCAATGGTGTAGAGGATCAAAGAATTGGAAGAGCACCTTCACCATATCTTCATTAGTGTTAGAGGTAACCAAGTTTAGGAGGCGACCATGTCTTTCGGTGAATGAAGAGTTCTCAGGGACCCTTGATGCTATCTCTTTGAGTTGAGGAGGAATCTTTACGAGATTGACTTAGATAGTATTCCTGCGGATAGAAGCCATGTCCTACAAAATAGAACAAAGATAAATCCCAATAATCCTTGAAATGGTTAGTGAGAATGAGTATGATGTTATGATGTTTATGATGTCATGTACAAGTAAATATATACAAACAATGAAAACAAGTCCTTAGGTTTAGGCTTTCATGAAGTCTCATAGATAAGTACCCTCTTTAAGTTTAGTTGGCTCAAACCTGTCCTAGAAATAGTAATCAGGTTCTAAAGGATCCCAATATCACTGGTCTGTCTTCTCGGGCATTTTTTCAGCACAAGCCTCTTTCACGGCAACCAAAATATCCCAAAAATACAAACCTCAATTATTGTAGTATCGAGTATCTACCAACTTCAGACTGCACCAAAGTCGGTTATATCACTACGTCCTAATGGCCAAGTTGGTCAAGTAAAGGTTCCAAAGTTAGTTAGTGCTTCATGACATCACTCAGCAACCCCGTATTCTCCTTGACTACACAAGGGCTACCGGTACCCACAAATATGTCACACTAATGTAGCTATTGCTTAGACCATGTCGGTATACCCCGCACAGTTTCCACAATGTATTGCTACTTACCTATAAGGTATCCCAAATCTTGGTAGAGGATTCAAACAAACCAAAATATAAATCAAACAATGAAAGCAAATAAAGGTTATCTAGCCCTAAGGTAACCCAAGTTTTATGTTTTTCCCTAGCAGAGTCTCCAGATCTGTGATACGGTGGGAGAACTGACTTGGTGGTTTTGCGTTTTATCGCAAATGTTACAGTTAGAAAGAGTCGCCACTAACTTTTCTTTTATCCAAATGGAAAGGCTGAAAAGAACAGGAAAGACCTTTGAGATTGTTTCTTGAGTTCAGGGGGTAGATTATGAAAAGGGAAGGAGTTAGCACCCTTTTCATCCATAGTTAACTATGGGCTCTTAGTTGCTTTCTAGATCACTTGTTTTTGTTTGAAAATATGATTTGTATGGTTTTTGAAAGTATTTTGAAAAGGCACCACCGTTTAGGAAAACTTTGTAATAGTTCTTGTTTGTAATAACGTATACAAAGTGTTGATCTTTTTAAAATGTTTCATGTTTGGAAAATGTTTTGAAAGTGTTTTGAAGGTGTTTGGTGTTTAATTTGAAAATAAGCAAGAGTGTTTGATTTGAAATTGAGCAAGCAACTAGGAACAATCTACCTACTCAAAAGTCTTAGTTTATTTCTTCCTTTCCTTTGATATTGCTATCTTACCATTGATTTGGTAAGAAGCCCTATCTTTGGATGTAAAGGGACGAGCGTGGGTCATTGTATAACCATGATAGCAATGTTATGAAATATCTTAGCATTTCTCTTTGAGGGACTAAGATCATTTTCAAAAACAACATTTGATAGCGTCATCGAGGGACTCTGATCTTATATTTTTGATTGCTTTTTACTAAGATATCCCACATGCATAACATGGCCATTTTTATAAGGTAATAAAGTGGAATTACCCTAAGGGTGTAAGTGTGCAAGTGTGTTGATTTACATGCATTGTTTTGTATTGAATTAGGATTTGCTAACTTGTTGATTTTTATCTTTCCATATAAACCCTAATTTAATAGTATTTATATAAAGCGATAAATTGCAGAAAGTAGAAATACTAAGCTATTACATCATTAGGGGAGGGGGGTATACAAATTTACAAATGGGGATTTTGCAAGAAAATTAAATCTAATTAACTATTACAACCATATTGAATAAATGTACAATAATTGAATAAATAATGTATAAATGCAAATGGATAAAGAAATGATTTTTGTTTGGATTTATGAAAGGGTTTTAACCTAAACCTAATTAAGAAAATAATTAATGAAAAATAAACAAAATTTAAGCCTAAATTAATTAAGAAGGAAATTAAGTTTAAAAAGTGATTTTGGGGTTTTTTATGAAAAGCTTTTAAATTAATGAAAATAAAATGAAAGTTAATCAATTAAAATAAACCTAATTTCTAAATTAATTTTAAAATAAAGAAAATAAAATAATATAATAATTAAACCTAATTATCTAAATATTAATTATTTAAGAATAAATAAATTTATTAAAAGAAAAATGCTTTTTTTGTCTTTTTAATTTTATGAAGAAAATAAAATAAATAAGTGTAAATAATAAATAAAATATTTTTTATATTTTCTTAATAAATAATAATAATGATAACAATAATAAAAATAATAAAAGTAATATGAAAATAAAAATAAAATAAAGAAAAAGAAAAAGAAATAATAAAATAAGAGCCTGTGGTATAAACATAATCAGGGGCTAGCAAAAAGAAAAAAATGGAAGGCCCAACTGTTGGAGGCCCAACGCCTGTTTCAAACAATAAAGATGGAAAAGTGTGAAAAAGAACCAAAAGGGTACCACTGGGGCTCGAACCTAGGTTCCTAAGGTAACATGTGCGCGCTTTAACCACTCGGGTGGTGATACATCCGTTAACTTAAACAAAACAATAAATATGTAACATAAATCTTGCCCTGAATGTACTTCATCTTCAACCTTCAGCCAAAGGATCTGTAACTTATTCATTTCTCATTCATTCATAAAACTTCCAACATCAAACCTGTTAGAAATTTCCTCAGGATTCTGAATATGTAAATAACTTAAGCTAATTCTCAAATATGAGCATGGATTTCTAACAGTACCAAATTCTGACCTAAATATTTCCAGAGGTTCAAACTCAAAATTCTCCCTACTCAAGTAACATAAATGAAATCTATCGACATGTATAGTTTCAGGGTAATGATGTCTATATTTTATCTTCACAAATACAAGCCTAACAATGACTAAATATGAAGATAGAAGTTCAAGAAAAATACCTCAAAACTGGAAACCGTGAAATGAGTTTGAGCTTGTTTCAAGTGATGGTGATGATCAGGTTAGCTTCCTTGAACCTCTAGGAAGCTAATGTAATGCTTAGATTGAGTTGAGAGTGGCTGGAATGGTCTGGAGAAGTCCAACTACAGTGCTCTCCTTTTGGCTATGGAAGTTGATGAAGATGATGTTGCAGTCTACAAACAAGAACATGGATGGTTTGTATTTGATGTGAGGAAGCTTTTGAAACTAAAAGGCCAGGAAATGCACGAGTGGTTTTAAAGATTGAAGTTCAAAGTCAGAAATGACACAAAAATGGAGGTTTTGTGCAATTTATGGCTAGAGGGAATTTTGGAGTGCTTAAGGGCTTCTAATCTCGTATGCTAGGTTGCATAATAGTGTTTTGATATATAGGAAAAGGTTTGGAAACTTGAGATTGTCAGAAGTACAAGATCACATGTTTTGGCTTCTTGGCTTGTTTTTGAAGTAAGGTTGACATACATGATTTCAATGCATAGTACAAGCATGTTCTGAGTAGTTAGAGGCTCTAGACAAGTTTCTTATGACTTTTAGATTGTGTGTGATCAGAAGAAACAAGTGCAAAGCTCAAGACAGGTTGACTTTGTGATTAAAGCCTATTTACAAGAATGGAATGGAAATTTTGTGCCATAAATGGAAATGCAACTTGGATAATGGCTCAAATGCTTGGATCAAAGCTCTAAAAGCTGTGTAAACATTTAATTATTGAGTGACAAACAATTTTGAGGTCTGCAAAGCAAAGATTATGCAGCCTTGCATGTATTTGGTTCATGTATTCTTCACAAAATAGCTTGTAATTCATGTTTGAAAACCCTAACTTCTTGCCTTCGATTCTCCTTGGTCAAACATGATCTCAATGAGTTCTTGGACATTTTGGAAAGATTGTAACATCATCTACAACCTCCATGTTGGACATTTTTGAAAATTCCTCTTGGAACTATGTGAAAAATTGCCATGAAGTTAGGTCAAAATCCTGCCTAAACTAGGCCAAAATTTTACTAAGTTTCCAAGTTTCATGAACATGTATTCACAAAATCATAACTTTAAATCCATACATTTCTAGGAGAAGTTGTATTCTACAATGGTTCAGATCTCATTGAGATCTACAATTTTCATGTTGAAAGTTTCCTTTGAATAATCTTGCATCATGGTGGAAAATTAGCGCAAAGTTGTGAAAAAATATGAAGTTTTTTATTTCTTGATGAACAAGTTTCATATTTTGACATTTTTTGATGAATTGTAATCTTTGACACTTTATTTTGACCAAAAAGTCAAAGTTTGACTTTTCAGTGCACAGTTGACTTTTGATTAGTTGACTGAAATTCATTTGTCAATCAATTGATCTTGAGAAATGTTTTGAGCCATGCCATTAGGTCAAAATGAAGCATTTGAAACCTTGAGATCTATCTCAAACCAATAAGTCATTTGCTAGGTCAAAAATCAGAAATTGCACTTTCTCAGTCAAAACCCTAATTTTGACCATTTTGCCCTTTTGATGATCTGATCAAATTTCTTGGCGAATTATGATCCAAATTTTATCAAATGACATATATGAGTTTATTATGTTGATATGGATAAAAAATTATGAAGTTTGACTATAAATTGACCACAGTTGACCTTTTCCCCAATACAACTAAATTTTATGTCAAATGGTCAATTGACCGAGCAAAAATGTGATCCAAGACTTGAAACTTGACATGAGCAATCTTGAGAGTCCAAAATGATCCATGAAAGTAATATGGGGAATTAAAAGTCCATTTGTCCTTGTGGAATCTCAAGCCCTAATTTTCAGTCATCAGTGCTTGAGGAGGTGTCTTGAGCTGATCAACCCTTGGGCAGTCTTGGACCAAAGGAGATCTTGTGAGAGATTATTTGACAAATGAGAGGGAAAATTTTGGGGTACAATAGCAAGCCTCTTTCACGGCGACCGAAATATCACAAAAAGCCAAACCTCAATAAGTGTAGTATCGAGTATCTACCAACTTCGGACTGCACCAAAGTCGGTCATCTCACAACGTCCTAATGGCCAAGTTGGTCAAGTAATGGTTTTAAAGTCAGTTAGTGTTTCATGACATCACTCAGCGGCCCCGTATTCTCCTTGACTGCTCAAGTGCTACCGATACCCACAAATATGTCGCACTAACGTAGCTATTGTTTAGACCATGTCGGTATACCCTGCACAGTTTCCACAACGTATTGCTACTTACCTATAAGGTATCCCAAATCCGGGTAGAGGATTAGAACAAGCCCAAACAAGGAACCAAAATGTAAATCAAACAAGTCAAACAATGAAAGCAAGTAAAGGTGATCTAGCCCTAAGGTAACCCCACTTTTAAGTTTCCCCAGCAGAGTCGCCAGTTTTGTGATACGGTGGGAGAACTGACTTGGGTGTTTTGCATTTTATCGCAAATGTTGCGGTTAGCAAGAGTCGCCACCGAATTTTATTTTATCCAAATGGAAAGGATGAAAAGAATAGGAAAGACCTTTGAGATTATTTCTTGAGTTCGGGGGGGGGGGGGGGGGGGGGTAGATTATGAAAAGGGAAGGTGTTAGAACCCTTTTCATCCATAGTTTTCTATGGGCTCTTAGTTGCTTGCTAGATCACTTGCTTTTGTTTGAAAATGTGCTTTGCGTGGTTTTTTTGAAAGTATTTTGAAAAGGTGCCATCGTTTAGGCAAACTTTGCAATAGTTCTAGTTTGTAAGAACGTATACAAAGTGTTGATCTTTTGAAAATGTTTTCATGTTTGGAAAATGTTTTGAAAGTGTTGGTGTTGGTTTTGAAAATAAGCAAGAGTGTTTGATTTGAAATTGAGCAAGCAACTAGGAACAATCTACCTACTCAAAAGTCTTAGTTCATTTCTTCCTTTCCTTTGATATTGCTATCTTACCATTGATTTTGTAAGAAGCCTTATCTTTGGATGTAAAGGGACGGCCATGGGTCATCGTATAGCCATGATAGCAATGTTGTGAAATATCTTAGCAATTCTCTTTGAGGGACTAAGATCATTTTGAATGGCAACATTTGATAGCGTCATCGAGGGACTATGATCTTGTATTTTGATTGCTTTTTGCTAAGATATCCCACATACATAACATGGCTATTTTTGTAAGGCAACAAAGTGGAATTACCCTAAGGGTGCAAGTGTGCAAGTGTGCAAGTGTGTTGATTTACATGCATTATTTTGTCTTGAATTAGGGTTTGCTAATTTGTTGATTTTATCTTTCCATACAAACCCTAATTACTAGAATTTATATAAAGCGAAAAATCGCGGAAAGTAAAAATACTAAGCTATTACATCATGATGGGAGGGGGTGTACAAATTTACAAAGGCGGATTTTACAAGGAAATTAAACCTAATTAATTATTATAACCATATTAAACAAATGTACGAAACTTGAATAAATAATAATGCAAGAATGTAAATGGAAAAAATAAATTATTTTTGTTTGGATTTTTTATGAAAGAGGTTTTAACCTAATTAAGAAAATTATTAATGAAAATTAAATAAAATTAACTTAAACTAATTAAAAAAAGAAATTAACTAAAAAAGGATTTTTAGGGTTTTTTATGAAAAGGTTTTAAATTAAAAATAATATGAAAATTAATTAATTAAAATAAACCTAAGTTCTAAATTAATTTTAATTTACAAGAGGATAAGATAATAATTAATCCTAATTATCTAAAATATTAATTATTTAAGAAAAGAAATTAATTTGTTTTAAGAAAAATGTTTTTGGTATTTTTGTATTTATAGGGAAAATAAACTAAGTAAGTGTAAAAATAATAAACAAAATATTTTTGGATTTTTTAAATAAAATTAATAATAATAATAATAATAATAATAATAATAAAAATAATGAAGAAGAGAAAACAAAATGCCAATAAAAATAATAAATGAAATAAATAAAAGTTGGGCTAGGGGTTTATGAGCAAGCAGGGAGTTAGAGAAAAGTAAAAAGATACCCAGGCCCAATGTTGGAGGGCCCAGGCGCCTATTTTCAAACAAAAAATGGAAAAATATGAAAAAGAACCAAAAGGGTACCACTGGGGCTCGAACCCAGGTCCCTAAAGTGACAGGCGTGCGCTTTAACCACTGGGGTGGTGATACATCCGTTAAATTAAACAAAACAATAAATATGTAACATAAGTCAAGTCCTGAATGAACTTCATCTTCAACCTCCAGCCAAAAGACCTGTAACTTATTCATTTCTCATCCATTCACAAAACGTCCAACATCAAACTTGTTAGAAATTTCCTCATGATTATGAATATATAAATAACTTAAGCTAATTCTCAAAGATGAGCATTAATTTCTAACAGTACCAAATTCTAACAAATATTTTTAGAGGTTCAAACTCAAAATTCTCCCTACTCAAGCAACATAAATGAAATCTATGGACATGTATAGTTTCAGGGAAATGATATTGTTGGCTCTTAAATTCAACACCCTTGTTTCATTAATGTCAGCCATTAAAGCTGAAGGTTGTTTTCGATCAGCTGAGTCTGTCGAAATGCCCATCGAAAGATGGCAATGTACTTAGAAGATTTCTTCCAAGAGAGAAGTTGGCTGCCTTCGACGTCGAAGGTGTTTCTCGTCGAAGATGCTTCTCGACGAAGGTGTTCGATGGTTCAGAGTGGAACGGTTTGAAATTCAAGCGTTTGGAGGGAAAACGGTTTCCAGCGGTTACCAAGTGCAACGTGCAAAGATCTGGGGCGTCGAACGTTGAGAACATGCCAAGTGGAATCATCTCGAAGCAGTGTAACTGCCCGACGGTTACTTGGGATGTTTTAGTATAAATAGTAGTAGTTCACGCAGATTCTCGTGTGTGTTCACAATTATATACAAAGTCACTCATATAGATTCGAGTACCCAGCGTGTGAGAAAGAATTGTTGAGAAATGTATGTGTGAAACACCAACTTTATTAATCAAAGTCCTTTACTTTTCCAGAAATTTACTTGCTTTCTTCTTTACTTTCCTGTCGAAATCCTTTACTTTAAGCCTTCATTTATTTTACCAAGCCTACTTCTTCATGCAATTTACTTAAAGCCTCTTTATTTTATTGTCATTTAACCAATATCCAATTTAATCAAAACCTCAAAATCAACCTATGTCCTAGGATCAATCTGATCGATCCTGCGACTAACCAAATAAGTAACCATTTGGAGGATCAGCGGTTGTTTACCAATAACCACGGTAAACAAATTGGCACACCTAGTGGGACTGTGTGTTGATTTCTGAAAATAATCTCATCCTTTTCAAGGAGCGTTGTATGTTATTAAGAAGTGGTAGAATATACACTAACGATAACAATACTTCCAGAAGAAGGGAAGAGATGGCGAATCCGCCAAACAATAACGAAATCCCACAAACGAATGTGGGAGCAACGGTTATCTCGACCGTAAGTGAAGCGACAACTGCTGGTTCGACACCAGCAGTAACGGTCACAGCAACGGGGCCATTACCTCCGTTCACAGGCCCCAGAGTGCCTTTGGGAACTCCCCCACCAAGGGGAAATTTAGGGACAAGGCCTTTTGTTCCCCCAGGATTTATGACAGGCGGTCATAATCGAGAGCCACTCTATGGCATGCCAACTTCCGACTTGGCTAGCCTGACGAATGTTGCGTCCACTTTTTCAGACCCTTTAGTGAGTGCCTCTTCGCCACTCCAAGGCTCTGGAGTAGGTATGGCGAATAGAAATAGGACCCAACTCTTAGGAGGAACGTCCCAAGTAGCCCATGGCCTTACAAATGCCTCGACAGCAGTCTTGAGGCAACAAATGGACGAAAGCAACCATGATATGGTGCAAATGTTGGCACAAACTTTGAGTACAGTGCTAAACCCTCTAATACAAAACACTACTCAATCGAATCAGCAAATGACAGCGCAAATGACGCGTTTGGATGATTTCTTTGGAGTACCCCAACCTATTCGACAGCCCCAAAGGGCGCAAATAAGGGGAAACCAGGGGATATTCTTAGAGGAAGAAACCACCATCAACCAGGTTCAACAGCCTGTCGAAGAAAACCTTAGGGCACGTTTGGAGCAGCCTGTCGAGGAACCTAGGGTAATAACCCCGGAGGTAAGGTTAGTTAACAGAAACCAAAATGCTGACGAAGTAGTTCAGCATATCCAATACCAAAACACGGGTTTGGAAAATAATCTGGCAACCATGATCGAAAGGATCATGACTCAGAATAGGATGAACATGGGCTTTCGAAGGCCCAACTTTACATCCCCATTGTCAGAATACGTGTTACAAACAGACTTACCTCCTAGATGCAAAGTCCCCAAATTCACTAAGTTCTCTGGGGACACGACAGAATCTACTGTCGAGCATGTGGCGAGATACTTGATCGAAGCAGGAGATATTTCGAATAACGAAAATCTGAGGATCAAGTACTTCCCAAGTTCTTTAACAAAGAACGCTTTTACTTGGTTTACGACTCTCCCCCCCAATTCGATCCATCATTGGACCCAATTGGAAAGATTGTTCCATGAACAATTCTACATGGGGCAAACCAAGATAAGCCTGAAAGAATTGGCCAGTGTAAAGAGACGTTTCACTGAACCTATAGACGAATACTAAATAGGTTTAGGTTGCTCAAGGCGAGATGTTTTACACAAGTGCCAGAACATGAGTTGGTCGAAATAGCCGCAGGCGGTTTAGATTATTCCATTAGGAAGAAGCTAGACACCCAATACCTGAGAGACATGGCCCAACTGGCCGATAGAGTTCGACAGGTAGAACGCCTCAAAGCTGAAAAAGCAAAGGCAACAAAAACTCACAAGAGAGAGAGGATAGCGTATGTTGATATGGATGACGAAGATCCAGAATCCTTCGACGATACTATAACTGTCGAAGAAGGAGAAGTCGATTTAGCGGAACTAAAACAAGGGCCACCATACTCTTGTAAACTGTTAGTCCCCTCAAGTGGGAAAAATCCCATTGGTCCAGAAAGGACCAACGATAGGTTCCCCAAAAAGACTTATAGTTTTGACATCACAAAATGTGATGAGATCTTTGACTTGCTTGTAAAAGATGGCCAAATGATAGTACCCCCAGGGGTAAAAGTGCCTCCTCTTGATCAAAGAAAGAAGAGAGGCTTTTGCAAATATCATAATTTTTTGGGCCATAAAACTTCTCAATATTTTCTTTTCAGGAATCTTGTGCAAGACGCTATCGGAGAAGGGAGGTTGAAGTTTGCTGACAAGACCCCCATGGCTGTCGACTCAAACCCGTTGCAAGCTTAAGCCCACTATGTTAAGCCTTCTGAGGTGAACGTGATCGAGGCAACCAGGAGCCAGTCGAAGAGGCCGGGAATCACAATGGTCGAAGTCTCAAAGGACCATATCAACATGCCAATCTTTGGCAGTTTTTCTGGGAATTTATCCAGAAAGACAATTGAAGCAGTTCAGAAAGCGGTCGAAAGCCCAAAGCTGGAGACCGTTGAAGCACAAAAAACTGGACCAAAACCCAGTTCCCACTTGGCCACAGTTCAAGGCCAGACGAAGAATTTGGAGATACAAATGAAACAGTTAACTCTTTCCAACAAAGATACAATGAATATCAACATGGTCGAACTCTCTGACCCCAAAGCATCAGAAGAGGCCATGAGGCAAGAACAAGCTAATAAGACTGCTTTCCCTCGGGAAAATGAAAATCTGGCAGATTTTCTGCAAAGATGCCAAAAAAAGAAATCAGAGGTGATGCTGTGTCCAAGATGCAGTTCGATCTTTGACAAAAAAGCTGCTGAGCACATTCAAGGCGTAAGAGCAGCGAATAAGAGAAGGGAAAATGTTGATCTTCGACATGACCCCAGAAGAGCCTCCCAAAGAGGTTCAAACCAAGAAAAGAGGCCATTGACTTTCAGGCCTCCAACAAATGTGCCGGTAGATACCTGGTACAAAACCTCTGGTCGAAAAAGGCCAAGTGAGGAGAGATGGCACTCTTTCGACGTGCCAAGGGGTTCATCTTTAAATCAAAAGAAAGAGCCTCAAGTTGCTGCACTTAAAGTTGCACAAGTGTCAAGCAACTACAAAGGGAAAAATCCCATGTCTCGATCTCAATGGAGGAGATACCAAAGGAGACGAAAAGCTGAGAGGGAGGCTGCCAATGAACCAAAGGCAGAAACCAGTTCGAATGTTCCTCTAAGGAAGCAAAGGAAACCTCTAGAAAGAGAGCCAGTGACCAACAGGCTAGTTTGGCCTAACCAAGGTGAAGTCGATGACGAAGGCGATTCTGAGTCTGATGATACTTTGGACATAATGGTGAATATAGTCTCAGTGCTGCCTAGAGAATTCAACCGACAGGTGGAGGTCGAAGCAAGTGACTGGGAAGTGGAGCAAGAAATGGCCAAACATAGGCCAGTATGCTATTTCGTCATGGACAATGGCACTACTGAGGAACAAAATGGGTTCTTCGAGCCACCTACAGAGGCGATGAAAAATCACCTCAAGCCTTTATTTATAAGGGCTAAACTCGAAGAAACTACAGTGAATAAAATATTGGTGGATTGTGGGGCAACCATCAACATTATTCCTCACTCTATGCTAAGGAAAATTGGCAAAAGGGATGAGGACATTAAGCCTCACAACATGGTCCTGTCGAACTATGAGGGCGGCATAGGGACCACTATGGGAGTGATCCAACTAGATATTAAAGTAGGGTCTATCCTTCGACCAACAATGTTTATGGTCATATCGGCCAAACCTAACTACAATCTTTTGTTGGGCCGTGAATGGATTCATGGTGTTGGAGCTGTGCCATCATCAATGCACCAGAGGCTGCTCCTATGGCGTCCAGATGGGATGGTCGAAAACATAGAGGCAGATCAAAGCTATTACCTGGGCGAAGTGAATCACCTAGGGTTGGCAGATTTTGACAAGAACTTGGCTCACATAGGGCCATGTCCAACACCTGAATTCGACTTGGCGCCAGCGCCAAATACTTTTTGTTCCCTATACCTGCATCCTGAGCATGGTTTCCAATGGAACAGAGAAGACTTGTCCCACATAGACTTTTGTGGGTTAACTGATATCCAACCAACTGGTTGGGGAAGTGTATTCAGTGATAATGACTGAGTCACAATCTTTGAAGCGAATTTCGGCTTATGTAGCCGAAACTAAGATGATAACGGCTCTCGAAGCCGAAGTGAAGTACATGGCCACACAGGCCAATGATCAACAGTTATCTGCTGCAGGTCCAGGAAAGAATTTCGATCCAGAACCCCCTGATATCATGCAAGAAGAAATGCAGGAACAGAGGCTCGACGCCATCTATGACGATGAGCCTTTGGGCTTCGAAAAGGACCCCTTGGCGAACAACATTAAAATGTTAGCGCAAGATCCTTTAGAAGAAATCAACTTAGGCGAAGGGTCAGAGAAAAGGCCAACTTACATCAGTGCCAAAATTGACCCAGAACTTAGGTGGGAAGTAATCCAATTGTTGAAAGAGTTCAAGGACTATTTTGCATGGGATTGCAACGAAATGCCTAGTCTCGACAGAGGATTGGTAGAACTTCAGTTGCCAATCAAATCTGGGAAGAAGCCAATCAAGCAAAGTCCAAGACGCTTCGCTCCAGAAATACTGTCGAAGATCAAAACGGAAGTCGAGAGACTGCTGAAATGCAAATTCATACGCGTGACAAGGTATGTCGAATGGATTGCAAACATTGTGCCAGTGATTAAGAAAAATGGTACATTAAGGGTGTGCATAGATTTCAGAGATTTGAATGCTGCTACACCCAAGGATGAATATCCTATGCCTGTGGCGGAAATGCTAGTCGATTCTGCCGCTGGCTATGAATACCTGAGTATGCTCGATGGTTATTCAGGATATAATCAAATATTCATTGCTGAAGAGGATGTGTCGAAAACAGCTTTTCGATGCCCTGGGGCCCTAGGCACTTACGAATGGGTAGTGATGCCTTTTGGCCTAAAGAACGCTGGGGCAACATACCAGCGAGCAATGAATACTATCTTCCATGATTTTATTAACACTTTTATGCAAGTATATATTGATGACATTGTTATAAAATCTGTTTCCAGGAAGAATCATATTGACCACCTTCGACAATCATTCGAAAGAATGAGAGAACATGGTCTGAAGATGAACCCTTTGAAGTGTGCATTCTGTGTGAAAGCTGGAGATTTCTTGGGCTTCGTTGTCCACAAGAAAGGAATCGAAATCAACCAGAACAAGACGAAGGCAATTCTGGAAGCGAAAGCGCCATCGAATAAGAAGGAACTGCAATCTCTGTTAGGCAAGATAAATTTCTTAAGGAGATTTATATCTAACCTAAGTGGGAAAGCTCAGGCCTTTTCACCCTTACTTCGACTGAATAAAGAGGGGTTCGAATGGGGGCAAGAGCAACAAGAAGCCTTCGACAAAATCAAAGGGTACCTCACTAAGCCACCTATTTTGGTGCCTCCTTGTAGCAATAGGAGTATGAGATTGTACATAGCTGCATCCGACAAAACTTTGGGAAGCATGTTAGCCCAAGAAGATGAGAATGGAGTCGAAAGACCCATTTACTATCTCAGTAGAGTTTTGAACGATGCAGAAACTAGATATAGTGAAGTTGAAAAATTGTGTCTATGCCTGTATTTCTCTTGTACAAAACTCAAGCAATATATAAAACCAGTTGATGTGTATGTTTCGTCTCATTTTGATGTTTTCAAGTATATGTTGTCGAAACCTATCTTGCGCAGTCGAATTGGCAAGTGGGCATTAGCATTAACTGAATACTCCTTGACCTTTATGCCTCTTAAGGCAGTGAAAGGACAAGTGGTTGCAGACTTTATAGTCGACCACTCAATTCAAGTTGAGGATATTAATTATATGGAGATAGAGCCTTGGAAATTCTACTTCGATGGTTCCAGCCATAAAGATGGAACAGGGGTAGGAGTCTTGATCATTTCTCCAGAAAAAATTCCAACAACATTCAAGTACAAGATATCAGGTTCTTGTTCGAACAACGAGGCTGAGTATGAAGCTCTAATTACTGGCCTTGAGATATTGTTGGAATTGGGGGAAACTCGAGTCGAGATAATGGGAGACTCAGAGTTAGTCATTAAGCAAGTCACAAAGGAATATAAATGCATAAGAGAAAATCTCATTATGTACTTTGTGATAGCAAATCGTTTATTGAAAAAATTTGAAATGGTCAATATTCGACACATACCCAGAGTGGAAAATCAAATAGCCAACGACTTGGCACAAATTGCATCTGGGTATAAGATTTCAAAAACGAGATTACAAAGAGCAATCGAAGTTCGAGAAAAGATAAAAGCAACTTGTCTATCACCAACAGACTTGGAATCAACGAGACTAGGATATGCTGATCAAAGTAACTTCGAAATTTCGTTCATAGATAACTTGTCAGAACAAGATTGGAGAAAACCCATTGTGGATTATCTTCAAAATCCAGGAGCTTCGACAGAACGAAAAACAAAGTACAGGGTGTTGAGTTATGTACTCATGGGTAATGAGTTATTCAAGAAGACGCCTGAAGGGGTATTGCTAAAATGCTTAAGTGAAACTGAGGCATACATAGCCCTTTCGACTACGCACGCTGGAGCATGTGGGGCTCACCAAGCAGGCCATAAGATGAAATGGTTGTTGTTTCGACAAGGACTATACTGGCCCACTATGCTGAAAGATTGTGTTGAATTCACCAAAGGTTGCCAAGAATGTCAAGTACATACAGGCATCCAGCATGTACCAGCAAGCGAACTTCACTCGATAGTGAAACCTTGGCCCTTTAGAGGATGGGCGTTGGACCTCATTGGTGAGATTCGACCAGCATCATCAAAGAGTCAGAAGTATATACTGGTAGGCATTGATTATTTTACTAAGTGGATTGAAGCTATCCCTTTAGTCAATGTAGACCAAGAAAATGTCATTGAATTTATTCAAAAGAACATTATCTTTAGGTATGGAATCCCTGAGACTATAACAACTGATCAAGGATCAGTTTTCACTGGTCGAAAGATGCAGGAATTCGCTCAGGAAACAGGTTTCAAACTCCTAACATCAACGCCTTATTATGCACAGGCAAATGGTCAAGTCGAAGCAGCAAACAAAGTAGTGATTGGCTTGATAAAAAAGCATGTTGGGAAGAAACCAAAAAATTGGCATAAGACGTTAGACCAGATTTTGTGGGCTTGTCGAACGTCCCCAAAAGAAGCCATAGGTACAACACCATACAGGCTAACTTTTGGTCATGACGCAGTGTTGCCAACAGAAATTTGTCTTCAATCTGCAAGGGTTCAGAGACATTATGATATTCCCTCTGAAATTTATTGGAATATGATGTTAGACGAACTAGTGGATTTAGACGAAGAAAGATTGCGTGCTCTTGACCTACTCAGGCTTCAGAAGAAAAGAGTAGAAGACTCTTATAATAAAAAGGTGAAACCTAAGGTATTTTCGCCTGAAGAACTAGTTTGGAAGGTGATTCTTCCCATGGATCGAAGGGATCGAAGCATGGGAAAATGGTCACCCAAATGGGAAGGACCATTCAGAGTTATCCAGACTTTTTCTGGTGGAGCCTATGAAGTCGAAGAGCTAGGTGAAGATAAAAGGCTCTTGAGAGTAAATGGTAAATATTTGAAAAAATACAAACCTACACTCCAAGAGATAAAAATAAAATAACAAAGTAATGAATAAATTAACCATAAAAAAGCCAAAATGGAAAATTTTTATAATTTAGCCAAGATGGAAATGTTGTCTAATACATATTACAAAATATGGTTAAAAAGCTGAATCAATCAAAAGGGAATGGAGTCCTTGAGTCAAAGGTATTTGATTTGCTGCAGCTCCAATCTTTTGTTGCACCAGGCATTCGCCTGCACAAGCTTGGCAATCTGATCGTCGAAGCCTTGGGCTTTCTCAGCAAATTCTAGGCCTTGTTTGATTTCAGTTTGACTTTCGGTGTCTGGGACGGTCGAGAGAAGTTCCTCCTTGCGCTTAGTATTGGCATTTATCTTAGCCTCTATTTCTTCGATTTGCGCCCTGAAGGAAGCGTTTTCTCGATCGATGGCATCCACTTCTTCTTGTTTAGATGCTTTTTGCTTCGACAACTCCGCAATTCGAGAAGTTGTCTCCGAAACAGCAGTCCATGCAGAAGAGCTTTTGCCATATAACACTTCAAGCTGACTATTAAAGCCCCTTTGTCGCTGATAATCTGCTGAGACTTGATCAATAATGGAGTGTAACTCCATGATAAAGCCTGAGACTTCTGGAGGCACAACTAACAAGTCTACGGCATTCAAAACAGCCCCCAAATATGATGGAGCAGTAGGGTCCCCCTCCAAAGCTTTCATCAAGTCCTTCTTGAAAAACTGAGCCTTAACCTTCGTCAAAGCCTCATCGAGAGGAGAAGTTTCGGTGGACTTTCCCGACAGGGTAGGAACCTCCTGGCTAGCGTCAGACGAACTCTTGCTCTCGATGATGGCGTTCAGATAGCTAACAGGATCAGTTTGCTTCAAGAGTTCTAAGTCCTCTTTCGACCTGTGCTTTGTTGAGGTAACAGCCCTTGCGACAACATTGTCTTGGGTTTGAGGCTGTTGAGTGACATTTGCCTCGACTTGATGCCCTTCGACTCGGGCTGCGACAGTACCAGCATCGTCATGGTGTCCTTCGCCAGCGTCGTCATGGTGCCCTTCGCCAGCGTCACCTTGGTTTTCTTCGCCAGCGGCACCTTGATCCTCTTCACCAGCGTTGCCATGGTCCCCTTCGTCACGATTCTCTTCCGACAGATCCACCACCTGAATCTCTTTTGGCTGTTGCTCTCCTGTTTGAGGATCTTCTGCTGGTTTTTCTGCCGTCTCAGCATTGGCCTCATTTATTTCAGTATGGGCTTCGTCATTCTCCAAGCCTTTTTCTTGTGGCCTGCTGAGTTCAGCAGACTCCAATGTTTCAGAAGTCCTTGGCGGTGAGCTTTCAGTGGTGTTCTGAAAAAGAAGAAGAATCTTCAAAATTCGAAAGAGACATAGTCGAATGTAGGTATCTACACCTGAGTTACAAAGAGGTCTAAGAGATTACCTGTAAATTAGCTTCAGCCCCAGGGCTGGAATTATCGCTTTCGACAGGCTTATTGAGAAGAACGTTTAATTCCTCCTCCGTTGGCTCCTCAATGATCACTGGAGGTGGCCTGGGCTTTCTCCCAGCAACCTTTATTCTAATTGTTCGACCCTCAGGAGCAGGAACGTCCTCCGTTAGCTTTCGCCTTTTTAGAGGAGCAGGGGGAGAATCATCTTCTTCGTTGCTCCCGGATTCGACCATCAGTGCTGGCCGTTTCTTGGGCGAAGGTGCCTAAAAAACCAATGGGAATTCGATTTAGCAGTTACATCGAAAGTCAAAAGTCAAAGCCAGAAGAAAATAATGAAAGTCTGGTTACCGATACAGAAGGCTTTTTCGAAGGGCCTTCCCCCTGTTGGTTTGTTGTGGTCTTCACCGGCGCTATGGTCTTCGCCGGCGGTGGAGGTTTTGTTGAGGGGCCTCCTCCCTCTTGGCCTTCTGCAGCCTTCTTGGCTGCAGGCTTTCGAACAACTAAAAGCAGATAAAATAATTAACAGGCTAGCAGTCGAAAGAGAAAGACAAAGTAATTCGAAAGGATGAACTTACATTTCTTTATTTTGTCCAAGACAAGGACAAAAGATTTCTGAAGCTCATCCACGAAGTCCTTCTCGTCGAAAAACTCCTCAGCGTAGTAACTTTTCCACCACTCCTCGAAGGATGGTGAGCAAAGAAAGTTGAGCTGGTAGTCAAACAACGAAAGAACTGTTCGACCAGCATATCTTCCGATATGTTTAGTGGCAGCTTCTTCGGTGTAGTCGTTGCAGAAGTATAACATAGACTTCTCCCTTGGAAAAATTGGAGAAGGTAGTGTTTGAATAATACCAAACTGGCGAGACACCAGGTTTGGTTGATATGCAATCAGACTCAAGTGAGTCTTAGAGCTCCTGAATCGAAGAGGCATGATTCTTGGTGTGAGGAACGTCTCTCACATTGTTGTATGTTCGTCAACCTGAGGACCACTCGACGTCCTAGGATGTGGCCTTGTGAACCACGCTGGGCCTACCTTCCGTCGAGCAAACGGAGCCATAGTCGAAGCAAACTCTTTCCTTCTAGCAAACATCAGAACGAAGTTTGTGAAAGTTTGCTGAAGCTCCAGTCCATCTTCCATTGGAGTCAACAGAGCCAGTCTGGTTCCTTCGACACGTCTGTTCGCTATCTCTGGATCCTGCTCATTTATTTGAATCTTCTTAGGCAAAAAAGATTCGAAGGTGGCATTGAGCCACAGTTGGAGCAGCCAAAAAGGTCCAGCAAGCAGCAGACTGGTCTTGTTCTCGATAATCTTCAGAAGAGTCGCTCCATTACTAATCGACTCATACAGGCTAGCCAAAATCAATTCTGCCAAACAGATATTTTGGCCATGATGGAGTTGAGTGGCGAGAGTGACCATCTTCTTTGTCACCTGTAAGGACTTGGAGCAAAACACAAAGCGTGTCAGCCATAAGGCTAGAAACGCAATGTGTTCGACATCCGACACAGCATCTGTCGACCTGTCGTGGTAGTGATTGATGAAGGTGGTGTAGGTTGGTTTTGTGGCAGAGAATCCAATTTGATCCTCCGACATTTCTTCCGGGTCGAAGTAGTCCCCAGTAGGTCGAAGGCCAGTGATGGAGGCCACATCGAAGAGTG
This sequence comes from Vicia faba, assembly GCA_948472305.1. Taxonomy (NCBI): domain Eukaryota; kingdom Viridiplantae; phylum Streptophyta; class Magnoliopsida; order Fabales; family Fabaceae; genus Vicia; species Vicia faba. The sequence goes on along the minus strand of OX451738.1, from coordinate 1,308,805,658 downwards.
TGGGAGTCAGCATTCCACAGGGAAGATGGAAGGTGAAGTGGGAGTAGTCCCAGAAGAGTAGAGAAGCTATCAACATCTCTGGGGAATAGTTAAGACCTGTCTTCGACATCATAACCAGGTCGAAAATCCCCTTATCTTTCCAGATCGAAGCTTGGCGTTTCTCCATTTTTTCCAGCCAAGCACTATAATCAGGAGTAAGGCTGGGGCCAGACCTGAAAGCCCTAACACCTTTGTTGAAGAAACGGAGGTCGATTTTCTCTTTAGCAGGGTCTTCATTATCCTCTGCATCTTTCTTGGCGCATGCAACCGGTTTGAGCCTCTCAACTACCGGAAAATAACTCTTGATCTTCATGGCCTCAGAAATGCTTGGGTACAATGGGCCAGACATAGCAAAGATCTGGTTGGAATATCCAACCGGGATCATAAGGTGGCGTGAGTAAGCATTACGTACATCGATGTCCAAAGGTTCAGGGACCCTTCGTTGGCCCGTGGAAGTTACTACTGGAGCGGTGACGAAAACCCTAGGTTTGACGTTTCCAGATGGTGCGTTGGCGCTAGGAGCATTGGAGGAACCAGATGCCATTGTTAATGGTGAGGATGAAGACGAAGTGAAGAAAAGGGGTTTGCAAAGTTGACAAGTTTGTATGCAAATGGAGAAGTCTGAAAGCTAGATAGCGTAAAAAGTCCCACAATGGGTACTTACTGCTATTTATAGTAGTGGGGGAAAATCCCCAAAATCGAGGACATTAAATGCCATTTAATGTTGCAGAAGGTAGTGGGACACGTGGCGTCTCCCTGTTGTTTTAGCCGTTCTGCAGAAATGGAGGGTTGCAGCGTGCGCCCTCATTTTTTGGAGTTGTCATGATGACAATTTGTGAAATGACGTTTGGCACACTGCACGCCGTACTGAGGTGACGTCTTAGGTACGGATAAATGATGGTTTTTCTTGGGATTGTCAGTGGTTGGTAGAAGACAACAAAAAGTTCACAATTTAATTTGTGACTAAGAATGAAAAGACAGGTGTCGAATGGTATTTCAAAGAATGCCTTTTTCTTTCAGAGTCGAAATAAGGCATTCTTGGGGGGAAATTTGTTGGCTCTTAAATTCGACACCCTTGTTTCATTAATGTCAGCCATTAAAGCTGAAGGTTGTTTTCGATCAGCTGAGTCTGTCGAAATGCCCATCGAAAGATGGAAATGTACTTAGAAGATTTCTTCCAAGAGAGAAGTTGACTGCCTTCGACGTCGAAGGTGTTTCTCGTCGAAGATGCTTCTCGACGAAGGTGTTCGATGGTTCAGAGTGGAACGGTTTGAAATTCAAGCGTTTGGAGGGAAAACGGTTTCCAGCGGTTACCAAGTGCAACGTGCAAAGATCTGGGGCGTCGAACATTGAGAACGTGCCAAGTGGAATCATCTCGAAGCAGTGTAACTGCCCGACGGTTACTTGGGATGTTTTAGTATAAATAGTAGTAGTTCACGCAGATTCTCGCGTGTGTTCACAATTATATACAAAGTCACTCATATAGATTCGAGTACCCAGCGTGTGAGAAAGAATTGTTGAGAAATGTATGTGTGAAACACCAACTTTATTAATCAAAGTCCTTTACTTTTCCAGAAATTTACTTGCTTTCTTCTTTACTTTCCTGTCGAAATCCTTTACTTTAAGCCTTCATTTATTTTACCAAGCCTACTTCTTCATGCAATTTACTTAAAGCCTCTTTATTTTATTGTCATTTAACCAATATCCAATTTAATCAAAACCTCAAAATCAACCTATGTCCTAGGATCAATCTGATCGATCCTGCGAGTAACCAAATAAGTAACCATTTGGAGGATCAGCGGTTGTTTACCAATAACCACGGTAAACAGATATCTACATTTTAACTTCACAAATGCAAGCCTAATAATGCCTATAATGAGATAGAAGTTCAAGAAAAATACCTCAAAACTAGAAATTGTGAAATGAGTTTGGGCTTGATTCAAGGTGCTGCAATGATCATGTTAGCTTCCTTGAGTCTCTAGGAAGCTAATGCAATGCTTAGCTTGAGTTGAGAGTGACTAAAATGGCCCGAAGAAGTCCAACTACAATGCTCTGTTTTTGAACTTAGACAATGGTGAAAATGGTGTTACAGTCTTGGAACAGGGATTGGGATGGGTTGTATTTGAAGTAAGGAAGCTTTTGAGATGATTTGGAGAGGAAACACACGAGTGGTTTGAGAGATGGGAGTTTTTGGTCAGGTTCTGCACAACAATGGAGTTTTTGTGCAATCTGAGTTTCCAGGGAGTTTGGAGTGTTTCCAATCGTATGTTAGCTTGCAAATAGCTTGTATAGTTATATGAAAAAGGTTAGAGCACTTGAGGTGGTCAGAAGTACAAGATATAGAGTTATGGCTATGTTACTTGATTTTCAAGAAAAGTGGAAAACATGGTTTCAAGACATAGTACAAGCATGGCCTGAGTTTATGGGAGGCTCTAGACATGTTGGTTTTATCTTTGACATTGCTTGTGTTCAGATGAAACAAGTTAGGAGCTCTATGTATTGACTTTGTAATTAAAGTCACTTTTCCAAAATGGAAGTGTGAACTTTGTTCCATTAATGGAATAATCACTTGGACAATGACTCAAACACTTGGATCATAGCTCAAATAGTTGTGTAATATTCTGATTATGGATAGATTTAGAGGTTAGAAGCTTGCAAAGTAAGACTTGTGCAGCATGGGTGTGGATTGGATCAAATGTTCATCATGAAAATGACTTGAAAAACAAGTTTGAAACCCTAACATCTTGCCTTCGATTCTCTTAGCTCAAGCATGATATAAATGAGTTCTTGGACATTTTGGAAAGATTGTAACATCCTCTACAACCTTTATGTTGGACATTTTTGAATATTCATCTTGGAACTACGTGAAAAATTTCCATGAAGTTAGGTCAAAATCCTGCTTAAACTAGGGCAAAATTTCACTATGTTTCCAAGTTTCATGAACATGTATTGACAAAATCATAACTTGAAATACATACATTTATAGGAGAAGTTATGTTCTAAAATGTTTTATATCTCATTGAGATCTACAACTTTCATGTTGGAAGTTTCCTTTGAATCATCTTGCATCATGGTGGAAAATTGGCTCAAAGTTGTGAAAAAATATGAAGTTTCCAACACTTAGAAAAATTTCTAAGTTTAGAAATTTTGACTTTTCAAAATGAAATCTTGACTTTTTGATTTCTTGATGAACAAGTTTCATATTTTGACATGTTTTGATGAATTGTAATCTTTGACACTTGATTTTGACCAAAAATTTAAAGTTTAACTTTTCAATGCACAATTGACTTTTGGTCAGTTGATTGAAAACTCATTTTTCAATCAATTGATCTTGAGAAATGTTTTGAGCCATGCCATTGGGTAAAAATGAAGCATTTGAAACCTTGAGATCATAACTTAAACCAATCAATCATTTGCTAGGTCAAAAATCAAAAATTGCACCTTCTCAATCAAAACCCTAGTTTTGACCATTTTGTCCTTTTAATGATCTGATCAAATTTATTGAGGAATTATGATCCAAAATTGATAAAATGACATATATAGGTTCATGATGTTGATATGGATAAAAAATTATGAAGTTTGACTGTAAATTGACCACATTTGACTTTTTCCCCAATACAGTTGATTTTAGGTCAACTGATCAATTGACTAAGCAAAAATGTGATCCAAGACTTGAAACTTGACATGAGCAATATTGAGAGTCCAAAATGATCCATTAAAGTCATATTGGGCATTAAAAGTCCATTTGTCCTTGTGCAATCTCAAACCCTAATTTTCAGTCATCAGTGCTTGAGGAGGTGTCTTGAGCTAATCAACCCTTGGGAAATCTTGGACCAAAGGAGATCTTGTGGGAGATTACTTGATAAATGAGAGGGAAATTTTTGGGGTACAACAAAAGGTTTGCTTAATCATGCTCAAATAAAAGATTTAAAATGTTTAAAATCTTACTACAAACATTATACAGTATTGCTTGAAAGAGAAAATGCTTTTTTTTTTGTTTTCACCACCGGTATAGTCCAGTTCGAGGGTCAGTTTTGGAATCAAGTGGTTCAAGCTCCCTCCAGATCGCATTTATGGGGGATCGAACTCTGGTTCTCCCTACCAAGTCTAGCTCCAACCACCATTGGACCAACTAAGGATTGGTAAGCGAAAATTCTTTTAATAAAGAGATTGGGGATTTAAGAAGTGAAAATAATATTTTGAAAGAAAAAATTCAATCATGTATACTTAGTAGCTCTTACTCTCATAAACATGAAATTATCTTTAATAGTTCTTAGCTAATTTGATAGGGAGAAGCATTATGGTGTAAGAAAGAACCTTATATTATTTTCAAGTTCATACACAAGAATCATCAACCTCCATGACTTGTTCTAATGGCTTAAAAGAGGGTATGATTGCTCACTTTTCTAAATATTTAAAACTAACAAGATTAAAACATTGAAGAACAAGAAACTATATAGGAATAAACCCAAAGGACCCTAAAAATATATGGGTACCTAAAGACTAAATTATCTATATTGCAGATATGTTGTACAACATAATTAAAGAACCAATCATCGCACTAAGACCATAGATGATCGAGACACATGATGGAAGAAATAATTATGTTTTGAAGTCGAACATTAAAGTATGAAAGAAGTGTGGGATTTAGAGGGAATCAAAAAGGAAATACTATTGGTTCTTGTACAATTTGGTACTTTTATTCTATTTTCATAATGTTTTGTTAGTTCAAGAACTAGAGCATAACCTACTTATCATAAGTCAATTAAGCAGGAGTGGATATGATATTTTCTTCAATCAAAATTCATATAAAATTTCCAATTAGAAAGATGGTTCAATCGTGTTCCAAGTGGAAAAGAAAAATAATGCTTATAAAATAAACTTTTGTGATTTACAAGCATAAAAGGTGAATTGTATTTTTGTCTACGAATAAAGAGAAATGAATATGACATAGAGGGTTATGAAATTCTAATTGGAGGTTAATATATAGACTTAACAAGTTAAAACTAGTCAGAGTCCTACTTAATTTGAAATACAAATCAGAATCACTTAGCAAGCTTGTCAAAATGAGAAGATGGAGAAAACATCTTTAAGTTAATATATAGACTTAACAAGTTAAAACTTGTTAGAGTCCTAATTGATTTGAAATAAAAATCAGAATCACTTTGCAAGCTTGTCAAAATGAGAAGATGGTGAAAACCTCTTTAAAATTAAAGAACACTTTTCAACCTCTAAATCCCTAAAATTTCTTCACGTTGACTAGTTTTGAACAATTGATATTTTGTTAATCAATGGTAACAAATATGGATAGTTCATAATTGATGAGTTTAGCACATGGAACTCGGTAAAATTGGACCTGAGTAAAATTCATGAGAAGCAAGGATGAGTCATACTCTGTATTTGTTGTGTTCTATAATCAAATTCAAAATAAAAATTAGATTTTGTGAAATAATAGTATATCCCATAATTTTCTATGTCCTAAAACTCCAAAAAAAAATAGTGTTATAGAAAGGAAAAAAATACTTTATTCGAGATATGGAATAGACCATGCTCAATGAATAAAAAATTTCAAAATATTTGTGGGCTCAAGCAGTAAATACAACATGTTACATTCAAAACATGATTTACATCAAGATTATCTTAAACAATACTCTTTATGAATTGCTAAAAGGAAGAACAACTAACATTTCATATTTTCATCAATTTTATATACCTATTGCTTTGTGTTATGAGTCAGTCAAATGCCCAATCCATCTCATATCCATTCAATTTGACCCAAGGTATAACATTAGTTCACACACTAAGAGCGAGGTATAATTTTTAATCTCCATTTTCAATATGCTCGTCTTGAATCTTGAACTGACATGGGCATTGGAGTTCTAACCATGTAGGTCTACCCAGTACCACCATAAATCAGATCGGAGTCACTATTCAAGATCATCAATTTTGCAACTTCATCTATTTTGGGTTCTCGACAGAATAGTGGCTCCATCTGCGGGATTTGATTTCTGATTCCTATGATTTCTATGAGTTCATATATAATATCAATTTTAATAACTTATAGTCTTCTTAGGTCATCGAATCAATAAAAAATTGACTTCTAAACTTCATGGTTTCCTTGAATTCTCAGTCTCATTCCAACTTCCAAGTTTGCAACTTCCTCATATCTCATAATCGAGAAACGTTTAGAAGCGAAAATAGAAACAAGTTATAGTTGATTAGATAAATCGGTGTTTTCACTCCAATTCCTATGAATCCAAATATTTAATTCCCTCAAGAACTCTACAAATTAGTAAAAGGAAGGATCTAAGACCCATATCTAAGTTTAGGTTGGGGTTTAAATAAAATATACATGAAGGTCACGCCTAAGATTCACAAGTCACCTTCCAATCTAACGTTGAACTCCATTTTCCCATGTCTTGGTGCTTATCTAGGCGGTGTAATCAAAGATACGATAAGTTTATAGTTAATAGCGCTTGGATACTACAAGTCCATAGTTAATGTCTAGCACATATCAAGTTATGAAGCACCTTCTAAAGATACCAAAGGAACTTTATAAGGTCGATGGTCCTATCTTAGGTTGGGTACAATGTACTCCTTATCGCTTATCCTACTTGTTTTACATTAAAATTTTCCCTCTCAATTTCTCAAAGATACCCTCACACGATCTCCATTGATTCAAAATTGCACCAGGATTGATCAGCTCAAGATACCTCCCCAATTCAAAATTAGGGTTTAAGTTTGTATAAACACAATTGGATTCTTATTGCTTCATATGACTTTCATGGATCATTTTGGACTCCCAATATTTCTCATATCAAGTTTCAAGCTTTGGATCACATTTTTTCTCAATTAATTGATCAGTTGACCTAAAATCAACTATATTAGGGAAAAAGTCAGCTGTGATCAATTTATAGTCAAACTTCATAATTTTTTATCCATGTCAACATTTTAAACTCATATATGGCAATTGATCAAGTTTGGATCACAGTTCCTCAAGAAATTTGATCAGATCATCAAAAGGGCAAAATGGTCAAAATTAGGGTTTTGATTGAAAATGTTTAATTTTTGAGTTTTGACTTAACACATGACTTGTTGGTTTGAGACATGATATCAAGGATTCAATATGATTAAAAAGGTTCATTTCAATTCTTGTACATTTATTCAATATGGTTGTAATAGATAATTAGGGTTTAATTTCTTGCAATCCCCATTTGTATATTTGTACACCCCATCCCCAATTGATGTAATAGAGTAGGTATTTATTTTCTGTAATTTATCGCTTTCATATAAATGCTAGTAATTAGGGTTTGTATGGAAAGATAACATCAATGTTTAGAAAAAACTAATCCAAGACAAACTCAAGCATGAAATACAATACCATTTCACACTTTGTACTTCTAGGGTTTACTCCACTTTGTTGCCTTAAAAATGGTCATGTTATGCATGTGAGACATCTTAGAAAAAAAATAAAAAATCCAAGATCATAGTCCCTCGATGACACTACAAATTTTCCTTACAAATTATCTCAGTCCCTTAAGAAAAATGCTAAGATATCTTACAACATTGCTATCTATAACTATACGATGATCGACGCCAGTCCTTTTACATTCAAAGATAAGGTTACTTACCAATCAATGGTGAGATATCAATATCAAAGGAAGAGAGAAATGAACAAAATACTTTTGAGTAGGTAGAATGTTATTAGTTTCTTGATCACAATCCATCCTAAAAAAATAAACATTTTCTCAAACACACTAAACACTTTCAAAAACATGAAATATTTTCAAAAGTCCAAAACTTTGTATGCATTCTTATAGAGATGAGAACCATTACAAACTTTGCCTAAACAAAGGCGCTTTTCAAAAATACTTTCAAAACCCACCACAAACACATTTCAAACAAAGCAATTTCAAAAGTGATCTAGCAAGCAACTAAGAGCCCATAGATAACTATGGATGAAAAGGGTGCTAACACCTTCCATTTTCATAACCTACCCCCCGAACTCAAGAAAATATCTCAAAGGTATTTCCTGTTCTTTTCACCCTTTCCTTATTGGATAAAAGAAGTCGGTGGTGACTCTTACTATCTGCATCAATTGCGATCAAACGCAAAACAACCAAGTCAGTTCTCCTACCGTATTACAGAACTAGCGACTCTGCTGGGGAGAACTTAAAAGTGGGGTTACCTTAGAGCTAGATCACATTTATTTGTTTTCATTGTTTGATTTGTTTTCTTTACGTTTATGGGTCCTTGTTTGGGTTTGTATTGATCCTCTACCAAAGTTTCCAAAAATGTCCCCAGAGAAACTTTCAATCTCCGGAAGATCCTCTCCCTAGCTGAGTTGGTCTTAAAAGAAATCCTTATGGATTTCTTCCTAAAAAATATCCTCCCCAGTAGTTTGTCAAATATCCTCTTCAATAGGTTTTATTTCCCTAACAAACTACAAATTCTCCAACTTGAGTTTGGCTCCCCGACTATTACAAATCAAGGGACCGCAACCCCTAATCCCCGGTGAATTCGTCGACAGAGTCATTAATATCTCAGAAAGTTGCTGTAAAACCTGGAACCCTACCAGATAACAGTCAACTTCATCCTTCCAACCAAGTTACTATGAAGCCTGGACCCGACCAGATACTAGTTCAACTTCATCCTACTCTTAACTTACTGTGAAGACTGGACCTGACCAGATAATAGTAAATCTCAATTCCAAGTTACTGAAGCCTAGACCCAACCAGATACTAGTTTAACTTCATCCTACTCTCAACTTACTGTGAAGACTGGACCCGAATAAATAACAGTAAATCTCAATTCCAAGTTACTAAAGCCTGGACCCAACCAGATACTAGTTCAACTTCATCCTATTCTCAACTTACTGTGAAGACTGGAACCGACCAGATAACAGTAAATCTCAATTGCATGTTACTAAAGCCTGGACCCGACCAGATATTAGTTTAACTTCTCAAATTGCTTAAGCCTGGACCCGACTAGTCAACAGTTCAAGCCTGGACCCGACCAGATAATAGCTCCAATTTTTGAAACCTGGACCCGACCAGATAACGGTAAATCTCAAATTTAGTTGCTAAATCCTGAACCAGACCATATATTATTTTAACTCTTTCAACGGCAGAGCCCGGACCCGACCAGTTAACAGTTCAAGTTACTGAAACCTGGACCCGACCAGATAACGATTGATCTCAAGTTCAAATTGCTAAAGACTGGACCCGACCTGATAACAGTAAACCTCAATTTCAAATGGCTAGAGCCTGGACCCGACCAAGTAGTAACTTAACTTCTCCCGACTAGTTAACATTTCGAGTTGCTGAAACCTGGACCCAACTAGATAACAATTTAATTCTTACAGGTCACTAATAAAACTCCTTTTCCCTAGTAGAGTTTGCCACTATCCCAGCGAGTTGCTGCAAAGCCTGGAATCCGACCAAATAACAGTTAACTTCTTTATCCCCAACAAGTTATTGTGAAGCCTGGAATCCGACCAGATAATAGCTAACTTTCAAGAGATAATTCCTCATGAAGTAATGGACGACTAAAACTCCTGAATTTTGGTTCCCAAGTAGAAATCAACATTCTCCACAAAGTCTTCTCAAACAAAGTAAATATTCCTTAGCGAAGTTTCTTCTCAACAAAGCATGAATCCCCGGTGGAAGAATTATTAACAAAGTCTGAAGATATACATACTCTTCATCCCCAATAATAGTCTGGGATTTAATTTCTCAAAGCTCCCTCCCCAATATCTGTCGAGGATACGTTTTAGCAACATGTCGCATTCATACATCATATAACATACATAACATATACATACAACATACTCTCATTTTTTTAGAGATTATCATAACACCATGCACACATACGCATACAACTAACCCGTTTGTTCCTTACAGAAAAAAATTATTGATCCAAAGACCTCTTATGGATCAGAATTATTTCTTCCAGTGAAAGACAAACAAAACACCTAGTTTTCAGCATGAATCAACCAAAATTTACACTGATGTTTCCCCCCAGCTTCTACCATCATCTCTCCAAGTGGCATTTGTAAGCCCATTCCCAAATCAATACATCATCGAGTGCACTTTAGTGTTCAATCATCTTACACCTTCAAGTCATGAAAGGTGGATCCGCCAATGTCACTCTTCAGGTTCAAGAAGATTGAACAGGTGCATCTGTTGTACCCCAAAATTTTCCCTCTCAATTTCTCAAAGATCCCCTCACAAGATCTCCATTAATTCAAAACTGCACCAAGATTGATCAGCTCAAGATACCTCCCCAATTCAAAATTAGGGTTTAAGTTTGTATAAATACAATTGGACTCTTATTGCTTCATATGACTTTCATGGATCATTTTGGACTCCCAAGATTGCTCATGTCAAGTTTCAAGCTTTGGATCACATTTTTGCTCAGTTAATTGATTAGTTGACCTAAAATAAACTATATTAGGGAAAAAGTCAATTGTGATCAATTTACAGTCAAACTTCATAATTTTTGACCCATGTCAACATTTTGAACTCATATATGTCAATTAATCAAGTTTGTATCACAATTCCTCAAGAAATTTGATTAGATCATCAAAAGGGCAAAATGGTCAAAATTAGGGTTTTGATTGAAAATGTTCAATTTTTGAGTTTTGACCTAACACATGATTTGTTGGTTTGAGACATGATATCAAGGATTCAAATGCATCATTTGGACTTAATGTAATGGCTTAAAACATTTCCCAAAGATCAATTGATTGATAGTTGAAATTCAGTCAACTGATGAAAAGTCAACTAATACACTGAAAAGTCAAACTTTGATTTTTTGATCAAAATCAAGTTTCAAAAATCATATTTCATCAAGACATGTCAAAATATGAAGTTTGTTCATCAAGAAATCAAAAATTCAAAATTCATTTTGAAAAGTCAAAATTTCCAAGACTTAGAATTTTTTCTAAGTGTTAGAAAATTTACTTTTTTTTCTTGAGTTTGTGCAAAATTTTCACCATGATGCAAGATGATTCAAGGAAAACTTCCAACATGAAAGTTGTAGATCTTAATGAGATCTAAAACATTGTAATACATAACTTTTTCTATAAATGCTTGGATTTTAAGTTATAAATTCATAAAAACATGTCCATAAAACAAAAAATACTTAGTGAAATTTTGCCCTAGTTAGGCAGATTTTTGACCTAACTCATAAACTTGATTTATAGGTCATTTTCCTGATGAACACTTGACCAAATCTCAACCCATGCTGCATAAATATTGCTTTGGAGGCTTCAAACTTGCTAATCACTCAACAATTAAATGTTTACACAACTGATAGATCCATTGTCCAAGCATTTGAGCCATTATCCAAGTTGCATTTCCATTTGCGGCACAAAGTTACCATTCCATTCTTGAAAAGTTGCTTTAATCACAAAGTCAACTTGTCTTGAGCTTCTAATTTGTTTGTTCAGTACACACTCAACATACAAAGTCAGATAAACATGTTTAAAGCTTGTAACCACTCTAGATAACCTTGTACCATATATTGGGACAATGTGTATCAAGCTTGCTTCAAAAACAAGCCAAAGAGCCATAACATGTGAACTTGTACTTCTAATCACCCCAAGCTCTCAAAACCTTTTCCTATAAATTGAGACACTATTATGCAACTTAGGACACGATTTTGCAAGCCTGAAAAGCCTCGCAAACTCCCTCTAGCTAGAAAGTGCACACAAACTCCATTTTTGTACAAGTTCTGACCTTAAACTTGTATCTTCTATTTCCGTCGTGCGTTTTCCATCAATAAAATTTTCAAAGCTTCCTTACATCAAATATAACTCATCCATGTCCTTCTTTCCCAACTGTAACACCATCTTCTTCATCTTCCATAACCAAAAACAGAGCATTGCAACTGGACTTCTCTAGATCATTTCAGCCACTCTCCAATTAAGCTAATCATTGCATTAGATTCCCGGGGACTCAAGGAAGCTAAATTGATCATTGCAGCACCTTAAAACAAGCTCCAACTCAAAACACGAATTCCATTTTCAAGGTGAGTTTTTTGACTTTTGAACTTTTCATATAGGCATCATTTGATTTCCATTTGTGACGATAAAATATAGATATCATTGACCTGAAACTAACCATGTCCTTAGATTTCATTTATGTTGCTTGACAAGGGAGAATTTTGGACCTGAACTTTCTGAAAAAATTAGGTTAGATTTTGTACTATTAAAAATTCATGCTTGTCTTTGATTTATAGTTTTAATGAGTTACATTTCTGAATTCGTGATGAAATTTGCCACAAGTTTTATGTTTACATTTTTCATTTTGGTTGAGAAATGATTGAGATACAGTTGGTCTGGCTGGGCGTGAGGTTGAAGATGAAGTACAAGCCTAGGATTGGATTTGTGTGATACAGTGGCAGAACCGACTGTTAATACTTGTTTGCATTTTGTATTTGCTCATGTGCGGTAAGCAAGAGTCGCCACCGACTTTTATTTTATCCAACAAAGCAAAAGGGAAAAAGAACAGAAAAAACCTTTTTCGAGATGTTTCTGAGTACTGGGGAGATTATAGAAAGGGAAGGTGTGAGCACCCTTTCTATCTGTGGTTTTCCACAGGCTCTTAGGTACTTGCTCATTTTTAAATTGCTTTTCTGTGTTTGTGTGTTTGAAAATGTTTTGAAATTTTCCTTAGTGCCGCGTTTCATTTTGTGGTAACCCTTCTATCAGTCCTCAAGGGTGTGATAAAGTGTTTTGAAAACTTTAGTTTGGAAAGTTTGTTTGAAAGTGTATGGTGTAAAATATTTGTTGTTTTGAACAAGTACCTAACAGTTATCTACCTACTCGAAAAAAGGCGTTCTTTTCCTCTTATCCTTTAGACCGTGTTATCCTACTATTAGTGAGTAGGTAACCCTAGTCGTTGGATGTTTGAGGGACTATCGAAAGGGACGTAATGGTCATTGAAGGCAACATGTAAGGATACCTTAGCATTTTGAAGGGACTGTCATCATATAGGAAACATCGAGGGACAAGATCATTTCTCGTAGGCAACTCGAGGGACATTAAGGGACTATGATCTTTATGATGATTTTTAGATTAAGGGTCTTTTGCTAAGATATCCCTACGTTCGAGGAACATGACCATTATTTTCTAAGGCAACCAAGTGAGGTATACCCTAAGGGTGCAAGTGTGCAAATGATTTAATTCCATTATTTATCTTGCAATTAGGGTTTTCTATCATTCATTTTTATCTTTCCATACAATCATATTAATCTAAGCATTGCATAAAACATAGTAGTAGGAGATAAAGGCCGAAATGTATTCCTAAGCTATTACAGAGCTTTGGGGAAGTTACATAATAGTGAAGAGTGCGGAAAAGAAATCCTAAAACTATTACATCCCGAAAGCAATTACATGATAATAAAAAAAAAGCGGAAAATTAAAGTTACGCTATTACAGTTGAATGCGCCCTATACACTTTATCTAGGAAAAAAAATAAGATGAAAATAGCAAAGAAAATAATTTGGTGATTTTTTATGAAAAAAATGATTTATGATAATTAATTAAATAAACCTAAAAAACCTAATTAATTTTAATTAATAAAAAATGTTAATTTTGAAAATGTTAATTAAAATACCTAAAATACTAATTAGTTCGAATTAAAAAAAAGGTTAATTTTGAAAAAAGTTAATTAAAAAAAACTAAAAACCTAATTAATTTTAATTAATAAAAAATGTCAATTTTGAAGAAAAAAAGGTTAATTAAAAAAACTAAAAACCTAATTATTTTTAATTTAAAAAGTTGATTTTAAAAAAAAGGTTTACGTGTAATGATTAATAAGAAAGAATTAAGTTTGCCAAAAAATAGATAGGGGAAGAAACATCAATGAAAAATAGGGTTAGAAAATAAAAATAATGCAAATGTCATGGGTGGTTGTTGAACCAAAAATTAATTTAAAACCTAAAATTAAATTAAAAAACCTAAAATTAATTATTCAAGTTTATTATAAAAAATCAAAGGTTTGTGAAAAATATTAGGTTCTATGAAAAAATTTAAACAGACAGATGGTTGCCTTAACCTCCTCAGGATGTCTGCCTTGCCATACATTGGTGGTTGTTATGATCCGGCCTCAGTGTTTTGTAATAAACCTGCATGGGACCATAATGGTCAAACCTGTAGTGTTGAATCTCATAGACACATTAAACAAATTAGTATACCATGAAATACAAAGAAAATAAATATATGACATTTTGTAATATTAAAACCGATATGGCATGTATGGATGCTTCTACATCCTTTTGATCATGGAGATCAAACCAACCTTACCCTTATTGGAGAAGTAGTGAAAGTAGTGAGATGTGGGTTTGTAACGAGGATGGATTGTTTGTAGTGAGATAGGGGTTTGTAACAAAGATTTCTTGTATGTAGTGAGATGAGGGTTTGTAACAAGGATTTCTTGTTTTTAGGGTTCTTGAAGGAATTTGATATTTTGACAGGGTTGTGGCAAAGGTTTTTTTTCTCTCGTTGTTTGTGTGAAAAGAATAAGATTATATAATGGAAATTAGAGAAAAGATATGGGCTTTGAATGCGCAATTGGGCCTCCAATAACCACAAGCAATAGTGCATATTTTTATTCAATTGAGTCTGTCACGTTCCGTGCTAAATCACAGGGACCTAAGTGCAATTTTTGAAGTTGAAATGTGAAAAAAAAATGTATCTGACATCAAGAAATAACTCCTGTCTGAAAATGGGCTCAATCGGATAAATGGTGAATTAGTTATGAGTTTTTGAAGTTTTGCCTCAGACAAACTTATTTTGGGTTCCAATGTCAACTCTGACATGCTCTTCAATAGAAAACTGGTATTGATCGAAGCATAACCCGGTCTCGACTTTGGAATCAAAGTTGTATATCACTGAGCTAATGACCTTGTGTAAAAAGATGGGCCCAATCCGATAAAAATTGATTGAGTTATGGATTTTCAAAGTTTCGACCCAGATAAAATAATATTCAACATTCAGGATTTTCGGCGCGTCACGTGCACTCTGAGCAAAAAACGAAGGCCTTTTGTATATCGTTCGAACTCGACACCTCTTGTGAAAACGTATCCAACTCAATTTGGGAAATTTTGGCGCCAGAACCAGCTCCATACAATGAAAATCGACCAAGTTATGATTTTTTGAACATGATGCAAATGAACTTATCACAAATTTTCTGTATGAAAATACTTGATTAATCCGTATTTTTGAAGACCTTCTGATCGAAATTGGCTTCCAGCCGTGAGAGATGAAAACGTAGATGACGTCAAGACGGAATTTTTTCCACCAGAACAGGTTCAAAACAAGCCACAATCTTCAAGTTATGAATTTTTTAATGCGTAAAAATTGCACTTTCAGCACACTTTTTCACCACATTTCTTCGAGAAAACTCACACATTCGGAGACCTTCTTGAAACAATTTACTCTTGAGCAGAACCTGAATTTGAGAATACATTATCAGAGATATCTTGGCAAAAGAACACCTTAATATGACGTGCCGGGTTAGACTTGTGAATCTTTGAACCCTGAATCGTTGCAAGACGGTGAACCGATCTTCAGCACGAAAAATACTCTAAGAACATCCATTAGCGAAATAAACGTCACTTGTAACCTGATGAAGCTTGCTAAATATACCTTAATCCCATAACCATAGAACCAATGATATGCGTGTATGTAATAATGAAATGTAAACCAAAAAGGTCGAAATAAAGAGGGTAAATTTTGGGGTACAACAGTTGCCCATGTTCAATCTTCTTAAACCTGAGGATGTAGATTGGCTGGTCTGCCTTTCGTTATCTGAAGGTTGAAGATGATTGAACACTAGAGTACCCATAAATTTGCACTCGCCTGAAATGATATTTGACTGTGTAGATAATCGGAAATGGGCTTATAGATGCCATTTGGAAAAGATGACGGAAGATCGTCAGAGATGGGCTTAAAGATGCCATCCAAAGAATATGACGGAGAGTCATCTGAGATTGGCTTAAAGATGCCATCCAAAATAATATTAACTTCATGAGATATTCCTTTATGGGAATTCCTATACCTGTTGTTAAGGAGGACTTTGCCGAGGGATGTTGATTTATATCCTGGGAAATAGAGTCTAGGAGCTTCGGTTATCCATTACTCTACCGGGGAATTAACTCGTGATTGATTAGGTGGAAGTAAACTGCACGTTTGGTCAGGGTCCAGGCTGCACAACAACTCACTGGGGAAATGTAAAATTGACCGCATCTGGTCGGGTCCAGGTCTTACAGTGTTGTAAACTAGTGTCTGGAGATAAAAAAGAAGGAACCTGGATAATGGGGTTGCTTCGAAATGAAAGCCTGGATAGTAGAGCTACGAGAAGGAACCTGGATAATAGGGTTACTACGAGATGAAAGGCTTTATATTAGGGTTATGAGAAGGAACCTTAGTCGTAGGGTTACTTTGAAATGAAAGCCTGGATAATAGGTCTATGAGAAGGAACTTGGATAGTAGGGTTACTTCGAAATGAAAGCCTGGATAGTAGGGCTATGAGAAGGAACCTGGATAGTAGGGTTACTTCAAAATGAAAGCCTAGATAGTAGGGCTATGAGAAGGAACCTGGATAGTAGGGTTACTTCTAAATGAAAGCCGGCATAGTAGGGTTATGAGAAGGAACCTGGATAGTAGGGTTATGAAATGAAAGCCTGGATAGTAGGGCTATGAGAAGGAACCTGGATAGTAGGGTTACTTCAAAATGAAAGTCTGGATAGTAGGGCTATAAGAAGGAACCTGGGTGGTAGGGTTACTTTGAAATGAAAGCCTGGATAGTAGGGCTATGAAAAGGAATCTGGATAGTAGGGTTACTTCGAAATGAAAGCCTGGATAGTAGGGCTATGAGAAGGAACCTGGATAGTAGGGTTACTTCGAAATGAAACCTAGATAGTAGGGCTATGAGAAGGAACCTGGGTATTAGGGTTACTTCGAAATGAAAGCTTGGATAGTAGGGCTATGGGAAGGAACCTGGATAATAGGGTTACTTTGAAATGAAAGCCTGGATAGTAGGGCTATGAGAAGGAACCTGGGTCGTAGGGTTACTTCGAAATGAAAGCCTGGATAGTAGGGCTATGAGAAGGAACCTGTATAGTAGGGTTACTTCGAAATGAAAGCCTGGATAGTAGGGCTATGAGAAGGAACCTGGGTCGTAGGGTTACTTCGAAATGAAAGCCTGGATAGTATGGCTATGAGAAGGAACCTGGGTCGTAGGGTTACTTTGAAATAAAAGCCTGGATAGTAGGGCTATAAGAAGGAACCTGGATAGTAGGGTTACTTCGAAATGAAAGCCTGGATAGTAGGGCTATAGAAGGAACCTGGATAGTAGGGTTACTTCGAAATGAAAGCCTAGATAGTAGGGCTATGAGAAGGAACCTGGATAGTAAGGTTACTTCGAAATGAAAGCCTGGATAGTAGGGCTATGAGAAGGAACCTGGATATTAGGGTTACTTCGAAATGAAAGCCTGGATAGTAGGGCTATGAGAAGGAACCTGGATAGTAGGGTGACTTCAAAATGAAAGCTTGGATAGTAGGGCTATGAGAAGGAACCTGGGTCGTAGGGTTACTTCTAAATGAAAGCCTGGATAGTAGGGCTATAAGAAGGAACCTAGATAGTAGGGTTACTTCGAAATGAAAGCCTGGATAGTATGGCTATGAGAAGGAACCTGGGTCGTAGGGTTACTTCGAAATGAAAGCTTGGATAGTAGGGCTATGAGAAGGAACCTGGGTCGTAGGGTTACTTCAAAATGAAAGCCTGGATAATAGAGCTATGAGAAGGAACTTGGGTCGTAGGGTTACTTCGAGATGAAAGCCTGGATAGTAGGGCTTATGGGAAGGAACCTGGATAGTAGAGTTACTTCAAGATGAAAGCCTGGATGGTAGGGCTTATTGGTAGGAACCTGGATAGTAGGGTTACTTCGAGATGAAAGCATGGATAGTAGGGCTTATGGGAAGGAACCTGGATAGTAGGGTTACTTCGAGATGAAAGCCTGGATAGCAGGGCTTCCTTATTTGATCACGTAGATTAGTTGACCCGTTTGGTTTCGAGAACTGATTTTCCCTTAGTTGTCTGCAGATATGACATGTATAGCTTCATGGATTTAATCTTGAAATGTTGGAATTATTGATGATAACCATCTTTCCTGAAAAGGTACAGGATTAATTATATGTGATGCATGGAATTCGTTGTGCGATGATGCTCTCAAAATAAATGAGATTATGTTGTATGCAATATGTATGCGCATGTCATGATGTATGAACATGAAATTATATTATGACATATCCGAGTTTGGGGAAATAAATCCCTGAATGCTGCTAGAGAGTACTGGAAATTGAATTCCTGACCGTTGTAGAAAAAGTGGTTCTTCTACTTTTGCTGGGGATGGTGAACAGAGATGACTATGCCGTGGATTTATTCCTTTCTATTTATGAATATTCTGCTGGAGAGAGACTCTGCTTGAGAAACTCTACAGGGGAATAACTCTGTTTACGAGAGGAGATGCCTTGCTAGAAGATTTTGCCGATTCATAGAAATAAACTCCAACGGGGGATAAACTTTCGTAGCTGGAGAAATAAACTCTGTCGGGGATTGAGCTTCCGCATTCAGAGAAATAAACTCTGCTTGAGAGGATGTTCCGCAGTCAGAGATAAACTCTTCTTGGGAGAAAGCTTTATAAATCGTTTGCGATTATAAAACTCGGTCGGAGAATATAAATATCGGCTCTTTGAAGGAACTTTGCTGGGGAAAGTAACTCCTGTTTGGGGAAGCAGAGATCAAAACTTTGGTTGCCTCTACTCTGTGGGGGACATATACGTCACTAGTACGTATGCTGAGGACGTAGTGGTGACTTTGCATCAAGACGTTTCTGCCTCTGTACTTGTTGGAGAAAGTATCTGTGGAGGCTAGATGGATGCTGATCAGGATGACAAGTCTTCTACCGATAAACAAATGACAACATGACGGGACATAGTCATATGCTTCAAATCCCTAACTTTTTCCTGGACCTCCCTTTCAGGTTTTTAGTCCACCGGGATACCCTTTTTTGCTCAAGCCACCTTTTCAGGTTTTTGACTTGCCAGGTGTACATATTTTTTTGTTTTTATCCCTAATTTTTTGTCCTGAACCCTTTTGGTTCGCCGAGATGCCCTTATTTTTACATAGACCCGTCAACCTAGCGGGTCTTTGTTCATGCATAGTATTTTCTGACTATGTCCATGTTCATCGGGTGCAGAGAATTGCCACTGTCCATAGTAGTAAGTGTTGCCACACTGCCAAAAGATGTTTGTTTGATCGTACATGATTCGTTGTCGGAATTCATGTCGAATTCCCCAAGTGATTCAGATGGAGACCTTCCCCTGACTATTTGGCATCTTTGAGAGATTCCTTGAATCTTGACTTAACTTCCCCAGATGATGGACGATGATCATGTTGTGCCCCTTGGTTGGAAGTGTTTTTCCACTTGAGGTGATCATTTTCGTTGGAGAAGGTTTTTGTTCACTAGATATTCGTCATGCGAATTTCTCTGTTGTTGAACAAATAGTCATATGCAAACAATGGTATTTTAAAAATGCAAAGCTTATGTCTGTCTTGAAGTTTGAAAAATCATATTTTTAGTAAAACAAACAAATTTTCTAAGAGAGTGATGTCAACTCAGGATTTATAGCAAACCTTACAGGAGTCAGGATACCTTTTGAACAATATGCTTTCGAACTAACCCATGCTTCAGCTAGGACTTTTAAGGGTTATAACATGGTCTGGATCACGGTTCAAGAAACAATGGATAAAGGCTCAAATTTTATTTGTACCCAACCCACTCTTCGTGATGTTCTCCAGTCCTATGCTTAGCTAGTTGCACATTTAGATCCACATTGAGTCTGGCATCTTGTCCTTGATATTCCGATGATGGTTCACATACTGAAAGTTTATTTGGAAGAAGCAGTCATTTTGTAATCTTTTTTTTTTGTCGAGGATTGGTAGGACCTCTTTTTTTTATTATTATCCCTTCTTTTTCCTGAACTGTTTCTTTTGTGATTACAGCCAGCGGGATGCCCTAGTTTTTTTCTTAAGTCTCCTTCAAAGGTTTTGACTTAGTGGGCTTTCATTTTAAGAGATAATGACTGCCTGTTATTAATGACTACGCGGAACCATCACCGTCTTTTGATTTGGAAGGACATCTTTGATGTTATTCATTATGTATGAAGTAGAATATTGTGACTGAATGCGCATCTGAATTAAATGAGAAACTACCCCGCCCCAGGTTATGATTAAGGGTTTTAATTTGTGTGAAAATAAAACTCCTACTTCTTAGGCTCAAAGGGGTTGACTAGGGATTATCTTCCTTATAACTCCACTGTTTGGGATTTGAAACGACGCCTGTACATCGTCAGCAGGGTCTGTTCAAAAGCATACTATAGAGATTGTGGTATCATTTTTGTCATCCTCCCTCTAAAGGCTTACAACTTTTAATCAAGAGTCGAATATCACAAAAGGAAGTAAGAACGCAGTTTTGAAATAGTGAGTACGAATGAATTGGTTGAAGATAAACATACGCAATGCATTGATGAAATAACAAGGTTTGATATGAATAAATGTTCGAACAAATCAAAAGAAAATTACAAATTGAAAATTCTAATGAACAAAGGCCTCTTTGTCTGATCTTGTCACTTCAGATGACGTGCCTTTGAAGGATGGCAGAAGAACTCATCCTGACTATCTTGTGTAAACTCCAGTACTCCTTCATCGATCAGGTTTTGAATTTTGTATTTCAATGTCCAACAGCTATCAATGTCATACACCAAACTGTTGGAGTGATATGCACATATTGCATCAGGATTGTAGTCAGGCGAAGAAGTCTTGGGATTCAGATGAGGCCCTATCAACGTAACCAGATTTATCCTCAACATATGTTGTAAATCTTGAGACAACAACATGTTGAGTTTAGTAAACTACCTCTTGGGTGTATCTGGCTTACTCTGATTAACCCGTTGTTTTTAGAAAGGTTGTTGTTGGACCCGTGAGGTAGTAGCAATTTGGAAAGGTCCACTCTTCACCAAACCAAACTCTTGTCTTCTTGGAGGTTGATCAATGACTTGGTCCCCAGCCTCGACTGCTTGCTTCATACGGTTGTATCCATCTTGATGAAGTTTGTTGATAATGGTTCTCAGCTCTTCTTGTCCCCGGGCTAGGCCTTGGATAAGAGCCATATTCCCCAGCATCTGGGTTCTCATTGCTTCAACCTCAGCTTGAATTTGTTCCAACCGTTCGTCCTTATTGTCTTCAGGATTTTTCTTGGCCAGGTTCCCAGCGAGGAGTGCTTTCAACTCTTCCTGCCCTTTGGATATGTTTAGGAACATTTCCATGAACTGAGCTTCTTGAGTTTGAAGATCTTTGTTGTCTTATTGGAAATCCATTGCTGAAATAAACAGCGAGAACATGAGATACCTGTGCTGGAAGACCTATTATGCAATGATATGTGTGATATATGTATGCAATATCTTCAAGGATCTCGCGGGATAAACAAGAAAATTGTCAGAGATTGAAATTTTTCCACTTTGATTGAAGCACTTCGTATCATTGAAGGTCCTTCTACAGGAGTCAAGTTCACCATATCAAGTGGGTAATAGCCTCTGACTCAAGTTTTCGTGTTTTGGTCTTCTGACGGCATTGGCTAGAGGAAAATAAATCCCCTTGCCTCTTGCTTGACGTACGATTTATCATAACCTGCATCACAAACCCTTGAGGTCCTTGAAATGGTTAAGGAAATGATGTGGTATGATGCTATGATGTGTATGATATGCATCAAGCAATAATGCAGTGTATGAAACCAATTTATTGGATTTATACAAACAAGATCCTACAAGGAATACAAACAAAGCCCTACAATGAGTTCCAATTGTTAGGCAAAAAAAGCAAACAAGTCACACAAGTAATCTTAGGTTAAAGTCTGCATGATTTTTAAGGTCATACCCTCTTGAAGCTGGATTGGTTCAACCTGTCCTATAAATAGTAACCTGGTTCTAAGGGATCTCAATATCATCGATCTTTCCCCCAACTTCGTTCAATAGGCGATTGACTCGCAACCAAACAAAACTCAAGAGTTAAACATCAATGAGTGTAGCTTCGAGTATCTGTCGACCTTGGGAATACACCAAAGCCGACCATCTTGCTACGTCTTACTGGCCAAGTTGTGAAATTAAAGGTTCTAAGGTCAGTTGATGCTTCACGACACCATGCGGCGGCCCTGTACTCTCCCTGATTGACTCAAGGGTTACCGAAACCAACCAAAGTGCCACATCAACGTAGCTACTGCTTTAACCGTGTCGGTATATCCCGCACAGTTCCCTCACAGTTTATTGCTACTTACCTAAAAGGTGTTCCCCAATCTGGGTGTAGGATCTTCAATAATACCCAAACAAAACACTTGAATATAAAGCAGGCAAAGAAAACAAGAAAGCAATTTTAAAAGTGACCTAGATCCTAAGATATACCCCACTTATTTACACTCCCTAGCAGAGTCGCCAGTTTTGTGATATGGTGGCAGAACCGACTATTAATACTGGTTTGCGTTTTATATTCACAAATGTGCGGTAAGTAAGAGTCACCATCGACTTTTATTTTATCCAATAAAGGAAAAGGGAAAAAGAACAGAAAAAACCTTTTTCGAGATGTTTCTGAGTACGGGGAGTAGATTATAGAAAGGGAAGGTGTTAGCACCATTTCTATCAGTGGTTTTCCACGGGCTCTTAGGTACTTTCTCATTCTTAAATTACCTTTCTATGTTTGTGTGTTTGAAAATGTTTTGAAATTTTCCTTAGTGCCGCGTTTCATTTTGTGGTAGCCCTTGTATCAGTCCTCAAGAGTGTGATAAAGTGTTTTGAAAACTTTAGTTTAAAAAGTTTGTTTGAAAGTGTATGGTGTAAAATATTTGTTATTTTGAGCAAGTACCTAATAGTTATCTACCTACTCGAAAAAAGGCATTCTTTTCCTCCTATCCTTTAGACCGTGTTATGCTACTATTAGTGAGTAGGTAACCCTAGTCGTTGGATGTTTGAGGGACTATCAAAAAGGGACGTAATGGTCATTGAAGGCAACATGTAAGGATACCTTAGCATTTCGAAGGGACTGTCATCATATAGGCAACATCGAGGGACAAGATCATTTCTCGTAGGCAACTCGAGGGACATTAAGGGACTATGATCTTTATGATGATTTTTAGATTGAGGGTCTTTTGCTAAGATAACCCTACGTTCGAGGGACACGACCATTATTTTCTGAGGTAACCAAGTGAGGTATACCCTAAGGGTGCAAGTGTGCAAATGATTTAATTTCGTTATTTATCTTGCAATTAGGGTTTTTTATCGTTCATTTTTATCTTTTCATACAATCCTATTAATCTAAGCATTGTATAAAATATAGTAGCAGGAGATAAAGGCGGAAATGTAAACCTAATCTATTACAGAGCTTTGGGGCAATTATATAATAGTGAAGAGTGCGAAAAAGAAATCCTAAAACTATTACATCCCAGAAGCAATTACATGATAATGAAAAAAAAGCGGAAAAATAAAGTTACGCTATTACAGTTGAATGCGCCCTATTCACTTTATCTAGGGAAATAAAAATAAGATGAAAATAGCAAATAAAATGTTTTGGTGATTTTTTATGAAAAAAATGATTTATGATAATTAATTAAATAAACCTAAAAAACCTAATTAATTTTAATTAATAAAAAATGTTAATTTTGAAAATGTTAATTAAAATACCTAAAATACTAATTAATTCGAATTAAAAAAAAGGTTAATTTTGAAAAAAGTTAATTAAAAAAAACTAAAAACCTAATTAATTTTAATTAATAAAAAAGTTTAATTTTGAAGAAAAAAAAGGTTAATTAAAAAAAACTAAAAACCTAATTAATTTTAATTAAAAAAGTTAATTTTGAAAAAAAAGGTTTATGTGTAATGATTAATAAGAAAGAATTAAGTTTGCCAAAAAAATAGATAGCGGAAGAAACATCAATGAAAAATAGGGTTAGAAAATAAAAATAATGCAAATGTCAGGGGAGGTTGTTGAACCAAAAATTAATTTAAATCCTAATATTTAATTAAAAAACCTAAAATTAATTATTCAAGTTTATTATAAAAAATCAAAGGTTTGTGAAAAATATTAGGTTTTATGAAAAAAGTTTTAAACAGACAAATGGTTGCCTAAACCTCCTCAGGATGTCTGGCTTGCCATACATTGGTGGTTGTTATGATCCGGCCTCAGTATTTTATGATAAACCTGCATGGGACCATAATGGTCAAACCTGTAGTGTTGAATCTCATAGACACATTAAACAAATTAGTATACCATGAAATATAAAGAAAATAAATATATGACATTTTGTAATATTAAAACCGATATGGCATGTACGGATGCTTCTACATCCTTTTGATCATGGAGATCAAACCAACCTTACCCTTACTGGAGAAGTAGTGAAAGTAGTGAGATGTGGGTTTGTAACGAAGATGGCTTGTTTGTAGTGAGATGGAGGTTTGTAACAAGGATTTCTTGTATGTAGTGAGATGAGGGTTTGTAACAAGGATTTCTTGTTTTTAGGGTTCTTGAAGGAATTTGATATTTTGACAGGTTTATGGAAAATGTTTTTTTTCCTCGTTGTTTGTGTGAAAAGAATGAGATTATATAATAGAAATTAGAGAAAATATATGGGCTTTGAATATGCAATTGGGCCTCCAATAACCACAAGCAATAGTGCATATTTTTATTTACTTGAGTCTATCACATTCCAGGCTAAATTGTAGAGACTTAAGTGCAATTTTTGAAGTTGAAATGTGAAAACAAAATGTAGTCGACATCGAGAACTAACTCCTGTCGGAAAATGGGCTCATTCGAATAAACAGTGAATTAGTTATGAAAGTTTCACCTTAGATAAACTTATTTTGGGATCCAGTGTAAACTCTGACACGTTCTTTAATAGAAAACTGGTATTGATCGGAGCATAACCCGATCTCGACTTTAGAATCAAAGTTGTATATCTCTGAGTCAGTGACCTTGTGTAAAAAGATGCGCCTAATCCGATAAAAATTGATCGAGTTACAAATTTTCAAAGTTTCGACCCAGATAAAATAATATTCAGCATTCAGGATTTTCGGCACGTCATGCGCAATATGAGCAAAAAAAGAAGGCCTTTTGGATATCATTCGAACTCGATACCTCTTGTGAAAATGTAGCCAACTAAATTTGTGAAATTTTGGCGCCGGAACTAGCTCGATATGATGAAAATCGACCAAGTTATGATTTTATGAACATGACGCAAATAAACTTCTATCACAAATGTTCTGTATAAAAATACTTGATTAATCTTCATTTTTGAAGACCTTCTGATCGAAATTGTCTTCCAGCCGTGAGAGATGAAAATGTAGATGACATCAAGATGGAATTTTTGCCACCGGAACAGGTTTAAAACAAGCCACCATCTTCATGTTATGAATTATTTAGTGCGTAAAAATTACACTTCCAACACACATTCTAACCATATTTCTTCGAGAAAACTCACACATTCAGAGACCTTCTTTAAAGAATTGACTCTTGAGTCGAACCTGAATTTGAGAATACGTTATCAGAGATATCTTGGCAAAAGAACACCTTAATATGATGTGCTGGGTTGGACTTGTGAATCTTTGAACCCCGAATCCTTGCAAAATGGCGAACCGATCTTCAGCACGAAAAATACTCTTAGAACACCCATTGGCGAAATAAACGTCACTTGTAACCTGACGAAGCTTACTAAATATACCTTGATCCCATAACCATAGAACCAATGATATGCGTGTATGTAATAATGAAATGTAAGACAAAAAGGTAGAAATAAAGAGGGTAAATTTTAGAGTACAACAATTTGCAATATATATTTTTAGTTTGATACAATTTAAAGGATGTATAGTCACCCCAGTGGTAGAGAGCGCGCGCGTAAGGCATTTGTGTTAAGGGTCATGGGTTCGAGTCCCAGGAGCACCTTTTGTTTTATTTTCTAACACTTTTTGTTCTTTTTTGTCAAACAGTTAGCACGCTTGGGCCATTCACATTGGGCTTGTCCCATTTTTTTTTCAATATACACCCTGTCTCACTAGCAACATGCAGCCCCTTTACTTTTTTTGTTTTTTTCTTCTGATTAAATGATTATTGGGCCAGGCCAAACAAGAACTGTTTTCTACACAAAGACACCCCAAATTCAAATTTCACCCCCTGCCTTTTAACTTCTATATTTTTTTCTTTTTATCTTTTCTTTTATTATTATTATTATTATTATTATTATTATTATTAATATTAATATTAATATTAATATTTTTTTATTAATAAAAAAACCCCCAAAGTGTTTTTATTCATTATTTAGGATTTAATATTTATTTATTTTCTTTTAAAATAAAAACACCAGAAAATATTTTCTTAAACAAATTTAATTCTTTTCTTAAATAAATTAGTAATTAGATTTAAGTTTAATTTATTTTCTTTTAATAAAAAAATTAACTTAGACCTTAGGTTTCTTTTAATTAATTTTTATACTAGTTTAATTTAATTAGAACTTTTCCCAAACAAAATCCTAAAAACTTGTTTTCTTTAATTAAATTAATTACTTTGTTTATTAAGTTAACCTTAATTTTCTTACTTTAGTTAATTATTTTCTTTCAATTAGGTCAAAATCTTTACTACAAAAAATACACTCTATATTTATTCCATTTATTGTACATGATATTCATTTCAATTCTTGTACATTTATTCAATATGATTGTAATAGATAATTAGGGTTTAATTTATTGCAATCCCCATTTGTATATTTGTACACCCCATCCCCAATTGATGTAATAGCGTAGAATATTTATTTTCTGCAGTTTATCACTTTCATATAAATGCTAGTAATTAGGGTTTGTATGGAAAAATAACATCAATGTTTAGAAAAACCTAATCCAAGACAAACTCAAGCATGAAATACAATACACTTTCACACTTTGCACCTCTAGGGGTTACTCCACTTTGTTTCCTTAAAAATGGTCATGTTATGCATGTGAGACATCTTAGCAAAAACAAATAAAAAATACAAGATCATAGTCCCTCAACGACGCTACGAATGTTGCCAAATGATCTCATCCCCTTAAGAAAAATGCTAAGATATCTCACAACATTTCTGTTGTACCCCAAAATTTTCCCTCTCATTTATCAAGATTTTTCTCACAAGACTTCTTGGACTCAAGACAAGATTAGGGTTTGCTCAGCTCAAGACATCTCATCTTGCACTGATAACCCAAAATTAGGGTTTGAGTTTGCATAAGGATTTTTGGACCACCAATGCTTCATTTGACTTTCACACATCATTTTGGACCCCTAAGATTACTCATGTTAAGTTTCAAGCCTTGAACCATATTTTTGATCAGTTAATTGGACAATTGACTTAAAAATCAGCTGTATTGGGAAAAAAAGTCAACCATGGCCAATTTACAGTCAAACTTCATAATTTTTGATCCACATCAACTTAGACTCATATGTACCATTTGATCAAGTTTGGATCACAACTCCTCAAGAAATTTGATCAAATCATCAAAAGGGCAAAATGGTCAAAATTAGGGTTTTGACTGAGAAAGGGCAATTTCTGATTTTTTAACCTAGCCAATGGCCAATTGAGTTCAACAATGATTTCAAGGGTTCAATGGCATCATCTTGACCTAATTACATGGTTCAAAAGATCTCAAGTTCATTGGATTGACAAATGAATTTTGCAGTCAATTGATCAAAAGTCAATTGTGCACTGAAAAGTCAAACTTTGACTTTTTGGAAAATTATCAAGTGCCAAGGGTCATAATTCACTAAGACATGTCAAAATATGAAACTTGTTCACCAAGAAACTCAAATTTGCAAATTAGGGTTTTAATTTGAAAATTTTTCATAACTTAGAATTTTTCTAAGTATACAAATTTTCTTATTTTTTCTCAACTTTGCACCACTTTTTCACCATGATGCATTTTGATTCAAAGGAAACTTCCAACATGAAATTTGTAGTCCTCCATAAAATCTAAAACTTTTCTTCACAAACGTTTCCCAAAATATACTTGGATCTCAAGTTATGAATTTGTGAATATAGGTCCATGAACTAAATAACTTAGTGAAATTTTACCCTAATTTAGGCAGGTTTTGGACCCAACTTCATGGACATTTTTCACCTAGTTCCAAGAGTTATCTCAAATTTAATTTCAAATATGGATTATATGGAACATTGCAATCTTTCCAAAATGTCCAAGAACTCTCCAAGATCATTTTTGAGTAGGGAGAATCGAAGGAGGGAAGTTGGCATTTTCTCACTTTTGTTCAAGCCATTTTCACATAGCATCAAGTTGCAAATCACATCTATATTGGTTGTATCTTGATTTACAGGTCCTAAGCTTTCTATAAACTCCATAATTAAATGCAAACTCAGTTGACAAAAGCTTTATCTTTGCTTTTGAAGCTTTACACAAAGTGTATTTCCATTTTGGGCAAAAAGTTCACAATGCCATTTTCATAAAGAGAAACTTTTGCAACTTTGTCAATCTTGAGCATTGAACCTATACCTTTGGTACATACAAGCTACACAGCTCTCAAGAAAAATGTACAAGCTCTTTGCAGCTCTCAAGCAAGCAAGTACAGGCATGTGAGTATGGTCACTTCACTTTACTTCAAATGCAAGAAAAGTTGCAAAAAGGTCCAAAGCTTGCACAACTAGTAAGGGTTGACTTTGTATAATTTCTATACAAATATACAAACTTGTTGCAAGGCATAGCACGATTGGATTGAAGCTAAAACACTCTGAAACTCAAAACACGAAAATTCTGCCAAAACACACAGTTTCTGCAAAACCATAGCCAACTCTCATTTGGCTCGTGCGTTTTGTGTTTAAACACTTCAAACATCTCATAAACATCATAACAAAGCAATCCAAGCCATCACCCTGGTTCTGTAACCCCTGTTTCAGCATCCACCATTTTCACTTTGGAAGCTTGCAGCTTGACTTGTCCAGAGAGTTCCAGCTATCCTCAAAGCAAGCTAAGCATTGGAATAGGTTCAGGGAAGTTCAAGGAAGCTTAAATAATCACCAGGCCTCCATTAAAGTCCCTACATTGTCCTACACAAATCCAGCTGAAGGAGGTAATTTCTTAAACTCTATCTCTCTGAATAGGCAACTTCAAGCCACGATTTTTGAAGAAAAAATGTAGCCCTTATCATGACAAAGTTGTACATATCATTACTTTTCATTTATATTACTTATGCTAAGAGAATTTGAAGATTGAAAATGTTGAAAAAGTTAGGTCACGAATTAGGGGTTCTAAAATTCGCTTTGATCTTTAAGAGTTAGGTTACATAATTTATATGGTTGGAATCGTGAGCTAAAATGCCACATTTTTCATGTTATGAGTTTTTGTTTTTGTGCAAGCATGAGAGAGTTAAAGGTTTGAACGAAAACGCGCGCATGGAAGCTGACCAAGGACAAGGATGAAGTGTCTTGGGCTTTTTGGCGCCCTGGGCCTTTTTGTTTTTGCTATTCACACCCCCCGACTTGTTATTTGCACCCCTGGCTAATTTGTTATATTTTTGCATTTTTCTTCATGTTTTTATATTTAACACTTTCATTAATTTTTTTCTGAATAATAAAAAATCCTAAAAATAATTTCTTTATTTTTGCAATTTTATTTTATTTTTTTTACATAAAAATTAGTTTATTTTGATAAATAGATTTTATTTTCTTAAATAACTTGTAAATGTATTTTAAAAATACTTAATATTTTTATTATACTATTTATACTCATAAATACTTATTTTTTGAACATATTTAATTTTTAATATTTATATACAATATTATTTATTATTTTCTTATACAAAAAATTTACAAAATAATAAATATAGAACATTTATTTTCTTTTAATTAAAAACTAGGGTTTACCCCTTTCAAAAAGAATTAATATATTTTTTCCTCATATTTTTAGGTTTAAGTTAAATATTTCCTTTATACAAAAATAAGACATAAAAACATTTTCCTAACATAAACATTGCATTGCATTTTAAATATTTGTATTGTATTTATTTAATTCGCGCAATATTCGATTTGGTTGTAATAATATATTTAGGTTTATATTTGTGCAAAATCCCCATTCACACTTGTATTCCCCCCTCCCATAAAAATTGTTGTAAATAGCTTAGTTTATTTTACGCAATTTATCGCTTTCATATGCCATGATTAGTAAATTAGGGTTTGCATGACAAGAAAAAAAACAAATCAAAATAGAAAACCCTAAATGTAAGACAAAAGCATGAAAATGACACACTTTGCACACAAGTACCCTTAGGGTTTCTCCCACTTGGTTGCCTAAAATTAAATGGCCATGTTACGCACGCGAAGTATCTTGGCAAAACAAAACAAATATAAGATCATAGACCCTCGATGGCGCTATTCAAGGTTGCCTAAAACAAAATGATCTTGGTCCCTCAAAAATGCTAAGATACTTGGAAACATTGCTATCATGGTTATACGATGACCCACGCCCGTCCCGTTTACATCCAAAGATAGAGTTGCTTACCAAATCAATGGTAAGACAACAATGTCAAAGGAATAAAAATGCACAAGAAAGACATTTGAGTAGGTAGATAGCTTCTAGTTACTTGTTCCATTTCAAACAATCCTTGCTATTTTCAAAAACACACACACATTTCAAAACATCTTACAAAACATTGAAAACATTTTCAAAAGACAAACATCTTTGTATACATTCTTACGAATGAGAATCATTATAAAGATTGCCTAAACAAATGACCTCTTTTACAAAATACTTTCAAAACCACACCAAACACCATTTCAAACAAAACAAAGCAAGTGATCTAAACAAGCAACTAAGAGCCCATGGAAAACCATGGATGAAAAGGGTGCTAGCACCTTCCCTTTTCATAATCTACCCCCCGAACTCAAGAAAACATCTCAAAGGTCTTTCCTGTGCCTTTTTACCTTTCCTTTTGGATAAAAGAAAAGTCCGTGGCGACTCTTGCTAACCGCAACATTTGCAAACACAAATGCAAAACCTCAAGTCAGTTCTCCCACCGCATCACAGAACTGGCGACTCTGTTGGGGACAATTCTTAAAGTGGGGTTACCTTAGGGTTTAAATCACCTTTATTTGCTTGCAATTGTTTGACTTGTTTACTTTACAATTATGGTTCTTTGTTTGGGTTTGAATCCTCCACCCGGATTTGGGAAACATTATAGGTAAATAGCAATACGTTGTGGAAACTATGTGGGGTATACCGATATGGTTTAAGCAATAGCTATGTTAGTGTGACATATTTGTGGGTAACGGTAGCCTTTGAGTCAATCAAAGAGAATACGGGGCCGCTGAGTGATGTCATGAAGCACTAATGAACTTCTAGAACCTTTACTTATCCAACTTGGCCTTTTAGGATGTAGTGAGATGACCGGCTTTGGTGCAGTCCGAAGTTGGTAGATACTCGATACTACATTCATTGAGGGTTGGTTTCTTGGAATATTTTGGTCGCCAGTAAAGAGGCTTGAACTGAAACAATGAACAAGGAAACAATCCAGTGATATTGAGCTCCTTAGAACCCGGTTACTATTTTTAGGACAGGTTGAGCCAACTAAACTTCAAGAGGGTACTTACCTATGAAACCCCATGCAACCCTAAACTAGGAACTTGTTTGATTTGCTTGTACATATATACTTGTGCATAACATCATGGACATCATGAACATCATATGCATTCACTAACCATTTCAAGGATTTTAGAGATTCATCTTTGTTCTTGTTTTGTAGGTTATGGATTCACTTCGCAGGAAAACTATCCAAATCAACCTTGTAAGAATTCCTCCACAAATCAAGGAGCTAGCTTCAAGGATCCTTGAGAATTCTCCATTCCCCAAGAGGCATGGTCGTCTACTCAACTTGGTCACTTCCAACACAGAGGAGGATATGGTGAAGGTTCTCTTCTAGTTCTTTGACCATTTGCACCACTGCTTCATATTTCCTGACTATTAACTTGTGCCCACTTTAGAAGAATTCTCTTAACTTATGAGGATTCATGTTCTCAATCAACTACCTTTCAACGGTATGGAAAGAGATCCAAAGCCAGAAAAGATTGCTCAAGCCCTGCACTTGCACTCATCTGATGTCACAAGTCATTGGGAAACTAGAATGGTGTCAAAGGCTTCTTGTCAAAGTTTTTGTTTGAGAAAGCCCAAAGTTGTTGGAATTCCCTAGACTTGCAAGCTTTTGAGGAGATTGTATCTCTTCTCATCTATGGGATGGTCTTGTTCCCTAATCCTGACCAACTCATAGATGTAAGCGCTGTCAAAATCTTCATGTCTCGCAACCCGGTGCCTACATTGCTCGGGGATATCCTACACTCTTTTCACACTCGTACAATGAGGAAAAGAGGTGTTCTTATGTGTTGTACTCCTCTCCTGGCAAGATGGTTTATTTCTCATCTTCCTTAATCAGTCTTGAAGAATGAGCAAGGTTTGAGGTGGTCACAAAGGTTGATGACACTTAAACATTCGGATATTCATTGGTGTTCTCGATCCAAAGTGAATGTTACCATTGTTGACCATTGTGGGGAATTCCCTAATGTCCCTCTACTTGGCATTAGGGGAGGCATCACCTACAACCCGTGCTTAGCTCTAAGACAGTTTCGGTATGCCCGAAGGGATGGCCCACATGATATGCTGATTCAAGGATTGGTTTTCGACTACGACAACAACGACCAAGGACTTCGCCAGAGATTCATCCGAGCTTGGAGGATGCCAAACAAGGTGGATAGCAAGACTTTGGGATACAAGAATTCCATCCCTCTTGAGCCTTACCTCAAGTGGGTACGAACCCGCGCTCAAAGTCTTATGATGCCTTATCCCTCCATTATCCCAGTGATTATAGAGCCTGTTAAGGAAGGATAAGTTCCATACACTATCCTACATCCTGACATGCCAACATCACTCGAAGAACTACAAAGGGATTGAATACAACTTAAAGGAGAGCACGATACTTTCGAAGCCCAATTCTACGCAAGCGAGAAAAAGGTTTTGGAACTCACTCGGCTACTTCATGAAGAGCAGACTCTCAATACCTACATTGCGCCAAAGAGGATGCGCAACGTCTTTTTACCTTAGAATTTTGTATTATTTTGCCCAAGGGGTATTGATGTACTCAAATTCTATTTTATTAATATGACGTGTGTTTATTTTTTTTGTTTAAAACAAATTTGAATTTATAAATCCTTGAAAGCATTGCATGAATACATATCATTCATCATAAACATAAACAAGTCTTTGCAACAAGTTTCCTCATCTCTCTACTGTTTATTTCAGTAAGATGGATCTCGAACAAACGGTCAAAGACTTGCAAGCTCAGAATACGCAATTTCAACAGTTATTCATGACCTTATCTAAGGGACAAGAGGAGCTGAAGACTCTGCTAGAAAAAGAAAAAGAGAAAAAGAATAAGAAGCCAATTGGTGTGGTAATCATGGGCAGAAGGTTTCAGGGACAAGCCAGAAGGACCTTAGATTTTACAACAACATCTGATGAAGGGGAAAGAAAAGGAAAATGAACGGCAGCACCATCAGATTTTGAAGAAGAAGAAGAGGAAGAGGAGGACTACTATGAACAACAATACCCTCCGGCTGATGAAAAGTACAAACACCTTGAAGAGCGACTAAGCGCTATGGAAATCCAAAGAGTACCAGGGCTAGATTTTGAGGATTTAGGGTTGGTGTCAGGAATTGTAATCTCGCCAAAGTTTAAAGTGCCACTATTTGCCAAGTATGATGGGGTGTCTTGCCCTAAAATGCACCTCAGATCATATGTCAGGAAGATTCAGCCACATTATGCCGACAAAGACTTATGGGTCCACTTTTTCCAAGATAGTTTATCAGGAACGCAACTTGATTGGTTCTACAAGTTGGAAAGGGATGACGTCCACAATTGGGAAGGCCTGGAAATAGCTTTCTATAAACAATATCAGTACAACGCTGATTTGGTGCCAACCCGTACTCAACTTCAGAGTATGGCTATGGTTTCCAATAAGGGCTTTCAAGATTACGCGCAAAAGTGGAGAGATCTAGCCGGAAGGGTGCAACCCCCTCTATCTGAGAGAGAGTTTGTGGACATGTTCTTGGGAACCCTATCGGGTCCTTTCTTCAATCATCTGATTGGAAGTTCTTCTGAAGGGTTTACTGAATTGATTTTAACCAGCGAAAGGGTGGAGACTGGTATAAGAAGTGGGAAAATTCATAAGGACGTGTCTGCCTCAACAGCTGTGAAAAAGCCCTTCACTGGAAGAAAGGAAGTATTTGCTGTCTATTCACAGAGGAATCAAGGAAGAACTGAGCGCCGACCAACGGTGGGGGCCGTTATGATTCCAAAGCCTGCGTCAGACCAGCCAAGAAATAATCAACAAAGGGTAGAAAGGCCAGTTCGGCAATTTACCAAGATTAACATGACTCCAACTCAAGTTCTACCACATCTTCTGAAGTTAAATCTGGCCACTTTAAAAGAGGCCCCAAAAAATCCCAATACTGCGTCTCCACACTACCATCCCAACGCCAGATGCGCGTACCATTTTGAAAGTCCAAGACACGACACCAACAACTGTTGGGCTCTGAAGAACAAAATTCAGGACTTGATAGATGCAAAGGAAGTTGAGTTTGAAGCACCTGAGAAACCGAATGTTATTTCCGCTCCGATGCCTAGGCATGGTCACAATGCTAACACTATTGAAGAAGATCTGTTTGTTGCTACCGTGGATAAACTGTTGACTCCGCTCCCGATTATAAAGTTGAATTTATCGAAAGCTGGTATTTTCCAAGGATGTGACCAAGACTTCCATGTTTGCCTATCCTCATCATTTGACTGCCCTCTGTTAAAAAAAGGTATCCAACGACTGATGGATAACCAAGAAATTTTGTTTGAGAATGCTCCTGTTTCACCCGTTCTTGTTAAAGAAGTTTCAATTATAACCATCTACGCCAATCCTTCCAGGGCCCCTAAAAGACCCGTTAGGATTACACCTGCTCCAAAGACTACTCCACTTAAGATTAGAATGCCCGGGCCGACCCCATACAAATCAGATAAAACAGTACCATGGAATTATGGTGGAGAAATCTACTACCATGGTATTAAACAAGATGAACTGACTGCCGAAGAACAAAGCTCTGAAGAGGAAAATTCCGAAATTAGCAATATTGTTGGAACTAGCAAGATCACCCACAGTGGTAGGATCTTCTCTCCAGAGATTTCCCCTCCAACGGCAGTCTTTGGACCAGTGGTCGTTCCGAAGATTACCTCCGCACCAGTGATTATACCTGCAAGCGTACCTACCGACAAAGACAATACAATTCCTATCCCTACTTCCACTGCTGAAAATAAAGGAAAAAATGTTCAAGAGGAGCCTATCCGGACGAAGGCTCAATCACTAGCTATTCCTGAAACATCCAAGAAGGAGATGGAAGAAATCCCGAGGATAATAAAAAAGAGTGATTATGATGTGGTTGAACAATTGGGGAAAACCCCTTCCAAGATCTCTATGCTAGCCCTGCTGCTGTGCTCTGAAGCACCCACCAAAGCTCTGGTAAAATTTCTGAAGACAGCTCATGTGCCGCAAGAGACGTCTGCTGACCAGTTCCAGGATTGTGTGGCCAGTTTGACAGCTGATAATGGCTTGGGCTTCTCCGATGCTGACTTGACACCCAGAGGAAGAAAACACAATGAGGCATTACATGTCTCAGTGGAGTGTAGAGGAACAACATTAGCCCATGTCTTGGTGGACACGGGATCATCTTTGAACGTCTTGCCGAAGAAAGCCCTTGATAGGTTGGATTGTGAGGGGCTGACTTTAAAACCCAGCAACATAGTGGTGAGAGCTTTTGATGGTTCAAAGAGGATGGTCCACGGGGAGGTGGACATCCTAATAAAAGTGGGAACTCAGATCTTCAACTCCACCTTCTATGTGATGGACATCTTTCCTTCTTATTCTTGCTTGTTGGGACGCCCCTGGATCCACAATGCCGGTGATGTCACCTCCACCTTGCATCAAATGCTAAAGTACCCGATCTAAGGAAAGATCATAACTGTCCATAGGGAGGAAGAGTATATGATTAGTCATCTGAATTCTTTCCAATATGCAGATTTGGATGGCGAATTCATTGAAACCCCTTTCCAACATTTTGAAGAAGTCTCTCCAGAAATAGCGGCGACCAAGGAGGTATCCTCGATTCCTAAGATCACAAAACCTCCACCTCGGATGTCATCTCTAAAGGATGCAAAGGCAGTAGTGGAAGAAGGGGGGTGCACCATCTGGGGGAAGCTTCCAAACATTCCCTACAAATCATACAAGTTTGGCTTGGGGTTTCCTTCAACTGGTCAGAAGGTTGTGCGCCGTGCCCGTGCTGGGGGGCCACCGGTGAACATTAGCAACCAAAGCGTCAATGCAGTAGAAGATAATGAAGAGGAGGGAATCCTGGAAGATTGGATATTTCCTACTGTCAGCGGGGGACTTCGCAACTGGGAAGCCAAAGACTTCATCCCAATAACTTTCACATCTCAGTAATTTATCTTTTACATTTTTATTGGACTTGTAATATTCACGAAAAATTCGCACTTTAAAAACCTTGTGTCTTACCCGAGACACAATGGTCCATTTGTAAGGGTTTTTATTTCATCTACATATGACATTCAATGAATCATGGACGCTTTTTCACATATAAACTTTTTATGCTCATTGCCTTTCTTTTACATTTTATTGTTTTAAGATGGTTATACCCTTACACACACCCACACTCACAAATGCAGGTACCCTTCCATTCTGGATCCCTTGGGTAACGATACTGCTATAGCCTTCAGTGACTCTGAGGATCTGATCTACCAAGCCGAATACGAAGGTGAGGAAGATTGTGAGGTGCCAGGGGAATTTGCCAGATTACTACAGCAAGAGGAAAGAGCAATTCAACCTCATGAGGAGCTGTTAGATACAATCAACTTGGGTACCGAGGAAGATAAAAAGGAAATCAAAGTGGGTGCCAATATAGAGCCGAGTGTCAAGAAACACTTAATTAAGCTATTACATGATTATATTGAGATCTTCGCCTGGTCATACGAAGACATGCTGGAACTCGACACAGACATCGTGGTACATTGTCTACCCACAAGAGAAGACTGTCCACCAGTGAAACAAAAAGTCCGCCGCATGAGACCTGACATGTCAGAGAAGATCAAAGCAGAAGTTATGAAACAGTTCAATGCTGGATTTCTAGCTGTTACTTCCTATCCTCAATGGGTGGCCAACATTGTTCCCGTGCCTAAAAAGGACAGCAAAGTAAGAATGTGTGTGGATTATAGAGATTTAAACAGGGCCGGCCCTAAAGATGATTTTCCACTTCCACACATCCACATCCTGGTTGACAATACAGCCCAGCACAAAGTATTTTCTTTCATGGACGAATTCTCAGGCTACAACCAAATCAAAATGGCACCTGAGGACATGGAGAAAACTACATTTGTCACACAGTGGGGATGTTCTACTACAAAGTGATGCCATTCGGACTGAAGAATGCTGGGGCAACCTATCAACGCGCCATGGTAGCTTTGTTTCATGATATGATACATCATGAGATAGAGGTCTACGTAGATGACATGATAGCCCGATCACAAACTGAAAAAGAACACCTTGATCACTTGCAAAAGCTGTTTGTCAGATTAAAGGAGTACAAGTTAAGATTGAACCCAAACAAGTGCACATTCGGAGTCTGGTCCGGTAAACTCTTAGGTTTCATTGTCAGCAACAAAGGCATCAAGGTTGATCCTGCCAAGGTTAAAACGATACAAGAAATGCCTGCTCCTCGCACTGAGAAGGAAGTCAGAGGTTTTTTGGGACGCCTAAACTACATTTCCAGATTCATTTCTCACCTAACGTCTACTTGTGAACCAATCTTCAAGCTGTTGAAGAAAGATCAAGTAGTCAAATGGAATGATGAATGTCAGATTTCTTTCGATAAAATCAAGGAGTATTTACTAGAGCTTCCTGTCTTGATGCCACCAGTCGAGGAAAGACCACTAATCATGTATCTAACCGTCTTAGAGAATTCAATGGGGTGCGTACTAGGGCAGCATGACGAGTCTGGCCGAAAAGAGCACACTATTTATTACCTAAGCAAAAAGTTTACTGACTGTGAAACCAGATATTCACTGCTCGAGAAAACTTGCTGCGCTTTGGTATGGTCTGCTCGCCGGCTAAGACAATATACGTTGACTCATACCACTTCGCTGATATCTAAGATGGATCCGATAAAGTACATCTTTGAGAAGCCTGCTATGTCTGGAAGGATAGCTAGATCGCAGATGATCTTAACAGATAATGACATACAGTACACGACCCAAAAAGCTATAAAGGGCAGTGTGCTAGCTGATCATCTGGCCCATCAAGTTGTAGAAGATTACCAGTCCATGAAGTTTGACTTCCCTGACAAAGACATCATGACATTGGACAACAGTGAAGAAATCAGGCCATATGACGGACCTGAACAAGTATCCCGATGGACCCTGTACTTTGATGGGGCATCCAATGCACTTGGTAACGGTATCAGCGCTGTGCTTATATCTCCAGAAGGATGCCATACTCCTTTTACTTCCAGACTTTGCTTCAACTGTACGAACAACATGGTAGAGTACGAAGCATGCATCTTTGGTCTCAAGGCTGCCATAGACTTGGGAATCAAATATTTAGATGTGTTTGGGGATTCAGCTTTGGTCATCAGTCAGATCAAAGGAGAATGGGACACTAAGCATCCAAACCTTATCCCTTACAAAGAACATGTTTTGACATTACTACCACATTTCGAGCAGATTACCTTCGAGCACTTCCCGCGAGAATAAAATCAACTAGCAGATGCTCTAGCTACAATGTCATCTATGTTTAAACTTAATTGGGATAACGAGGCTCCCCAGATCACCATTGAACGGATGGACAAACCAGCACACTGTCACGAGATTAATACCGAAGAAGTAGTGGACCAGCCGTGGATTCATGAAGTCAAAAGGTATCTTGAGGTGCAAGAATATCCAGAAGGAGCTTCAGTCAATGACAAAAAGTTCTTAAGGAGATTCTCTGCTAATTTCTTCCTAAGTAATGGCATCCTGCACAAACATAATCATGATTCTATTCTGCTCCGTTGTATGGACAAGATTGAAGTTGAAAATATCATGGCTGAATTGCATGAAGGTACTTTTGGCACTCACTCTAGTGGGCATACGATGGCTAAGAAAATCCTATGGGAAGGCTATTATTGGTCTACCATGGAAGCAGACTGCTATCAACACTCCCAGACCTGCCATAAGTGTCAAATCTATGCAGACAAGGTGCACGTGCCCCCGGTTCCTCTAAATGTCTTAACAACTCCTTGGCCCTTCGCTATGTGGGGAATCGATATGATTGGGGTGATCAAACCTACAACCTCCAATGGACACCGCTTCATTCTAGTGGTCATTGACTATTTCACCAAGTGGGTCGAAGCAGCTTCCTTCGCATCCGTTACTAAGAATGTTGTTGCCCGCTTCATCAAGCAAAATCTTATTTGCCGGTACGGTATCCCAGAAAGGATCATCACTGATAACGGTACAAACCTTAACAATACTATGATCACCGCCTTATGCGAGCAGTTCAAGATTCCACATCACAATTCATCTCCCTATCGGCCAAAGATGAATGGTGCAGTCGAAGCTGCTAATAAAAACATTAAAAAGATCATACAGAAGATGATAATCACCTACAAGGACTGGCATGAAATGTTACCGTTTGCTCTCTACGGGTACCGTACCATGGCACGCACATCAACTGGGGCAACACCCTATTCTTTGGTTTATGGCATGGAGGCTGTTCAACCTATTGAGGTTCAGATCCCCTCTTTAAGAATCATGAAGGATGCAGGTTTGAGTGAAGATGATTGGATCCAGACCCGACTTGATCAACTGAACTTGATTGATGAAAAAAGACATACTGCTGTTTGCCACGGTCAGACGTATCAAAAACGGATGATCAAGGCTTTCAACAAGAAAGTCAGACGTCTAGTATATCAAGTTGGAGATCTAGTGATCAAGCGCATCATCTTGCCACAAAGTGATCCCAGGGGCAAATGGACTCCTACCCATGAAGGACCATTTGTAATCAAGAACATCTTTTCTGGTGGGGCAATGATCTTAACCACCATGGACGGCGATGATCCGCCACACCCTGCGAATGCAGACATAGTCAAAAGATACTACACATAAGAGACCCACTAGGTTGACACACCTAGGAAAAACAAGGGCATCCTGGAAAACCAAAAAAGGTTCGAGCAAAAATTAGGGATAAAATAAAAAAATCTGTACACCCGGCAAGTTGAAAACCTGAAAGGGCAACTTGGGCAATAAAGGGTTTCCCGGTGGACTGAAAACCCGGAAGGGAGGTCCAGGAAAAAGTTAAGGAATTAAAAGCGTATGACTATGTCTCTTCGGATCACTTTAAGGAAAATCTCTTCACTAACAAAACTGAAGCTTTTGATCAATTCAATCATCTTCGGACGAAGCAGCAAATGGACAAGATATTCGGAGATACGAGGGCTATAGAAGAATGAGAACCCCATGGGATTATCACATATAGCTATCTTTCTTTGTATAAATTTTTCTTACATTTTTGACACTATCCTCTTACTAGGATGTTTGTCTCCTTTGTACAAAATATTTATTCAAAGTAAATACACATATATCTCTTTCAAAGTACAGAAAACTATTTGCCTTTTTCTTTACACTTGTGTTTTATTTGCAAAAACGTCCAATGATTCATTAATGAACATATGCATTTGAACATAATTACTGTTTACAAATAAACAGAATGGAAAAGAACAATTACTGACATGTTGAAAGATTAGGAAAAAGTCTTTAGGCTATTCCATGAGCAATCCCTACAGTACGTCATTAAGATCCCCAACGGAGCTGAAACTTCAAAAATATCAATCCCCAGCGGAAACCATTCAGTTGCTCCAAATTCCCTAGTAGGTCATCTTGAAGCCTGAAAATCAACCAGATAACAGTTAACTTTTGTTTCTCCCCAACCTAGGATAATTCCCCAGTAGAGTGGTAGACGACCGAAACTCCTGAACTTTTTCCAAACAGGAATAAGTTTTCTTCCCCACAAAGTTTTATTTATTCCCTAGTAGAACAAGGATTCCCATTGTGTAATCCCCAGTAGAAGTCATCAAAATTCTATGGATTCCCCAAGCAGATTACCCAAGCAGTGTATGGCATTGCTCACAACAGAACTTTTGTCAATACTCCAACTTCAAGACATGAAGAAGCAACATATCCTCAGCAATCAAGGATTTATTTTCCTCAGCAATACAGCGAATCAGCTTACATGCACATACATTACATCCATATATCATAAACATTGATAAAGTACATATATTGCATCATACATTTCATGCAACATAACTTTGTTTTCAGCTAACATTTTACCCTTTTCAGGATAAGATTAACAGCTACCGTTTAACAATATGCAATCAGATACAATACAGATACGCTCCAGATATGGATGCCATTATGATACTTATTCAGATTTCAACTATCAGATATAGTTCATATACACTCCAGACACGAAAGTCATTCTGTTACTCATTCAGATTCAGCTTGCATGATACAGTTCAGATACACTCCAGACACTAAAATCATTATGTTACTTATTCAGATTCAGCTTTCAAGATACAGTTCAGATACGCTCCATATACGGATGACATTCTGATACTCATTCAGTTTTCAAATTCAGATACAGTACAGATACACTCTAGACACGGAAGCCATTCTATTACTTATTTAGACTTCAACACTCAGATACAGTTCAGATACGCTCCTGACACGGATGCCATCCTGATACTCATTTAAGTTTCA
This sequence comes from Vicia faba, assembly GCA_948472305.1. Classification (NCBI taxonomy): domain Eukaryota; kingdom Viridiplantae; phylum Streptophyta; class Magnoliopsida; order Fabales; family Fabaceae; genus Vicia; species Vicia faba. The sequence continues at coordinate 1,308,763,594 of OX451738.1, read as the reverse complement.
AGTTCAGATACGCTCCGAACACGGATGCTATTCCATTTCTCATTCAGATTCAGTCTCCAGATACAGTTCAGATACGTTCTAGATACAAATACCATTCTGATACTTATTCTTTTGACTTACAACGTACAATTCAGCAAACATTCTTGGATGGCATCTACAAGCCCATCTCCAACTAGATTCTATCACCTCTCCAAATGGCATCTTTAAGCCCATTCACCCAACTACACTTTGATGAGTGCAAATTTATGGGCACTCTAGTGTCCAATCATCTTTTACCTTCGAGTCACGAACGACAAAACTCGCCAATCTAACTCTTTAGGTTCAAGAATATTGAACAGGGGCAGCTGTTGTACCCCAAAATTTTCCTTCTCATTTATCAAGATTTTTCTCACAAGACTTCTTGGACTCAAGACAAGATTAGGGTTTGCTCAGCTCAAGACATCTCATCTTGCACTGATGACCCAAAATTAGGGTTTGAGTTTGCACAAGTATTTTTGGACCACCAATGCTTCATTTGACTTTCATACATCATTTTGGACCCCTAAGATTGCTCATGTTAAGTTTCAAGCCTTGGACCACATTTTTGATCAGTCAATTGGACAGTTGACCTAAAAATCAGCTGTATTGGGAAAAAGTCAACCATGGCCAATTTATAGTCAAAGTTCATAATTTTTGATCCACATCAACATTTTAGACTCATATGTACCATTTGATCAAGTTTGGATCACAACTCCTCAAGAAATTTGATCAAATCATCAAAAGGGCAAAATGGTCAAAATTAGGGTTTTGATTGAGAAAGGGAAATTTCTGATTTTTTAACCTAGCCAATGGCCAATTTAGTTCAAACATGAGTTCAAGGGTTCAATGGCATCATCTTGACCTAATTACATGGTTCAAAAGATCTCAAGTTCATTGGATTGACATATGAATTTTGCAGTCAACTGATCAAAAGTTAACTATGCACTGAAAAGTCAAACTTTGACTTTTTGGTCAAAATCAAGTGCCAAGGGTCATAATTTACTAAGATATGTCAAAATATGAAACTTGTTCACTAAGAAACTCAAATTTGCAAATTAGGGTTTTAATTTGAAAATTTTTCATAACTTAGAATTTTTCTAAGTATAAAAATTTTCTTATTTTTTCTCAACTTTGCACCACTTTTTCACCATGATGCATTTTGATTCAAAGGAAACTTCCAACATGAAAGTTGTATTCCTCCATGAAATCTACAACTTTTCTTCACAAACGTTTCCCAAAATATGCTTGGATATCAAGTTATGGATTTGTGAATATAGGTCCATGAACTAAATAACTTAGTGATATTTTGCCCTAATTTAGGTAGGTTTTGGACCCAACTTGACATTTTTCACCTAGTTCCAAGAGGTATCTCAAATTTCATTTCAAAGATGGATTATATAGCACATTGCAAGCTTTCCAAAATGTCCAAGAACTCTCCAAGATTATTTTTGAGTAGGGAGAATCGAAGGATGGAAGTTGGCATTTTCTCACTTTTGTTCAAGCCATTTTCACATATCATCAAGTTGCAAATCACATATATACTGGTTTTATCTTGATTTACAGGTCCTAAGCTTGCTATACACTCCATAATTAAATGCAAACTCAGTTGACAAAAGCTTTATCTTTGCTTTTGAAGCTTTAGACAAAGTGTATTTCCATTTTGGGCAAAAAGTTCACAATGTCATTTTCATAAAGAGAAGCTTTTGCAACTTTGTCAATCTTGAGAATTGAACCTGTCCCTTTGGTACATACAAGCTACACAACTCTCAAGAAAATTGTACAAGCTCTTTACAGCTCTCAAGCAAGCAAGTACAGGCATGTGAGTATGGTCATTTCACTTTACTTCAAATGCAAGAAAAGTTGCAAAAAGGTCCAAAGCTTGCACATCTAGTAAGGGCTGACTTTGTATCATTTCTATACAAATATACAAACTTGTTGCAAGGTATAGAACGATTGGATTGAAGCTAAAACACTCTGAAACTCAAAAACACGAAAATTCTGCCAAAACACATAGTTTCTGCAAAACCATAGCCAACTCTCATTTGGCTCGTGCGTTTTGTGTTTAAACACTTCAAGCATCTCATAAACATCATACCAAAGCAATCCAAGCCATCACCCTGGTTCTGTAACCCCTGTTTCAGCATCCACCATTTTCACTTTGGAAGTTTGCAGCTTGACTTGTCAAGAGAGTTCCATCCATCCTCAAAGCAAGCTAAGCATTGGAATAGGTTCAGGGAAGTTCAAGGAAGCTTAAACAATCACCAGGCCTCCATTAAAGTCCCTACATTGTCCTACACAAATGCAACTGAAGGAGGTAATTTCCTAAACTCTATCTCTCTGAATAGGCAACTTCAAGCCACGGTTTGTGAAGTAAAAATGTAGCCCTTATCATGACAAAGTTGTACATATCATTACTTTTCATTTATATTACTTATGCTAAGAGAATTTGAAGATTGAAAATGCTGAAAAAGTTAGGTCACAAATTAGGGGTTCTAAAATTCTCTTTGATCTTTAAGAGTTAGGTTACATAATTTATAAGGTTGGAATCGAGAGCTCAAATGCCACATTTTTCATGTTATGAGTTTTTGTTTTTGTGCAAGCATGAGAGAGTTATAGGTTTGAATGAAAACGCGCGCATGGAAGCTGACCAAGGACATGGATGAAGTGTCTTGGGCTTTTTGGCGCCCTGAGCCTTTTTGTTTTTGCTATTCACACCCCCTGACTTGTTATTTGCACCCCCTGGCTAATTTGTTATATTTTTGCATTTTTCTTCATGTTTTTATATTTAACACTTTCATTTATTTTTTTCCGAATAATAAAAAATCCTAAAAATAATTTCTTTATTTTTACAATTTTATTTTCTTTTTTTATTATTTTTGTTACATAAAAATTAGTTTATTTTGATAAATAGATTTTATTTTCTTAAATAACTTGTAAATGTATTTTAAAAATACTTAATATTTTTATTATACTATTTATACTCATAAATACTTATTTTTTGAACATATTTAATGTTTAATATTTATATATAATATTATTTATTATTTTCTTATACAAAAAATGTACAAAATAATAAATATAGAACATTTATTTTCTTTTAATTAAAAACTAGGGTTTACCCCTTTCAAAAAGAATTAATATATTTTTTCCTCATATTTTTAGGTTTAAGTTAAATATTTCTTTTATACAAAAATAAGACATAAAAACATTTTCCTAACATAAACATTGCATTGCATTTTAAATATTTGTATTATATTTATTTAATTCGCGCAATATTCGATTTGGTTGTAATAATATATTTAGGTTTATATTTGTGCAAAATCCCCATTCAAACTTGTATTTCCCCCTCCCATAAAAATTGTTGTAAATCGCTTAGTTTAATTTACGCAATTTATCGCTTTCATATGCCATGATTAGTAAATTAGGGTTTGCATGACAAGAACAAAAACAAAGCAAAATAGAAAACCCTAAATGCAAGACAAAAGCATGAAAATGACACACTTTGCACACAAGCACCCTTAGGGTTTCTCCCACTTGGTTGCCTAAAATTAAATGGCCATGTTACGCACGCGAAGTATCTAGGCAAAACAAAACAAATATAAGATCATAGACCCTCGATGACGCTATTCAAGGTTTCCTAAAACAAAATGATATTGGTCCCTCAAGAATGCTAATATACTTGGCAACATTGCTATCATGGTTATACGATGACCCACGCCCGTCCCGTTTACATCCAAAGATAGGGTTGCTTACCAAATCAATGGTAAGACAACAATGTCAAAGAAATAAAAATGCACAAGAAATACATTTGAGTAGGTAGATAGCTTCTAGTTACTTGTTCCATTTCAAACAATCCTTGCTATTTTCAAAAACACACACATTTCAAAACATCTTACAAAACATTGAAAACATTTTCAAAAGACAAACATCTGTGTATACATTCTTACGAACGAGAATCATTAAAAATATTCCCTAAACTAATGGCCTATTTTACAAAATACTTTCAAAACCACACCAAACACCATTTCAAACAAAACAAAGCAAGTGATTGTTGTACCCCAAAATTTTCCCTCTCATTTTTGTCAAGATTCTCCTCACAAGACTTCTTAGACTCAAGACCAAATTAGGGTTTGAGTTTGCACAGGGATTTTTGGAATTTCAATGCCTAATGTTACTTTCATACTTCATGTTGGACTCCTAAGATTGCTCATACCAAGTTTCAAGCCTTGAATCAAATTTTTGCCCAGTCAATTAGACATTTGACCTAAAAATTAGCTGTATTGGGGAAAAAGTCAACCATGGCCAATTTACAGTCAAACCTCATACTTTTTTGATCTAAATCAACATTATAGACTCATATGAACCATTTTATCAAGTTTGGACCACAACTCCTCAAGAAATTTGATTAGATCATCAAAAGGGCAAAATGGTCAAAATTAGGGTTTTGACTGTAGAAGGGAAATTACTGATTTTTAACCTAGCCAATGGCAAATTGGATTCAAGCATGATTTAAAGGACTCAATGTAATCATATTTACCTAATCACAAGGTTCAAAAGATCTCAAATACATTGGATTGACAGATGAATTTTCCAGTCAATTGATCAAAAATCAACTGTACACTGAAAAGTCAAACTTTGACTTTTGGTCAAAATCAAGTGCCAAGGGTCATTTTTCATCAAGATGTGTCAAAAAATGAAACTTTTTCACCAAGAAACCTAATTTTGAAAAATTAGGGTTTAAGTTTGAAAATTTTCATAACTTAGAATTTTTCTAAGTTATGAAAATTTCTTTTTTTTTCCCAACTTTGCCCAACTTTTTCACAATGATGCAATTGGATTCAAAGAAAACTTCCAACTTGAAAATTGTAGTCCTCCACAAAATCTACAACTTTTATTCACAAAGTTTTCCCAAAATATGCTTGGATCTCAAGTTATGATTTTGTGAATAAGGGTCCATGAAACTTTTAACTTAGTGAAATTTTGCCCTAGTTTAGGCAGGATTTTGACCTATCTTCATGGCAACTTTTCACCTAGTTCCAAATGTATTCTCAAAATTCATTTCAATGATGGATTGTAGAGCATGTTACAAGCTTTCCAAAATGTCCAAGAACTCTCCAAGGTCATTTATGGTTAGGGAGAATCGAAGAAAAGAAAATGGCCATTTCTCACTTTTGTCCATGGCATTTTTCACATTGATCAAAGTTGCAAATCAGTTTGGATCATGCTTGAACTTGTTTTACATGACTTAATCCTTTCCACACTCCTTAATTTAATGCAAATACATTGGACAAAGGCTTGATTCTGAGCTTTAGAGCATTATACAAGGGTTTAATCCAAAAATGGCAAAAAGGTTACAATGTTATTTTGATAAAGTTAACTTTTAGCAATTTTGTTTATCTTGAGCATTGGACCCAATCTCTTGCAGCAAACAAAGTCCATGAATATCAGGAAATTGGTACCAACCCTATGCATACCTTGAGCTAGCTTCTACAACCTTGGCCTTTGTCATTTCAACTTTTGCTTCAAAAACAAGAAAGCTTGCAAAAGGTCCACAACTTGAAAATATGATAAAACCAAGTCTTGTAACATTTTCAAACAACCTCATCATATTTTAACAAAGCCAAAACAAGATTGCCAAGCTTCTCAAACACCCTTAAGTTCAAAAACACCAACTTCTGCCCAAAACAGGGCCATCTCTGCAAACACCAAGCCAAAACCAAATTGCCTCGTGCGTTTTGCTTGAAACCAATTCAAACACATTCAATACAATACACCTAAACTGTCCAGGCCCTTACTTTGCAAATGTAACTCCATTTTCACACTTCACCATTTTCATTATGAAGCTTTGCCGGTTGAGTTCTACAAGGAGTTTCAGACCATTTCAAAGCAAACTAAGCATTGGGAAAGGTCAAGGGAACATCAAGCAAGCTCAAAAGTCCTTCAGGCCTCATTCAAAGTTGCTACATTGCCATATTTGAACTTGACTAAACAAGGTAATTTCCAACTTTCTATCTCCTTATTTAGGCATCCTTAGGCTTAGGTTTGTGAAGTAAAAATGTAGTCTTCAATGTGCTTGAGTTGTACATATGCGTAGATTTCATTCATATTAACTGAGCTAGGAGTATTTGATAGTTGAAGTTGCTGAAAAAACTATGTCAAGATTTAGGGCCACTGAAATTCTCTCTGGTCTTTGAGAGTTAGATCAAGTTTTTTATATCATTGAAATCGTGAGTTCACAAGCTACAAGTTTCATGTTGCAAGATTTCATTTTTAAGCACGTATTCAAGAGTTACAGTTTGTACATGGCGCGCGCGTTTTTCTGGTTTGAAGGACAGGGATGAAGTGAGACTGGGCCTGGGCTTGGCTTTCTTGACTATTCACACCCCCTGTTTACTTTCTGCACCCCCTTGGCCCATTTGTTTTTATTTTTGTATTTCTATTTCTATTTTCTGACTTTATTTATTTTTTCTAAACAAATAAAAATCTCAAAAATATTTTCCTTATTTTTTGCATTTTATTTTATTATTTTCATTATTTTTTTGGCATAAAAATAGCTTATTAATAATAATATAACTTATTTTTCCTAAATAAACTTGTAATTAATACAAAAATATTATATATTTTTATTTTTATTATTTATACATATAAAATAATATTTTCTCGCATATTTTATTTTTTAACATTTTTGTATATATTTTTATTTAATTTCTTGTACATAAAAATGAATAAATAAATAATATAGAATATATCTTTTTTTTAAACAAAAATTAGGTTTTTCACCCTTTCAAAAATAATCATTTTTTATTTTCTTAATTTTAGGACATAAATAAATTTATTTTCTCATGCAAAAATTAACACAAAAACATTTTTGCATATTTACAATTTATTCCATATTTAAATATTTGCTTATTTATTTATTTGTACAAATAAATTCAATTTGGTTGTAATAGTAAATTAGGGTTTTATTTTGTGTAAATATCCCCTTATTCAAACTTGTACCCCCTTCCCATAATATTGTGTAATAGTCTAGATTTACTTTACGCATTTATTGCTTTCATATACCATGATAGTAAGAATTAGGGTTTGTATGCAAAAGACCAAAAATTAAAACAAATAGCATGACCTAACACAAGACAAAAATGCATGAAAAATGACAACACAATGCACACAAGCACCCCTAGGGTTTCATCCACTTTGTTGCCTTAAAAATGGCCATGGTATGAATGCTAGGTATCTTGGCAAAACAAAACAAAACAAAAGATCATAGTCCCTCGATGACGTTATCTTGGTTGCCTAAACAAAATGATCTTAAGTCCCTCAAAACTTGCTAAAGATACTTGGCAATATTGTTATCATGGTCATACGATGACCCACGCCCGTCCCGTTTAACATCCAAAGATAGGGTGGTTTACCAAATGCAATGGTAAAACAACAATGTCAAAGGAATAAAAATGTGTAGGAAAGACTTTTGAGTAGGGTAGACAACTCCTAGTTACTTGATCTATTGCAAACCATCCTTTCTATTTTCAAACAAACACACACAATTTCAAAACATTTCCCAACAAACTTTCAAACATTGAAACATTTTTCAAAAGACAAACACCTTTGTATACATTCAAACAAGAATCATTACAAAGGTTTCCTAAACAAAGGCCTCTTTTCAAAATATTTTCAAAACCACACACAAAAAGCACCATTTCAAACAATTGAAAAGCAAAAGCAAGTGATCTAAAACAAGTAACTAAGAGCCCATGGAAAACCATGGATGAAAAGGGTGCTAGCACCTTCCCTTTTCATAATCTACCCCCCGAACCCAAAAAAAATCTCAAAGGTCTTTCTTGTGCTTTTTTACCTTTCCTTTTGAATAAAATAAAAGTCGGTGGCGACTCTTGCTAAACCGCAACATTTGCGAACACAAACGCAAAACCTCAAGTCAGTTCTCCCACTGCATCACAGAACTGGCGACTCTGTTGGGGATGAATATAAAAGTGGGGTTACCTTAGGGTTTTAGATCACCTTTACATGCTTATCTTGCTTGACTTGTATGCTTTACACTTTGGTTCTATTGTTTGGGTTTGAATCCTCTACCCGGATTTGGGAAACATTCATAGGTAAATAACAATACGTTGTGGAAACTATGCGGGGTATACCGACATGGTTGAAGCAATAGCTATATTAGTGCAACATATTTGTGGGTACCGGTAGCCTTTGAGTCAATCAAAGAGAATACGGGGCCGCTGAGTGATGTCATGAAGCACTATGGACTTTTAGAACCTTTACTTGACCAACTTGGCCTTTTAGGATGTAGTGAGATGTCCGGCTTTGGTGTAGTCCGAAGTTGGTAGATACTCGATACTACACTCATTGAGGGTTGTTTTCTTGGAATATTTCGGTCGCTTGTAAAGTGGATAAACTGAAACAATGAACATAGAAAATAATCCAGTGATATTGAGCTCCTTAGAACCCGGTTACTATTTTTAGGACAGGTTGAGCCAACTAAACTTCAAGAGGGTACTTACCTATGAAACCCCATGCAAGCCTGAAACTAGGAACTTGTGTGATTTGTTTGTACATATATACTTGTGTATAACATCATGGACATCATGAAGCATCATATGCATCCACTAACCATTTCAAGGATTTGGACTTTCATCTTTGTTCCTGTTTTGTAGGTAATGGATTCACTTCGCAGGAAAACTATCCAAGTCAACCTTGTAAGAATTCCTCCTCAATTCAAGGAGCTAGCTTCAAGGATTCCTGAGAATTCTCCATTCACCGAAAGACATGGTCGTCTTCTCAACTTAGTCACTGTCAATACTGAGGAGGATATGCTGAAAGTTCTCTTCCAGTTCTTTGACCCTTTGCATCATTGCTTTACATTTCCTGACTACCAACTTGTGCCTACTTTGGAGGAATTTTCTCAACTCTTGAGTATTCCTATTCTCTATCAACTACCCTACAACTGTACGAAAAGAGATCCAAAGACTGAAGATGTTGCTCAAGCCTTACACTTGCAACCACCTGATATCATAGGCCATTGGGAAACTAGAAGTGGTGTCAAGGGCTTCTTGTCAAAGTTCCTGTTTGAGAAAGCTCAAGAATGCTGGAATTCTCTAGACCTGCAAGCTTTTGAGGAGATTGTAGCTCTTCTCATCTATGGGATGGTCTTGTTCCCTAACCCTGATCAACTCATAGATGTGAATGCTGTCAAAATCTTCATGGCTCGCAACCCAGTGCCTACATTGCTTGGGGATATCCTCCACTCTTTTCACACTCGTACAATGAGGAAAATAAGTGTTCTCATGTGTTGCACTCCTCTACTGGCAAGATGGTTTATTTCTCATCTTCCCCAATCAGTTTTAAAGAATGAGAAAGGTTTGAGGTGGTCACAATGATTGATGACTCTTACGTATTCAGATGTTCTTTGGTGTTCTCGATCCAGAGAAAATGTTATCATCATCGACCATTGTGGGGAATTCCCTAATGTCCCTCTACTTAGTATTAGGGGAGGCATCACCTACAACCCTTTCTTGGATCTGAGACAGTTCAGGTATGCCCGAAGGGATGGCCCACATGACATGCTGATTCCAGACTTGGTTTTCTACTTCGACAACGATGATCAAGGACTTTGACAAAGGTTCATTCGAGCTTGGAGAATGCCCAACAAGGTGGACAGTAAGACCTTGGGACACAAGAATTCCATCCCTCTTGAGCCTTACCTCAAGTGGGTACGGACCCGCGCCCAAAGTCTTATGATGCCTTACCCCTACATTCGCCCTGTGATTAAAGAGCCTGTTATGGAAGGAGAGGTTCCATACACCCTCCTACATCCTAACATGCCAACATCACTAGAAGATTTACAAAGGAGTTGGATACAGCTCAAGGGAGAGCGCGATACTTTTGAAGCCCAATTCTACGCAAGCGAGAAAAAGGTTTTGGAACTCACTCGTCAACTTCACGAAGAGCAGACTCTCAACACCTACATTGCACCAAAGAGGATGCGCAACGTCTTTTTACCTTAGAATTTTGTATTATTTTGCCCATGGGGCATTGATGTACTAACAAATTCTATCTTATTAATATGACGTGTGTTCTTTTTTGTTTTAAAACAAATTTTAATTTCTGAATCCTTGAATGCATTACATGAATACATATCATTCATCATATGCATAAAAAGGTCTTCACACCAGGTTTCCTTATCTCTCTGTTGTTTATTTCAGCAAGATGGATATTGAGCAGACGGTTAAAGACTTACAAGCGCAGAATTCACAGTTCCAACAGCTATATCTGACCTTGGCTAAGGGGCAGGAGGAGATCAAAACTCCACTGGAAAAGGAAAAGGAGAAAAAGAAGAAGAAGAGGGCTGGTGTGGCTACCATGGGTAGAAGATTTGAAGGTCAAGCTAGAAGGGTCCTGGATTTCCCCTCAACATCTGATGAAGGGGTGAGAAAGGGTAAAAAGACTGCAGTGCCATCTGACTCTGAGGAAGAAGAGGAGGAGGATGAAGACTATTCTGAACAGCAGTACCCTCTTGTAGATGACAAATACAAGAATCTGGAAGAGCGTCTAGCTGCCATGGAGATACAAAGAGTGCCTGGGCTGGACTTTGAGGATTTAGGGTTGGTCTCTAGAATAGTAATCCCTCTGAAATTCAAAGTGCCTCTTTTTGCTAAATACGATGGGTTGTCTTGCCCGAAGATGCACCTGCGATCTTACGTCAGGAAAATCTAACCACATTCTTCTGACAAAGACCTGTGGGTTCATTTCTTCCAGGACAGTTTATCGGGGACGCAGGTGGATTGGTTTTACCAGTTGGAGAGGTCTGATGTGCATAATTGGGAGGATTTGGCGGCCGCCTTCTACAAACAATATCAATATAATACGGACTTAGCACCAACCCGTACTGAATTATAGAGTATGGGCATGGTCTCAAATGAAGGTTTCAAAGAGTATGCCCAGAAATGGAGAGACTTGGCGGGACGAGTACAACCACCTATATCTGAGAGGGAATTAGTAGATATGTTCTTGGGTACACTTTCAGGCCCTTTTTTCAATCACCTGATTGGAAGTTCGTCTCCGGGGTTCACCGAGTTAATTCTAACTGGTGAAAGAGTTGAAGCCGGCATAAAGAGCGGGAAAATTCAAAAAGATACACCTGCTTCCGCTGCCATCAAAAATACTTTTCCAGCAAAGAAAGAAGTCTCAGCTATCTACTCCCAAAGAGGTCAAGGAAGAGTTGAGCGTCGGCCAGCGGTGGGGGCCGTAATGATTCAGAAGTCTGCAGCTGATCAACCTAGAAACAATTAACCTATAACCAACCAAGCAAGGGTGGAAAGGCCTGCACAACAATTCACCCGGATAAACATGACTCCTTCTACGGTTCTACCCCATCTCTTGAAGTTAAACCTTGCCAGTTTGAGGGAGGCCCCTAAAAACCCTAACACTTCGTCACCACACTACCATCCCAATGCCAAGTGTGCTTATCATTCAGACAGCCTGGGGCACGACACCAACAATTGTTGGGCCCTCAAGAATAAGATTCAGGATTTGATAGACGCTAAAGAAGTTGAATTCAACGCCCCTGAAAAGTCGAATGTGATCTCTGCTCCAATACCAAAGCATGGCCACAATGCCCATGTTGTTGAAGAGGATCTATTTGTTGCTACTGTTGATGATTTGATGACTCTGCTACCGATAATCAAGCTGAATTTGTTGAAGGCTGGGATTTTCCCAGGTTGTGAAGAAGATTGCTGCTTTTGTTCATCCTTACCAACCGACTGTCCATTGTTGAAGTTAGGCATCCAGCGCCTAATGGATAACCAAGAAATCCTTTTTGAAAAGACTCCTGTTACACCGACTCCTGTCAATGATATTTCAATAATTACCATATCCGCCAATCTTTCCAAGGTCTCCAAAAGACCTGTTAAGATTACATCCACTCCGAAGATTTCACCTTTAAAGATAACCATGCCGGGGCCCGTCCCGTATAAGTCCGACAAATCAATGTCGTGGAACTATGGTGGAGAAATATACTACCACGATGTTAAACAAATTGAATTAACTGAAGAGAGTTCTGATGAAGAGACTTCCGACATTGGAAAGATTGTCGGAACAAGCAAAATCACCTGCAATGGAAGAATTTTCTCTCCGGAGATTGCCCCTCCAAAGGCAATCTTCGGACCCTCAGCTGCTCCTAAGGTTACCCCTGTACCGGTAAACATATCTGCAAGAACTCCAATTATTGAAGAGATTGTAACTCCTGTGGTTGTCCCCTCTGCTGCTGCTGATGATAGAGGGAAAGGGATCTAAGAAGAGCCCGTCAGGACGAGGGCTCAGCCGTTGATTATCCCTGAAACCTCTCAAAAAGAAATGGAAGAGATTTTGGAAATAATCAAGAAAAGCGATTACGATGATGTGGAGCAACTGGGGAAAACCCCCTCAAAAATCTCTATGTTGGCCCTGCTGATTTGCTCAGAAGCTCATGCTAAATCTCTGATCAAATTTTTGAAGACGGCCCACGTGCCACAGGAAACCTCCGCGGATCAGTTCCAAGAATGTGTAGCTAGCTTAACAGCAGACAATGGTCTAGGATTCTCCGATGTTGATCTAACAATCAAAGGGAGAAAACATAATGACGCTTTGCATGTATCGGTGGAATGTGAAGATGTGAAAAACACAAGAAGTGGGGTTGAATTGTTAAAACTTGAAATCAAATGCAGACAACACGTTATTTTTATCCTGGTTCATTTGATCTCAAACTACTCCAGTCCACCCGTCAAGGTGATTTCGCCTCTCTCCAACGAGGTCTTAATCCACTATATTCAACTGAATACAAAACTGCTTTAACAACTGCTAAAGCCTTCTTGAGTCTAACCACATACCGGTTTCTCAAGGAAATTCTTTTACAGACAAATGAACAAAATGTGTGTTTAATGTTTTCTGGAAAAACTATATATCACAACTGTGATGTTACACAAAATTAAGCTTGATTAAAAACTAGATTGCTAGAGCTATAGAGTAAGCGCTTGAGAGCTGTAGCAAATAGTATGAGTGAGGACGAAGATGATTGGCTTATGCGTATGTGCGTGAAAGAGTATTGTAGAGTATTATCAAGTATTAGCCATTTATTTTCTCACTGATTTGTTTAAATATCCTTGGAATAGATACGTTGCTGTCCATAATTCCATTTCAATGCTCATAACGTTCTTTCCATTTTGAGAAGATCTTTGTCTTGGAATAATGTCGTTGGTAATTAATCTGCCTTGAATGCAGTAACGTTGACACTTCAGAAAGTTCTGCTTGATGACAATCAGAGTGTTCTTGGCTTTAGCTTATTCTGGCGCTTCTGAGTGCTGATGACATAGTTAGGATCTTGATCAGAGCCAAAGTATGTTAAGCGCAGATTCTGTTCATCAGGCTTCAGCGTAGCACATGATTGATCTTCTGATGCTGATGTTGATACTGATGTTCTGATGCTGATTCCATCAGAGTTTCCTGTAAATACACAACATAATTTTAAGTAGCATCTATGTCTCATATAAAACTCATAATTCATTTAATCTTGTATTTTGTTATCATTAAAACTCTAACTGAGGGTTGTAGAATCAAACTATGTTCTAACAATCTCCCCCTTTTTGATGATGACAAAAACTAGATTTTTTCAATTAAAATAAAATGATGAAAGTATAAGAGTTTAAGGATAGAGAGGAAACGGTATCAGAGATAATCAGATAATGAGTAAAAGGTATCAGAGCTAAGAGGGTGAGGAAAAAAGTATCAGAGTAATGATGACAAAAACTCCCTCTGAGTTGATTATTTCCCTTTGATTCCTTGAGACCTTGAGCATCAGAACTTTACTTGAACTTTCTTTGAGCATCAGAGTGTTACTTCATCAGAGTCTTGTACCTGTAAGCTTTTCAGAACAGCAAGTATATAAGGATGTTAGAATGTTTGAGACTTATGTCTCAGTAATCCGTTATTGAAAAATATCATTCTTTCTCCCCCTTTTTGTCAGTTATCAAAAAGCATAAATAATCAGAGTTTAAAATGATCAGATCAAAACACGTTTGTATTAAAACAGAAGCAATGATAGTTTAGAACAAGTAGAAATATTACAAAAAAACATGTAAAGAAAACAGGGAAAACATAAGAAAAAATATAAGAAGAAGGAGGAAGTCGTGTGAAGAGTGTTTAAATATATTTCGAAAAGTTTTTGAAAACATAAACGCTTAAGAGAGAGAAATAAATCATGATTAATAACATTTAATGATAGCTGATTTTAGGGGATTTCAGAAAGATACTTAAACGGTTACCAGTGACATGTGTCTCAATGCATCCAATCAGCGCTTTGCCTTTTCAGAAGCGTGAACGCGTGTTCAGCCTCGGGAAGCAGTTGATGACTGGATGACACTTGTTTGCTTGAGTGAACAGCACATCTATCCTTGAACCAAAACACTCAGATCTTCATGGATAGATTCTGATACAATCTGCATTTCTAAAATTCTGAAGGAGGATTGATCAGAAGTTCACAGAGAAATAAAAATAATTCTGAAGGTTAATATATAAAATTAAAATAGTTTTATTCTGGACAGAGCTTTATGCTGAGATGATTCAGAATGAAGTTGAACCTATCTTCAGAAAGTGGTTTTGTAAAGATATCAGCCCATTGATGGTCTGTATCAATAAATTTTAAGTTTAAGATTCCTTTCTGAATATAGTCCCTAATAAAATGATGTTTTATTTCTATATGCTTAGCCCTAGAATGCAAAATTGGATTTCTACTTAAGCAAATAGCAGAGGTGTTATCACAGAGGATAGGAATGTTACTCTCATATATCTAGAAGTCCTCAAGTTGACTTTTCATCCAGAGCATTTGTGTGATGCATCCAGCTGCTGCTATGTATTCAACTTCTGCTATTGATAGAGCAATGGTGGATTGTCTTTTGCTGGACCAAGAGATCAAATTTTCTCCCAGAAACTGACAGCTTCCAAAAGTGCTTTTATGCTCTACTCTGTCTCCAGCAAAGTCAGCATCACAGTATCCTACTAAGCTGTAATCACTAGATTTTCTATAAAACAGACCCAGATTAGTAGTACCTTTAAGATACTTGAAAATTCGCTTAACAGCTGTTAAGTGAGATTCTCTAGGATCTAATTGGAATCTTGCACAAATGCATACACTGAATAAAATATCAGGCCTTGAAGCTATAAGATAAAGAAGAGAACCAATCATACCTCTGTAGACCTTCTAGTCTACATTTTTGCTTACCTCTTCTCTCTCCAGAATGCACGTGGGATGCATTGGAATCTTTGATGGCTTACATTCTGAGAGATCAAATTTCTTCAGAAGTTCTCTGACATATTTGCTCTGATGAATGTAAGTTCCTTCTGGGGTTTGATTGATCTGAATGCCCAGAAAGAATTTCAGTTCCCCCATTAGGCTCATCTCAAATTCTGCCTGTATACACTTAGCAAACTCTCTTCCCAAAGAAGATTTAGTAGATCCAAAAATTATATCATCAACATAAATCTGACAGACTAAGATGTCATTCTTAACTGTCTTACAGAATAAGGTTGTGTCCACTTTCCCTCTGGTGAATTCCTTTTCTAACAGGAAGTTACTCAGTCTTTCATACCAAGCTCTGGGAGCTTGTTTCAGACCATACAGTGACTTCTTTAGTTTGAAAACATATTCTGGATTTTTTGAACTTTCAAAACCAGGGGGTTGGTGCACATATACCTCTTCTTCTATATAGCCATTTAAGAATGCACTCTTGACATCCATCTGATACAGAGTGATGCCTTTATTAACAACAAAAGAAATTAAAAGTCTGATAGATTCTAACCTGGCGACTGAAGCAAAGGTTTCTGTATAGTCTATCCCCTCTTGCTGACTATAACCTTGTTCTACCAATCGTTCCTTGTTTCTGATGACTTCTCCTTGTTCATTCAGTTTGTTTCTGAACACCCATTTAGTTCCAATGACGTTGAATCCTTTTAGTTTAGGAACTAGATCCCATACGTCATTCCTAGTGAATTGATTCAGCTCCTCTTGCATTGCTAGAATCCAATCATTGTCCAGAAGTGTTTTATCAATTGTTGATGGTTCAATTAGAGAAACAAGTCCCATGGGGGATTCTTTAAAGTTTCTGAAGCTGGCTCTTGTTCTGATTGGATCTTCCTTTCTTCCTAAGATAGTTTCCTCAGGGTGATCCATGCTACTTCTGGATGGTCTTTTCTGAGGTGGATCAACAGAAGATGCTGGATTTCTTGCAGTGCCTCTTTCTGATGTTGAGGGAGTGTCTCTGTTAAGAGCTTCTGATGACTTGTCTTCAGAACCTGTGAATTCAACTTCCATACCTGCAAGTAATTCATTCTGCTTTGACTTTTGAGAGTCAAGCTTATCATCAAAATGAACACTGATTGATTCTTCCACAATCTATGTTTTTGTATTATATACTCTGTACCCTCTTGAGCGTTCAGAGTATCCTAACATAATACACTTCTGTGCTTTAGAGTCAAACTTGTTCAAATAATTTGTAGTATTCAAAATAAAGCAGGTACATCCAAATGGATGAAAATATGAAATGTTGGGCTTTCTGTTCTTCCATAATTCATATGGAGTCTTTTCCAGAATAGGTCTTATAGAGATTATATTCTGAATGTAGCACGTTGTGTTTATTGCCTCTGCCCAGAAGATCTTAGCAATGTTAGTCTCGTTGATCATGGTTCTGGCCATTTCTTGCAATGTTCTGTTCTTTCGTTCTACAAC
Source organism: Vicia faba (assembly GCA_948472305.1). Lineage (NCBI taxonomy): Eukaryota > Viridiplantae > Streptophyta > Magnoliopsida > Fabales > Fabaceae > Vicia > Vicia faba. Next base: position 1,308,746,805 of record OX451738.1, on the reverse strand, counting down.
TCCATTTTGCTGGGGAGTTCTAGGACAAGAGAAATCATGCAGAATGCCTTTGTCATTAAAAAATGATTCAAAATATTTGTTTTTAAACTCTCCACCATGATCACTTCTGACTTTGACGATTCTAAGATGCTTTTCATTCTGAACTTGGTTACAGAAGGTAACAAACACAGAGTGTCACTCGTCCTTGTGTCTTAAGAACTTTACCCATGTCCATCTGCTATAGTCATCTACGATTACTAACCCATACTTCTTGCCACTGACTGAAGCAGTTTTAACTGGTCCAAATAAGTCAATATGCAGAAGTTCTAATGGCTTAGAGGTGGAAACAACGTTTTTAGATTTGAAAGCTGGTTTTGCAAACTTACCTTTCTGACATGCTTCACACAGAGCATCCGAATTGAACTTCAGGTTAGGAAGTCCTCTAACCATATTGAGTTTGTTAATCTGAGATATTCTTCTCATACTAACATGCCCCAATCTTCTGTGCCAGATCCATTGCTCTTTGTTAACAGACAGAAGACACTTTACATTCTGACTTTTCAGTTCAAAAAGTTTGATTTTGTAAATGTTGTTTCTCCTCTTTCCATTAAATAGGATAGTCCCATCTTTCTGACTAACAGCTTTACATGAATTTTGATTAAAGATTATATCATAACCGTTATCACTTAATTGACTTATGGATAACAGGTTATGCATTAATCCATCTACTAATAAAAAATTACTTATAGAGGGAAGATTTCCGTTACCTACTGTTCTAGAGCCAATGATCTTTCCCCTCTGATTGCCTCCAAAGCCTACATGGCCTCCAGGCTTAAGTTCCAGGCTTTGGAACATATGCCTTCTTCCCGTCATGTGTCGTGAGCAGCCAGAGTCCAGGTACCATGACTGGTGTTTCTGCTTTGCTGCTAAAGATATCTGCAACATGTATTATTTTATCCTTAGGTACCCATATTTTCTTGGGTCCTGATTTGTTAGTTTTACCAAAACTCTGGTTGAATTTTGGTTTGACAGAATAATTACTATTGGTATATTTAATGTCGTGTGTGTGCCCATATACAAAGTGTGAATTAAGAGGAGTTCGTTTAATAACTAAATCCATGGCATTATTTGGTGTAGGTACCTTACCTTGGTATCCTATTCCTTTTCTGCCATTTCTGCTAACTCCATAGATCATTGAAGCCATTTTGCTTCTATCTATGCTTTTAGCTAGAAACTTCTGAAAGTTGTGATCATACTCCTTGATGATCTCATCAGCACTGCTGGGAGTTTCAGGGATTGTTTCCTTCTGAGAGTTTTGTAAAATATTTTCTAATTTTGAAATTTTATTTTTCAACTCAGAATTCTCCAATGTGAGACTCTTAGTTTTATCAGAGTCAGAAGCAAGATTCCTTTTCAGGTTTCTGAATTTGACTCTGATCTGCTGATATCTTTCCAGAATCTCATTAAGGCTTTCAGCAAGTTCAGCCTTAGTAAAATTAATAGCAAAGTCAGGAAATACCTCTTCTGTGTATGATTCAGAGTCTAATTCAGAAGCTTCATTGTCTTCTGATATGTTTTCCATTAGAGCTATGTTTGCTCTCTCATCGTCTGATTCTGAGTCATCTTCAGATGTGTCAGAGTCATCCCATGTAGCCATGAGACTTTTCTTCTTTTCCTTGCCAAACTTCTTTTTGGGCTTTTCCCTCTGAAGCTTTGGGCAATCACTCTTATAGTGTCCTTGCTCGCTGCATTCATAGCAGATTATGTCTTTGTTGTTTGGCTTTCTGCTTCCTGAAGAGCCTTCAGATCTTCTGTATCTAGAGTAGGATTTTGACCTTTCTGTATCTGGAGGAAGATTCGTTCTGATTCTCAGATCTTCTGGGATTACTGGACATTCTTTGCCTCTGCTTCCACAGTTGGTTCACCCTTCTAGAGAGGAGAGACAGTTCATCTTCTTCTGATGAGGACCCATCAGAGGTTTCTTCAGCAGCCTGCAAAACTTTGGAGTCAGATTTTCTGTTAGATTTCAAAGCTAATAGCTTACCTTGCTTTTGAGGTTCATCATCTTATAGCTCTATCTCGTGACTTCTGAGGGAGCTGACAAGTTCCTCCAGAGAGATTTTGTTGATATCTTTAGCTAGCTTCAGCGCTGTGACCATTGGCCTCCACTGTTTTGGAAAGCTTCTGATGATCTTCTTAACATGATCAACAGTTGAATACTCTTTGTCCAGAACTTTGAGACCAGCAACCAGAATCTGAAATCTTGAGAACATTATTTCAATGGATTCACTTTCTTCCATCTTGAATGCCTCATACTTCTGAATGAGTGCAAGAGCTTTAGTTTCTTTAACTTGAAGGTTGCCTTCGTGCGTCATTCTCAGAGAGTCAAACATATTCTTTGCAGTGTCTCTGTTTGATATCTTTTCATATTCAGAGTAAAAGATAGCACTGAGAATAATTGTTCTGGCATTGTGATGGTTTTTGAAATCACGCTTTTGTTGATCAGACATTGCTTTCCTCTCAATCTTCTGACCACTTGCGTTCACAGGGTGCATGTATCCATCAGTCACCATATCCCACAGATCAACATCATGGGTTAGAAAGAAGCTTTCAATTCTGTCTTTCCAGTAATCAAAGTTCTCTCCATCAAAGACTGGAGGTTTGCCACTGAATCTGTCTCTTTCTTCATTGTTGTCATTGCTGATGTTTTGATGTGGTCCTACCATTGTGTTTTTCTAACGCTGGATCTTGTACTGACACAGTTAAGTGTTATGAACTCAGAACCAGGTGCTCTTATACCAATTGAAGATGTGAAAAACACAAGAAGAGGGGGTTGAATTGTTAAAACTTGAAATCAAATGCAGACAACACGTTATTTTTATCCTGGTTCATTTGATCTCAAACTACTCCAGTCCACCTGTCAAGGTGATTTCGCCTCTCTCCAACGAGGTCTTAATCCACTATATTCAACTGAATAAAAAACTGCTTTAACAACTGCTAAAGCCTTCTTGAGTCTAACCACATACCGATTTCTCAAGGAAATTCTTTTACAGACAAATGAACAAAATGTGTGTTTAATGTTTTTTGAAAAAACTATATATCACAACTGTGATATTACACAAAATTAAGCTTGATTAAAAACTAGATTGCTAGAGCTATTGAGTAAGCGCTTGAGAGCTGTAGCAAACAGTATGAGTGAGGACGAAGATGATTGGCTTATGCGTATGTGCGTGAAAGAGTATTGTAGAGTATTATCAAGTATTAGCCATTTCTTTTCTCACTGATTTGTTTAAATATCCTTGTAATAGATACGTTGCTGTCCATAATTCCATTTCAATGCTCATAACGTTCTTTCCATTTTGAGAAGATCTTTGTCTTGGAATAATGCGGTTGGTAATTAATCTGCCTTGAATGCAGTAACATTGACACTTCAGAAAGTTATGCTTGATGACAATCAGAGTGTTCTTGGCTTTAGCTTATTCTGGCGCTTCTGAGTGCTGATGACATAGTTATGATCAGAGTCAGAGTATGTTAAGCGCAGATTCTGTTCATCAGGCTTCAACGTAGCACATGATTGATCTTCTGATGCCGATGTTGATACTGATGTTCTGATGCTGATTCCATCAGAGTTTCCTGTAAATACACAACATAATTTTAAGTAGCATCTATGTCTCATATAAAACTCATAATTCATTTAATCTTGTATTTTGTTATCATCAAAACTCTAACTGAGGGTTGTAGAATCAAACTATGTTCTAACAGAATGCAGAGGGACTACTCTAGCACACGTCCTGGTAGACACTAATTCTTCGCTGAATGTCTTGCCAAAGAAAGCCTTGGATAGACTGGATTATGAAGGCCTAACTTTGAAGGCCAGCAACATCATTGTCAGAGCCTTTGACGGTTCTAAAAGGATGGTCCACGGGGAGGTGGACATCCCAATTAAAGTGGGAACTGAAACTTTCAACTCCACATTCTATGTGATGGACATCCGTCCCTCCTATTCTTGCCTGTTGGGAAGACCTTGGATTCACCATGTTGGAGCCGTCACTTTTACTCTGCATCAAATGCTCAAGTACCCTGTCCAGGGGAAAATTATAACTGTTCATGGTGAAAAGGAATACATGATAAGCCATCTAAATTCTTTCCGCTATGTAGAATTGGATGGCGAATTCATCGAAACCCCCTTTCAGCATTTTGAAGAGGTAGCTCAGGAGATTGCGGCAACAAAGACAGTGTCTTCTGTACCCGTGGTTACCAGACCTCCGCCTAGGATGTCGTCTCTCAAAGATGCAAAGGCTGTGATTGAAGAAGGATGAAGCACAATCTGGGGGAAACTTCCAGACTTTCCCTTTAAATTAGATAAATTCGGCTTGGGTTTCACTTCGGCTAGTCAGAAGGATGTGCGTCGCTCCCGTTCCGGAGGGCCACCAGTGAAGATCACCCATCATGGAGTCAACGCTTTGGAAGATAGTGAAGAGGAGAGCGACTTGGAAGACTGGATTTTACCTACTGTTGACGGAGGACTGTGCAACTGGGAGGCAAAAGACTTTGTTCCGATTACTTTCATAAATCAGTAATTTATCTTTCAAACATTTCTGTTGGTTTGTAATAATTCTTGAATAATTTGTACACTTTTAACCTTGTGCCTTACCCGAGGCACATAGGTCCATTTGTAAGGGTTTGATTTTTCATCTTCATATGCCATTTTAATGAATCATGGACGTTTTCATATATAAACTTTTGTGTTCACTGTCTTTCTTTTTACATTTTTATTTGTTTAAAGGTGGCTATCCCTTACACACACCCACACTCACAATTGCAGGTACCCTTCCATTCCGGATTCCATGGGTAACAATTCTGCTATGGCCTTCAGTGACTCTGAAGATCTGGTCTACCATGCCGAATACGAAGGTGAGGAAGATTGTGAGGTGCCGGGAGAATTGGCTAGACTGCTACAACAGGAAGAAAGGGCTATTCTACCTCATGAGGAGCTGTTAGAGACAATCAACTTGGGTACTGAGGAAGACAGAAAAGAAGTCAGAGTGGGTGCCAACCTAGAGCCAAGTGTCAAAGAGCGCTTAATTCAGCTATTGAATGAATATGTTGAGATCTTCGCCTGGTCATACGAAGACATGCCGGGACTCGATACAGACATTGTGGTACACCGTCTACCCACAAGAGAAGACTGTCCACCAGTTAAACAGAAAGCCCGCCGCATGAGGCCCGACATGTCTGAAAATATCAAAGCAGAAGTTATGAAGCAGTTTAATGCTGGATTTCTTGCTGTTACTTCCTATCCACAATGGGTTGCTAACATTGTGCCCGTACCTAAGAAGGACGACAAAGTGAGAATGTGCATGGATTACTGAGACTTAAACAGGGCCAGCCCTAAAGATGACTTTCCACTTCCGCACATCGATATCTTGGTTGACAATACAGCTCAACACAAGGTATTTTCTTTCATGGACGGATTCTCGGGCTATAACCAGATCAAAATGGCCCCTGAGGACATGGAGAAAACTACTTTTGTTACACAGTGGGGTACGTTCTGCTACAAAGTGATGTCATTCGGTCTGAAGAATGTCGGGGAAACCTATCAACGCGCCATGGTAGCTTTGTTTCATGATATGATATATCATGAGATAGAGGTCTACGTAGATGACATGATATCCCAATCAAAAACTGAAGAAGAACACCTCGACCACCTGCAAAAGCTGTTTGTTAGGCTGAAGGAGTACAAGCTCAGACTGAGCCCGGACAAGTGCACTTTCGGAGTCCGGTCCGGTAAACTCTTGGGTTTCGTTGTCAGCAACAAGGGCATCGAGGTTGATCCTGCCAAAGTCAAAGCTATACAAGAAATTCCTGCTCCTCGCACTAAGAAGGAGGTCAGAGGTTTCTTGGGATGCCTAAACTACATTGCAAGGTTCATTTCTCACCTAACATCTACCTGTGAACCAATCTTAAAGTTGTTGAAGAAAGAGCAGGTAGTTAAATGGAATGATGACTGTCAAGTTGCTTTCGATAAAATCAAGGAGTATTTGCTAGAGCCTCCTATCTTGATGCCACTCGTCGAAGGAAGGCCGCTAATCATGTATCTGACTGTCCTAGAGAATTCAATGGGGTGCGTACTGGGCCAACATGACGAGTCTGGCCGAAAAGATCATGCCATTTATTACCTTAGCAAAAAGTTTACCGACTGTGAGACCCGATAATCACTGCTCGAGAAAACTTGCTGCGCTTTGGTATGGGTTGCTCGCCGGCTAAGGCAGTACATGTTGACTCATACCACTTTGCTAATATCTAAGATGGATCCGATCAAGTATATCTTTGAGAAGCATGCTTTATCTGGAATAATCGCTAGATGGCAGATGATCCTAACGAAATACGACATACAGTACACGACCCAAAAAGCTATAAAGGGGAGTGTGCTAGCCGATCATCTGGCCCATCAAGCTGTCGAAGATTACCAATCAATGAGGTTTGACTTCCCCGACGAGGATATCATGACATTGGACAACATTGAAGACGTCAAACCATATGACGAACCTGAACAAGGATCCCGATGGACCCTGTACTTTGATGGTGCTTCCAACGCACTTGGCAATGGTATCGGCGCAATAATCATCTCCCCAGAAGGTTTCCATACACCTTTCACAGCCAAACTTTGCTTTAACTGCACCAACAACATGGCCGAGTATCAAGCTTGTATATTTGGTATCAAGGCTGCCATTGACTTGGGAATTAAATCTTTTATTTTATTTGGGGACTCAGCTTTGGTTATCAGTCAAATCAAAGGAGAGTGGGATACTAAGCATCCAAATCTCATCCCTTACAAAGAACATGTCTTGACATTGTTACCACATTTCGAGCAGATTACCTTCGAGCACTTCTCGCGAGAAGAAAATCAGCTAGCAGATGCTCTAGCTACAATGTCATCCATGTTTAAACTTAACTGGGATAATGAGGCTCCCCAAATCACCATTGAACTGATGGACGAACCTGCACATTGTCACGAGATTAATATCGAAGAAGTAGTGGACCGACCTTGGTTTCACGAAGTCAAAAGGTATCTCGAGGCTCAAGAATACCCTGAAGGAGCTTCAGTCAATGACAAAAAGTTCTTGAGGAGATTCTTAGCTAAGTTCTTCCTGAGCAATGGTATCATATACAAGCGCAATCATGATTGCATTCTGCTCCTTTGTATGGACAAGATTGAAGCTGAGCAGATCATGGATGAATTGCACAATGGTACCTTTGGCACTCACTCTAGCGGACATACGATGGCTAAAAAGATTCTACGAGCAGGCTATTACTGGTCTACCATGGAAGCTGACTGCTATCAACATTCTAGGACTTGTCACAAATGTCAAATCTATGGGGACAAGGTACATATACCTCCAGTTCCTCTCAATGTCTTAACAGCTCCTTGGCCATTTGCAATGTGGGGAATCGATATGATTGGAGAGATCAAGCCTACAACATCCAATGGACACCGTTTCATTCTGGTGGCCATTGACTACTTTACCAAGTGGGTTGAAGCAGCCTCCTTCGCATCCATCACAAAGAATGTGGTTTCCCGCTTCATCAAGCAGAACCTCATTTGCCGGTACGGCATCCCCGAAAGGATCATCACTGACAACGGTACAAACCTCAACAATACTATGATCATCGCCTTGTGTGAGCAGTTCCAGATTTAACATCACAATTCATCTCCCTATCGGAAAAAGATGAACGGTGTTGTCGAAGCTGCGAACAAAAATATCAAGAATATCATACAAAAGATGACAGTCACCTACAAGGACTGGCATGAGATGCTACCGTTTTCTCTTCACGGGTACCGTACCACGACACACACATCAACTGGGGCAACACCCTATTCTTTGGTATATGGCATGGAAGCTGTTTTACCTATCGAGGTTCAGATTCCCTCCTTGAGAATCATGAAAGATGCTGGTTTGAGTGAAGACGATTGGATTCAGACCCGACTTGATCAACTTAACTTGATTGACGAAAAGCGACTTACTGTTATTTGCCATGGTCAGGCGTATCAAAAACGGATGATCAAGGCATTCAACAAGAAAGTCAGAAGCCAAGTATATCAAGTCGGGGATCTTGTAATCAAGCGGATCATCTTGCCGCAAAGTGATCCTAGGGGCAAATGGACTCCTATCTACGAAGGACCATTTGTAATCAAAAACAACTTTTCTGGTGGGGAAATGATATTAACCACCATGCACGGTGACGACCTGCCGCACCCTGCGAACGCAGACATAGTTAAAAGATACTATGCATAAATGACCCGGCAAGTCGAAAACCCGAAAGGGCGACTTGGGCAAAAAAGGGCATCCCGGTGAATCGAAAACCCGAAAGGGCAGTTCAGGCAAAAGTTAAGGATAAATAAAAAAATCTGTACACCCGGCAAGTTGAAAACCCGAAAGGGAGACTTGGGCAAAAAAGGGTTTCCCGGTGGACTGAAAACCCGAAAGGGCGGTCCAGGCAAAAGTTACGGAATTAAAGCGTATGACTATGTCTCGTCGGATCACTTTAAGGACAATCTCTTCACAGACAAGCTCTGGGCTTCTGATCAACTCAGTCATCTTCAGACAAAGCAACAAATGGACAAGATATTCAGAGTTACGAAGGCTATAGCAGAATGGGAACCCCATGGAGTTATCACACATAGCCATCTTTCTTTGTATAAATTTTTCTCATTTTTATGACAACGTTCTCTTACTAGGATGTCTGTCTCCTTTGTACAAAATACTTATACAAAGTCAATACAAAGATACTTCAAAGTGCAGAAAGCTATTCGCCTTTTCTTCTTTTTTTACACTTGTGTTTTATTTGAAAACGTCCAATGATTTATTAATGAGCATATGCATTTGAATATAATCACTATTTACAAATAAACAAAATGGGAAAGAATAATTACTGACAGGTTGAAAGTATAGGAAAACGTCTTTAGGCTATTCTAGGAAAAATCCCCTGCAATACATCATCTAGATCCCCAGCGGAGCTAAAACCTTGAAATGCATATCCCCGACGGAGTTATTATTTCAAATCTTTAATTCCCATAAGAGTTAAAACTCCAAACTCCCAATCCCCAGCGGAGTAAAAACTTTGAACTACAGATTCCCAGCAGAGATGAAACCTTCTTCCCCAGTCAAGTCAAAGTTTCCAACTATCAATCCCCAGCGGGAACCATTCAGTTTTCCCAAAATTTCTCAGCAAGTTGTCTTAAAGTCTGAGAATCAACCAGATAACAGTTAACTTTTGTCTTATCCCCAAGCTAGGATAATTCCCCAGTAGATTGGCATACAACCCAAACTCCTGAACTTTTTCCAAACAGGAATAAGCTTTTTGCCCCGGAGTCCTGAACTTACTCTCCAGCAGTAAGCGTTCTTCCCCACAGAATTTTTACTCCCCAACAGAATGAAGATTCTCATTCTTGATTCCCCAGTGAAGTTGCGAGAGTCTTCATTACTCCCCAGCATGAATTTGTCAGAATTTTATTCCCCTGCAGATCAAGATTCTCATGCTTGATTCCCCGCAGAAGCCATCAGAGTCTTCCTTATTTTCCAGCAGATTAAGGTTTTTCTTTCGTCTGATCCCCAATAGAGATCGTCAAAGTTTTCCCTATTCCCCAGCCGATTAAGGATGCCCATTATTTAATCCGCAGTAGAAGTCTTCAAGATTCTCTGGATTCCCCAAGCATGTTTCTCAAGCAACACTTGGCATTATTTTCACAACAGAATGATTATCATATTCCAACTCCAAAGACTTGAAGGATCCCTGTTTCCCCAGGAAAGTCGTGAAGGATTCTCACATCCCCACAGAAGTTGTCAAGGATTTTTAATCTCCAGCAGCGGTCAAGGATTTATTTTCCTCGACAGCAGTCGAAGATTTTATCATCCCCAACAGTCACCAAGGATTTCTCATCCTCAGCAATCAAATATTTTGAATCTCCAGCAGCGGTCAAGGATTTATTTTCCCCGGCAGCAGTCAAGGGTTTTATTATCTTCAGCTATCAAGGATTTATTTTCCTCAGCAATACAGCGAATCAGCTTACATGCGCATACATTACACCCATATATCATAAACATTGATAAAACACATATATTGCATCATACATTTCATGCAACATAACTTTGTGTTTCAGCTAACATTTTACCCTTTTCAGGATAAGATTAACAAGCTACCAATATATAATCAGATACAACTTAGAGAAGCTCCAGACACGGATGTTATTCTATTGCTCATTCAGATTCAAATTTCAGATACGCTCCAGACAAGGATGCCATCCTGTTACTTATTCAGATTTCAACTATCAGATACAGCTTAGAGATGCTCCAGACACGGATGGTATTCTAGTTGCTTATTCAAATACAAAATTCAGATACAACTTAGAGATGCTCCAAACACATATGCTATTCTATTGCTTATTCAGATTCAAAGCTCGGATACAACTTAGAGATGCTCCAGACACGAATGTTATTCTATTGCTTATTCAGATTCAAAGCTCGGATACATCTTAGAGATGCTCCAGACACGGATGATATTCTATTGCTTATTCAGATTCAAAGCTCGGATACAGTTTAGAGATGCTCCAGACACGAATGCTATTCTATTGAGATTCAAAGCTCGGATACAACTTAGAGATGCTCCAGACACGGATGCTATTCTATTTCTTATTCAGATTCAAAGTTCAGATACAGCTTAGATATTCTCCATACACGGATTCTATTCTATTGCTTATTCAGATTCAAATTTCAGATACAGCTTAGAGATGCTCCAAACACGAATGTTATTCTATTGCTCATTCAGATTCCAACTACCAGATACAGTTCAGATACCTTCCAGACGCGGACACCATTCTGGTACTCATTATTTTTACTTACAACTTGCAGTTCAACAAACAGTCTTGGATGGCATCTTTAAGCCCATCTCCAACAAGATTCTATCATATCTCCAAATGGCATCTTTAAGCCCATTTCCTCAACTACACTTTGACGAGTGCAAATATACGGGCACTCTAGTGTCCAATCATCTTTTACCTTCGAGTCATGAACGGAAAAACTGGCCAATCTAACTCTTCAGGTTCAAGAAGATTAGACAGGGGCAGCTGTTGTACCCCAAAATTTGCCCTCTCATTTTTGTTAAGATTCTCCTCACAAGACTTCTTAGACTCAAGACCAAATTAGGGTTTGAGTTTGCACATGGATTTTTGGACTTTAAATGCCTAATGTGACTTTCATACTTCATGTTGGACTCCTAAGATTGCTCATACCAAGTTTCAAGCCTTGAATCAAATTTTTGCCTAGTCAATTGGACAGTTGACCTAAAAATCAATTATATTGGGGAAAAAGTCAACCATGGCCAATTTACAGTCAAACCTCATAATTTTTGACCCACATCAACATTATAGACTCATATGAACCATTTGATCAAGTTTGGACCACAGCTCCTCAAGAAATTTGATCAGATCATCAAAAGGGCAAAATGGTCAAAATGGTCAAAATTAGGGTTTTGACTGTAGAAGGGCAATTTCTGATTTTTAACCTAGCCAATGGAAAATTGGGTTTGAGCATGATATCAAGGACTCAATGGCATCATCTTGACCTAATCACAAGGTTCAAAAGATCTCAAATGCATTGGATTGACAAATGAATTTTCCAGTCAACTGATCAAAAATCAACTTTACATTGAAAAGTCAAACTTTGACTTTTTGGTCAAAATCAAGTGCCAAGGGTCATTTTTCGTCAAAATGTGTCAAAACATGAAACTTGTTCACCAAGAAACCTAATTTTGAAAAATTAGGGTTTAAGTTTGAAATTTTTCATAACTTAGAATTTTTCTAAGTTATGAAAATTTCTTATTTTTTCCCAACTTTGCCCAACTTTTTCACCATGATGCAATTGGATTCAAAGAAAACTTCCAACATGAAATTTGTAGTCCTCCACAAAATATACAACTTTTATTCAAAAAGTTTTCCAAAAAGATTCTTGGATCTCAATTTATGATTTTGTGAATAAGGGTCCATGAAACTTTTAACTCTGAAATTTTGCCCTAGTTTAGGCAGGATTTTGACCTATCTTCATGGCAACTTTTCACACAGTTCCAAGTGGAATCTAAAAATTCATTTCAAAGATAGATTGTAGAGAATGTTACAAGCTTTCCAAAGTGTCCAAGAACTCTCCAAGATCATTTATGGTTAGGGAGAATCGAAGAAAAGAAAATGGCCATTTCTCACTTTTGTCCATGGCATTTTTCACATTGATACAAGTTGCAAATCAGTTTGGATCATGCTTGTACTTGTTTTACAAGACTTAATCGTTTCCACACTCCTTAATTTAATGCAAATACATTGGACAAAGGCTTGATTCTGAGCTTTAGAGCATTATACAAGGGTTTAATCCAAAAATGGCAAAAAGGTTACAATGCTATTTTGATAAAGTTAGCTTTTAGCAATTTTGTTTATCTTGAGCATTGGACCCAATCTCTTGCAGCAAACAAAGTCCATGAATATCAGGCAATTGGTACCAACCCTATGCAGACCTTGAGCTAGCTTGTATAACCTTGTCCTTTGTCATTTCAACTTTTGCTTCAAAAACAAGAAAGCTTGCAAAAGGTCCACAACTTGAAAATCTGATAAAACCAAGTCTTGTAACATTTTCAAATAACCTCAGCATATTGTAACAAAGCCAAAACACGATTGACAAGCCTCTCAAACACCCTTAAGCACAAAAACACCAACTACTGCCCAAAATAGGGTCATCTGTGCAAACACCAAGCCAAAACCAATTTGCCTCATGCGTTTTGCTTGAAACCACTTCAAACACATTCAATACAATACACCTAAACTGTCCAGGCCCTTACTTTGAAACTGTAACTCCATTTTTACACTTCACCATTTTCATTTTGAAGCTTTGCAGGTTGAGTTCTACAAGGAGTTTCAGATCATTTCAAAGCAAACTAAGCATTAGGAAAGGTCAAGGGAACATCAAGGAAGCTCAAAAGTCCTTTAGGCCTCATTCAAAGTTGCTACATTGTCATATTTGAACTTGACTGAACAAGGTAATTTCCAACTTTCTATCTCCTTATTTAGACATCCTTAGGCTTAGGTTTGTGAAGCAAAAATGTAGTCTTCAATGTGCTTGAGCTCTACATATGCGTAGATTTCATTTATATTAACTTAGCTAGGAGTATTTGATAGTTGAAGTTGCTGAAAAAAGTAGGTCAAGATTTAGGGCCACTGAAATTCTCTCTAGTCTTTGAGAGTTAGATCATGTTTTTATATCATTGAAATCGTGAGTTAACAAGCTACAAGTTTCATGTTGCAAGATTTCATTTTTAAGCACGTATTCAAGAGTTACAGTTTGTACATGGCGCGCATGTTTTTCTGGTTTGAAGGACAGGGATGAAGTGAGACTGGGCCTGGGCTTGGCTTTCCTGACTATTCACACCCGTTGTTTACTTTCTGCACCCCCTTGGCCCATTTGTTTTTATTTTTGTATATTTTTCATTTCTATTTATATTTTCTGACTTTATTTATTTTTTCTAAACAAATAAATATCTCAAAAATATTTTCATTATTTTTTGCATTTTATTTGATTATTTTCATTATTTTCAATATTTTTTGGGCATAAAAATAGTTTATTAATAATAATATAATTTATTTTTCCTAAATAAACTAGTAATTAATACAAAAATATTATATATTTTTATTTTTATTATTTATACATATAAAATAATATTTTCTCACATATTTTATTTTTTAACATTTTGTATATATTTTTATTTAATTTCTTGTACATAAAAATGAATAAATAATAATATATAATATATCTTTTTTTTAAACAAAAATTAGGGTTTTCACCCTTTCAAAAATAATCATTTTTTATTTTCTTATTTTTAGGACATAAATAAATTTATTTTCTCATACAAAAATTAACACAAAAACATTTTTGCATATTTACAATTTATTCCATATTTAAATATTTGCTTATTTATTTATTTGTACAAATAAATTCAATTTGGTTGTAATAGTAAATTAGGGTTTTATTTTGTGTAAATATCCCCTTATTCAAACTTATACCCCCCTTCCCATAATATTGTGTAATAGTCTAGATTTACTTTACGCATTTATTGCTTTCATATACCATGATAGTAAGAATTAGTGTTTGTATGCAAAAGACAAAAAAATCAAAACAAATAGCATGACCTAACACAAGACAAAAATGCATGAAAAATGACAACACAATGCACACAAGCACCCCTAGGGTTTCATCCACTTTGTTGCCTTAAAAATGGCCATGGTATGCATGCTAGGTATCTTGGCAAAACAAAATAAAACAAAAGATCATAGTCCCTCGATGGAGATATCTTGGTTGCCTAAACAAAATGATCTTAAGTCCCTCAAAACTTGCTAAAGATACTTGACAATATTGTTATCATGGTCATCGATGACCCACACCCGTCCCGTTTAACATCCAAAGATAGGGTTGTTTACCAAATGCAATGGTAAAACAACAATGTCAAAGGAATAAAAATGTGTAGGAAAGACTTTTGAATAGGGTAGACAACTCCTAGTTACTTGATCTCTTGCAAACCATCCTTGCTATTTTCAAACAAACACACACAATTTCAAAACATTTCCCAACAAACTTTCAAACATTGAAACATTTTTCAAAAGACAAATACCTTTGTATACATTCAAACAAGAATCATTACAAAGGTTGCCTAAACAAAGGCCTATTTTCAAAATATTTTCAAAACCACACACAAAAGCACCATTTCAAATAATTGAAAAGCAAAAGCAAGTGATCTAAAACAAGTAACTAAGAGCCCATGGAAAACCATGGATGAAAAGGGTGCTAGCACCTTCCCTTTTCATAATCTACCCCCCGAACCCAAAAACAATCTCAAAGGTCTTTCATGTTCTTTTTTACCTTTCCTTTTGGATAAAATAAAAGTCGGTGGCGACTCTTGCTAAACCGCGACATTTGCAAACACAAACGCAAAACCTCAAGTCAGTTCTCCCACCGCATCACAATGATCTAAATAAGTAACTAAGAGCCCATGGAAAACCATGGATGAAAATTGTGCTAGCACCTTCCCTTTTCATAATCTACCCCTCGAACTCAAGAAAACATCTCAAAGGTCTTTCCTGTGCTTTTTTACCTTTCCTTTTGGATAAATGAAAAGTCAGTGGCTACTCTTGCTAACTGCAACATTTGTGAACACAAACGTAAAACCTCAAGTCAGTTCTCTCACCGCATCACAATTGCTATTTATGACTATACGATAATCGACACCAGTCCTTTTACATTCAAAGATAAGGCTACTTACCAATAAATTGTGAGATAGCAATATCAAAGGAAGAGAGAAATGAACAAAATACTTTTGAGTAGGTAGAATGTTCTTAGTTGCTTGCTCACAATCCATCCTAAAAAACCAAACATTTTCTCAAACACACTAAACACTTTCAAAAACATGAAATATTTTCAAAATTCCAAAACTTTGTATGAATTCTTATAGATACGAGAATCATTACAAATTTTGCCTAAAGGAAAGCGCTTTTCAAAAATACTTTCAAAACCCACCACAAACACATTTCAAAGAAAGAAATTTCAAAAGTGATCTAGCAAGCAACTAAGGGCCCATGGATAACTATGGATGAAAAGGGTGCTAACACCTTCCCTTTTCATAACCTACCCCCTCGAACTCAAGAAAATATCTCAAAGGTCTTTCCTGTTCTTTTCACCCTTTCCTTATTAGATAAAAGAAAAGTCAGCGGAGACTCTTGCTATCTGCAACAATTGCAATCAAATGCAAAATAACCAAGTTAGTTCTCCCACCGTATTACACTACTCCTATTCACGAAGGCACGACCGATGTAGTCTAATAGAGAGAATTGACATCCTAACATAGAAACAACATTGCTCAAGCGATATCACTCAGCTTGGATAAGCTGACGAGCAAATATATATGGTCGAACAAATATTCCACATTAAACATATATATTTTTTCTTCCTCTATTGTATGCTTCTTTGTCTCTCTTTCTTTTAGAGTACTTAATACAGAGGCAACAAAGATGAAGTGCACAATTGTGTATCTAATACATACTTGATGCATTTTTATGGATCGACTTAAATGCATTGTTTGTATGAATGCATATTTGATACACACTTAGAGCATTTATGCGATTTTATCACGGCTTAAATGCTTTTCTGTGATTCTAATATGGCTCAAAGGCATACCTCTCATGAATTATCATCTGAGGCATATCAAACGCATTTATGCATAGATGGCGCACCCCTCTCCCCCTCACTCGGATCTAGCCAATCTAGGAGCGTAGATGGTGGAAATTGGAGATGTCTACCTCAATTAAAGCCAAGCCTTGTGGGAAGGGATGAGGATTCTACATTTGGTCAGGGAACAATTTTTACGTGGAACACAATACAAAAATATGACCACGTGATACCGATATCGTTAGTCCTTGCCCTCGTCCTAAGGATCACAAGTAACTCGACAAACACAATATACGAATCAATGCACTCTTATAGAAAATGTTATATGCAACAAGTATAACAATCAAAATGATAGCTAACATCATTCAAGACGTTAAGCTGCAAATCACAAAAGCAAGAAAATTCTATAGGCACATATTCAACTTCATTATAATAAAATGCAATGTTTCCTTCATAAAGCAAGCAGTTAGGGTTCTTACGCCCAAAACACATATCCCACCGTAACCGATTAAAGACGGTGGTCCGACCTAAATAGACAAACTTCGCAAGGTAAAAGAGTGGGCCCCAAAGTTAGAACAATTTGAAAACAACGACAATGATAAAATGAAGATAATTGAAAAGATATAAAGTGAATAACACTTGAATCATCAAGGTAAACTATTTTCATTAAACATTAAACATTGTTAGTCTAAGGAACAAAATTCTGGAAAGCACTGGAGTAAATAAAATAATATAAAGAAAAACAAAAATAAATCCAAGGCATCTAGACTTGAGGTACCGGGATCACTTTCCTTAGTCACCCCGATAGCAAACTTAAACAGGGTCCAACATCTCGGCTGAAATCATGGTATCAGGATAGAACTTCCTTTCATGCTCCACAAATCACTCACAAACCCCAATCATAATCTGCATAGTCCATTGAAGGGAATCACAAAGTATCTGCTTTAGATCAGCCACCTCATCATTGAGAGCTTTCAAGACCTCAACATGGTCCTCGGTCTTCTGAAGTAGGGTTGTCTGGTGCTCCCTCGCTTGGTGAGTTTTCTCCTTAACACAATCAAAAGAAAATTGATACCTTTTATCCATATCCTTTAGGAAATCCTCCAGCTTAGTCACCCGAGTAGAAGGAGAGCTGTGTATTTTTATCTCTTCTTGCAAAGAGTTGATGGCTTTAACCTCCTTCTACAATACAAAAATATCCCTCTGGAGAGTAAAGCACCTCAACTTTATAGCTTCAGCTTTCCCTTTCCAAGTATCCTTTTTCTTTGAGGCATTACCCAGGGCCAAGAAATTTCCCCGTACAGTAGAGATAAGATAAAATATATAATCAACTTTGAACATGATGTGAGAAAACTCAGAGGCTAGTTCAATCTTTTCAACCTTAGGGAAATTCTAAATGAAGGATAAATCTGACGTCAAAATAATAGGAACAACCTCTTTAAGAGTGTGGGAAAGTCGGGAAGAGAATAGATTTGGCATCCTTATGAAGGGAGTTACCCTCTGAAAGCACCACCCTCGGTGACACGAGACAATTTTAGATAACTTTTATCATGCGGGAATTGTTGTTCCTCATCATGGTCCCTCTTTGTTGAAACTAGAGGCATAGTTTACTCCTCCATAGTTAAAGTGGCTATAGTGTCCACAAGTTGATCCACCTCGGGAGGAGAAGAAAAAATCTATACAGTCGGTGTAGGATAAAGGACTGGAGAAGGAACAATAATCGTCAGAGAAATAGACGTAGGGGAATAAGTCCCAGTATTCACCATGACCTGAATACCTTGAGCATTTGAAAGGATATGAAACAACTTCAACTTGCTTACTTTATCTATGTTATCTGCAAAATACAATCATGCATGTAAAAAAAAGCACGAAGACTCCGCTCTCACCAAAAATATTTCTCCCCTCCTCCTGGCTAACTTCATTTGAAATAGTGTGAGTATCAACTCTCCTTTTTCTTACTTCGGTATAGGGAACCTCACTTGGGCCGAACCCTTCCTCGCATCTAACCCCCTAAAACCAACATTGCATTTCCTCCTTCATTGTCACCTCATCTGGAGAAAGAGAGTCCGACTTTATACAGTGGGAATGATCATTCTAGTTAAAGTGGACCTTAAATCAGTGCTTTGGATAAAAAATCTGACAAAAACAGGAAGAATCGCCAAGGAGCTGGTAGTAGAAAATGAGATGGGTAGTGGGTGTGAAAGGATTCATGAGTAATAAATGCACATGAAGTCGCCTCATTCTTGAGTAAAGAGGTCGAACCAAGGGTTGACTTAATGAATCCCCTTATTACGAAAATTGTCTTGGGAAATGTGCCTCAAATGGAACAGGTCATAGAATAATCATAGGGAATGCTTACAATATTTGTGTTCGACACACATCTGAAATACCTTTACATATTCCCAGGACCCCATGTGAAATTGGGAAGAAGCAACTTTTAGATATTTTTAGATGGGTACCTCAAATTCAGAAAAGGGTAACTGAAGCCATATTCTTGTAAACAAACACGCATAGAATTGGATCATGCAAAAATCAAAAAAATTGCATATCCTATTTCCCCTTCCACCGAAATGGCTTACTACTTCAGGGGATTGCCGACCATAATGTCAGCCGCAACTATAGAGGCCTCAACACTCAGAGTAGAGGAAGTTCCCACTACTTTTACATCCACCCAAGCATACTCCAACTCAATCAACCGTCTTTGAAAATCCAATTAGGCCAACACATTAACATTGTTAGGCTCACAACCATCAGCAAGTAGACAAGTTTAAATTTAATCTTTAGCGCGTCTTCTCCTTTGAAAATTGTCTTGTATCTCCTCTTCCAATAAGACGAATAGGGGCATAGGGACCTCGACACGATTCATTCATCTACCAACATTTGATAAAAATGCGTCTAGTGAACTAGATGACAAATTTCCTTCCTCCAAGAAATTCCCAAATATCCTTCTGAGTCAAAATCATCATATATGAGTATTATTTATGGTTCTAGGTGATCTCTAATAAGAGGAGGGAAATGAGAATCAAAGGATGTCCCCATTGTAACACCCTGATTTTTAGAATTATTTATTTAAATGAGTTATTAAAAATATTTGTGAATTGTTGATGCATGTGTGATGTTTTATTGAATGTGATGCGTGATGTGATGTTATATTGTGGGATAATGGGAATTTAGATGAGTAAGGGATATTTTAGTAATTTAGGTAATTAGTTAATAATTATTTAAAATTAGTTAGAATTATTATTATTATTATTAAAATAAAGAAATAATTGGTGTATAAGAAATAAGGAAAAAGTTGTAATTGGTAAAAGGATTACTGAGAACAAGTTAGGCAAAGCATATTAGGGGTCGAAAGGTTAAACAAGGGATAAAGGGAAAAATATTTTATTTGGTACGATCGTGAAAGAACTGAGAGAAGCAGAAATAAAAGCTTGGGCACGAAGAACGTAGAGGAATTTTGGTTGAGCGCTTGGAAAAGATCATTCTACAAGAATCTAAGGTAAGGGGGTAGTTTGTCATTAGAATTGATGTGGGGTTTAGAGGTATGTAGGGATTTGTTAGGGCTTATGATTATTTTGATGATATGTTGCATTGTGATGAATTTAATTTGAAATAGATGAAAATATCATGTTGATTTTCCATGATTTGATACATAAGATGACTATAATGTCGTGTTGTTGTTGCATAATGAAAACATGTTGATTTCTAATGATTATGGACTATCATGGGTATGATACCGCAAGAGGAATTGGGGATAAACAGGTTCTACGCATCACCAAGCAAAGAGATGTGTCATCGGGCGAGGCAACATCGCCTGGTCTTCGTCGGGCGAGACAGGGGGCGAAGGAATGGGTGGAAAAGTGGTGCTCCTGGAAAAATGTATGGGAGGAGCAGCTTTGCTCCAGCCTTGTCAGGTGAGAAAGAGGCGAGAGTCTGTCACCTCTGTATCACCGGACAAGCATAAGTCGAAAGGACCTATTCTCCGTGCAGCGAGCAGGTATACTTGCAGAAATTTGTAAATACCATAACATGAGTTTTATAACTCTGTTTGATGCGTCGTTCAAAGCGTTGGGTAGCTAATGCGATAGACTACATGTAGGTAAAATAAAATGAGTAAAAGATGTATATTTCTAGTACCTATGCCAAGATAGACTTAGATTCTTAAGAGGTAGGCTATAATGAAGCACATTGCTATGATGAATTGTTGATATTATAATGTGTTGATTGCTATGATGAATGGTAAATACTATGTTGGTAATATGTTGTGACTATGTAATGTTGAATGAGGTTGATGTTATCATGTTTGTTGTATATTCACGCCATGTGAATATTATTGATGACTAGGTGAATAGTGATGCACTTGATTAGCTGTGGTCGCGAATATTATGTTGATTATGCATCATGCATTCATAGCATTGTTAGGACAAAATTACAGTGTTGATTTAGGACGTAAGTCCAGTGTTGTTAAGGATGTTAGCCTAGTATTGGCCTTAATCCCATTGTGTGGATCAAGTGTGTTTGATGTTGTGCCCTGGTTCCAAGAGGGAATTGATCCTATGATGGGGATATTTGGAGGGTGATAAGTCAAGTACTCATAACGAATTGGTAGCATATGTATAAGTCTATGTTATTGCACTACATCTTATGTGGTATTGCATAATTGTTGAACAAATGTGTTGTATATGTTGTTGTGCTAATTGACGAAGTGTTGACAATGTTGTTGATTTTGATGTCATGGTATTGTTGTTTGAACTATTATGTCTATTCCGTATATCTTTTGTAATGAATGTGATTACTCACCATTTTCTGTTTGAATGTTGCCTCCACGTGGGTAATACATAGATGATCAAGAGTAGTCCATGGAATTTTAGAAGATAACTTCAGAGTGTGTTGTTTCTTTCCATTGATTTTAGAAGGTCTTGCTTTGATATGTAACATTGGGGCCGAGGACGTTTGATCTAAACTTTATGTTCTTTTGTTTATTTTGAGATTTTGAGCTACCTTTTATGGTATTTAAGTTGTTTTGAATTATGAATCATGAACGGAAAAGTTTCTATGATGTATTTAATAAATACGTTTTTGAACTATGAATTCCGCTGCGAGTAGTTGAAGTGTTATTGTTGTTATTAATAAGGTTTTTGTCATGAATATTGAAAAAGCCCAAGTTACGGAGAAAGATATGCATGTATGATGTTTTATGAAGTATGTGACGCCCTTTTGGTGCAATATTCTGATTATTTAATTATAATATTCATGGGGTTTTAGAAGAGTGTTACATTAGTGGTATCAGAGCAAGTCGGTCTGTCCGACCAAGTTGTTGAGTATGTAGTGAGTGATAGTTGAATATTGTCAAGATAGTTTCTAATTGTTGTTGTTATGTGAACCAGAAGAATGGATGGAAGGAACAATGTTGCGATTGTTGTTGCTTTGCAGGCTGTGCAGAATTCGCCTAACATTGGTGGGAATGACGATGAAGCTCGTGAATGGGGGAGGTTTCAGAGGAACAACCCGCCGATCTACAAGGGCAGGGCCGATGCAGATGGTGCGCAAGTATGGCTTAAGTGGGTTGAAAATATTTTCCCAATAGTGATATGCACGAAGGATCAAAAAGTGAAATTTATCACGCACAAGTTGGAAGAAGAAGCTGAGGTCTGGTGGAACAATGCACGCTAAAGAATGGAGATTCTAGGCACAGAGATTACTTGGTCTATATTCAGAAATTCTTTTCTGGATAAGTACTTTCCGAATGATGTGTGTGGTAAGAAGGAGATTTAATTCCTTGAGTTGAAGTAGGGAAGTTTGAAAGTTACTGAGTATGCGGCTAGGTTCGAGGAGATGGTGAAATTTTTTCCGCTCTATAACAACCTGTAGCGATAGAAATGTTTAAGACAAAGACATTGGATTGACTTGACTTGTACAGATCAAAATAAAAATCTCCACCATGCTTTATTGTTTCCAAAGGAATAGGAAAAGAGCGAATAACCCAAAAGAGTGGGGAAAGATTCTAGGTAAGGGGGTTGGTTATGCAAAGGGAAGGTATTAGCACCCTAAACATCTACGGTACTCTGCAGAAACCTCTTTGTAAAATCTGTATATTTTGGCTATAAAATGTTGTATGTAAAATAGATTATGGAGGTGAGAAAATAAATATTTTTTATGATTTTTGCACCCGCCGCGATTGTGAACCTTTAGTGCCTACGTACAACCTTCCATGCAATAGGGGATCAGGGTACTTGTAGTTCCTCTTTAAAAAAATTAAAACACAAGTGTGTTGGTTAATTTTATGAAAGAAGACATCATCGTCATTGTTCGTGTAGAAAACATACTTACTACCCACAATCATGAGAAAGGAGAATTTGCATCATCTCAAAGTGAAGGATATGGCTTGGATTTTAAAATCAATAAAACCTCACTCAACACCCAAGTGGAAAATATCTTTTTTCACTACATATTGTAGAAGTATAGTTGTTTGCATCACTACAAGGATTGATAAGAGTCTAATCTTTTGAGAAAAGTTTTAAAGTAAAAACCAAAGTGGCAAAGATGGTTTGAATGAGATTGATTTACTTTTAGTCTTCTCACAAAAATGTCCAACTATTATTAAATTATTTAATGTTTGATTAAGAAAATATTTTGAAAATGCATGGACCTAAGTCCAAGTTTATTATGAAAGTGGTTCAAGTTTAGAGACAAGAAGATTTTTCAAAAGGAGGGAGAAGATTTTTGAAATTAAAGAAAATGGGAGGAGATGAAGAGACTATCCTAAAGCATAAGGTAAAAGCTAAGGAGAAGAACCATCTAACCAAACAAAAGCCGAAATTTGACATAGTGAGTCAATGTATAACATCATCCCTTAGATTTGAAACCAAGCAAACAAATGATAAATCCCTTAAGAATACCAAACTTAAATTGTATTAAGTCTTCACAAAAATTTGGCAGAGTAACAGCTGTATACAGATGAATTCCAGATTACAGACAAAGCATGTAATCAAAATAACCTACACACAAAACAAGCAAACAACCCAATGTCTTGAGGTAAACCCCAAGAACTCCAAACAAAATATCAATCAAGGTCACAAGGTCTTAAATATAAGTCAAGGTTTCTACTCCTAAGTCCAAGAAGTCCATAACTCCATAACTCCATTATGCCAAGGATAGTAACCAAGTAGTCCAAGTACCATTAAAGTTTTTTTTATGATTCAAGTTGATTATTAGGTATCTTCAAAAAGAAGTGAAAGGCTCAAGTGAGCAAAAATAAATAAGACATAAGAGAAAAAGGCTCAAGAGAGCAAAGATGAAAATAACATGAAATGTAAATGTCAAAGTAAATTATACATAAAGTAAAAGCATAAAATAAAGTCAATTA
The DNA here is from genome assembly GCA_948472305.1 of Vicia faba. Lineage (NCBI taxonomy): Eukaryota > Viridiplantae > Streptophyta > Magnoliopsida > Fabales > Fabaceae > Vicia > Vicia faba. The sequence continues at coordinate 1,308,723,207 of OX451738.1, read as the reverse complement.
TTAGAAGTTAATGGTTAGTTGGATGACCATATTTAAACTTGCATTTGGAACTCATAAGAGGATTGGTAGAACCAAAGCCTCTCAACAAAAAGTTGCATTTGCTTTTTGTCAAGTATATCATCCATTTTAAGAATCTCAAAGTAACTTAATGATCAATGAGGTTTAAGTGATCCACTTTGACCAAAATTGATGAAGTTCCATTAGAGGATTGGTAGAACCAAAGCCTCCTAACAATGGATCTCAAGGTTATTGGATCATAGGGTTCAAAATTAACATACTTGAGATTGCAAATATAAGTTTGGGCCACGAATGATCATTTTCTCAAATCGGGACAAAAATTAATGCTATGTTAAGCAATCGTAAGTGGACTTATATAGAAGTCGCACCTATTTTGAGGTCGGTCAATAGAAATTTATGCACCATTTGTTTTGAGACATGATATAGAAATCATACTCCAATAACACTTAGTGCAATAAGAAGGGGATGAGATGAAGAGAGAAGGGAAAAATGAATAAACCATATTTAAATCAAAATTTAATCAAACTATTATTAAAATCATTCATCCATATTTATGGAGTTAAACTCAACATCATGGATCCAACGATGTTAACAAAGTTCATGATCAAAATTTCAATCCAAGATCTGCCAGAAAATATACAAAAATAAAATTGTATTTAAAATAAAAGAATAAGGGTTTTAAAATGATTAAAAATGAAAATAATATACAAAAAAGGAAACTATGTTCAACTTGATAAAGAAAAAATAAGTAAGACCATAGAAAAATCAGAAATGGACTCGAATATTTTTATAAAATTTTCGGTAATTTTTTAAAAATCAGAAACTATTTTTTTAAGATTAAAGAAAAAGGTAAAATAAACAAAAAATGATGAAAAATAACCGTCAGAAATAAAAACTAAATAAGGTCACCAATATTTATCACAATGTCATTGGATTATTCCCTATTTTTTTCAGAATTAAAAAATGAATAAAAGTATATTTAAACATTTTAAACAAATCAAATAAAGTGAAAAATTATAAGAAATATCAAAACAAAAAATAAAATTATGAAAAAATAAAAATCAAAAAGAGAAAAATGAAAAGTATTTTTCATAATTTTTTCATATTTTTTGGAGTTAAAATGAATTTTCTATGAATTTTTGAAATAAAAAACAATTAAATATAAAATTCAGAAATAAAAAATAAAGTCAAAAATATGTGGACCATTGGATGAGAGTAAAAACGCGTTAGTAATCAAATCCAAGGGACCTGGCGCGCTGTGCATATCATGGTGGTTACTGAATAAAGCACAAGATTCAATATAAAATCAAAAATTCAAAAATTCCAAATGGCGTTGTTTCATTGGTTGAAAGATGACACGTTGGTCATCTTCAACCTCCAGCCAGACTCAAAACCAGGTCACTCAAACTCTAAAATTAGAGTGCAAGACCGGTACCATTCGCTCCGTCTCATCAAGACGAAGACAACCACACATTCGCAAAAAGTTTATGGAAACTGTAACTTAAACAATTCAGAAGAGAAGTTTTGAAAAGGGATTTGAAATTTCATGGTCAAAACGTGCTTCCTGTTAAAAACAAATATTGCAACTAGAACCAGGATGATGAGAGTTTCACAATAGTGTCAAAGTTTGAGAGAATTGGTGAAGGAATCTACCTAATGAATTTAAGTTGCAGAGCTCTGAACTGGATTTCTATGGATCGATATAGGTCACGATTCTTAAAGTTAATTGTATGGTTAGCTTCTGAGAAGTTCAATAAAGGTGAATTGACAAAGAAAAATGATCGAGGGATGCTGTAAAAGCAAATTCGAAGTATCTGGAAATTGGGTTCAAGAGAGAGTTTGATAGGGTGATCTTGGCTATCTAAGCTTGAGGAAATGAATGGGGAATGACCCTCTATTTACAGGAGAATGAATGAGATCCTTAAGCGTGTGAAATGATGAAGTTTGGAGGGAAATCATGTGGGTTTGCAGCATGAACAAAGTGTGACTTGTTTAGCACCAAAACTCAGCCAAATTATGCGTTTCATGATGCTAAACGCCTTTGGAAAGTTGCTAAACATGATTAGAAGAAAAAACGCGTGGAAAACTTGTGATAAGAAGCCAAAACAAAGATTTCAAAATCTGACTTGTGATGAAACTTCAGTTTTAAGTTACCAAATTCAAACCAATGGCATTCTCAACTCAAGGGCTCTTAGGGCCTGATTCTTGAAGCTTTAGAAATATGAGGTTACAAGCTTTGTAATGGAAAAAGAATGGGACAAAATGGTTGCTTGAGCTGAAAGTTGCAATGAGTCAAAGTTGGGAAAAAGAAGTTGACTTTTCATACATAGAAAATTTCTAAGTTTTTCTTCAAAAATGACTTGTAATGTTTTGTATCCAAACATGGCCTTCCACTTGAAATTTGCTATTGACCAAAAAAGATGGAATGAAGTATATCTCATGAATGGAATTTTGAAACTTGAACCATTCAAAATATCCAAAAATTGAGAGAGTTATGACTTGTTAAAGTTGGCAAAAGTTCATGAAATAACCTATAATCTTTTGCATCCATAGGGCATCTTCTTTCCATTTTCAGACTTTTCACATGAAAGAAAGGTTGAAGCTCACATCTTCAAGATTATTATGGAAAAATAATGGGCTCAAGGTGATAAAAAATGATGAAGTTATGATCATTTGAAGTCACATGAAGGGATTTGGGGGTTCATCTAGAGGACTTGTAATCTCTCTTCATCATCAAGTTTCTTACACACAAAATTTCCTTGAGACCTTTAAAGTGATTTGTTAATTACCTTTTAAAGAGAAGGGTGTATTTGGAATCACTCAAAAATACCAAAAGATGAGTAAGATATACCCCCTTTAAATTTTAAAACCCTAGATCCTAGAGCAAGAAAATACCTTGGGAAAACTTTGCAATTTTTGATCAACCTTTTTGCACCAATACTTTTATCTTGAAAATAGAGGTTGTTGAGGATGATAGTGAGAAGTAATAGCAACCAACGTCACTTCCACATCTTGAGAATTAAAGGAGATATGCACTTGTGATCAATGGAGACAAAGACTTGTCCAATTGAGTCAAACTTCTTTAGTCAACCCTTGTACTCTTGAACTAATTTTAACAACTTGAGGCATAATGAATCATGGAAGACTTTGTCATGATGTTACTTCAAAATAGCTTTCATAGAGGCTTGAATTTCAATGAGGCTTTTGTTGTGGAAGGCAGAAAGAATGAACTTATGAATCCAAAAGTTAACTTTGATGGAATGCATTGTGCTTTCACCTACATCATCAATAACTAGGATACACATACATTGTATTTGTTAGTTAAACATAGATGATCACAAAATACAAGTCAAGGTGCTTGGTGATTCTCCATAGAGTAAAACTAAAGATAGGGAGAAGAAACAAAACCTAATGTGTGATCTTATTGTGATTGAATTGATATGATATGATGAAGGGATCTTAGGGGGAAAATTGGGGTACAACACTGCCCTTATTTATGTGTCTTCTATCCGGAGATACGAAGGTTATAATCTTTGTGACGACGCGATTGAAGATACTTAAATATAAAACAAGCCCTATTTTTGGCCCTAAGATATCATGCAATGCTTATAATTATGAATGCAGATGAACAAATCTAAAGGGACGCAAGACACCAATGGTGATGTAAAAGGTAAAATAGGAAACAAAAGAAAAATTGACCAGGAAAATAATTCACTGGTGAAGGAAAGACAAGACTTTGTTGGGGTAATGCCTAAGATAGGATCCAAAGCATCGTCAACTCAAGAATTGAGGAGAAAGAGTAAGAGATAACAGTGACCGACAGATGACTGCGAAATATCCAAACTTTGAGGGGATAGCAAAAAAGTAACGTCGACCCACCGGGGAAAGGGGTGGTAAGATAATACCAGTAAATCTCAAGATATATCCAATATTCATAACTGCGAACATATGAACTTCTACTGAGTAACATAATCTTAATGACGAACTACCTTCCATAATGACAAGGCTACTATCCATCGGAATAACAAACTCAACAATAGACTACCTTCCATAATGACAAAGCTACCATCCATTAGAGTAACAAAATCAACAATAGACTACCTTCCATAATGACAAGGCTACCATCCATTGGAATAACAATCTCAACAACATACTACCTTCCATAATGACAAGGCTACCATCCATTGGAGTAACAAAATCTCAACAATAGACTACCTTCCATAATGACAAGGCTACCATCCATTGGAGTAACAAAATCTCAACAACATACTACCTTCCATAATGACAAGGCTACCATCCATTGGAAAAACAACCTCAACAACAAACTACCTACCATAATGACAAGGCTATCATCCATTGGAGTAACAAAATCTCAACAACAGACTACCTTCCATAATGACAAGGCTACCGTCCATTGGAGTAACAAAATCTGAATCTTCTTTAAGAACAATCAGATTCACCAGGGAAGTACAGGTTGCTCAAATAAAGAGTCCTGCCAATTGATGTCATGAGGAGGAATTGCAATAAAGATTTCCTGAAGAAGAAATAACTTCCTAGATAAATGCCAATATAATTCCTATAGTAATTTCTTGTGTAAAATAAATGCAAATTCTCAAATCGGGTCTTGAAGTTCACAGAAATTCAAATAATAACACTGTCGAGGGTACTCATTCCAACCAGAAATAAATCGTAATAAAGTAGTAAACCAAAATACACCGTTTGAGAAATAAACTCAAGAGGGAAATTCCATCCCATCCAAACAGCAAGCTGAAAAGAAGGCTGAAACAAAATTCTTCCACGAGGGATAATTCTGTGGGGAAGTTGAAAGAATGTACATTTTCTGCTTAAGGTTGACATTCTATTAGAGAGAGGGTAGTACAACTCTGCAAAACAGGGTAATATGTCAGCAAAAAATCAATGAATGCAAATGAGAAATAATTTTCTAAATTCAGACATGCAGATGTATGTGTGAATGTATGAATGTCACCATGTATGCTGACAAAACAAACATAGAATACTGGGAATAACCAGGAAAGGCCGCAAATGGGTATAATCAATACTCGGCTTTATCAAAATTAGGCTGGAATTTCCATAAGAAAAGTAAGCACCAACTGAGGAACAAATTCTTATTTCATAGCTTAACTTTACTTGTGAAGAACAACATCAAATTAAATGGCGATGTAACATCTTCCTCTGAGCTTTAACTGGAAATCAAACAAACTGAATACCCAAAGAGAGTTTGAAGTTTAAATTTCTGCCAGGGTTAACTTCACTAGAGAAGAACAAAATCATCTCATTGAGTTGTCAGTTGGGGTAGCAAACTGACTTGAATGGGGGAGGATAATACTATATTGGCGAAGAATACTTCAAGACACATATTAAAGAATAAGAGTGATAATTGCACCAACTTCTTTGGGGAGAAAGTACGGAAACCTCACAGGGCAATAATTTCCAAAAAGTATCTCGTCTCAACACCACCAGGGGAACTTCAAATACTGCAGCAAAAACTTCTGGGGATTTTAAATACAATCTAACACTTGTTGGGAGAAAACCCAAAAAATGATAGCCATCTCAATACAACACTTCCCTTGCCTGGAAAATGAGTGAAGCCTTCAACGGGGAAACTTGGATAGAGTCCTCATTTTATGCAAACCTTTAAGTTTTATTCGTCCTTGAGATCACTAATTTTGACCTCCTTGTACCACAAAATTTAAAGCAATTTGTAAATTCTTTTAAAAAAATTAATTTTGTTATTTAATATGTTTGCTTTAATCATTACTATTAATAATAAATTAAATCTTTATAATTTGAATAAAATAAGAATTATAAATAATTGGATAAAAGGCTCAAACTTTATTAATAGAGTGGTAGCCTGCAAATGGAAAGACTCTATAGATGATTACAAAATTTGGAAAATGGTAATATATATTGGAAAAGATACATTGAATTACAATGACCACCATTCTCTCTATAAACTTTGAATTCCTAAGCTGAAACTTTAGTTGAAGAGTAGCAAAATCCAAGTAGATTGTTGCCTCCTTTGATCTAGTCTTGTCTGATGCAGTTACTTGCCCGAAAATCCCTAACTTTTGCCTACGTTACCCTTGTGGGTTTTCAACCTACCGGGAACCATTTATTCTGTTTTATGTCTCTAACTTTTTCCTAGATCGCCCTTTCAGGTTTTTGACCTACCGAGATGCTCATTTTTGCCTAAGTCTCCCTTTCGGGTTTTCGTCTTAGCGAGCTGTTCTTTTATTTTTCTAGGCAAAGTATTTCTTGACTGCATCAGCATTCACATGACGTGGTAACTCCTCACCATCCATTGTTTCAAGAATCAATGCACCTCCAGAGAAGTCTTTCTTGACAACATATGGGCCTTCAAAATTGGGACTCCACTCGCCCCTAGAATCAGCGTTGAAATACATGATCTTCCTGAGCACGAGGTCTCCTTCTCTGAATTCACGTGGTTTGACCTTCATATCAAAAGCTTTCTTCATTCTCTTTTGGTATAATTGACCATGGCACAAGGTCGTCATTCTTTTTTCTTCTATGAAATTCAGCTGGTCAAACCTGTTCTGGATCCATTCAGCCTCTGACAGCTTGGCTTCCATTATTACACGCAAAGAGGGAATTTCAACTTCGATGGGGAGCACTGCTTCCATGCCATATACAAGAGAAAATGGGGTTGCCCCTGTTGAAGTGCGTACAAATGTTCAATACCCATGCAGAGCAAACTAGAGCATCTCATGCCAGTCTTTATAAGTAACCACCATTTTCTAGATGATTTTCTTGATGTTCTTATTGGCTGCCTCAACGGCTCCATTTATCTTTGGTCTATAGGGAGATGAATTATGATGGACGATCTTAAATTATTTTCAAAGTTCATACATCATTTTGGTATTCAAATTTGAGCCATTTTCGGTGATAATTCTGCTTGGCACACCATACCGACATATAAGGTTGTTCTTGATAAAATGCACCACCACTTGTTTAGTGACATTAGCATATGAAGTTGCCTCCACCCATTTGGTAAAGTAGTCAATTGTCACTAAGATAAAATGATGCCCATTTGACGCCTTTGGTTCAATAATTATGATCATATCAATACCCCACATAGAGAAAGGCCATGGGGAAGAAATAACATTGAGAAGTGTAGGAGGCATATGAATTTTATCAGCATAAATTTGGAATTTATGGCACTTCTTAGCAAATTTGTAACAGTCATATTTCATTGTCAGCCAATAGTAACCTGCCCTAAGCATCTTTTTCGCCATTGAATGTCCATTAGCATGGGTACCAAATGAACCTTCATGAATCTCATGCATTAATATGCCCGCTTCATATCTATCCATGCATCTAAGAAAGACCATGTCATGATTTCTCTTATACAATACATCTTTATTAAGGAAAAAGCTACTTGCCAACCTTTTCAATGTCTTTCTATCTTTATTTGATGCACCAATTGGGTATTCCTGGGTTCGGAGTAAATGCTTGATATCAAAATACTAAGGTTTTTCATCTGCCACATCCTCTGCTGTAAACACATGAGCTGGTCTATCCAAATGTTGTACTGTAATACGAGGTACATCATTCCAAGTGTTAACTTGATACATAGAAGCCAGAGTTGCCAAAGCGTCCTCCATCTGATTTTCATCTCTCGGGATATGACGGAATTCAACCTTATTAAAGAAGGGTAATAGTCTTCTAGCATAATCTTTGTAGGGGATCAAGCCAGGATGGCGAGTATCCCATTCTCCTTTAATCTGATTAACAACCAAAGCTGAATCATTATATACATCTAGAACCTTGATTCTAATATCAATGGCCTCCTCGAGACCCATAATACAAGCCTCATATTCTGCCATATTATTAGTGCAATCAAATGGAAGCCTTATAGTAAAAGGAATGTGTGATCCATGTGGAGTAATGATCACCGCACCAATTCCTTTTCCATAAGCATTCACCAGTCCATCAAATACCATGCCCCAACGAGATTCAGGATCTGGACCTTCCCCAAGTAAAGGTTCATCACAATCTTTTGCTTTTAAGAACATCACATCCTCACCAGGGAAGTCAAACTTATCAGATTGATAGTCATCTACCGATTGGTGAGCAAGATAATCCGCCATCACACTACTTTTTATGGCCTTTTAAGTGTGGTACTCAATGTTGTGTTCAGATAGTAGCATTTTCCAGCGGGAAATTCTCCCTGTGAGAGCAGACTTTTCAAAGATATACTTTATTGGATCCATTTTGGAAATCAACTAAGTAGTATTATTCAACATATATTGTCGCAACCGCTTTACCACCCAGACCAGAGCGCAACATGTCTTCTCTAACGTAGAATACCGTGACTCACAATCGGTAAATTTATTACTGAGGTAATATATGGAATACTCTTTCTTTCCTGTCTCATCGTGTTATCCCAAAATACAACCCATAGAACTGTCCAACATTGTTAGATACATGATCAATGGTATTCCTTCAGCGGGAGGAAGCAAGATAGGAGGTTCAAGAATATATTCTTTAATACTTTCAAATGCCTTCTGACAATATTATGTCCATACACAACCTTGATCTTTCTTTAACAACTTAAAGATTGGTTCACATGTGTGATACGGTGAGAGAACTGACTAGAGGTTTCACCTTTGTTTTCGCACTTGTTCGGTTTAGCAAGAGTCGCCACCGACTTTTTATTTTATCCCAAGGAAAGGTCAAAAAGCACAGGAAAGACCTTTGAGATGTTTTCTTGGGTTCGGGGGGTAGATTATGAAAAGGGAAGGTGCTAGAACCCTTTTCATCCATGGTTTTCCATGGGCTCTTAGTTACTTGTCTTAGATCACTTGCCTTTGCTTTTCAATTGTTTGAAATGGTGCTTTGTGTGTGGTTTTTGAAAATTCTTCGAAAAAGAGGCCTTGTCTAGGAAACCTTTGTAATGATTCTTGTTTGAATATATACAAAGGTGTGTGTCTTTTTGAAAAGATATTTCAATGTTTTGAAAGTTGTTTTGAAATTGTTTTGAAGTTATGTTGTGAAGTGTGTTTGAAAATGGCAAGGATGTTTTGCAAGATTTTTGATCAAGTAACTAAGAGTTGTCTACCCTATTTTACTCAAAGATCTTTCTTATGTTTTTAACCCTTTTAACAGTGTTGTTTCACCATTGTATTTGGTTAACAACCTTGTGTTAGGATGTTTAAACGGGACAGACGCGAGTTATCGTATACAATCATTGAAAGCAACTTGTGAGACACTCTAGAAATTTTGTGAGGGACGAGATCGTTTTATCGAAGGCAACATCGAGGGTCATCGAGGGACTACGATCTTTGTTTATCGAAGGGGCATTTGCTAGCGTGCCTCATATTCGAGGGACATGATTGCATTTTCTGAGGCAACAAGCGAGGTTACCCTAGAGGTGCTAGTGTGCATTGTGTTTGTCATTTTCATGCATTTGTCTTGTATTAGGTCATCTAGCGATTGATTTTAGATCTTCGCATACAAACCCTAATCTCTAATCATGGCATAATTAAAAAACATAAAGTGCGAGAATTAAATTCTAAGCTATTACAAAAGAGTATCTGGGGATGGGGGGTACAATCATTTACAAATGGGGATGAGTCTCTCAAGAATAATAATGTCCCAAATATTATGGGTTACAACCAAATCGAATCGACGCAATTCAAATATTAACAAATTATAACAATACATAAAAATAAAAATAAAGAGAATTAAAAGTATTATGAGATGCGTGTGTTTATTTACCAATAAAACAAATAAAATTTAACCTAAGGAAGATTAAGTATTGTATTATTATTTTTGTGTTTTTATTGATTATGTAAAGGAAAAATTTTAAAAGAAAGAAAAATTATTTAAATTAAAGTTCTATTATTTATGTATTTTATTAAATATAACAAATATTAAAGAAAATTATATTAAGAAAATTCAAGCAAAATTTTAATACATTTTTAGTTTCATTATTTAACAAAAGAAAAAGAATCAGATTATTTAAAAATGAAAATAAAGAGAAGTGTTAGTTTTAAAAAATTAAAAAGAAAAAAAAGATAATGGGCCTAAGAAATGTTTTTAGATGGCCCAAATAGAAAATGATAAAGAACAAAAATTAGGAAGAAGAAAGGGGGGTGGGGCGCGCTTAGTAGAAGCGCTGTGGGCTTAGCAGTCTGTGAGCGGGTCAGGCCCAAAATCCAACTTGCATAATTTTGTTAGGGTTAATGTTGTGTTCTCAGAATTTAGGGTTTGGATGTTTTGGCCTCAACGGCGCCTCCTTCTTCTCTCGTTCTCTTCGTCTTTCTCAAGCCATAGTGTTGATCCCCTCTAGCCTCCAGGTTTCCAGAGCGCCACCCCCTCTCGCTTTCTCTCCTCTCACAGCGGCCCACAGTTGTGGTTTGAATGGTACGAGTTTTATCTTATTTTGATTCATAGGTTTTTTTTACAGTTTGCATGCTTGTTTATTGATTTCTTATGTTCTTGCTTCATCTTTTAATCCATGGTTATTATGTCTAAGATGCAGTTAAGTTTGGGAAGAACAATCGTACCTTGGAGATTGGTTTCTGGAAAATGGATGGAGAGGAAAAATGAGTTGGACCGGCGGCGCTCTTGGTGGCCAAAGGGCGGAGGATGGAACGATGATGGTCGCTTCTGGTATTTTTTTGTTGTTCTTTGAATGTTTGATGATGAATCTTAGCTTCTGGAAACCTATTTACTTCTGAATCTCCTTTTGTGGATTGCTTATGATTTTCTCTTCCTCTTCTCTTTGTTACTAATGTTTGATGATGATGAATCTGAAAACTGGTGTTTTACCTCTGAAAACTCATTTCTTTCTCTTTGAATGTTTGAATAATGATGATGAAATTGTTCTGAGAACTTGTTGTTGATTTGATTTTGTTGGTTCTCTTCCTTCCTCTTTGTGTTTGTTAATGATGAAGGAAATTCTGAAACCACTTTGATTGCTTGTTCTTTGTTGGTTTGAAACTTGTTGGTGATAGTTTTGGTTGGGCTTTTGAGCAAGTTGCAGTTTTGGCTTGCCTTTGAGTTCGGATTTTTGCAGTTTTAGATGCAGGCTTGAGTTTTTTCTAGTTTGTAATGTAGTTTGAGATGGTTTGGCCTTTGTTCTGTTTGTGTTTGTTGAACAGGCAGGTTTGGGCTAGCAGGTTTGGGTTTTTTTCTGGTTTGTAATGCAAGTTGTTGAGTTTGTCCTGTGTGTTTGTAGTTTTGACAGGTTTGTTGTTGTTTTTGGACAGGTAGTTTGAATTGCAGGTTTGAGTTTGATATCTTGTGCAGGTTTTGCAAAACAAGTTTTTTTAGTTTGCAGCTTACTCAATATTTCTCTCCCTCCTGGACTGTTATACAGTCTCCTCTTTATATCTTTTTTTTTGTTTTCTTTACTGTCCTTGACAGACTGCCTTAGCCAAACTGCCAAACTTCTCACTTTAGGTCCTCTCTTTCTCTCTCTCTCTCATAAGCATTTTTGCTTATTATTTTAATTCTGAAAAGTTGGCTGTCTAGAAAATGATGAAAGCCTTTTGACAAGTTTTGCCTTGTCAAGGAATTACCTCTTGTTGTCTTGCTTTTGCCTGCTGTATTTCTGTTTCCATGCTGCATTACCATTTTTATCCAATTTTTCTTGTAACTTGGTTTTGGGCAATTTGTTCTGTAGCTGAATATGGGACTTTGCTTGCTGCTGTATTATACATTTGTTTGACTTGTACCTTGGCAGTTTTGGCGCCTGTTTGTCCCTTTGAATTTGTGACTCGGTTTGGTTTGGCTTCCATGTTTGGTTAACTTGGTTAGACAGTTTGTAACTCAACATGCTTGCATTTTTCAATTTGTATTTTAATTTTCTCTTTGTGAACCAAGGAGAGAAATCTTCTTGTGATTTGCAGAGAGAGAAAATAAAGCATGACGAAAATAAGCAATCTGATTCCAGACGGCTAATTTTAATGATGACTTTTTTTCTTCTGCTTGAAAAATTCTTTTAGTTAATTGTGATAATTTCTTTCCTTTCTTCTTTTTCAGGTGGATGCATCTTGGACAATATCAGAAGCAGTAGAAGCCAAAGATTTTAGGAGATTAGGCTTAGATTTATTTTCTCATTTATTGTAAACAAATATTATTGTAAATATTGTAAGTTGTAAATTTACAATATTCAGATAAATTTTGTAACAACATTTGAAATGAATAAATAAAAAAAGTCTTTGTCAAATATCTTCTAATCTTTGCTTGCATTGTTTATTTAATTATTTAAGACTCTCAAATAAAAATAATTGGAACTGTATCCCAATAATTTTAATCCAAATAAAATAAATAATCAACAAACTTTGCAGTCTCGTAACCTTGCATTACTCACAATACACATGGTATTCCAATTAACACACACATTGTACAATTAAACAAACAAAGCATTCCATTAAACGATAAACCTTTCACTCCACTTAATCAAGCAGATGCCTTAATGTTCCAAACAAAAGTCTCAGCTTTTATCCCAGATAATCAGGCCTTGAGAAACAACCAGTAAATTTGAACAAGCGTGAAAACAACGTAACAGTTAACTGAATTTCTGAGGATTCGGTTCCTTCTGAGAAATGCGAGCGAAAACCCTAATTCCGGGTTTGTTTCCAAAGAAAAGTCTTCTTGATCAATTCCTGAGCCAATCTTCAAAAAATCAGAGAAAACCCTAATTCTGGATTGACTGATAAAGAAAAGTCTGTTTGACCGATTCTTGAGCCAATTTCAAAAATCAGAGAAAACCCTGGGATTGTGATTTCTTGTGAAAAAGGGGGGGGGCAAATTTTGGGGTACAACAGTTGCCCCTGTTCAATCTTCTTGATCCTGAAGAGTTAGATTGGCAATTTTTCCGTTCGCGACTCGAAGGTAAAAGATGATTGGACACTAGAGTGCCCATAAATTTGCACTGGTCAAAGCATAGTTGAGGGAATGGGCTTAAAGATTCCATTTGGAGATGTGACATAATCTTGTCAGAGATGGGCTTAAAGATGCCATCCGAGAATGTTTGTTGAACTGTATGTTGTAGGTGAAAGAATGAGTATCAGAAAGGTATCCGTGGTTGGAACATCTCTGAGTTAGGGGTATGAATAAGCAATAGATTAGCATCCGTGTTTGGAGCTTCCGTAAACTATTTTAAAAAGTTGAATCTGAACAAGCGATAGATTGACATCCATGTTTGGAAGCATCCGTAAACTATTTTCAAAAGTTGAATCTGAACAAGCGATAGATTCACATCCATGTTTGGAAGCACCCGTAAACTGTTTTCAGAAGTTGAGGTTGAATAAGCAATAGATTAACATCCGTGTTTGGAGGCACCCGTAAACTGTTTTCAGAAGTTGAGGTTGAATAAGCAATAGATTAACATCCGTTTTTGGAGTATCCGTAAAATGTTTTCAAAAGTTGAATCTGAACAAGCGATAGATTGACATCCATGTTTGGAAGCACCCATAAACTGTTTTCAAAAGTTGAGGTTGAATAAGCAATAGATTAACATCCGTGTTTGGAGTATCCGTAAACTGTTTTCAGAAGTCTTGAAGTTGAATAAGCAATAGATTAACATTCGTGTTTGGAAGCATCTGTAAACTGTTTTCAAAAGTTGAATCTGAACAAGCGATAGATTAACATCCGTGTTGGGAAAATCCGTAAACTGTTTTTAGATTCTGGAGTCGAAGCTTGCTAATCTTATCCTGAAAAGGGTAAAATATTAACTGAAACACAAAGTTATGTTGCATGAAATGTATGATGCAATATATGTGTTATGTCAATGTTTATGATATGTGAATGTAATGAATGCGCATGTAAGCTGATTATCCGTCTTGCTGAGGAAAACAAATCCTGGATAGATGGAGATAATAAAATCTTTGACTGCTGTTGGGGAAAATAAATCCTTGGCTGCTGCTGGGGATTGAAAATCCCTAGATCATTGAAAATGAGAAGTCCTGGGACCACTGTTGAAGAGTATGCGTGTCTTCAAGCTCTTTGACAACCTCTGCAGGGAGAAGTTATACTGCTGGGGAAAGTTAGGAGTTTGGGTTGTATGCCAATCTACTGGGGATTCCTATTTTGCTGTTTGAGGAGAACTCCGCTGGGGAATATCTGAAAACTTTGTGGAGAAATGAGAATGAGAATCTTCATTCTGCTAGGGGAATTTGTGTCGAGGAATCAAGAATGAAAATCTTTGACCTGCAGGGGATTTGAAATTCTGTGGGGAATAGCCATACTGCTGGAGAGTAAGCTCGGGACCCTAGGAAAAGCTTATTCCTGTTTGGAAGAAGTTCAGTAGCTTAGGTTGTATGCCACTTTACCGGGGAAGCAAGAACGAGGAACTCTGTTTTATTAAGGATATCAGGGAAAAGCTGAATGGCTTCTGCTGGGGATTGGTAGCTCCAAGTTTCCTCTCTGTTGGGGGTCCTAGTGACATGCTGATTTGATTGGCGACTTCACTGGGAAAAAGTTTTAAAAATAACTTTCTGATGAATTATCTGGTTCAAAAGCAACTTTTCGGGAGAAGGGAGGAAGCTGGATGATCTTCACTGGTGTTCACAGGTTGGAGTTTTGTCTCTGCTTGGGGAAGAAAGTTTCATTCTTACCGATGATTTGTAGTTCAAATTTCTGCTCTGCTATTGGCTGAGAATTTGAACACTCAACTCTGATGGGGATCCTTGAAATTTAACTCCACTGGGGATATTCCTTTCAAAGTTTTAGTTCTGCTTAGGAACTGGATGATGTATTTGCAGGGGATTTCTTCTAGAATAGCCTAAAGACACTTTCCTACACTTTCATCCTATCAGTAGTTATTCTTTCTCATTTTGTTTTATTTGTAAGCGGTGATTACATTCAAATGCATATGCTCATTTAATAAATCATTGGACGTTTTCAAATAAAGCACAAGTGTAAAAAAGAAAGAAAAGGCATACATTTTTATGTACTTTGAAGTAACTTTGTATTAACTTTGTGTAAGTATTTGTACAAAGGAGACAAACACCCTAGTAAGAGAATGTTGTCAAACAGATGAGAAAAAATTTTATGCAAAGAAAGATGGCTATGTGTATCAATTCCATGGGGTTCCCAATCTGCTATAGCCTTCACAACTGTGAGTATCTTGTCCATTCGTTGCTTCGTCCGCAGATGATTGGATTGATTAGAAGCTTTAGAGCTTGTCCGCAAAGAGATTGTTCTTAAAGTGATCCGATGAGACATAGTCATACGCTTTGATTCCCTAACTTTTTCCTGGATCGCCTTTTCAGGTTTTCGATCCACCGGGAAACCCTTTTTTTCCCAACTCGCCCTTTCGGGTTTTCAACTTGCCGGGTGTACATATTTTTTTCCGTTTATCCCTAATTTTTGCCTGAACCGCCCTTTCAGGTTTTCGATTCACCGGGATGCCCATTTTGCCCAAGTCTCCCTTTCGGGTTTTCGACTTGTCGGGTCGTTTATGCGTAGTATCTTTTGACTATGTCTGTGTTCACAGGGTGTGGCAGGTCGTCACCGTCCATGGTGGTCAAGATCATTGCTCCGCCAGAAAAGATGTTTTTGATCACAAATGGTCCTTCGTAAGTAGGAGTCCACTTGCCCCTGGGATAACTTTGCAGCAAGATAATCCGCTTGATTACAAGATCCCCGACTTTATATACTTGTCTCTTGACTTTCTTGTTGAAAGCCTTGATCATCCGTTTTTGATACGTCTGACCATGACAAACAGCAGTAAGTCGCTTTTCGTCAATCAAGTTAAGTTGATCAAGCCGGGTCTGAATCCAATCGTCCTCATTCAAACCAGCGTCCTTCATGATTCTTAAGGAAGGAATCTTAACTTCTATAGGTAAAACAACTTCCATGCCGTATACCAAAGAGAAAGGTGTTGCCCCAGTTGATGTTTGCGCCGTGGTACGGTACCCATGTAGAGCAAACGGTAACATCTCATGCCAGTCCTTGTAGGTGACTGTCATCTTTTGAATGATTTTCTTGATATTTTTGTTCGCAGTTTCGATAACACCATTCATCTTTGGCCGATAGGGAGATGAATTGTGATGTTGAATTTTGAACTGTTCGCACAGAGCGGTGATCATAGTGTTGTTCAGGTTTGTACCGTTGTCCGTAATGATTCGGTCAGGAATACCGTACCGGTAAATGAGGTTCTGCTTGATGAAACGGGCAACCACATTCTTTGTAACAGAGGCGAAGGAAGCTGCTTCGACCCATTTGGTAAAGTAATCAATAGCCACCAGGATGAAGCGATGCCCATTGGATGTTGTAGGCGTGATCTGTCCAATCATGTCGATGCCCCACATTGCGAATGGCCAAGGAGCTGTTAGGATGTTGAGAGGAACCAGAGGGATATGCACCTTGTCAGCATAAACTTGGCATTTGTGACAAGTACGGGCGTATTGATGGCAGTTAGCTTCCATGGTAGACCAGTAGTAGCCTGCCCTTAGGATCTTCTTAGCCATCATATGTCTGCTCAAATGGGTGCCGAATGTGCCACTATGCAGTTCAGTCATGATCTTCTCAGCTTCAACCTTGTCCACAAAACGAAGCAGAACACAATCATTGTTGCATTTGTATAGGATGCCATTACTCAGGAAAAACTTAGCAGCAAATCTCCTTAAGAATTTTTTGTCATTGACTGAAGCTCCTTCAGGGTATTCTAGAGTCTCGAGATACCTTTTGATTTCGTGAAACCAGGGTTGTTCCACTACTTCTTCGGTATTAATCTCGTGACAATGTGCAGGTTCATCCATTCGTTCGATGGTGATTTGGGGAGCCTTATTATCCCAGTTAAGTTTAAACATGGAATACATTGTAGCTAGAGCATCCGATAGCTGATTTTCTTCTTGCGGGAAGTGCTCGAAGGTAATCTGCTCGAAATGAGGTAACAATGTCAGGACATGTTCTTTGTATGGGATGAGGTTAAGATGTTTAGCGTCCCACTCTTCTTTGATTTGACTGATGACCAAGGCTGAGTCTCCAAATACCACCAAGATTTGATTCCCAAGTCAATTGCAGCCTTAAGACCAAAGATACAAGCTTCATATTTGGCCATGTTGTTGGTGCAACTGAAACAGAGTCTAGCAGTGAAGGGCGTATGGCAACCTTCTGGAGAGATAAGTACAGCGCCGATACTGTTTCCAAGTGCATTTGAAGCACCATCAAAGTACAGGGTCCATCGGGATCCTTGTTCAGGTCCTTCATACGGCCCATTAACTTTAATGTTGTCCAATGTCATAATGTCCTCGTCAGGGAAGTAGAATCTCATAGATTGGTAATCTTCAACGACTTGATGAGCTAGATGGTCAACTAGTACACTCCCTTTTATAGCTTTTTGGGTTGTGTACTGAATATCATATTCAGTCAGGATCATTTTCCATCTAGCGATTCTTCCAGATAAAGCAGGCTTCTCGAAGATATACTTAATCGGATCCATCTTGGAAATCAGCAAAGTGGTATGAGTCAACATATACTGTCTTAGCCAGCGAGCAGCCCATACCAAAGCGCAACAAGTTTTCTCGAGCAGTGAGTAGAGAGTCTCACAGTCGGTAAACTTTTTGCTAAGGTAATAAATGGCATGCTCTTTTCGACCAGACTCGTCATGTTGGCCTAGTACGCACCCCATTGAATTATCCAAAATAGTGAGATACATTATTAACGGTCTTCCATCGACGGGTGGCATCAAAATAGGAGGTTCTAGCAAATACTACTTGATCTTATCAAAAGCAACTTGACAATCATTGTTCCATTCAACCACCTGATCTTTCTTCAACAACTTGAAGATTGGCTCACAGGTAGATGTTAGGTGAGAGATGAACCTCACAATATAGTTTAAGCGTCCCAAGAAACCCCTAACCTCCTTTTCAGTGCAGGGGAAGGCATTTCTTGTATAGCTTTGACTTTAGCAGGATCAACTTCAATGCCTTTGTTACTGACGATAAATCCTAAAAGTTTACCAGACCTGACTCCAAAAGTGAACTTGCTTGGGTTTAGTCTGAGCTTATACTCCTTCAATCTGACAAACAACTTTTGCAGATGGTCAAGGTGCTCTTCTTCTGTCTGTGAACGGGCTATCATTTCGTCTACGTAGACTTCGATCTCATGATGTATCATATCATGAAACAAAGATACCATGGCTCGCTGATAGGTTGCCCCGACATTCTTCAGTCTGAATGGCATCACTTTGTAGCAGAAGGTACCCCACTGCGTGACAAAAGTAGTCTTCTCCATGTCTTCGGGGGCCATTTTGATCTGGTTGTATCCCGAGAATCCATCCATGAAGGAAAATACCTTGTGTTGAGTTGTGTTGTCAACCAAGATGTCGACGTGTGGTAGTGGAAAATCATCTTTAGGGCTAGCCCTGTTTAGGTCCCTATAGTCCACACACATTCTGACTTTGCCGTCCTTCTTAGGCACGGGCACGATGTTAGCAACCCATTATGGATAGGAAGTAACAGTCAGAAAGCCAGCATTGAATTGCTTCATTACCTCAGCTTTGATCTTCTCAGACATGTCGGGCCTCATTCGGCGGACCTTTTGCTTGATCGATGGACAGTCTTCTCTTGTAGGGAGACGGTGGACCACGATATCTATGTCTAATCCCGGCATGTCTTCATAGGACCAGGCAAAGATCTCAACATATTCGTTTAAGAACTGCACTAAGCGCTCTTTGACACCTGGTTCTAGGTTGGCACCCACATTTACCTCTTTCTTGTCTTCCTCTGTTCCCAAATTGATGGTTTCTAGCAACTCTTCATGGGGCAGAATAGCCCTCTCTTCTTGTTGCAAAAGTCTGGCTAACTCTCCAGGCACTTCACAGTCTTCATCACCTTCGTACTCGGCATGATTGACCAAATCTTCAGAGTCACCGAAGGCTAAAGCAGAATAGTCGCCCATGGAATTCGGAGTGGATGGGTACCTGCATTTTGTGAGTGTGGGTGTGTGTAAGGGATAGCCATCCTTAAACAAAACAAGATGCAAAAGGAAAGAAAATGAACACAACAGTTTATAGATGAAAACGTCCAATGATTCATTAAAATATGGCATATGATAATGAAGAAATCAAGCCCTTACAAATGGACCTACATGCCCCGGGCAAGGTATAAGGTGAAAATAGTGTACGAATTGTTTAGTTATTACAGACCAAAAATAGGAAATTGTTCAAAGATAAATTACTGGTTGATGAAAGTGATGGGAGTAAAGTCCTATGCTTCCCAGTTACTTAATCCTCCTTCGACAGTTGGAAAGATCCAATCTTCAAAGTTGTCTTCTTCATCATCATCTTCTAAAGCATTAATTCCATGGTGAGTGATTTTTAGGGTGGTCCTCCAGCCTTGGAGCGACGCATAGCTTTCTGGCCAGCAGCAGTAAAACCTAACCCGAACTTGTCCGTTTTGTGAGGAAAATCAGGCAGTTGCCCCCACAATGTACTCCCCCTTCTTTGATTACAGCCTCTGCATCCTTGAGAGACGCCATCCTAGACACATGCTTGGAAACGATAGGCACATCAACCATTGTTTTTGGAACTGCGACTTCGGGAGAAACTTCCTCAAAATGTTGGAAAGGAGTTTCTATGAATTCGCCATCCAACTCCATATAGCAGAAGGAGTTGAGGTGACTTATCATGTACTCTTCCTCGCCGTGCACCGTTATAATCTTACCCTGAACAAGATATTTTAGCATTTGGTGTAAAGAGGAGGTAACTGCCCCAGCATAGTGGATCCACGGTCTTCCCAACAAATAAGAATATGAAGGACGGATGTCCATCACATAAAAGGTGGAGTTGAAAACTTCTATGCCCACTTTGATAGGAATGTCAACCTCTCTGTGGACCATTCTTTTGGACCCATCAAAGGCCCTAATAACGATGTTACTGGGTTTGAGGGTCAATCCTTTGCAGTCCAAACGGTCTAACGCTTTCTTTGGCAGCACATTCAAGGATGAACCAGTATCAACTAAGACATGGGCAAGGGTGGTTCCTCTGCATTCTACTGAGACATGCAGCGCGTCGTTGTGCTTCCTTCCCTTAGGGTTCAAATCAGCATCGAAAAAACCAAGACCGTTATCAGCAGTTAGGTTGGCCATGCACTCTTGAAACTGGTCAGCCGAAGTTTCTTGAGGAACGTGTGCCATCTTTAAGAATTTGATTAAGGCCTTAACATGGGCCTCAGAGCAGAGTAGAAGAGCCAACATGGAGATTTTGGAAGGGGTCTGCCCTAGCTGTTCCACGATGTCGTAGTCGCTCTTTTTGATTATCTTTAGGATTTCTTCCATTTCTTTCTGGGTGGTTTCGGGGATAACCACAGTATGAGCCTTCGTCCCGACATGCGCTTCTAGTATCCCCTTACCCTTATCAGTAGTATCAACAGATGGTCTAACTTTAGGACTATCCAATTCTTCAATTATCGGGCCTTGCACAAATGGCTTAACAGGCACAGAAGCTTTCGAAGGTCCGAAGACTGCTCTGGGGGGAGCAATCTCCGGTGAGAAAATTCGTCCGCTGCGAGTTATCTTGCTTGTTTCCACAATGTTCCCTATATCAGGGGTTTCATCATCAGAGTTATCTTGGACTGATTCAATCTGTTTGATACCATGATAGAAGATTTCTCCTCCGTAGTTCCATGGTATCGTCTTGTTAGATTGATACGGGACAGGCCCCAGCATGGTGATTTTTAACGGCACAATCTTGGGATCAGGCGTAATCTTGACAGGCCTTTTGCAATCCTTGGGAAGATTGTCGGAGATAGTTATTATTGCAATATCATTGGTTGAAGTAGCAAAAGTAGCAGGAGTAACAGGAATGAAGGTATCAACATGAGTCTTTTGGAAGAGTATCTCTTGGGTATCCATCAGGCGTTGGATGCCTAATTTCAACAGTGGGCAGTTAGCTCGTATGTTTAAACAAGAGTAACAGTCTTTTCCACAGCCTGGGAATATCCCGGCTCTCATCAAATTGACTTTAATCACTAATAAGGGAGTCAAAAGGTCAGCAACATTGGTAACATGAAGTTCTTCCATAACGGCATGAACATTATGACCGTGCTTGGGTATCGGGGCAGAAATCACATTCGGCTTTTTGGGCTCATCGAATTCTACCTCCTTGGCGTCGATCAAGTCTTGGATTTTGTTTTTGAGGGCCTAACAGTCGTTGGTGTCATGCCCTATACTGTCTGAATGGTATGCACATTTTGCATTGGGATGATAATGTGGAGAAGTGGTATTTGAATTCTTAGGTGCCTCTCTCAAATTAGCAAGGTTTAATTTCAGGAGATGTGGAAGGATCTGAGAGGGTGTCATATTTATCAGGGTATATTGCTGTGGTGGCCTTTGCTGATAGGTTCTGGGCTGATCATTCCTCGGTTGACTGTTTCTAGGCCGGTCTGATGCGGATTTCTGAATTAATACGGCCCCCACTGTTGGTCGACGTTCCTCTCTTTCCCGATTTCTCTGGGTGTAAACAGAAGAACTCTCCTTCTTGGCTGGGAAAGTCTTTTTTATAGCGGCTGGAGCAGAGGTATCCTTCTGAATCTTGCCACTCTTAATACCAGCTTCGACCCTTTCTCATGTCAAAATTAATTCAGTGAACCCTGCAGATGAGCTCCCTATTAGGTGATTGAAGAATGGTCCAGACAGGGTCCCCAAAAACATATCAACAAGTTCCCTTTCAGACAAAGGTGGATGCACCCTTCCAGCCAAATCCCGCCACTTCTGAGCATACTCTTTAAATCCTTCATTAGAAACCATACTCATACTCTGTAGTTGAGTACGAGTGGGCGCTAAATCTGCATTGTATTGGTATTGTCGGTAGAAAGCAGCAGCCAAGTCTTCCCAGTTATGTACGTCAGTCCTCTCAAGCTGATAGAACCAGTCTAATTATGTGCCCGACAAACTATCTTGAAAGAAATGGACCCACAGATCCTTATCAGAAGAGTGAGGTTGGATCTTTCTGATGTAGGATCTCAGATGCATCTTTGGACATGACAGACCGTCGTATTTAGAGAATGTGGGTACTTTGAATTTGGGAGGAATGACGATCCCAACAACCAATTCCAGCTCTTCGAAATCCAGTCCGGGAACCCTTTGCACTTCCATGGCTGCTAACCGCTCTTCCATATTTTTATACCTGTCGTCCGCAGGAGGGTACTGCTGCTCGAAGTAATCTTCATCCTCTTCAACTTCTTCCTCTTCAACCTCAGACTCGGAGGGTACTGCAACTCCTTTTCCTTTGCCAGTCCCTTCATCAGACGTCGAGGGGAACTCCAGAACTCTCTTAGCTTCGTTCTCAAATCTTCTTCCCAGAGTAGCTACCCCGATTCTTTTCTTTTTCTTTTTTCCTTTTTCCTATTCTTTCTTCTCTAACAGCGCTGTAAGATCCTCTTGACCCTTTGACAAGGTCATGAGGAGTTGTTGGAATTGCGAATTATGTGCTTGCAGATCTTTGACCGTCTGCTCAATATCCATCTTGCTGAAATAAACAATAGAAAGATAAGGAAACCTGGTGTGAAGACCTGTTTATGCATATGATGAATGATATGTTTATTCATGTAATGCATCCAAGGATTCAGAAATTCAAAGTTGTTGCAGACAAAAGAACACACATCATATTAATAAGAAGAAATTTGTCAGTACATAAATGCCCCATGGGCCAAATATTACAAAGCTTCTCAAGGTAAAAAGATGTTGCGCATCCTCTTTGGCGCGATGTAAGTGTTAAGAGTCTCCTCTTCGTGAAGTCGGTGGGTAAGCTCCAAAACCTTCTTCTCACTGGCATAGAAGTTGGCTTCAAAAGTGTTTCGTTCTTCTTTGAGTTGGATCTAACTCTTTTGCAATTCTTCCAATGATGTTGGCATGTCCGGATGTAGGAGGGTGTATGGAACCTCTCCTTCCCTAACATGCTCTTTAATCACGGGGAGAATGTGTGGGTAAGGCATCATAAGATTCTGGGCGCGGGTTCGTACCCACTTGAGATAAGGCTCAAGGGGGATGGAATTCTTGTGCCCCAGTGTCTTACTGTCCACCTTGTTGGGCATCCTCCAAGCTCTGATGAACCTTTGTCGAAGTCCTTATGCATCATTGTCGAAGTCAAAAACTAGGTCAGGAATCAGCATATCATGAGGGTCATCCCTTCTAGCATATCCAAACTGTCTAAGAGCTAAATAGGGGTTGTAGGTGATGCCTCCCCTAATGCCAAGTAGTGGGACATTAGGGAATTCCCCATAACGATCAATGATGATGACATTTTCTCTGGACCGAGTACACCAATGAACATCAGAATGTGTGAGGTTCATCAACCGTTGTGACCACCTTAAACCCTTCTCATTCTTCAAAACTGACCAGGGAAGGTGAGAAATAAACCACCTTGCAAGAAGAGGAGTAGCACACATGAGAACACCTATTTTCCTCATTGTTCGTGTGTAAAATGAGTGTAGGATGTCCCCAAGCAATGTAGGCACAGGATTCCGAGACATGAAAATATTGACAGCGTTTACATCTATAAGTTGATCATGGTTTGGGAACAACACCAACCCATAGATGAGTAGTGCTACAATCTCCTCAAAGGCTTGTAGATCTAGAGAATTCCAGCAGTCTTGTGCCTTCTCAAACAGAAATTTTGCCAAGAAACCCTTGACACCACTTCTGGTTTCCCAATGACCTTTGATATCAGATGGTTGCAAGTGTAATGCTTGAGCAACATCTTCAGGCTTTGGTTCTTTTTCCGTACCGTTGTAGGGTAGTTGATGAAGAATATGAATCCTCAGGAGTTGATAAAATTCCTCCAAAGTAGGTACTAGTTGGTAATCAGGGAATGTGAAACAGTGGTGAAGGGGGTCAAAGAACTGGAAGAGGACTTTCATCATGTCTTCTTCAATGTTGGTGTTGACCAAGTTTAGAAGTCTACCATGTCTTTCACTGAAGGGATAATTCTCTGGAATTTTGGAAGTAAGCTCCTTGAGTTAAGGAGGGATTCTCACAAGGTTGACTTTAATTGTTTTCCTACGAAGGGATTCCATGACCTACAAAATAGGAACAAAGATGAAGATCCAAACCCTTGAAATGGTTAGTGGATGCATATGATGTTTTCTGATGTTTATGATGTATGCACAAGCATATGTACAAACAAGTCACACAAGATCCTAGTTTCAAGCTTGTATGAAGTTTCATAGGTAAATACCCTCTTGAAGTTAGTTGGCTCAACATGTCCTATAAATAGTAACCGGGTTCTAAGGAGCTCAATATCACTGGATTATTTTCTGTGTTCATTGTTTCAGTTTAGCCACTTTACTGGCGACCGAGGATGTTACAATCTTTACAAAATGTCCAAGAACTCATTGTGATCATACTTTAGCAAGGCGAATCGAAGGCAAGAAGTTAGGATTTAATTCTTATTTTGCAAGGAAAATTTTTGAAGAACACTTTATCCAATCTTCAAGCATGTTGTAAAAATATTGCTTTGCAGGCTTCAAACTTACTAATCACTCAATAATTGAATGTTTACACAACTGATAGAGCCATTTTCCAAGCATTTGAGCCATTATCCAAGTTGCATTTCCATTTATGGCACAAAGTTACCATTCCATTCT
This sequence comes from Vicia faba, assembly GCA_948472305.1. Lineage (NCBI taxonomy): Eukaryota > Viridiplantae > Streptophyta > Magnoliopsida > Fabales > Fabaceae > Vicia > Vicia faba. Next base: position 1,308,698,605 of record OX451738.1, on the reverse strand, counting down.
TGAAAAGTTGCTTTAATCACAAAGTCAACTTGTCTTGAGCTTCTAACTTCTTTGTTCAGCACACACTCAACATACAAAGTCAGATAAACATGTTTAAAGCTTGTAACCACTCTAGATAGCCTTATACTATGCATTGGGACAATGTGTATCAAGCTTGCTTCAAAAATAAGCCAAAGAGCCATAACATGTGAACTTGTACTTCTGATCACCCCAAGCTCTCAAAACATTTTCCTATAAATTGGGACACTATTATGCAACTTAGGACACGATTTTGCAAGCCTGAAAATTCTCCCAAACTCCCTCTAGCCAGAAATTGCACACAAACTTCATTTTTGTGTAGGTTCTAACCTTGAACTTGTATCTTCTATTTCCATCGTGCGTTTTCCCTCAAAACAATTTTCAAAGCTTCCTTACATAAAATATAACTCATCCATATCCTTGTTTCCCAACTGTAACACCATTTACATCAACCTCCATAACCAAAAAATAGAGTCTGCACATTGACTTCTCCAGACCATTTCAGAACCATTTCAGCCACTCTCCAATCAAGCTAATCATTGCATTAGCTTTCTGGGAACTTGAGGAAGCTAACCTGATCAACACAACAACTTGAATCAAGTTCTAACCCAAAACACGATCTCCAGCTTTAAGGTGAGTTTTCTGACTTTTCATATCATTGTTTAGGCATTGTTAGGCTTGCATTTGTGAAGATAAAATGTAGACATCATTGCCCTGAAGTTGTAGATATCCATAGATTTCATTTATATGGATTGAGCTTAGAGAACTTTAAGATTGAAATATTTTGAAAATTTAGGGTTCAAATTAGGGCCAATGAAATTCTCATTCATCTTTGATTTATAGCTTTAGTTATTTACATGTTTGGATTCGTGAGAAAAATGGAACAATCTTCATGTTTGCAATTTTAATTTTCATTGAGAAATGAGCAAGATACAGGTTGTTTGGCTGGGCGTGAGGTTGAAGATGAAGTTCAGGCCTTGGACTTGATTTGTAATATATATTTATGGTTTGGTACAAGTTAACGGATGTACAGCCACCCCAGTGGAAAAGGTAGCACGCGTTTGTGTTGGAGGTCATGGGTTCAACACCCAGCGCTACCTTTCGTTTTGTTTTTCAGCATTTTTTCCCTTTTTTTATCAAACAGGCGCATGGGCCTTCAGGATGGTGGGCTTCATTTTTTTGCTGGCTTCTAACCCCCTGCCTACTTTTGCGCTCCTGGCCTAACTTTATTTTATTTATTTCATTTTTATTTATTTCTTTTTCTTATTTTATTTTATTTCAGTCTTATTTTTTTTTATTATTACTATTATTTTTTTATTAGTAAATAATATATAAATATTTTTATTTATTATTCGAACTTATATATTTTATTTTCTAAAAACAAAAAGGATAAAAAACAGTTTTTTTTAAATAACCACTTTTTCATAAAAATTTCCCAAATAACCACATTTTCAAAAAAATTACCAAAATGACCACTTTTCAAACAAAAAAAATTCGCCACACAGAGGAGGCGCCACTCTGTGTGGCGCATGCACTCAAATTAAAGAGGAGGCGCCACACTGCATGGCTTGTCCTCCTCTGTAAAGCCATGCAGTGTGGCGCATGCATGTGTTTTTGAGAGGAGGCGCCACCCTCCTTGGCTTGACAGTGTAATTGCAATTTTTTTTAAATAAAAAAAAAACTAAAAATATTTTATATTAATATTTGATATTATACAATGCATGGATACATTTTTTATGGACGTCCCCTCAACCTAACCGGGTCCCCGTATGACATAAACGGCTGCGCCTTTGCCTCTCCCCTTGTCTCACTCCTCTCTGTTGATTTTCTTGAGGTGTTCGTGGTCTGTTCTGACTTGCTTAATAATGAGGTGCTTGATGTGATGGTCCTGGTATATCAGGATCATACATCTCATCGATCATTTCACCCCACTGAGCTGTGCTTCCAAAGAGATCGGTTCCCATATTGTTGAAGTTTGGTCTTGTTGGTTGGGATACGTGTGGGTGGTGGGGTGGTTGATAGTATTGGGATGTTGAATCATGATGAAAACGAAGCAACGGTTCTTGTGGTGTCTGAAATCCGTATGATGGTTGGGTACTTCGATGGTATGATGTTTGACTGTATGGAGGTTGAGTGGTATGGTAGGAAGGAGATGTATCATATGTGTCTTGGGTGTTGTGGTAGGATGAGGATGGTGCATATTGTTGGTGGTGGATCGGGTCATGCTCTTAGTATTGTGTTTGTGTGTGTGGCATGAATTGATGACGAGTTTGGTTGAATGAGGTGGTGTATGGTTGTTGGGTTTGAGTGGGTTGACATTGTGGTTGGGTTTGGTATTGTTGAGGGGTTGGTTGTTGGGTCTGGTATTGTTGAGGGGTTGGTTATTGGGGTTATTGTTGGGAGTATGTTGCAGCTCTTTGGCGTGGGTCAATCAAATAAGTCTCTTGAGATATAAACAAATTTGGTGAAACCGATGTGTACCATATCGAATATTGGAGCGTCAGTTTTAAATCATCTTGCAAGATCGGATCCCTTAGGACCAATTCATGTATATGCCTCCATTGACGACATTGATTTTTAGCAAAGTCTCTCAAATCGTTAAATCCCCATTGGTCGTCAACTCGGAGTAGATGCCATTGGCCCAAACATGTTGGGGGGTCGGGGATACCCTGTTGCATGCCGAACTGTAGCTTCACACGATCACTGTGGTGCATCTCCATAGTAGTGAACCTGATGAGTGTTGTTTTTGCAATCCAGACTTCAGCATCAGGAGGGTTAATCTCATGGTCGAGTTCCTTATACGGCCTCCATACAAACTGTAGAGTAAAAAAAGTTATATAAAATATTAAACTTAATTAAAATATTCAATGCGTTGTATAAAATATATAAGTTTAATACACCTTCGGGTCCAACATGATCAATAAGATTTTGGTAGACTACTATTGCGTTTCTAGGGGATTTTTTGTAATTCATCCCAGGAACAGACCACCTACATAGAAAAAATGGTTAATAAATTAATACACTACATGTCTCGGTATATAATATGTAAAATTTATGGTTTTGTAATCTTACTTTGTAGCAAAGGAGAAGACGAATGGCCTTGTGTTGCTGGGGGCGAGTGTCGGCATTCTCGACCAGCACCATGTCTGGAGCAAAAAGGCGCAAGAATAGAAAGAACAGCTACCTTTCAATGCATTCTTACACAAGGAGCTATACAGATGAGCCAAAACAGATGAACCCCAACTATATGTGTTTATTTTATCAAATTGTCTTAACAATGGTAAATACATGATATTAACAGTATTACCCATTGTTTCAGGAAATAAAAAATGGCCAAATAATATCATTAGGTAACACCGAGCTTTCACAATTTTTTCTTCCTCGGTAGAGTTTTAGGTTATTACGAGACTACTATGATATCCTCTAAGAAGATGGAGATTAATACCTTGGCCTCTTGATCCTTGTTCAAATAAAGAGACTCCCAAAAGTTCCTCGCATATGGCGTTGTCTTGGTTGACTCGACCATTGACAGCCTTACCGTCGATCGGTAGACCGAATAACATGTACACGTCCTCTAGTGTGACTGTACATTCACCACATGGAAGGTGAAAGGTGTGAGTTTCGGGTCTCCATCTCTCCACTAATGCGAGAATAATTTTATAGTCAACATGATAATTGACTATGTTGAGTAACGGACCAAAATCGGCATGTCGTAAGTACGGTTCAATTTGAACGTCGTAAGGGACATACTCATGGACACGACAACGAAATATTTTAACATCCTATTAAAATATGAATTTCGTATAAGAAATACAAGATTTAGGTATAACAATCATAACAATTAAGGAACAAAAAATTATCGGCAAAAAATAGGTATTGAGAAAATACACTTACAAAGGTTTCAATGTTGTTCGGAGTTCCTCTATGTTGATCACCCATGGTCAAGAGAGACATTTTTTCTTGATTACTCCTGTGTTGTTGTTGAGACTTCAAGAAAGAAATAATGTATGAGTTATGATTGTGATGAAAATATAGGGTGAATGTTACATGTATTTATAGGAAAATCTTGAAGAATACTTTACATGCAACTTATACACATAGGCGCCACACTGGGTGGCACATGATCTTCTTTCTTGCACTTAGGCGCCACACTAGGTGGCACATACTCTCTTTATTGTACATAGGCACCATTCAACACGGCTTATTGCTTTTTGCATGCATGCAAACCTGCAGCGTGGCAGGGATCAGATGGCATACATCAAGTTTTGTTGTTCAATGACAAGCCACCCTTGGTGGCGCATGCATGCAAAAAAAGGAGGATAAGCCAACCTAGGTGGCACATGCTTACACAAAGAGGAGGATAAGCCACCTAGGGTGGCGCATGCATGAGAAAATAGTAGGATTAGCCACCTAAGGTGGCGCATGAATGCAGAATACCAGTCTATTTAATCGTCTGTGTAGGTTGCATTACCAGTATACATCCATAACTCACAAAAAAACATACCTCAACAACATGGATCATTCACAAAATTATACTATTGTTGCCCATATTAACGGTGAGACGTTCAACTGCAATAACTTAGGTTTTAATTTCCGTAATACCGATTTTATCCGCTTTTGGATAAACAAGAAATCTAGTTTTGCACGCTTCAAAGATAGAGTAGAATCCAAATTGTAGTGTGGTCCAGTTTACCAAATTCTTTACAAGTCCCCATTTATATTTGACAACAACCAAGTCAAATTTTATCAACTTAAGGTGCGCGAAGATGATGATGTTCGAAACATGTTTCGAACTCATGAACAATTCGGGTTCGATGAGAATGAGTTGTATGTTTTATTACAACAACCAGATCAATCTCAGGTGGTAGATCCTTCTCAAGACTTTGAAGAAGAGGATGAATCTGACAAGGACAACCATCCTGGAGTCGATTTTATTGACCAATAAGAAGAAGATGATGAGGCAATGATTGATTTTATGGTCAATGATGACATTGTAGATCAAGAGCATGAACCTATACCTGCAAGTCATGCGTACGACCCTCCGTTTCACATGACGAACTTGAACTTGGGGGAAGATGAACCAGCCTCAGATATCTTTCACGATCCTTATATGCAGACCGAAGGGGCCTTGAAAGTTGGAGACAAATTTCTAACAAAAAAAGAGTGTCTTAGAGCTATCAAAAAATACCACATGGAAATTTTAGCTGACTTCACTGTAGATAAAAATAATTCAGGGAGGTACGTTATTTTATTTCGTCAAAAACCAATCTGCCCTTTTCAGTTAACTGCATCTGACAGGAAGAGAAGTGATTCATGGGAAATAGGTTCCATTGATCCACTCCACACTTGCATCACCACCGTTCCGACACAGGATCATCGGAAACTTAGTTCTAACCTAATATGTCAAGAAATCTTGCCTCTTATTAGCAAAGATCCATCATTAAAGGTGAGTACAATTATTTCTCATATCACTATGAGATTCAATTATACTCCCTCTTACAGGAAGGCATGGATCGGGAGGACTAAGGAAGTTGAACTTGTGTACGGTAATTGGGAGGAATCGTACAAAGAACTTCCAAGATTTTTGGTGGCACTCAAATATTATGCTCCGGGAAGTGTTATAATTTTAGAGACACTTCCGGCTTTTACCCCAGACAGAACTCGTGTTAGTGGGAATGGAATATTTCATCGATTGTTCTGGGCGTTTGAACCTGCATCAAGGGTTTTGCATTTTGCAAACCTATTATACAGATTGATGGAACTTGGTTATACGGGAAGTATAAAGGAACATTACTCATGGAAGTGGCACAAGATGGGAACATTAATGTTTTTCCGATTGCCTTCACTCTAGTTGAAGGTGAGACAGGTGGTGCATGGAATTTCTTTATGAAGAATTTCCGATTACACATTGCTCCACAACCCAACCTTTGTTTGATTTCAGACAGACATCCATCAATTGTGAGTGCATACAATAACCCTGATAACGGTTGGCAGTATCCCCCTTCGACACATGTCTATTGCATTAGACATATCACACAAAACTTCATGCTCCATATAAAAGATAAGACACTTCGAAAGAAAGTTATTAATGCAGGGTATGCCTTAACAGAACCGTCATTCCGATACTATCGCGAAGAAATCTGGTTGGCGAACTCAGAAGCATTAAGGTGGATCGAAAACATTCCAGTGGAGAAGTAGACTCGGGCATGTGACAAAGGTCAATGATGGGGTCACATTGTTGTACCCCAATTTTTGCCCCTAAGATTCCTCTATCATATCATATCAACTCGATCATAACAAGATCACATTAGGGTTGGTTCTTCCTCTTTTTTCCTATCTTTAAGTTTGCTATTGAGGAATCTCCAAGCACTTTGGTTGTGTATTTTGTATATGTGTTGTTGACTAACTTCTAATCAAAATACAAAAAATATTTGTCTTTGTCTTTGCATATTTGTGTTTTGTAGGTACCAAGTCGAAGCATCTGACAAATAAGGATTTCTGGTATCATTTTCCTAAAATCTCTATTTGCAAAGAAAAAGAATTAAAATTTTTCATTTTTTTTCACGCTGTGCAATCGATTGCATATAGTGTATTTTGCGCCATTTTTGAAAAAAAATACACTGTGCAATCGATTTGCACTGTAGTGCAATCGATTGCACAGCGTGAAAATTAAAAAAAAAATCAGCATTTTAAACTTGTCAAATTTTGGCTCCAATTTTCCTTCACTTTTGAAAGATGTATCATTAATTCAAATTTTAGTGCCAATCTTTCATTTTTAAAAAAGAATTATCATTAATTCAAATTTTGGCTCTAATATTGGAAAGAATTATCATTAATTCAAATTTTGGCTCTAATTTTTGAAAGAGTTATCATTAATTCAAATTTTGGCTCCAAGAATCAATTACCAAATTACCACTAATCCCAATCCTAAAACTCTATAAATAGAGCTCTCATTTCATTCAAATTTCAAGCTTTTGATAGCCAAATCCACCTTGCTAAAAAATCTCTCAATTCTCTCCATCTACCAAATTCACTCAAAGCTCCATTTTCAAAAAGTTAGTAAGCTTTGCATTGAAGCTTACTAATCTTTGAGCTAAACCTTCATCCAAACACTTTTTCTCCATCAATTCTCTACATCCAAGCTTGGACAATTGATTCTTGTGGTTGAATCGAAGCAAATTCTTGAAGTTGTTTTGATAATTCTCTAGATCTACCTTTGGTAAGTTGGATAATTCATCTTTCACAATGTGATCTCTTGGTGATCTTTGGGATTGATTCTTTGAGCATTATTTTGTGATTTCAATGGTGTTATTTTCTCATAATTTGATGAAATTTTCGTGCTCAAGTGGATCCATGATCATAAGGTGTTTGATGGAAAGTTTGAACAAGAAATTGCCCTTTTAAAATGTTGTTTTTGCTATTGTTACTGTGTGCAATCGATTTGCACTAAGTGTAAATCGATTGCACAGAAGCAATTTCACGCGAATTTTTGAAAAATGTACTGTGTAAATCGATTTACATAGTAGTGTAAATCGATTTACACCGGGACAAAATGCATTTTTTGCCTTGTTTTGGGGCAGCTTTGATCCAAAATGCTTTTTCTACTCACTCCTTTTGATTGTTGGTTTGGATTGCAATTTTAAATGTCCAATTTGTCTTTAAACTCAATGGACTTTGTGATGTAGATGAAGTTGGATAAATGTTCATAAATTCAAAGCTACCTAAGAGTGAATTATTTAAATCATTTTTGGTGCTTTGGATTAATGATATGTTTAGTGCTTTAATCCATCTAGAGGAGTGGTTGAATTTAAAGATGAAAGAATTTTGAAATGGTGATCCAAATTAGCTTATCATTTACCTCCCTCTTCATCTTATCCCTTTATTTTTTAATTGTGCTACATGTTAAGGGATGGTGATCTCTATATCATTTATCCAAACATGAAGTACATAGATTTCTATTGACCGGCCTCAAAATAGGTGTGACTTCTACATAAGTCCACTTACGATTGCTTAACATAGCGCTAAATTTTGTCCCGATTCGAATAAGTGATCATTCATGGCCCAAACTTATGATTGCAAGCCCAAATATATTAATTTGATCTCTTTGATCCAATAACCTTGAGATTTATTGTGTGGAGGCTTTGGTTCTACCAATCCTCTAATGGATCTACAACACCTTTGGTCAACGCGGATCACTTAAACATCGTTGATCATTAAATGTTGCCTTGTGAGAATTCCAAAATGGATGATATACTTGACAAAAAGAAAATGCAACTTGTTGTGTGGAGGATTTGGTTCTACCAATCCTCTAATGAGTTCCAAATGTAAGTTTCAAGATGGTCATCCAACTAACCACTAATTACTAACAATTAACTTTACTTTACGCTTTTATTTCCATGCTTTATGTACCATTTACTTTTAGCATTTTAAATTTCATGCTATTTTCATCTTTGTTCACTTGAGCATTTACTTTCATGTCATTTTTATTTTGCTCACTTGAGCTTTTCTTTCTTTTTAAAGACACCTAATAATCAACATGAACCATAAAAATCATTAATGATACTTGGACTACATGGTTACTATCCTTTGCATTATGGAGTGATGGACTTCTTTGACTTAGGATTAGAGACCTTGGCCTATATTGGAGACTTTGTGACTTTATTTGATATTTTGTCTGGAGTTCTTGAGGTTTACCTCAATACATTGGGTTGTTTGTTTGTTTTGTGTGCAGGTTATTGAGATTACGATCTTTGTTTGTAATCTGGAATTCACCCGTATACAGCCGTTACTCTGCCCAATTTTTGCGAAGACTTAAAACACTTGAAGTTTGGTTCTCTCAAGAGGTCTAGTATCTTTGCTTGCTTGGTTTCAATCCGAAGAATGGTAATTCTATATTGACTCATAATGTCAAGTATTGGCTTCTTGTTGGTTAGATGGTTCTTATCCCTAGATTTACCTTATGCATTAGGATAGCCTCTTCATCTCCTCCCATCTTCTTTAATTTCAAAAATCTTCTCTCTCCTTTTAAAAAAACTCTTCTTGTTTCGAAACTTGAAACATTTTCATAATAAACTTGGACTTAGGTCCATGCATTTTCAAAACATTTTCATAAATAAACTTCAATCAATTTAATAATATCTTGACATTTTTTGTGAGAAGACTAAAAGTCAATCAATATCATTTCAAATCATTTTTGCCACTTTGGCTTTTATCTTTAAACTTTTCTCAAAAGATTAGACTCTTGTCAATCCTTGTAGTGATGCAAACAACTATACTTCTACAATATGTAGTGAAGTGAGATATTTTTCACTTGGGTGTTGAGTGAGGCATTGCTGATTTTAAAATCCAAGCCATATCCTCCACTTTGAGATGATGCAAATTCTCCTTTCTCATGATTGTGGGTAGTAAGTATGTTTTTTCACACGGACAATTGCGATGATGTCTTATCTCATAAAATCAACCAACACACTTGTGTTTCAAATTTTTAAAAGAGGAACTACGTGTACCCTGATCCTCTATTGCACGAAAAGTGGTATGTAGGCACTAAAGGTTCGCGACTGCGGCGGGTGCAAAAATCATAAAAATATTTCTTTTCTCACCTCCACCATCCATTTTATATACACGACATTTTTTATAGCCAAAATATACAGATTTTTCAAAGAGGTTCCTGCGGAGTACCGTAGATGTTTAGGGTGCTAATACTTTCCCTTTGCATAACCAACCCCCTTACCTTGAATCTTTCCCCCTCTTTTTGGGTTATTCGCTCTTTTCCCATTCCTTTGGAAATAATAAAGCGCGGTGACGATTTTTATTTTGATTTGTATAAAGTCTAGTCAATCCAATGGCTTAGTCTTGCACATTTCTACCGCTACAGAAAAAATGGCGACTTCACTGGGGAAAGATTGACCTCTTGCTGGTCCATCCCTAAGTGGGTTAAACCTATCTTTGTTTATATTTGTATATGTGCTATTGTTATTTATGTGTTATATTTTGTATATATGTTTGTCTGGATTTTCCTGGTTTTCAGGGTGCTTGGTGATTACTCATAAGTCTTATACCCATACTTGGGCAAACTTTAAGATAGGACAGGCGGTATAGTCATGTTAACTTTGAGGGAGTAATCCCAAAAAAGGAGGCATGAGATCCCCCACTCAGTGGAGGCCCCTTTGACTGTAGTGTCGTTTACCGAATAATGAGGAAGACGTACTACATTCGACCTGGGAGCCTGCCGAAGCTGAGGACCATAGATTACCTAACCCCTCTTGGCCTTTTAGGTGTAGTGAGGAAGCTATAACGGAGTAATACGGAAGTAGTTGTCACGCGATACTACGCTCGGACGAGTCTTTCTTGAGAATATTACTAATTACCGAGTTAATCGGGAAGTTGGTAATACCCGAAGGAAGGATGTAGACTCTGAGAACCTCTAGAACCTTCTAGTACCTTCGACCTCATGCTCGTGACGTTGAACCTATGAACCCTATATGTGTGATCTTGTGTGTGATTGTTGCATCATGTATCCGTGCACTCATAAGCATCTTTTGAAAAAAACAATATTTCAAGGGATTTAAAGGTTGACTATTTGTGAATATCTCAGGTACTTTTAAACCATGGAATCTGGAAAGAGAAACAAAAGCTTTATTACTTGGATGTTGGCAACGTGTCTATAAACCATAAATACCTTGAAATATTAAATAAAATAAAATCATGTGCATTGCATATCATGCATCATATTGCACATATTTCTTGCATTTGTTATGCATATCCAGGTGCCTTACCCAGCTTCTTTACTTCATTCAGCAAGCTGACTCATCACTACAACACTCGGGCTAATTTCAAAAAGAAGATGGACAACTTAGAACAGCAGAATCGCGAGCTGCGCAAAGAAGTTTCTGCTTTGAAGGCTGGCTTGGCCAACTTGACTACTCTGATGGAAGCTCTGGTGGTTGCTCAAAATCAGCCACCGAGTGTTCAACCTCAACCAACAAGGGCAAGTACTGAAGTTATGACTGTTCCTGTATCCGTTACTCCGACTGTTGGTCAAAACCGTATGCCTCAGGGTTATCCGTGGGGAATGCCAGAGAATTTTGCACTTGAAGGTTTCAATCTTGGCCCTCAAGATGCTCCAGTGGTTCCAAATGTTGTTACTCCTGCACCTCCTGTGGTGCATACTGTTCCTGCTGCACCTCCTTCGGTGAATTTGGTTCCGTTTGTTAATGAAGATGTGTTTCGTCCTTTCCCTCCGCCTAGTGAAGACTTGGGTCTTTATAACATAATGGATGATTTCCAAGAGCAGTTTGATAGAATGCAAAGAGAGATGAAGGCTCTTAGGGGAAAAGAGTTGTTCGAGTAAAATGTGAATGAGCTGTGTTTGGTCCCGAATGTTAAAGTGCCTGCTAAGTTCAAAGTCCCGGAATTTGAGACGTACAAGGGCAAGACTTGCCCTCGTGCTCATTTGATTATGTATGTGAGAAGGATGTCTACCCATAATGATGATCAGCGTCTGCTGATTCATTTTTTCCAGGATAGTCTGACCGATGCTGCGTTGAAATGGTACATGAGTTTAAACAGCGTCAACATCCATACTTTTAATGATTTGGGAGAAGCATTCATTAAACAATACAAGTACGATGTGGACATGGCGCCTGACTGTGACAAGCTTAGGGCCGTGGTTCAGAAAGACAGAGAATCATTCAAAGAATATGCGCAGAGATGGCGCGAAGTGGTTGCACAATTGATTCCTCCCATGGAAGAAAAGGAGATGACAAAGATCTTCCTGAAAATTCTTAGTTCCTTCTACTATGAGAAGATGGTTGCAAGTGCTCCCGCTGATTTCAACGAAATGGTAAGCATGGGAGTCCATTTAGAGGAAACTGTCTGTGAAGGTCATTTATCTGAAGACGGGGACTCGTCAAATGGTGCTAAGAAGTATGGTGATAATTGTTCCAAAAAGAAAGAGCAAGACTCATACGTTATACTTCATGGTAGGAAAGGGAGATCTCATAATAGGAATCAACAAGTTGCTTCTGTGACTCCATTTGTCAACAAGACTCCGACTGTTGTTGCATATCAGGGGGCACCTCAACAAGGAAATCAAGGGCAATGTCATCAGAGGAAAATGAGCTTTGATCCAATTCCAATGACATACACAGAGTTGTATCCTTCTTTGTTGAAGAAGAATCTGGTTCAAGCTCGAGCTCGACCACTTGTTCCAAAAAAAATGCCAAGAGGATATAAGGCTGATGCTTCTTGTGCCTTTCATCAGGATGCTCCTGGGCACGGTTTGGAAGATTGCTTTGCTTTGAAGGTTGAAGTTCAGAGGTTGGTCCAAAGTGGTATCTTGTCATTTAAGGATATTTTTCTTGAGGTTCAAGTTAAATCTTTGCCGAAGAATAAAATTGATTGAAGAATGCCTTGGAGTTTAAGGATGATTAGCCTTCCCAGTTTATTAGCATTTTTACTGCTTTCTCATTTGTAATTTTTCTTATTTATCATTGCACTGTTTACATGTAAGAACTTGTTTGAATTTGAATGTTTAATCTTAATACAATGAGTATGTTGGTCTTGAAGAAATTCATTCGTTTCACTCGTATTTGTTTTCAATTTTAAATTTCTTTATGATACCAACTTGTTACTCATTCTCTTGCCTAGGCAGAGATTGGGAGGAGGAGGATGATATTAAAACACAAATTTTCTGGTTGTATGCTTTTGGATAAAACTCTGTTGATGATGTACAGGCATTGTTTCAAATCCTCAAACACCGGAGATATAAGGGAGTGAGACCTTTGTTAACCCCTTTGAGCCTTGAAGTAGGAGTTTCTTTTTCTATTCAGAAAAAACTCTCATTTTTTATAAAAAAAACCAGGGCAGGGTAGTGTTCAGTTAATCTGATTGAGTATTCAAATCTCATCAAGAGTGCGCATCTAAGGATACAATAATGGTTATCCTTCAAGAGGTTGAGGGAATTCAAAACCGCAATGTTTAACCTCCGCATATCAGTAGTGTGCATCAAAAGAAGATGTTATCCCAATGGGTATCTCTCACATATCAAGGGATCAACAGATGACGATACAACAATGGTTATCTTTCATCTACCCAGAAATAGGGCAGTCACAATTCTTCCGGCAAGTCACAGATGACTCAAAGTCACGCGACATGTTCAAAAAAAAAAGATGATATGAATAAAAATTATGATTGAAAAATAAAGAGACAAAAAGCCCCGCTAAGTCGGAACTTGAAAAAACAAGTCGCTTAGGCAAAATTCAGTACATCCCGCTGCACTTCAGAGTCAAAGTCAAAAGGAATTTGTCCCAAAGGCAAGGAAGAAATGGAAAGCCTAAAATGCAATAAAGGATTACAATGTGAAATCCTCATCAAAGAACAGAGTCGCGTGACAAGAAACCCAAAAGAAGCAGGAATAAGTGACTTGCATGTCCAAAGAAAACCTTGTTTGATTCCTCAACCATCTCGAAACTTCTTTTGAGAGATGAATGTTTGTGTCAAGTTAACTGAACTTAGGACTGAAGAACATCATGAAGGGGGTGGGCACCAAATATTTTTTAGCCTTAAATCTTTTTTTCTAAAATCGTGAACCAGGCCACGTTACAACCCTCAAAAGTCCTAATTGAAACAGGGTTTATTTCGAAAGCATACTCCAATGAAATAGTGTTTCCTGACTCCCATTAATTTTGATAAATTATTGTGATTGGTATCATATGCTTTTGTTATCTTTCACACAAAAAATCCATGTCGCATCCTGGCTAGTGATTCGTTCACAGGGTTTTGCGACATCTTTTCAAATAAAATCTTCAAGACTTACATAATTGTTGCATTATATTTTTCATTCTTAGAATAAACATTTCCTGCTTGTAAAACAACAGCTTGATATCATGAAAGTTTACGTTTGAGTATCAGCAAAAGGCATGTTACCGAGAAGAGTTGTGGAGCAAAGAGGATGCAACATTCAGCCAATCTAGGGCAGTTATATCAAGGTTCGACAAATCTCTAGAAGCCATTTGATCAGAAAGGTTAGCCTAAAAGCATACAGCCAAAGGCAAGTTACAAAAGTTACCTTGATCAGCACGGTAAGCTTGAGACACCAGATTGGTTTCCAAGGGCATATCTAGATTTTTTCAAGATAGTTGCTATGTCTACCCCAAGCTGAGAACCTTCCTCAAGTTGTGTTATGATGTTGGGTTCATAATCCCATTTTTTCCAGTCTTGCTGCAGACTTCTCCAACTGAGTGTGATTCTTTACCCAGCCAGGTGGTGATCAAACGGAGATTAAAAATAGATATGGAGCCTTTGCTCATTTGATGGAGTTCTTTATCCCTTTTTATTAATATGGAATCTCTTGTAGAGCAGTGTTTTCTCTTGTTACGACATTATTGTTGTCATGTGCTTCCCAAGTAGCTAGATAAGGGCAGTATATTTTCTAAGAAGTGTTGAGACAGTTGTCAACTTTTTCTGGGTTTTCTCTCACCAAGTGTTGGGTCTGATTTAAAATCCCCATAACTTTGAATTCTTGCTGTACTGTTAACTTCTTGGTTCCCCGGGAAGGTTTTTCTCAGGTCATTTTGCTGGTATGTGCGCAATCTTTGTGTGTTTCTCAGATAATTAAAGACGATACCAGTTGGCGTAAGGTACAGTATTAGGTTTGTGATCCTATTATCCCCGGCCAAGTCTCTGTTCGCTTTTAATTTTGGGTTTGCATGGTCAGAAGCCTCTGTCCCAAATTCCCTAGCGAAGTTTTCCCTCATATGATGAAAGATTTTATTCCCTCGGTGTGCTAAGATATCGCTCTTTTTGCAGTATTGGCATTAGTGTTGACTTCTTGATTTCCTAGGAAGACTATACTAGGGAATCTTTTGTTGGAATAGGTTGATATGAAGACTCAATCCAATATTCTCCAGTAAAGGCCTCGTTTATTTGATAGAAGTCCTTTCTCCCCAAAGAGGTTAGTGCAATAATTACTCTCGAAGAACACGTATCTCTGGTTTCCCTAGTGAAGAGCGTATCTCCGATTCCTCCAGTGAAGAACATATCTTGGTTTCCCCTTGATGATGTGGTGTCGACCTCCCCAATGAAGTCAGCATGAAGTCCCCGGTAGATGTCTCGATGATGAATTATTGTCTCCCTTAGTGAAGTCCGTATGTTTTTCTTCCTTCAAAGTGGGCCTGATTTCCCCAGTGAATGTTTTGACAATTTGGTTTCCATTTGCCTTATTCACAATCAGTATCGAAATCCCCAGTAGGAGTACGAACTGTGAAACATTTGTTTTCCCCATGGAAGTCTGTGTGTTATTCCCTGGGAAGGTTATCCCAGGGCATCTCTTGTTGGAATGAGTATTCATGATGAAAAGTTTTCAATCCGTAGTTTTTTCTCCAGGGAGGTAGACTTGAATCCCCCAGTGAGGTTTGGTTGTCTCGGCGTCAAGTCTACTTTATTTGAGGCTGATCTTGCAATCTCCAGTAGGCACGTTGTTTTTGGAAAACTGGTTTCTCTGTTGAAAACGGAAGAAAGATGTTCTATCCCGGTATCTATTTGATTTAGCTACATCCGGATTATGTTTCTCCTCATTGAAGTTATGACAGACAATAGGTTTGGTTTCCGCAGTTTCTTTTACCTTTCTTGGATTGATCTTTCTGGTTGAAGTTTAGACCAATGTTGTTAGTACCTTAGGCAGTTTTGTTCAATTATGTATCCTTTTACCAGCATATGCACGATATCACTCATACATTCATACATGCATCATGCATTGTTACAAATCATTTTTTATTGACATTGTGTTCAAACCTTCCTGCAGTGCTCCTTGCTTAGTTGGATTTGGTTTTCCCTCTTGAGTTTATCTCTCAAAGGATGTATCTTCTTTGGCCGTCTTGCTCCAGTTTGTTTCTATTTGGATTCGTGGTTGCATGACAATTTTATTTACTCTGGATTTCTGAGGACTTTGAGCTTTGATTTGTGCATTTATTTTGCACGAGAAGACTTTATCTCTTCAACAGGAATATCGCGGCATTTCCCCAGGAAGCCATATTTCTATCCCCAGGAAGTCATATCTATTTCCCCAGGAAGCCATATTTCTATCCCCAGGAAGTCATATCTCTTTCCCCGGGAAGCCACATTTTTATCCCCAGAAATTCGTTTCTTTTTGCAATCCTCCATGATAATAGGCAACAGGTATCTTTGTTTGAGCAACTCGTGTTTCCCTGTACAAGTCGACGTAACTTTTTTTGCTATTTCCTCTATGAGTGGTTAGCTTGCAGTCCGTCGTCAGTTTACGCCAGTGGATGGCAAGACTTTCAAATTCACAGAAATTGCTCTTTGTGAAATCTTTGCAAGTGGAAGTCTCTTTATTTGAGACAGCTTACATATTACCCTTTCCAGGCGGAATTCCTTGGTTAAGGAAGAAGTTGAGACCCGTTCTAGGTGAAACACCAGAAGTTTGGGGAACATATGATATTTTCAAAATCTACCTTCAGTGAACGTTGGTAGTGCATCGGCAGTGAACGTCGGTGTTTCTTATCTTTTTGCTATTATCAGTGAACGGTGGTGGTTCCTCGTCAGTGAACGGCGACGGTATGATATTTTCAAAATCTACCTTCAGTGAACTTTGGTAGTGCATCGGCAGTGAACGTTGGTGTTTCTTATCTTTTTGCTATCATCAGTGAACGGTGGAAGTTCGTCGTCAGTGAACGGCGATTGTATGATATTTTCAAAATCTACCTTCAGTGAATGTTGGTAGTGCATCGGCAGTGAACGTCGGTGTTTCTTATTTTTTTGCTATCATCAGTGAACTGTGGTGGTTCCTCGTCAGTGAACGGTAATGGTATGATATTTTAAAAATCTACCTTCAGTGAACGTTGGTAGTGCATCGGTAGTGAACGTCGGTGTTTCTTATCTTTTTGCTATCATCAGTGAACGGTGGTGGTTCCTCATTAGTGAACGGCGATGGTATGATATTTTCAAAATCTACCTTCAGTGAACGTTGGTAGTGCATCGGTAGTGAACGTCGGTGTTTCTTATCTTTTTTCTATCATCAGTGAACGGTGGTGGTTCCTCGTCAGTGAACAACGATGGTATGATATTTTCAAAATCTACCTTCAGTGAACGTTGGTAGTGCATCGGCAGTGAACGACGGTGTTTCTTATCTTTTTGCTATCATCAGTGAACGGTGGTGGTTCCTCGTCGGTGAACAGCGATGGTATGATATTTTCAAAATCTACCTTCAGTGAAAGTTGGTAGTGCATCGGCAGTGAACGTCGGTGTTTCTTATCTTTTTGCTATCATCAGTGAACGGTGGTGGTTCCTCGTTAGTGAACGGCGATGGTATGATATTTTCAAAATTTACCTTCAGTGGACGTTGGTAGTGCATCCGTAGTGAACGTCGGTGTTTCTTATCTTTTTGCTATCATCAGTGAACGGTGGTGGTTCCTCGTCAGTGAACGACGATGGTATGATATTTTCAAAATCTACCTTCAGTGAACGTTGGTAGTGCATCGGCAGTGAACATCGGTGTCTCTTATCTTTTTGCTATCATCAGTGAACGGTGGTGGTTCCTCGTCAGTGAATGCCGATGGTATGATATTTTAAAAATCTACCTTCAGTGAATGTTGGTAGTGCATCTGCAGTGAACGTTGGTGTTTCTTATCTTTTTGCTATCATCAGTGAAGGGTGGTGGTTCCTCGTCAGTGAACGACGATGATATGATATTTTCAAAATCTACCTTCAGTGAACGTTGGTAGTGCATCGGCAGTCAACGTAGGTGTCTCTTATCTTTTTGCTATCATTAGTGAACGGTGGTGGTTCCTCGTCAGTGAACGGCGATGGTATGATATTTTCAAAATCTACCTTCAGTTAACGTTGGTAGTGTATCTGCAGTGAACGTTGGTGTTTCTTATCTTTTTGCTATCATCAGTGAACGGTGGTGGTTCCTCGTCAGTGAACGGTGATGGTATGATATTTTCAAAATCTACCTTCAGTGAATGTTGGTAGTGCATCGGCAGTGAACGTCGGTGTTTCTTATCTTTTTGCTATCATCAGTGAACGGTGATAGTTCCTCGTCAGTGAACGGTGATGGCATGATATATTTTCTCTTCTACCTTTAACCATTGAGTTGGTAGTTTACCGTCATCTGTGAGTCAGTATATCTTCTTCTCTCTACCTTCAGTAAACGTTGGTAGACATCGGAAGTGAACGTCGATGCTTGTTATCCTCCTCTCTGGTTCTATTCTTTTGGTACACCAATGATTTATTTTCCTGGTGGGGTTGCTCCTTTGTTTCTTCATTTTTGTGGCATCCCCAATGTTACTTTGCGTCTCTTTTGTTCTGTTCATATGCATCCATAATCATAAGCATTGCATGGCATCTTAGAGACAAAAATAGGGCTTGTTTTATATTTAAGTATCTTCAATCGCGTCGACAAGAAGATTTGTAACCTTCGTATCTCCGGATAGAAGACACTTAAATAAGGACAACTGTTGTACCCCAATTTTTGCCCATAAGATTCCTCTATCATATCATATCAACTCGATCATAACAAGATCACATTAGGCTTGGTTCTTCCTCTTTTTTCCTATCTTTAAGTTTGCTCTTGAGGAATCTCCAAGCACCTTGGTTGTGTATTTTGTATATGTGTTGTTGACTAACTTCTAATCAAAATACAAAAAATATTTGTCTTTGTCTTTGCATATTTGTGTTTTGTAGGTACCAAGTCGAAGCATCTGACAAATAAGGATTTCTGATATCATTTTCCTAAAATCTCTATTTGCAAAGAAAAAGAATTAAAATTTTTCATTTTTTTCACTGATGCAATCGATTGCTCTTAGAGTGCAATCAATTGCACATAGTGTATTCTGCACCATTTTTGAAAAAAAATACACTGTGCAATCGATTTGCACTGTAGTGCAATCGATTGCACAGCGTGAAAATTAAAAAAAAATCAGCATTTTAAACTTGTCAAATTTTGGCTCCAATTTTCCTTCACTTTTGAAAGATGTATCATTAATTCAAATTTTAGTGCCAGTCTTTCATTTTTAAAAAAGAATTATCATTAATTCAAATTTTGGCTCTAATATTTGAAAGAATTATCATTAATTCAAATTTTGGCTCTAATTTTTGAAAGAGTTATCATTAATTCAAATTTTGGCTCCAAGAATCAATTACCAAATTACCACTAATCCCAATCCTAAAACTCTATAAATAGAGCTCTCATTTCATTCAAATTTCAAGCTTTTGATAGCCAAATCCACCTTGCTAAAAAATCTCTCAATTCTCTCCATCTACCAAATTCACTCAAAGCTCCATTTTCAAAAAGTTAGTAAGCTTTGCATTGAAGCTTACTAATCTTTGAGCTAAAACTTCATCCAAACACTTTTTCTCCATCAATTCTCTACATCCAAGCTTGGTCAATTGATTCTTGTGTTTGAATTGAAGCAAATTCTTGAAGTTGTTTTGATAATTCTCTAGATCTACCTTTGGTAAGTTGGATAATTCATCTTTCACAATGTGATCTCTTGGTGATCTTTGGGATTGATTCTTTGAGCATTACTTTGTGATTTCAATGGTGTTATTTTCTCATAATTTGATGAAATTTTCGTGCTCAAGTGGATCCATGATCATAAGGTGTTTGATGGAAAGTTTGAACAATAAATTGCCCTTTTAAAATGTTGTTTTTGCTATTGTTATTGTGTGCAATCGATTTGCACTAAGTGTAAATCGATTGCACAGAAGCAATTTCACGCGAATTTTTGAAAAATGTACTGTGTAAATCGATTTACATAGTAGTGTAAATCGATTTACACCGGGACAGAATGCATTTTTTGCCTTGTTTTGGGGCAGGTTTGATCCAAAATGCTTTTTCTACTCACTCCTTTTGATTGTTGGTTTGGATTGTAATTTTAAATGTCCAATTTGTCTTTAAACTCAATGGACTTTGTGATGTAGATGAAGTTGGATAAATGTTCATAAATTCAAAGCTACCTAAGAGTGAATTATTTAAATCATTTTTGGTGCTTTGGATTAATGATATGTTTAGTGCTTTAATCCATCTAGAGGAGTGGTTGAATTTAAAGATGAAAGAATTTTGAAATGGTGATCCAAATTAGCTTATCATTTCCCTCCCTCTTCATCTTATCCCTTTATTTTTTAATTGTGCTACATGTTAAGGGATGGTTATCTCTATATCATTTATCCAAACATGAAGTACATAGATTTCTATTGACCGGCCTCAAAATAGGTGTGACTTCTACATAAGTCCACTTACGATTGCTTAACATAGCGCTAAATTTTGTCCCGATTCGAATAAGTGATCATTCATGGCCCAAACTTATGATTGCAATCCCAAGTATGTTAATTTGATCTCTTTGATCCAATAACCTTGAGATTCATTGTGTGGAGGCTTTGGTTCTACCAATCCTCTAATGGATCTATAACACCTTTGGTCAACGCGGATCACTTAAACATCGTTGATCATTAAATGTTGCCTTGTGAGAATTCCAAAATGGATGATATACTTGACAAAAAGAAAATGCAACTTGTTGTGTGGAGGCTTTGGTTCTACCAATCCTCTAATGAGTTACAAATGCAAGTTTTAAGATGGTCATCCAACTAACCACTAATTAATAACAATTAACTTTACTTTACGCTTTTATTTTCATGCTTTATGTACCATTTACTTTTAGCATTTTACATTTCATGCTATTTTCATCTTTGCTCACTTGAGCATTTACTTTCATGTCATTTTTATTTTGCTCACTTGAGCTTTTCTTTCTTTTTAAAGACACCTAATAATCAACATGAACCATAAAAATCACTAATGATACTTGGACTACATGGTTACTATCCTTTGCATTATGGAGTGATGGACTTCTTGGACTTAGGATTAGAGACCTTGGCCTATCTTGGAGACTTTGTGACTTTATTTGATATTTTGTCTGGAGTTCTTGAGGTTTACCTCAAGACATTGGGTTGTTTGTTTGTTTTGTGTGCAGGTTATTGAGATTATGATCTTTGTTTGTAATCTAGAATTCACCCGTATACAGCCGTTACTCTGCCCAATTTTTGCGAAGACTTAAAACACTTGAAGTTTGGTTCTCTCAAGAGGTCTAGTATCTTTGCTTGCTTGGTTTCAATCCGAAGAATGAGAATTCTATATTGACTCATAATGTCAAGTATTGGCTTCTTGTTGGTTAGATGGTTCTTATCCATAGCTTTTACCTTATGCATTAGGATAGCCTCTTCATCTCCTCCCATCTTCTTTAATTTCAAAAATCATCTCTCTCCTTTTAAAAAAACTCTTCTTGTTTCGAAACTTGAAACATTTTCATAATAAACTTGGACTTAGGTCCATGCATTTTCAAAACATTTTCATAAATAAACTTCAATCAATTTAATAATATCTTGACATATTTTGTGAGAAGACTAAAAGTCAATCAATCTCATTTCAAATCATTTTTGCCACTTTGGCTTTTATCTTTAAACTTTTCTCAAAAGATTAGACTCTTGTCAATCCTTGTAGTGATGCAAACAACTATACTTCTACAATATGTAGTGAAGTGAGATATTTTCCACTTGGGTGTTGAGTGAGGCATTGTTGATTTTAAAATCCAAGCCATATCCTCCACTTTGAGATGATGCAAATTCTCCTTTCTCATGATTGTGGGTAGTAAGTATGTTTTTTCACACGGACAATTGCGATGATGTCTTATCTCATAAAATCAACCAACACACTTGTGTTTCAAATGTTTAAAAGAGGAACTACGTGTACCCTGATCCCCTATTGCACGAAAGGTGGTACGTAGGCACTAAAGGTTCGCAACCGCGGCGGGTGCAAAAATCATAAAAATATTTCTTTTCTCACCTCCACCATCCATTTTATATACAAGACATTTTTTATAGCCAAAATATACAGATTTTTCAAAGAGGTTCCTGCGGAGTACCGTAGATGTTTAGGGTGATAATACCTTCCCTTTGCATAACCAACCCCCTTACCTTGAATCTTTCCCCCTCTTTTTGGGTTATTCGCTCTTTTCTCATTCCTTTGGAAACAATAAAGCGCGGTGGCGATTTTTATTTTGATTTGTATAAAGTCTAGTCAATCCAATGGCTTAGTCTTGCACATTTCTACCGCTACACACATGACGACAAATCTGGTGGAATCATTGAACTCTGTATTCAAAGGCATCCGAAACCTACCAATGATCGCTTTGGTTAGAGCAACATATTTCAGAATGGGTTCATTGTTTGACACAAGAAGTTCAAAATGGAGGGTAGTGTTACAATCAGGGCAGTTGTTCAGTGAATGCACGATGAAAACATTTAACGAGGAGGCTACAAAAGAAAACATCCATAGTGTCACCGTGTTTGACCATATTAAAGGTTGGTTCAGTGTATAAGAGACACTGGATCATAATGAGGGGAGGCCAAGGGAATATTATTGAGTCGAACTAGATAGAGGTTGGTGTGATTAAGGAAAGTTTCAAGAATTTCGCATGCCTTGCTCTCATGTCATAGCGGCATGTTCGCATGTTCGCTTGGACCCAATAAAACATATATCCCCCGTGTACACGGTAAAGAGCGTTTTAAGTGTGTACATTAATACCTTCTCCGTGTTGGCAAAGGAGGATTACTGGCCTGGTTATGAAGGGGACGTTGTTTGGCACAATGAACAAATGCGATGGAAGAAAAAGGGGCACCCGAAAAGCACTCGTATTAGAACTAAAATGGATACGGCCAACAAAATGATAAGATTATGCGATACATGTCGTCTTCCCGGACACAATTAGAAAAATTATCCGAATATTGGGTCTAGCTCTGCAACATAACTTTTTAATAGCAAACTATCTGGAGTGTTTAATTTGTTGTACGCAATATATTTCAATTTAAATTTGAGTTATCATTTCGTGTTCAATTTATCATTCGATTACAACAACTTTCACATCACGACACAAAAAATTACAACACCACATACTCAGGACAACAATACTACAACATGATAAATAGACAAAACAACTAAACAAATCATAATATCTAAGAGATAAAGACCATCAACACAATATTCTCTGGTCCAAGCATCATCATCATGACATCAGCGTCGCATCTCACCTTTTTCCATGATCGACTTACTCCATTTTAGTTCCTCACTGTGATGTGCCTTTCCATTTTTCTGATTTGTTCACCTTCAGGAATGTCTCCTTCAAACCAGCGAATCAAGTGCCTCTGAAAATGCTCGAACGTCTGTGTGTTCCAGAGTTTGATCTTCACCGGAGGCTTTGTCACCGAAAAAATAACATGCGCATCTCTTTTGATCAGTGAAAACTTTGGCAAGGGAGTTGAAGACATTTTCTAAGAGTTATGTAACAAGTGGTGTGGAAAAATAAAGTGGATGGGTGGTTGTATTTATAGAAGATTGCAATTACACTGTCAAGCCAAGGAGGGTGGCACCTCCTCTCAAAAACACATGCATGCGCCACACTGCATGGCTTTACAGAGGAGGACAAGCCATGCAGTGTTGAGCCTCCTCTTTAATTTGAGTGCATGCGCCACACAGAGTGGCGCCTCCTCTGTGTGGCGAAATTTTTTTGTTTGAAAAGTAGTCATTTTGGTAAAACTTTTGAAAATATGGTTATTTTCGAAATTTTTTTGAAAAAAGTGGTTATTTAAAAAAAATTCTAAAAAACATTTTCTTAAACAAATTAATTTCTTTTTCTTAAATAGTAAAGATTTAGATTTAGGTTTAATTATTATATTATTTTCTTTTAAATTAAAATTAACTTAGAATTTAGGTTTCTTTTAATTAATTAATTTTCATATTATTTTCATTAAGTTAAAACCTTTTTTCATGAAAACCCTAAAAAATATTTCAAACTTAATTTCTTTTCTTAATTAGTTTAGGTTTAATTTTACTCAATTTTAATTAATCATTCCATTTAATTAGGTTAAAACTCTTTTATGAAAACCAAACAAAATCATTTCCTTTTTTCCATTTATCCTTGTACATTATTTATTCAATTCTTGTATATTATTCAATATGGTTGTAATAGATAATTAGGTTTAATTTTCTTGCAAAACCCCCATTTGTAAATTTGTACACCCCCTCCCCAATGATGTAATAGCTTAGTAATCTTTACTTTCCGCAATTTACCGCTTTAATATAAATGCTAGTAATTAGGGTTTGTATGGCAAGACTAAAATCAATAAATAGAAAACCCTAATTCAAGACAAAACAATGCATGTAAATCAATCACACTTTCACACTTGCACCCTTAGGGTAATTCCACTTTGTTTCCTTACAAAAAGGGCCATGTTATGCATGTGAGATATCTTAGCAAAAACCAATCAAAAAATACAAGATCATAGTCCCTCGATGACACTATCAATGTTGCCTTTCAAAATGATCTTAGTCCCTCAAAGAGAAATGCTAAGATATCTCACAACATTTCTATCATGACTATACGATGACCCACACACTTCCCTTTACATCCAAAGATAAGGCTTCTTACTAATCAATGGTAAGATAGAAATATCAAAAGGAAGGAAGAAATGAACAAAGACTTTTGAGTAGGTAGATTGTTCCTAGTTGCTTGCTCAATTTCAAATCAAACATCCTTGCTTATTTTCAAAACAAACACCAACACTTTCAAAAACACTTTCAAAACATTCTCCAAACATGAATTATTTTCAAAAGCCCAACACTTTGTATACATTCTTACAAACGAGAATTATTACAAAGTTTGCCTAAACGAAGGCGCATTTTCAAAATACTTTCAAAAACCACACAAAGCGCATTTTCAAACAAAAGCAAGTGATCTAGCAAGCAACTAAGAGCCCATAGATAACTTTGGATGAAAAGGATGCTAACACCTTCCCTTTTTATAATCTACCCCCCGAACTCAAGAAATAATCTCAAAGTTCTTTCCTATTCTTTTCAGCCTTTCCTTTTGGATAAAAGAAAAGTCGATGGCGACTCTTGCTAACCGCAACATTTGCAATAAAATGCAAAACACCCAAGTCAGTTCTCCCACCGTATCACAGAACTGGCGACTCTGTTGGGGAAAAGAAATTAAAAGTGGGGTTACCTTAGGGCTAGATCACCTTTACTTGCTTTCATTGCTTGATTTGTTGGCTTTACATTTTGGTTCCTTGTTTGGGCTTGTTCTAATCCTCTACCCGGATTTAGGATACCTTGTAGGTAAGTAGCACTATGTTGTAGAAATTGTGTGGGGTATACCAACATGGTCTAAGAAATAGCTACGTTAGTGTGACACATTTGTGGGTACCAGTAGCCCTTGAATAGTCAAGGAGAATACGGGGCTGTTGTGTGGTGTCATGAAGCACTAACTGACTTTAGAACCTTTACTTGACCAACTTTGGCCATTAGGAAGTAGTGAGATAATCGGCTTTGGTGCAGTCCGAAGTTGGTTGATACTCGATACTACGCTCATTGAGATCAGACTTCTCGGCATATTTCGGTCGCCATTAAAGAGGCTTGCACTGAAACCATGCCCGACAAGAAAGATCAGTGATATTGAGATCCCTTAGAACTTGGTTACTATTTCTAGGACAGGTTTGGAGCCAACTAAACTTCAAGAGGGTACTTACCTATGAGACTCCATGCAAGCCTAAACCTAAGGACTTGTTTGCCTTGTTTGTATATGCTTACTTATACATAACATCATAAACATCATAACATCATACTCATTCTCACTAACCATTTCAAGGATTTTTGGGATTTATGTTTGTTCTATTTTGTAGGACATGGCTCCTATTCGCAGGAAAACCATTCAAGTTAATCTCGTAAGAATTCCTTCTAACCTCAAAGAGCTAGCTTCAAGGGTCCCTGAAAACTCTTCATTCACCGAAAGACATGGTTGCCTCCTAAACTTGGTTACCTCTAGCACAAATAAAGATATGATGAAGGTGATTTTCCAGTTCTTTGATCCTCTACACCATTGCTTCAACTTTCCCGACTATCAACTTGTGCCTACTATGGAGGAATTCTATCAAATCTTGAGGATTCCTATTCTCAATCAACTACCTTTCAACAGTATGAAAAGAGATCCAAGACCTGAAGAGATTGCCCGAGCACTACACTTACAACAATCTGATATCACAACTAATTGGGAAACAAGGAGTGGTGTCAAAGGTTTCTTAGCCAAGTTCTTGTTTGAGAAAGCTCAAGACTGTTGGAACTCTTCGGACTTACAAGATTTTGAAGAAATCTTGGCCCTTCTCATCTATGGGATGGTTTTGTTCCCAAACTCTGATCAACTCATAGATGTCAATACTGTCAAAATCTTCATGTCTCACAATCTGGTTCCTACTTTGTTGGGAGATATCCTATATTCTCTCCACACTCGCACTATGAGGAAGAAAGGATCCCTCATGTGTTGCACTCCTCTCTTGGCCAGATGGTTTATTTCACATCTTCCTCGATCTGTATTGAAGAACGAGCAAGGTTTGAGGTGGTCCCATAGGTTGATGATGCTCATACATTCAGATATGCATTGGTGTTCTCGATCCTTGGAGAATGTTACTATCATCGACCGTTGTGGGGAATTCCCTAATGTCCCTTTTCTTGGAATTAGAGGAGGTATCACTTACAACCCTTGCTTAGCCTTACGCCATTTAGGATATGCCCAAAGAGATGGTCCTCATGAGATTCTCATCCACGGAGTGGTATTCGACTACGAGAGCGACGATCAAGGTTATCGCCAGAGGTTTATACGAGCGTGGATGATGGTAAACAAGGTGAATAGAAAGAAGTTGGGACACAAGAATTCTATTCCACTTGAGCCTTATCTTAGGTGGGTACGTGCTCGTGATGAGAAGCTCGTGATGCCTTATCCCTCAGTCTTATCAGTTATCATGGAACTTGTGGTTGAAGGAGATGTCTCGTACACTGTCCTCCATCCCGACATGCCTACTTCTCTCGAAGACTTGCAAAAGGGTTGGATTCAGGTGAAGGAGGAACGAGATACCTTCGAAGCTTAATTCTACACTATTGAGAAGAGAGTCTTGGAGCTTACAAAGCATCTACATGAAGAGCAAAGCGTGAACGCCTACATTGCACGGAAGAGGATGCGCTCGGTCTTTCTATCTTAGAGATTTATTTTGTAAGCCCAAGAGGCATGTTGTAGTCATTTTGAACTAATGAATGAAAATTGACGTTTGTTCATTCTTTTGTCTATACAAATTTAAATTTCATGAATCCTTGAAATCATTTGCATATACATCTTCCATGCATCATAACATGACTGGTTTTCACACAACATGTTTCCTTATCTTTCTACTGTTTATTTCAGCAAGATGGATCTAGAGAAAACTTTGAAGGATCTTCAGGCACAAAAATCTCAATTCCAAGAGACTCTACTGGCCCTAGCCAAGGGGCAACAAGACATGATGGCATTGCTGGTAGTTAAGAAGAAACCAAGAAGAGAGCCCTGGTCAACATGGGCAGAAGGTTCAAAGAGCAAGTCCGTCAGATTCTAGTAGTGGAAGACTCATCTGAGGAAGACGAGAACCAGATTGGTAAGATTAAGAGTACCTAGGCTGACTGTATTAATGATCAAGAGTATGATGATGATTATTTTGAGGAGAAGTATCCCCCCGCCGATGTCAAGTACAAGAAGTTAGAAGACATATTGAAGGCTGTCGAGATCCAAGTCATCCCCGATTTAGATTTTGATGATTTAGGTTTGATCTTTGGGGTTGTTATTCCCCATAAATTCAAAATACCAGTCATTGTAAAGTACGATGGATTTTCCTGTCCAAAACTTCCCCTGAAATCTTATGTGCGCAAGATACAGCCGCACACCGCCGATAAGAAACTCTGGGTTCACTTTTTTCAAGAGAGCTTGATTGGAACGAAATTAGAATGGTTCTACCAGTTGGATGGTTCCCACATCAATACTTTGGAAGACTTGGCTACCACCTTCTACCATCAATACCAGTTAACGCCAACTTGGCGCCAACAAGAGTTCAGTTGCAAGATATGACCATGGGAAAGAATGAAGGATTTAAAGAATACGCACAAAAGTGGAGAGACCTCGCCAGTAGGGTTCAAACACCTTTAACTGATAGAGAGCACATTGACATGTTTATGGGCACTTTATCTGGTCCATTCTTTAATTTGTTGGTTGGCTGTTCTTATTCCAGTTTCACCGAATTAATCTTAACCGGTGAAAGAGTTGAAAGCGGCATCAAAAGTGGGAAGATTTCCATGGTATCTGCCTCCACTTCCAATCCTATCAAGAAAACTTTTCCTGTAAAGAAAGAAGTCAATGATGTGTAAGGGGCAAGTGCCCGTACCAAGAAGAATGATCATCCGTCTGTTAATGTTGTCCGAATCTCCAATCCAACTCCTACTCAAAGACAATCTGCTAATCACCAATGGTTTGAAACTCCGAGAAGACAATTCACGAGGTAAGGCATGCCATTATATCAAGCCTTATAACACTTGCTCAAGGCTAATTTGGTGACATTTTGCGATCCTTCTACCAATCCAGATACCTCTTCACCAAAGAATAATCTGAACGCTAAATATGCTTACCACTCAAGTATCCCTGGGAATGAGACTGACAAATGCTGGGCCTTGACAAATAAAATTCAGGACTTGATTGATTACAAGACTATTGAGTTTGATCCTCCTCCAACTCCGAATGTAATCACTGCACCTATGCCAAATCATGGCAAGGGTGTTAATGCTGTTGAAGATACAATTTTTGTTGCCTTTGTCAAAGACTTGACTACTCCTTTGAAAATCATCAAAAAGAATCTGTTGAAAGCCGGGATTTTCCCTGGTTGTGCAAAAGACTGTGTTTGTTGTACCAAACAACTCAATGGATGCGAAGGGCTGAAGGAAGGCATTCAACACCTGATGGATAGCCACAAAATTCTATTTGAGAAGACTCCGCTTGCCAAGAGTTTGAATAATAAATGTGAAGATCTCTCCATTATAACCATCTCAAACAAGCCTCTTAGGATCTCCCCCAAAGGTCCTATCAAGATTTTAAATGAACCAATTGTTGCTCCCTTAATAATTACCAACCCCAGACTAATTCCCTACTCTTCAAACAAGGCAGTGCCATGGAACTATGGTGCTGAGGTATTTTACCATGGGATAAAATGAGACGCTTGGATTGACGAAGACAAAGTTGATGATGTTGGTAACATAGCTGGCTCAAGTAAGGTAACCCGAATAGGGAGAATCTTTTCACCCAATATTTCACCACCAGTTGTTACAAAGGCACCCATCTGCATCACTGCTACTAATCCAAGTACTGATACAAGAGGGAAAGAGAAAGTGGTTAAGCCAGTTGTGACAGAAATACCCGCAAAGGACGTTGCTGATGGAGAACCTTCCGCTTGTGAGATGGACGAGATTTTAAAAATTATAAAAAGGAGCAACTTCAAGATTATGGAGCAGTTGGGGCAAACCCCCTCCAAGATTCCCATATTGTCCTTGCTACTTTTCTCCGACGCTCATGCTCGGGAATTAATCAAATTCTTGAAAAAGGCTCATGTCCCTCATGAGACCATAACGGACCAGTTCGAGAATTACGTGGAAAGCCTGGCGGCTGATAACAGTTTAGGATTCTCAGACGCCGATCTAACACTGCTTGGGAAGGACTACAATAAAGCTCTACATGTTTCCGTCGAGTGCAAAGGGACCATCTTAGCACATATTCTAGTTGAGATTGGTTCTGCATTGAACGTACTACCCAAGGGGGCGTTAGACCGTCTAGACTGTGAGAGTTTAGTCTTGAAACCAAGTGATATCATCGTGAGGGCCTTCGATGGATCAAAAAAGGACAGTTCATGGGGAGGTAGATCTTCCAATCAAGGTGGGCTCACAAATTTTCAATTCCACCTTCTACATCATGGATATTCGTCCTGCCTATTCTTGTCTATTGGGTCTCCCTTGGATCCATAAAGTTGGGGTAGTGTTGTACCCCAAAATTTGCCCTCCCATATTCTTCAAGAAATTGCCAAGTATGGCTGCAAAATTCCCCAAGGGTTACACAGTGCAAAGGTCTCCTATACAGTCAAAACTAGGGTTTGTGTTCTGATCAAGAAAATGAAGTTTTCAAAGGTCCAATCAAGTCTCATATGCCTACAAATATGGTCAAGCATCCTCATACCAAGTTTCAAGACATTCAGCTCAAAATTGCACAGTCAAAACCCTAAATTGCACTACAGTCAACTGTAAGGGCAAAATAGTCATTTGACAGTCAAAAGTTCAAATTTTTGGTCAAACATATCATTTTGAAGCCACAAACATCATTTGATCAATGCTTGATCATGATTCTCAAAATTTGGCTCAGAAATCATCAAGATGCAAAAGTTTCCTTATTTGGACAGCTGAAAAAGTCAACTGAAATTGACTAGGGCATAACTTTCACATGGATTATCAGAAAAATTCCATCCAAAGCTCATTTTGAAGAGAAAGACATTTCCTACAACTCATCTTCATACTTCAAGTCCAAGAAATGCTCTCACAAAAAGTTATCAATTTCAACATTATAGGTCATTTTCAAAAGTCAACAAAAAGGGACTTTAAGTCAAAGGCCATAACTTGAGATTGGTAAATCAAAATGACATGGGACCAAGGGCATTGGTTAGAGGACTCAAAGACCTTTCCAAAATGTCCAAGAACATGAGAAACGCTTAAAAATTGAGCAAGTTATGCCTTATAGAAGTTGGGAAATTTTTGGATATTTTGAAAAGTCAACATTTATTCAAATGACCTAAAATTGCTAATGGGCCCATTTTTCTTCCACAAATCATCATCCATGGCATGTGCACGACCACTTGGCCCAAAGGGAAGTATTTTCTCATTTTTTATTTATTTATTTGAATTTTTATTTATAATAATTCATTTAAATCAATTTAAATATATGAAAAATATGTAATCTAGGTTTTATAATCTCTTTGTGCACAAAATCCACTCAATAATTCGTGCATATCTCAATATAGAAAGATTTGGATTGAATTGATCTTAATTGATACAAAATTGCATAGAAAAGATTGAAAAAACAAAGCTTGAAAATCAAATCTTCAAAACCATGATTGCAAGAGATTTTGAGCAAGTTTCTTGACCTAATGCATTCAGTACATAAGCCTAAAGAAAAACCTAATGAACATACACACGCAGCTGCTCAACAAAGCCATAACCAAACTTGAAATTTTTCTCAAAAAAGTCAATTCTGAAAACTCACTTCTAGGGCGATTCAAGGCAGAATTTTTGTTCCATTAGTTTCCTCGAACATCACTGGACGTGTCCCAATCAAAAACATTCACTCAAACTCCAAGAATCGGTATACAGGATTCAAACTGTTTCAAAAAAAAATACATAATCGTGTTTCATGTTTAAGGCATTTTCATTGCGTTTTTGTTATGCATTTACACTAATTGACTTGTTCTAATGCTAATCATATAACTTAATTGAGTTTTTGCAAGCTGTAGGCAATTTCACCATTATCGTTTTCTAGGGTTTACAGGACCTTGGATTAGGGGTTTTTGACTGGGGAAAAATTGGCCCTCAAGACCACCACCATTCAACTCAGCACACTCAGGCAACCTTAAGACCACCCTCGCGCTCAATTTATGAGTGACTGAGGGCTAATCGCTATTTTCTAATAGCATGCCTAAAAGAACGCGTAGAAAAACGTTGCCTAATGTTCTGTATTTCAGGGACAATGAAGAAGACAACCTCGTGGCAAGACGTGATAGGCCAGTTTAAATTTCCGCGCGCAGACCCACTAACATTCTTGTTTTTATTTATTATATTTGTTTGTTTATTATATATCAAATGCGTGAACTGGCACAGATGGCAAGCGAATCTATTGGCAAAGCACATGACCTGGGTTCGAACCCCAGGTCTTCACACTTTCAATATCATTTTCCAATTCATGTTCATGTACAGCGCCAATATTGAATACCATGGTACACTTTCTCCACCAAGCCATCCACGCGTCCATCAGAATCAGATCAAAGGCTATGAATTGAGAGACACGGTGAGTCCCAGTCAACACGCCAGCACGCTAGTGGAAAAAGTCTTACAGGCCAATTTCTAATGGGCTCAAATTGCTGAAGAAAAGCCTCACAATTGGGGACAACACCCCCTGAGGTTTGAAATGTTTTTTTTTTCTTTTTTTGATTTTATTATTTTGTTTACTTTCAATTATTATTTATTTTAATTAATTCTATTTAACTTAATTATTTTTTCATAAAAAAATCAGAAAAGATAAAAAATACAATAAATAGTTTTAGTATTTTTTTTCAAATAAATTTGCATGTAATTGAATTTAGTTTTAAATTAGGTTTGCAATTTTAATTCTTTTAATAAAAAATATAAAAAACATAGAATTAGGTTTAATTAATGTTTTTATTCCTTTTTAATTTTTCTTTCTTATAATAATATTTATTTATTTTATTTATTTTTATAATTAAATTTGTATATAAAAATTAGGTTTAATTTAGGTTAAATTCCAATGTTTTCTTAATAAATTAAAATAAAATAGAATTAGGGTTAGCGTTTAATTGCAATTAATTTTTTTTCTATTAAATCTTAAAATACATAAAAATACCAAAAAAACAAAAACAATTTCTTTTCTTAAATTAATTAATTCATGTAATTTTAATATTTTGCAAAAAGGGTCCAACGCCCTCATTTCGACTTAATTGTTTATTCGCACATTTATTTTATCTCGCTTAAATATTTATGTACCTCTCCCGAAGCCTTGTAAATTATTTCTCGCACTTTTCAATTCTTTATTTACTTTGTCTATTTATTATTTTTTTTCTGTCAAATCGGGTCCTGGTTAATTTTGGCGATGTGGACCCGCGCCATTTGTAATAGCTTTAGATTTACTTTTCCTCGCAACTTTTAACTGTTAATCAAAAGCATGAAAGAATGTATGGACAAAATAAAAACAAGCGTAGAATACCAATAACATGACAAGATAAATGCAAATGAAAACGACACACAAATCACACACCACCCCTAGGGTACGCCTCACTGTTGCCTTACCTCGAAAGGTGATCGTCGAGTAGAGGATGTCTTAGTAAGTCCTCATGATCTGGGAACCTGGCATGAGGGTAGCTTCTAAGGTGTCTTCCCATTGCTCTGGTGATCACCATGTCCCGAACCTCGAATTGACCCGAACACCTCCAACGGTGGTGCTACCTACCTCTCAATGGTGGGATGGCACTACTTTAAAGGACATCTACACAGACGAATTCCTTAGGGTAGGTAGACAACTCTAGATACTTGCTCTAAACTTCAAAACAAATCAAAAATACTTTTCACACCGACACATTTTCAAAAAGCTTTCGAAAGCAATTTTTCAAACACTCTTGAGGACTGATACAAGAGTCGAACTGGAATTTTCAAAGAAACTTTTTTAAAACCCACATTGAAAAGCAAACAAACCATTTTTGAAAACACAAGTGAGCAAGTATCTAAGAGCCCATGGATAACCATGGATAGAAAGGGTGCTAACACCTTCCCTTTCTATAATCTACCTCCCGAACCGAGAATAATCTCTATAAGGAATTTTTCTGTGCTTTTGTCCTTTCCATTTGGAGAAAATAAAAGACGGTGGCGACTCTTGCTTCCGTGACATTTCGCGAACCAGCGTTAAACAGTCAGTTCCAGATCCACCGATCACAGAACTGGAGACTCTGCTGGGGATATCTTTAAAGTGAGGTGTACCTTAGGATTAAGATCACTGTGTTTTCAATTGTCTTCTTTGCTTGCTTTATTATTGTGGGTTGCTTGGGAGTTCTATAGATCCTAACCCAGATCTGGGGGATACCTTCTTAGAAAGTAGCAACAAGGCTGTGAGGGAACTGTGCGGGGTATACCGACATGGTTGAAACAATCTGCTACGTTGATGTGGCACTTTGGTGTGTACCGGTAACCCTTGAGTTCAGTCAAGGAGAGTACGGGGCCTCCGCGTGGTGTCGTGAAGCATCAACAGACCTTAGGAACCTTAATTGAACTATCTTGGCCTCTTTAGGGTAGTGAGATAATTGACTTTGGTGCAGTCCGAGGTTGGTTGATACTCGATACTACACTCAATTGAGGGTTGCTTTCCTGGAATATTTCGGTCGCCAGTTCAGTGGCTAAATCGAAACGATGAACAATGAAAGCAATCCCGTGATATTGGGAACCTTAGAACCCAGTTACTTTGATTAGGACAGGTTGAGCCCACCAACTTCAAGAGGGTACTACCCAGACCCCATGCTGGCCTTAAACCTTAAGGGCTTGTCTTGTGTGCCTTGTGTGCCTTACATGTTTGTCTTTGTAAATATCTGTGGTGTGGTTAATCATAGCATCATGACATCATCCAACATCATATGCATTGACTAACCATTTCAGGGGTTCTAATTTTCATCACCAACATTGAGGAAGACATGATCAAGGTCCTGTTCCAATTCTTTGACCCTCTGCATCACTGTTTTACCTTCTTGGACTATCAGCTGGTACCTACATTGGAGGAGTTCTCCCGGCTCCTGAAGATCCCTATCCTTGATCAGCTACCCTTCAACGGTATCGAAAAGGAACCTAAGCTTGAAGAGATTGCTAAAGCCTTGCACCTGCAGTCATCTGACCTCAAGGGACATTGGGAAGTTAGAAGCGGTATCAAAGGGTTCTTAGCCAGGTTTCTGTTTGAAAAGGCCCATGAATGTTGGAACTCCCTTGACTTGCAAGCTTTTGAAGAGGTTGTGGCCCTCCTTGTCTATGGTTTGGTGTTGTTCCCTAATCCAGATCAGCTTATTGATATCAGTGCTGTTCAGATCTTTATGTCCAGGAATCCTATACCTACGTTGCTGGGGGACATCCTTCACTCATGTTACACTCGAACCATGAGAAAAAGAGGTGTCCTTATGTGTTGCACTCCTCTCCTGGGAAGGTGGTTTATTTCGCACCTTCCACAATCAGTCCCGAAGAATGAGCGGGGTTTGAGATGGTCACAACGGTTGATGACTCTTACACATGCAGATATACATTGGTGCCCTAGGTCCAGAGAAGATGTCACTATCATTGATCGTTGCGGGGAGTACCCTAATGTTCCTTTACTTGGAATCAGAGGAGGTATTACTTATAGCCCATGCCTGGCTTGGAGACAGTTTGGTTATGCTCGGAGGGATGGTCCTCATGACATGTTAATCCCTGACATAGTTTTTAACTTCGACAACGATACTCAAGGACTTCGCCAGAGATTTATTAGAGCTTGGAGGATGCCGAGTAGGATAGACAGCAAGACACTCGGGCACAGGAACTCCATCCCGTTGGAACCTTATCTCAAGTGGGTACGTGCCCGCTCCCAGAAGTTAGTGATGCCTTATCCTCATATGCTCCCTTTGATCAAAGAACCAGTCTTGGAAGGAGAAGTGTCCTACACTATTCAGCACCCTGATATGCCCACATCCTGGGAAGAGATGCAGAAGAGATGGATCCAGCTTAAGGAAGAACGGAATTCTCTTGAAACCAGTCTGCATGACAGTGAAAAGAAGGTCTTGGAGCTCACCCGCCTGTTGCATGAGGAGAGGAATCTCAACACCTACATAGCTCCAAAGAGGATGCGCAGCATATTTTGGGATTGATTTGATTTTTGTATTACTTTGCCCATGAGGCCTTGATGTATTAAACAATGATTTCCTTAATGATAACGTGTGTTCCTTTTTGTCTACAACAAATTTGAACTTTCGAACCCTTGAATGCATTGCATAAACACATATCATTCATCATGTGCATAGCAGGTTTTTCCTCTTTTCAGGTTGCTTACAGTTCTTCGCTGTTTATTTCAGCATCATGAATCCAGACTCTGCATCAACTGAGACATCCATCAAGGCTCTTCAAGCGCAGAATGCGCAGTTTCAGGAATTAATCAAGGGTCTGGCTCAAGGCCAAGAAGAACTGAAGGCTATGCTCCTGAAGAAGGAGAAGAAGAAGAAGAGAAGAACTGTTCTGTTCAACTCGGGCCGAAGGTTTGGCAATGCTCTGCAGCAGGAAGAGGCTGGTTCTTCTGTTGGCAAGAGTTCTCCTCAGGCAGAAGCAAGGGTTCCTAGTCCGGTAGTCTCCGACAACGAGACTAATTTTGATGAAGAGCAGTACCCTCCTGCAGAAGACAGATACAAGCAACTGGAGGACAGGTTGAAAGTTATGGAGGTTCAACAGGTACCTGGGCTGGATTTCGGAGATCTGGGTTTGTCAACTGGTGTGATCATCCCTCACAAGTTCAAAGCACCATCCTTCTCTAAGTATGACGGGGCGTCTTGTCCCAAGCTGCATTTAAGGTCCTATGTTCGGAAAATTCAACCGTACTCTGCGGATAAGAATTTGTGGATCCACTTCTTCCAGGAGAGTCTTTCAGGGGCTCATCTCGAATGGTTCTATCAGCTGGATGGGACCAAGGTTCATAACTGGGAGGAGTTGGCTACTGCTTTCTACAAGCAGTATCAATATAATGCCGACCTTGCCCCTACACGTACCCAGCTCCAGGGTATGTCGTTAGGTGAAAGCGAAGGTTTTAAGGAGTACGCTCAGAAGTGGAGAGACCTGGCTGGTAGGGTGCAGACACCATTGACTGATCGGGAGTTGGTAGACATGTTCTTGGGGACCCTATCTGGGCCGTTTTTCAACCATCTGATCGAGAATTCTTCTGCTGGGTTCACTGATTTGATTCTGACTGGAGAGAGAATTGAAGCTGGGTTAAAGTCTGGTAAGATCCCGAAGGGTGCATCGTCTAGTGCTGAGAAGAAACCCTTCAAGAAGGAGGCTAGTGCCGTGTATGGTTCCAAGAGATCATAGAGACCTGAACGCCGCCAATATGTCAGTGCGGTAATGATTGCTAAGCCTGCTGCCGCTCCCCGGCCAAACAATCCTCAAAGGGCTGAAAGACCCCGGAGAGAGTTCACCCGCTTAAGTATGACCTTGTCGCAGATCCTGCCACAGTTGCTATCAACCAACTTAGTGACTGTCCGGGAAGCTCCGAAGTTCCCAAATACTGCATCTCCTAAGTACAACCCGAATGCTCGGTGTGCTTACCATTCAGATAGCCCGGGGCATGCCACTGATGACTGTTGGGCATTAAGGAACAAGCTGCAGGACCTTATTGACGCCAAGGAGGTACAGTTTGAGGCATCTGAGAAGCCTAATGTAGTGACAGCTCCCCTGCCTGCTCATGGAGTGAATGCTATTGGGGACGAAGAGGAAGTTGATGAAGCTGAGTTTGATAGCTGGATCTACCCGGCAACCGACGGTGGACTTAACAATTGGAGCGCAAAAGACAATCTCCCTGTTTCTCTTGTTACTGAGTAATGAATTCCTATGTTTTGTTATTTTGTAATAAACAATAAATAAACTCTATGGCCCGGTGTCTTACCCGAGGCACCGTGGTTCTATTTGTGAGGGCATATAAATTGTCATTTCATATATCATGAATGAAAATATTGGACGTTTTCTCGCATTGCAAATCTTATGCTCCTTTTCTGTCTTTCTTTCCTTTACATATATTTCAAAACAGCTGTATTTACACACACACTCACTCATACAGGTTTCAATCCACTCTGGATCTCACTGATAACAACTCTGCTACTGCCAGTTATGACTTCGAAAATCCGATCAACTTAGCCGAAGACGAAGGTAAAGATGATTGTGAAGTGCCTGGCGAGCTTGCAAGACTGTTGCTTCAGGAAGAGAGGGCAATTCAACCCCATGAAGAGCCAGTGGAAACAATAAACTTGGGTACTGAAGCAGACAGGAGAGAGGTAAAGATTGGTGCCAACCTAGAGCTCAGCGTGAAGCAACGGTTAACCAAGATGCTACATGATTATATGGAGATCTTTGTCTGGTCCTACGAAGACATGCCCGGGTTGGATACCGATATTGTGGTCCATCACTTGCCAACTAAGGAAGACTACCCTCCAGTTAAGCAAAAAGTCCATCAGATGCGTCCAGAGATGTCCGAGAAGATTAAGGCCGAGGTTATGAAACAGTTTGATGCTGGGTTCCTTGCAGTGACTTCTTACCCTCAGTGGGTTGCTAATGTGGTGCCGGTACCTAAGAAGGACGGTAAGGTCAGAATGTGTGTCGATTACAGGGACCTGAACAGGGCCAGCCCCAAGGATGACTTCCCTCTACCTCACATTGATGTCCTTGTTGATAATACAGCTCAGCATAAGGTGTTCTCTTTCATGGATGGCTTTTCAGGTTACAATCAGATCAAGATGGCGCCTGAAGACATGGAAAAGACTACATTCGTTACTCAGTGGGGCACCTTCTGTTACAAGGTCATGCCTTTCAGGTTGAAGAACGCTGGGGCAACCTACCAACGTGCCATGGTTGCTTTATTTCATGACATGATCCATCATGAGATAGAAGTGTATGTCGACGACATGATCGCAAGGTCCCAAACTGAGGAAGAGCACCTAGATCACCTGCAGAAGTTGTTTGACCGGTTGAAACTGTACAAGCTGAGATTGAACCCGAACAAGTGCACCTTCGGGGTAAGATCGGGAAAATTGCTAGGCTTCGTGGTCAGTGATAAAGGTATTCAAGTGGACCCTGCTAAGGTCAAAGCTATTCAAGATATGCCAGTTCCTAGGACAGAGAAGGAAGTCAGAGGCTTTTTAGGACGCCTGAACTACATTGCTCGGTTCATCTCACACCTAACTGCTACCTGTGAGCCAATCTTCAAGCTGCTGAAGAAAGATCAGGTAGTACGATGGAACGATGAATGTCAGGCTGCTTTTGACAGAATCAAAGAGTATCTCCAAGAACCACCCATCCTTATGCCACCGGTTGAAGGGAGACCTCTGATATTATACCTAACAGTGCTTGACAACTCAATGGGGTGTGTGCTGGGGCAGCATGACGAGTCTGGCCGAAAAGAGCATGCCATTTATTACCTTAGCAAAAAGTTTACCGACTGTGAGACCCGATACTCACTGCTCGAGAAAACTTGCTGCGCTTTGGTATGGGCTGCTCGCCGGCTGAGACAGTATATGCTGACTCACACTACCTTGTTGATCTCAAAGATGGATCCTATAAAGTACATATTCGAAAAGCCTGCTCTGTCTGGGAGAATTGCAAGATGGCAAATGATCTTGACGGAATACGACATTCATTACACGACCCAAAAAGCCATCAAGGGAAGTGTATTGGCAGACCACCTGGCACATCAAGCTGTAGATGATTATCAGTCAATGAACTTTGAATTTCCGGATGAGAGCATCATGATAGTGACAGATTGTGAAATACCTGGACCGGATGAAGGACCTGAACCAGGATCCCGATGGTCTATGCACTTTGACGGAGCCTCCAATGCTTTGGGTAACGGTATCGGCGCCATTATCATATCTCCTCAAGGTACTCATACTCCACTCACTGCCCGGCTGTGTTTCAACTGTACCAACAACATGGCGGAGTATGAGGCGTGCATCATGGGTCTTCAAGCTGCGATCGACCTAAGGATCAAATTTCTAAGTGTCTTCGGAGATTCCGCTCTTGTGATCAATCAGATCAAAGGAGAGTGGGATACGAAACATCCAAACCTGATTCCTTACAGAGAATGTGTGTTGACCTTGATCCCCCACTTTACAGGGATAACCTTTGAACACTTTCCAAGAGAAGAGAATCAGTTGGCGGACGCGTTATCTACAATGTCTTCTATGTTCAAGGTCAAATGGGACAATGAGGCTCCCCGGATCATCATCTGGAAACTGGACGAACCGGCATACTGCTGTGATCTCGAGACTGAATTGGTGATTGAGAAGCCTTGGTACCATGAGGCGAAGAGATATCTAGAAACTCAGGAATACCCTGAAGGTGCCTCTGTCAATGATAAGAAATTCCTGAGAAGGTTCGCAGCCAAATTCTTCCTTAGCAACGGCATCTTGTACAAGCGAAACCATGATTCAACCTTACTGCGTTGTGTAGATAAGACTGAAGCAGAAAAGATCATGGAAGAGCTACATGAAGGGACCTTTGGTACACATTCCAGTGGGCATACTATGGCTAAGAAAATCCTACGGGCAGGATACTACTGGTCCACAATGGAAGCTGACTGCTACCAACATTCCAGGACATGCCACAAGTGCCAGATCTACGCGGACAAGGTGCATGTTCCCCCAGTTCCCCTGAATGTTCTGACTGCGCCTTGGCCGTTTGCAATGTGGGGCATAGATATGATTGGTGAGATTAAACCTACGGCATCTAATGGGCATCGCTTCATCCTAGTGGCGATTGACTATTTTACGAAGTGGGTCGAGGCAGTATCCTATGCTACGGTAACCAAGACTGTTGTGGCACGGTTCATTCGACATAACCTGATCTGTCGATACGGCGTCCCTGAGAGAATTATTACAGACAACGGTACCAATCTGAACAACAAGATGATCGCTGAGCTCTGCGAACAGTTCAAGATACAGCACCACAATTCTTCTCCTTACAGACCGAAGATGAATGGAGCTGTAGAAGCAGCAAATAAGAACATTAAGAAAATCGTGCAGAAGATGACAGTGACTTATAAAGATTGGCACGAGATGTTACCATTCGCTCTGCATGGGTACCGTACCTCAGCTAGGACGTCAACCGGGGCAACTCCTTTCTCTCTGGTTTATGGCATGGAGGCAGTCTTGCCGAACGAAGTGCAAATACCCTCTCTCCGAATAATGAAGGATGCAAATCTGAACGAAGATGATTGGATCCAGACACGACTTGATCAGCTCAATCTCATTGATGAAAAGAGACTTGCTGCTATCTGTCATGGTCAAACGTACCAAAAACGAATGATCAGGGCATTTAACAAAAAGGTCAGACCACAGGAATATCGAGTTGGGGATCTGGTAATCAAACGAATCATCCTTCCTCAGAGTGATCCAAGGGGCAAATGGACCCCTACGTATGAAGGGCCATTTGTGGTTAAGCATGTGTTCTCAGGAGGAGCCATGATATTGACCAACATGGATGGTGACGACCTTCCTCACCCCGCCAATGCAGACATAGTAAAAAGATACTACGCATAAAAAAGACCCGCTAGGCTGACATGCCTAGGCAAAAATTAGGGCTTCCCGGCGAACCAAAAGGGTTCGGGCAAAATGAAGGGATGAAAATGAAAAAATCTGTACACCCGGCAAGTCGAAAACCTGAAAAGGCGGCTTGGGCAAAAATGGGTATCCCGGTGGACCGAAAACCCGAAAGGGTGGTCCAGGCAAAAATTAGGGATAAAAGCGTAATACTATGTCTCATTGATCACTTTGCATCCAGAATCCGGTATCTACATCAAGTTCAGACGGCATCGATCAGTCAGCTTCACCTTCAACCAAGGTCATCAAGTGATGAGACGCTCGGAGTTATAAAGGCAATAGCAGAGTTGAAACCCAGTGGGATCATTCATTTCACACAGCTGTTTTATTTTCTCTTGTACAAAATTTGTATAAACCCTTTTGTTCGGCGGCGTTCCTCTTACTAGGACGTCAGCCTCTTGTACACAAAACGCCTATTCAAAGGCCATTCAAAATCAATACAAATATATCTTTCATTTAAACGTGCCAACTGTTTTTTCTTTTTCTGTTTTGTTTTGCGAAGAACGTCCAAGGTTCAATTTGTGATATATGCATTGACAATAATTTGCTAACTCATAAATATTTGCATACGAAACAAAGGATTAATTACAGGTGACACTAGAAACAGGGGCAATAAAGAGTTGTCTGAGCAGTCTAATTGTTCTATCCTCCAAGGTACCAAGGTAGGTTCAGCTAAAGAACATGACCAGTACATCTTAATTCCCCAGAGAATAAGTCAGCAGCCAATACACTCTTCTCCAAGCAGAGTTATCAAATCTCAAGGAAATTGAGTATCCTCCCATAGATCTCAATACTTCCCCAGCAGCATATATTCTTAACAAGCATCCCCGGCAGTCTTGGTCTGAAGATTGTTCCCCGGCGGCATACCAGCATTCAAAGGAATCACTTCCCCAGCATATCAAAACTTCCCCAAGAAAGTCCAATCCAGTTCCCCAGGAAGGTTGGAATCTATCTCCCCAAGCAGTAAGCTTATCCCCAGTAAATTCTGGAAGCTTATCCTCGCAGAGCACGAACGCGTCTCCCGGCTTTATTTAAAGAGTTATTTCCTTAACAGGATATAACTGGGTTATCCTCAGCCAAAAGCCACGGAAAGAGCGTCCTCGACGAAGTCTTCTTACCCCAGCGAAGTCCATCAACACTACCAACAACAAGGGTATCCCCAACAAATTATTATCAACACTCAGCAAGGCATCCCTCTTCCCACAGAGTATTGCTTCCCATCATGGTCGCTAGAGTATCTTTTCTCCCCGCAGGATCTTCCATTTGCCAAGTTTATTCCGCAACGGAGTCATCTTCTCCTACCGGTATTCTTGCAGTTATCATCCCCAGCGGATGCAAAATCTATTCTTCAACATCAGCCCAGGATATGACTTCCCGGCACCCGTCAAGGATTTACTTTCCTAGACGAAAACATACATTCATAAAACATCACATACATCATTATAGCATGCATAGACGCATTATATCATACAAATCTCATTTATGTTGAGAACATCATTGCTTGATCCATATCATGCATTGCATATGACTGACCTTTACCTTTCAAGAAAGATGCAGTTGAAATTCTCAATCATATTTCAAGACCTATACCGGTTCAGTTAATCGACTCCAAAGATTTCTTATCCAGTCCCAGGCCTTCTCTAGTCCAGCTAAATCGACTCCAAACAGATTTTTCTGATAAAGACTCAGTAGAAGTTATCACAGGTTATAATTTCCTATTGGTTCTCTCTCCGACGGTGCATGAGATTTCCATTTTAGGGTTTTCTTTAAGATTATAATTTCAAATGGTTCCCTCTCCGACGGTGAGTGAGGTGATAATTCCTTCCCTATGGTTCCCTCTCCGACGGTGAGTGAGGTGATAATTCCTTTTCAGATGGTTCCCTCTCCGACGGTGAGTGAGGTGATAATTCCTTTTCAGATGGTTCCCTCTCCGACGGTGAGTGAGGTGATAATTCCTTCCCTATGGTTCCCTCTCTGACGGTGAGTGAGGTGATAATTCCTTTTCAGATGGTTCCCTCTCCAACGGTGAGTGAGGTGATAATTCCTTTTCAAATGGTTCCCTCTCCGACGGTGAGTGAGGTGGTAATTCCTTTCCTTATGGTTCCCTCTCCGACGGTGAGTGAGGTGATAATTCCTTTTCTTATGGTTCCCTCTCCGACGGTGAGTGAGGTGATAATTCCTTTTCAAATGGTTCCCTCTTCGACGGTGAGTGAGGTGATAATTCCTTTTCAAATGGTTCCCTCTCCGACGGTGAGTGAGGTGATAATTCCTTCCCTATTGTTCCCTCTCCGACGGTGAGTGAGGTGATAATTCCTTTTCAGATGGTTCCCTCTCCGACGGTGAGTGAGGTGATAATTCCTTTTCAGATGGTTCCCTCTCCAACGGTGAGTGAGGTGATAATTCCTTCCCTATGGTTCCCTCTCCGACGGTGAGTGAGGTGATAATTCCTTTTCAGATGGTTCCCTCTCAGACGGTGAGTGAGGTGATAATTCCTTTTCAGATGGTTCCCTCTCCGACGGTGAGTGAGGTGATAATTCCTTTTCAGATGGTTCCCTCTCCGACGGTGAGTGAGGTGATAATTCCTTTTCAGATTATAATTTTCTATGGTTCCCTCTCCGACGGTGAGTGAGGTGATAATTCCTTTCAGATTATAATTGCCTATGGTTCTCTTCCCGATCCTGCGAAGATGGTAATTCCCACCAAGATTTTCTCAACGAGCGTTGTTGAAGTTAAAGTCACCCAAGGTTCTCTTACCATTCATGCTAAGGTAGTAACCATCCCTGGTTCATTCATCATCGTGTGAAGCTCCAGATCCAGCTCCTGTAACCAGTCAGGACATATCTATACCAAGCATCTGAAAACCAGCTCCTGCAACGTGTCAGGTACTCATTTTTTCTATTTTGCAGGTATACAGGTTCTCGCTAAGGAATCTCTTACGCGATCGACATCCAGATGGCATCTATAAGCCCATCATCCTATCCATCAATCTCCAAATGGCATCTATAAGCCCATTCCATCATCACACTGCTACTATGTGAGCGCAAATTTCTGGGCACTCTAGTGTTCAATCATCTTCTACCATCGGATTACGAAAGGCACGTCAGCCAATCTGCATCCTCAGGTCTAAGAAGATTGAACAGGGGCAACTGTTGTACCCCAAAATTTGCCCTCCCATATTCTTCAAGAAATTGCCAAGTCAAGCTGCAAAATTCCCCAAGGGTTACACAGTGCAAAGGTCTCCTATACAGTCAAAACTAGGGTTTGTGTTCTGATCAAGAAAATGAAGTTTTCAAAGGTCCAATCAAGTCTCATATGCCTACAAATATGGTCAAGCATCCTCATACCAAGTTTCAAGACATTCAGCTCAAAATTGCACAGTCAAAACCCTAAATTGCACTACAGTCAACTGTAAGGGCAAAATAGTCATTTGACAGTCAAAAGTTCAAATTTTTGGTCAAACATATCATTTTGAAGCCACAAACATCATTTGATCAATGCTTGATCATGATTCTCAAAATTTGGCTTAGAAATCATCAAGATGCAAAAGTTTCCTTATTTGGACAATTGAAAAAGTCAACTGAAATTGACCAGGGCATAACTTTCACATGGATTATCAGAAAAATTCCATCCAAAGCTCATTTTGAAGAGAAAGACATTTCCTACAACTCATCTTCATACTTCAAGTCCAATAAATGCTCTCACAAAAAGTTATCAATTTCAACATTATAGGTCATTTTCAAAAGTCAAGAAAAAGGGACTTTAAGTCAAAGGACATAACTTGAGATTGGTAAATCAAAATGACATGGGACCAAAGGAATTGGTT
This sequence comes from Vicia faba, assembly GCA_948472305.1. Lineage (NCBI taxonomy): Eukaryota > Viridiplantae > Streptophyta > Magnoliopsida > Fabales > Fabaceae > Vicia > Vicia faba. The sequence goes on along the minus strand of OX451738.1, from coordinate 1,308,653,670 downwards.
AGAGGACTCAAAGACCTTTCCAAAATGTCCAAGAACATGAGAAAAGCTTAAAAATTGAGCAAGTTATGCCTTGTAGAAGTTGGGAAATTTTTGGATATTTTGAAAAGTCAACATTGATTCAAATGACCTAAAATTGCTAATGGGCCCATTTTTCTTCCACAAATCATCATCCATGGAATGTGCACGACCACTTGGCCGAAAGGGAAGTATTTTCTCATTTTTTATTTATTTATTTGAATTTTTATTTATAATAATTCATTTAAATCAATTTAAATATATGAAAAATATGTAATCTAGGTTTTATAATCTCTTTGTGCACAAAATCCACTCAATAATTCGTGCATATCTCAATATAGAAAGATTTGGATTGAATTGATCTTAATTGATACAAAATTGCATAGAAAAGATTGAAAAAACAAAGCTTGAAAATCAAATCTTCAAAACCATGATTGCAAGAGATTTTGAGCAAGTTTCTTGACCTAATGCATTCAGTACATAAGCCTAAAGAAAAACCTAATGAACATACACACGCAGCTGCTCAACAAAGCCATAACCAAACTTGAAATTTTTCTCAAAAAAGTCAATTCTGAAAACTCACTTCTAGGGCGATTCAAGGCAGAATTTTTGTTCCATTAGTTTCCTCGAACATCACTGGACGTGTCCCAATCAAAAACATTCACTCAAACTCCAAGAATCGGTATACAGGATTCAAACTGTTTCAAAAAAAAATACATAATCGTGTTTCATGTTTAAGGCATTTTCATTGCGTTTTTGTTATGCATTTACACTAATTGACTTGTTCTAATGCTAATCATATAACTTAATTGAGTTTTTGCAAGCTGTAGGCAATTTCACCATTATCGTTTTCTAGGGTTTACAGGACCTTGGATTAGGGGTTTTTGACTGGGGAAAAATTGGCCCTCAAGACCACCACCATTCAACTCAGCACACTCAGGCAACCTTAAGACCACCCTCGCGCTCAATTTATGAGTGACTGAGGGCTAATCGCTATTTTCTAATAGCATGCCTAAAAGAACGCGTAGAAAAACGTTGCCTAATGTTCTGTATTTCAGGGACAATGAAGAAGACAACCTCGTGGCAAGACGTGATAGGCCAGTTTAAATTTCCGCGCGCAGACCCACTAACATTCTTGTTTTTATTTATTATATTTGTTTGTTTATTATATATCAAATGCGTGAACTGGCACAGATGGCAAGCGAATCTATTGGCAAAGCACATGACCTGGGTTCGAACCCCAGGTCTTCACACTTTCAATATCATTTTCCAATTCATGTTCATGTACAGCGCCAATATTGAATACCATGGTACACTTTCTCCACCAAGCCATCCACGCGTCCATCAGAATCAGATCAAAGGCTATGAATTGAGAGACACGGTGAGTCCCAGTCAACACGCCAGCACGCTAGTGGAAAAAGTCTTACAGGCCAATTTCTAATGGGCTCAAATTGCTGAAGAAAAGCCTCACAATTGGGGACAACACCCCCTGAGGTTTGCAATGTTTTTTTTTTCTTTTTTTGATTTTATTATTTTGTTTACTTTCAATTATTATTTATTTTAATTAATTCTATTTAACTTAATTATTTTTTCATAAAAAAATCAGAAAAGATAAAAAATACAATAAATAGTTTTAGTATTTTTTTTCAAATAAATTTGCATGTAATTGAATTTAGTTTTAAATTAGGTTTGCAATTTTAATTCTTTTAATAAAAAATATAAAAAACATAGAATTAGGTTTAATTAATGTTTTTATTCCTTTTTAATTTTTCTTTCTTATAATAATATTTATTTATTTTATTTATTTTTATAATTAAATTTGTATATAAAAATTAGGTTTAATTTAGGTTAAATTCCAATGTTTTCTTAATAAATTAAAATAAAATAGAATTAGGGTTAGCGTTTAATTGCAATTAATTTTTTTTCTATTAAATCTTAAAATACATAAAAATACCAAAAAAACAAAAACAATTTCTTTTCTTAAATTAATTAATTCATGTAATTTTAATATTTTGCAAAAAGGGTCCAACGCCCTCATTTCGACTTAATTGTTTATTCGCACATTTATTTTATCTCGCTTAAATATTTATGTACCTCTCCCGAAGCCTTGTAAATTATTTCTCGCACTTTTCAATTCTTTATTTACTTTGTCTATTTATTATTTTTTTTCTGTCAAATCGGGTCCTGGTTAATTTTGGCGATGTGGACCCGCGCCATTTGTAATAGCTTTAGATTTACTTTTCCTCGCAACTTTTAACTGTTAATCAAAAGCATGAAAGAATGTATGGACAAAATAAAAACAAGCGTAGAATACCAATAACATGACAAGATAAATGCAAATGAAAACGACACACAAATCACACACCACCCCTAGGGTACGCCTCACTGTTGCCTTACCTCGAAAGGTGATCGTCGAGTAGAGGATGTCTTAGTAAGTCCTCATGATCTGGGAACCTGGCATGAGGGTAGCTTCTAAGGTGTCTTCCCATTGCTCTGGTGATCACCATGTCCCGAACCTCGAATTGACCCGAACACCTCCAACGGTGGTGCTACCTACCTCTCAATGGTGGGATGGCACTACTTTAAAGGACATCTACACAGACGAATTCCTTAGGGTAGGTAGACAACTCTAGATACTTGCTCTAAACTTCAAAACAAATCAAAAATACTTTTCACACCGACACATTTTCAAAAAGCTTTCGAAAGCAATTTTTCAAACACTCTTGAGGACTGATACAAGAGTCGAACTGGAATTTTCAAAGAAACTTTTTTAAAACCCACATTGAAAAGCAAACAAACCATTTTTGAAAACACAAGTGAGCAAGTATCTAAGAGCCCATGGATAACCATGGATAGAAAGGGTGCTAACACCTTCCCTTTCTATAATCTACCTCCCGAACCGAGAATAATCTCTATAAGGAATTTTTCTGTGCTTTTGTCCTTTCCATTTGGAGAAAATAAAAGACGGTGGCGACTCTTGCTTCCGTGACATTTCGCGAACCAGCGTTAAACAGTCAGTTCCAGATCCACCGATCACAGAACTGGAGACTCTGCTGGGGATATCTTTAAAGTGAGGTGTACCTTAGGATTAAGATCACTGTGTTTTCAATTGTCTTCTTTGCTTGCTTTATTATTGTGGGTTGCTTGGGAGTTCTATAGATCCTAACCCAGATCTGGGGGATACCTTCTTAGAAAGTAGCAACAAGGCTGTGAGGGAACTGTGCGGGGTATACCGACATGGTTGAAACAATCTGCTACGTTGATGTGGCACTTTGGTGTGTACCGGTAACCCTTGAGTTCAGTCAAGGAGAGTACGGGGCCTCCGCGTGGTGTCGTGAAGCATCAACAGACCTTAGGAACCTTAATTGAACTATCTTGGCCTCTTTAGGGTAGTGAGATAATTGACTTTGGTGCAGTCCGAGGTTGGTTGATACTCGATACTACACTCAATTGAGGGTTGCTTTCCTGGAATATTTCGGTCGCCAGTTCAGTGGCTAAATCGAAACGATGAACAATGAAAGCAATCCCGTGATATTGGGAACCTTAGAACCCAGTTACTTTGATTAGGACAGGTTGAGCCCACCAACTTCAAGAGGGTACTACCCAGACCCCATGCTGGCCTTAAACCTTAAGGGCTTGTCTTGTGTGCCTTGTGTGCCTTACATGTTTGTCTTTGTAAATATCTGTGGTGTGGTTAATCATAGCATCATGACATCATCCAACATCATATGCATTGACTAACCATTTCAGGGGTTCTAATTTTCATCACCAACATTGAGGAAGACATGATCAAGGTCCTGTTCCAATTCTTTGACCCTCTGCATCACTGTTTTACCTTCTTGGACTATCAGCTGGTACCTACATTGGAGGAGTTCTCCCGGCTCCTGAAGATCCCTATCCTTGATCAGCTACCCTTCAACGGTATCGAAAAGGAACCTAAGCTTGAAGAGATTGCTAAAGCCTTGCACCTGCAGTCATCTGACCTCAAGGGACATTGGGAAGTTAGAAGCGGTATCAAAGGGTTCTTAGCCAGGTTTCTGTTTGAAAAGGCCCATGAATGTTGGAACTCCCTTGACTTGCAAGCTTTTGAAGAGGTTGTGGCCCTCCTTGTCTATGGTTTGGTGTTGTTCCCTAATCCAGATCAGCTTATTGATATCAGTGCTGTTCAGATCTTTATGTCCAGGAATCCTATACCTACGTTGCTGGGGGACATCCTTCACTCATGTTACACTCGAACCATGAGAAAAAGAGGTGTCCTTATGTGTTGCACTCCTCTCCTGGGAAGGTGGTTTATTTCGCACCTTCCACAATCAGTCCCGAAGAATGAGCGGGGTTTGAGATGGTCACAACGGTTGATGACTCTTACACATGCAGATATACATTGGTGCCCTAGGTCCAGAGAAGATGTCACTATCATTGATCGTTGCGGGGAGTACCCTAATGTTCCTTTACTTGGAATCAGAGGAGGTATTACTTATAGCCCATGCCTGGCTTGGAGACAGTTTGGTTATGCTCGGAGGGATGGTCCTCATGACATGTTAATCCCTGACATAGTTTTTAACTTCGACAACGATACTCAAGGACTTCGCCAGAGATTTATTAGAGCTTGGAGGATGCCGAGTAGGATAGACAGCAAGACACTGGGGCACAGGAACTCCATCCCGTTGGAACCTTATCTCAAGTGGGTACGTGCCCGCTCCCAGAAGTTAGTGATGCCTTATCCTCATATGCTCCCTTTGATCAAAGAACCAGTCTTGGAAGGAGAAGTGTCCTACACTATTCAGCACCCTGATATGCCCACATCCTGGGAAGAGATGCAGAAGAGATGGATCCAGCTTAAGGAAGAACGGAATTCTCTTGAAACCAGTCTGCATGACAGTGAAAAGAAGGTCTTGGAGCTCACCCGCCTGTTGCATGAGGAGAGGAATCTCAACACCTACATAGCTCCAAAGAGGATGCGCAGCATATTTTGGGATTGATTTGATTTTTGTATTACTTTGCCCATGAGGCCTTGATGTATTAAACAATGATTTCCTTAATGATAACGTGTGTTCCTTTTTGTCTACAACAAATTTGAACTTTCGAACCCTTGAATGCATTGCATAAACACATATCATTCATCATGTGCATAGCAGGTTTTTCCTCTTTTCAGGTTGCTTACAGTTCTTCGCTGTTTATTTCAGCATCATGAATCCAGACTCTGCATCAACTGAGACATCCATCAAGGCTCTTCAAGCGCAGAATGCGCAGTTTCAGGAATTAATCAAGGGTCTGGCTCAAGGCCAAGAAGAACTGAAGGCTATGCTCCTGAAGAAGGAGAAGAAGAAGAAGAGAAGAACTGTTCTGTTCAACTCGGGCCGAAGGTTTGGCAATGCTCTGCAGCAGGAAGAGGCTGGTTCTTCTGTTGGCAAGAGTTCTCCTCAGGCAGAAGCAAGGGTTCCTAGTCCGGTAGTCTCCGACAACGAGACTAATTTTGATGAAGAGCAGTACCCTCCTGCAGAAGACAGATACAAGCAACTGGAGGACAGGTTGAAAGTTATGGAGGTTCAACAGGTACCTGGGCTGGATTTCGGAGATCTGGGTTTGTCAACTGGTGTGATCATCCCTCACAAGTTCAAAGCACCATCCTTCTCTAAGTATGACGGGGCGTCTTGTCCCAAGCTGCATTTAAGGTCCTATGTTCGGAAAATTCAACCGTACTCTGCGGATAAGAATTTGTGGATCCACTTCTTCCAGGAGAGTCTTTCAGGGGCTCATCTCGAATGGTTCTATCAGCTGGATGGGACCAAGGTTCATAACTGGGAGGAGTTGGCTACTGCTTTCTACAAGCAGTATCAATATAATGCCGACCTTGCCCCTACACGTACCCAGCTCCAGGGTATGTCGTTAGGTGAAAGCGAAGGTTTTAAGGAGTACGCTCAGAAGTGGAGAGACCTGGCTGGTAGGGTGCAGACACCATTGACTGATCGGGAGTTGGTAGACATGTTCTTGGGGACCCTATCTGGGCCGTTTTTCAACCATCTGATCGAGAATTCTTCTGCTGGGTTCACTGATTTGATTCTGACTGGAGAGAGAATTGAAGCTGGGTTAAAGTCTGGTAAGATCCCGAAGGGTGCATCGTCTAGTGCTGAGAAGAAACCCTTCAAGAAGGAGGCTAGTGCCGTGTATGGTTCCAAGAGATCATAGAGACCTGAACGCCGCCAATATGTCAGTGCGGTAATGATTGCTAAGCCTGCTGCCGCTCCCCGGCCAAACAATCCTCAAAGGGCTGAAAGACCCCGGAGAGAGTTCACCCGCTTAAGTATGACCTTGTCGCAGATCCTGCCACAGTTGCTATCAACCAACTTAGTGACTGTCCGGGAAGCTCCGAAGTTCCCAAATACTGCATCTCCTAAGTACAACCCGAATGCTCGGTGTGCTTACCATTCAGATAGCCCGGGGCATGCCACTGATGACTGTTGGGCATTAAGGAACAAGCTGCAGGACCTTATTGACGCCAAGGAGGTACAGTTTGAGGCATCTGAGAAGCCTAATGTAGTGACAGCTCCCCTGCCTGCTCATGGAGTGAATGCTATTGGGGACGAAGAGGAAGTTGATGAAGCTGAGTTTGATAGCTGGATCTACCCGGCAACCGACGGTGGACTTAACAATTGGAGCGCAAAAGACAATCTCCCTGTTTCTCTTGTTACTGAGTAATGAATTCCTATGTTTTGTTATTTTGTAATAAACAATAAATAAACTCTATGGCCCGGTGTCTTACCCGAGGCACCGTGGTTCTATTTGTGAGGGCATATAAATTGTCATTTCATATATCATGAATGAAAATATTGGACGTTTTCTCGCATTGCAAATCTTATGCTCCTTTTCTGTCTTTCTTTCCTTTACATATATTTCAAAACAGCTGTATTTACACACACACTCACTCATACAGGTTTCAATCCACTCTGGATCTCACTGATAACAACTCTGCTACTGCCAGTTATGACTTCGAAAATCCGATCAACTTAGCCGAAGACGAAGGTAAAGATGATTGTGAAGTGCCTGGCGAGCTTGCAAGACTGTTGCTTCAGGAAGAGAGGGCAATTCAACCCCATGAAGAGCCAGTGGAAACAATAAACTTGGGTACTGAAGCAGACAGGAGAGAGGTAAAGATTGGTGCCAACCTAGAGCTCAGCGTGAAGCAACGGTTAACCAAGATGCTACATGATTATATGGAGATCTTTGTCTGGTCCTACGAAGACATGCCCGGGTTGGATACCGATATTGTGGTCCATCACTTGCCAACTAAGGAAGACTACCCTCCAGTTAAGCAAAAAGTCCATCAGATGCGTCCAGAGATGTCCGAGAAGATTAAGGCCGAGGTTATGAAACAGTTTGATGCTGGGTTCCTTGCAGTGACTTCTTACCCTCAGTGGGTTGCTAATGTGGTGCCGGTACCTAAGAAGGACGGTAAGGTCAGAATGTGTGTCGATTACAGGGACCTGAACAGGGCCAGCCCCAAGGATGACTTCCCTCTACCTCACATTGATGTCCTTGTTGATAATACAGCTCAGCATAAGGTGTTCTCTTTCATGGATGGCTTTTCAGGTTACAATCAGATCAAGATGGCGCCTGAAGACATGGAAAAGACTACATTCGTTACTCAGTGGGGCACCTTCTGTTACAAGGTCATGCCTTTCGGGTTGAAGAACGCTGGGGCAACCTACCAACGTGCCATGGTTGCTTTATTTCATGACATGATCCATCATGAGATAGAAGTGTATGTCGACGACATGATCGCAAGGTCCCAAACTGAGGAAGAGCACCTAGATCACCTGCAGAAGTTGTTTGACCGGTTGAAACTGTACAAGCTGAGATTGAACCCGAACAAGTGCACCTTCGGGGTAAGATCGGGAAAATTGCTAGGCTTCGTGGTCAGTGATAAAGGTATTCAAGTGGACCCTGCTAAGGTCAAAGCTATTCAAGATATGCCAGTTCCTAGGACAGAGAAGGAAGTCAGAGGCTTTTTAGGACGCCTGAACTACATTGCTCGGTTCATCTCACACCTAACTGCTACCTGTGAGCCAATCTTCAAGCTGCTGAAGAAAGATCAGGTAGTACGATGGAACGATGAATGTCAGGCTGCTTTTGACAGAATCAAAGAGTATCTCCAAGAACCACCCATCCTTATGCCACCGGTTGAAGGGAGACCTCTGATATTATACCTAACAGTGCTTGACAACTCAATGGGGTGTGTGCTGGGGCAGCATGACGAGTCTGGCCGAAAAGAGCATGCCATTTATTACCTTAGCAAAAAGTTTACCGACTGTGAGACCCGATACTCACTGCTCGAGAAAACTTGCTGCGCTTTGGTATGGGCTGCTCGCCGGCTGAGACAGTATATGCTGACTCACACTACCTTGTTGATCTCAAAGATGGATCCTATAAAGTACATATTCGAAAAGCCTGCTCTGTCTGGGAGAATTGCAAGATGGCAAATGATCTTGACGGAATACGACATTCATTACACGACCCAAAAAGCCATCAAGGGAAGTGTATTGGCAGACCACCTGGCACATCAAGCTGTAGATGATTATCAGTCAATGAACTTTGAATTTCCGGATGAGAGCATCATGATAGTGACAGATTGTGAAATACCTGGACCGGATGAAGGACCTGAACCAGGATCCCGATGGTCTATGCACTTTGACGGAGCCTCCAATGCTTTGGGTAACGGTATCGGCGCCATTATCATATCTCCTCAAGGTACTCATACTCCACTCACTGCCCGGCTGTGTTTCAACTGTACCAACAACATGGCGGAGTATGAGGCGTGCATCATGGGTCTTCAAGCTGCGATCGACCTAAGGATCAAATTTCTAAGTGTCTTCGGAGATTCCGCTCTTGTGATCAATCAGATCAAAGGAGAGTGGGATACGAAACATCCAAACCTGATTCCTTACAGAGAATGTGTGTTGACCTTGATCCCCCACTTTACAGGGATAACCTTTGAACACTTTCCAAGAGAAGAGAATCAGTTGGCGGACGCGTTATCTACAATGTCTTCTATGTTCAAGGTCAAATGGGACAATGAGGCTCCCCGGATCATCATCTGGAAACTGGACGAACCGGCATACTGCTGTGATCTCGAGACTGAATTGGTGATTGAGAAGCCTTGGTACCATGAGGCGAAGAGATATCTAGAAACTCAGGAATACCCTGAAGGTGCCTCTGTCAATGATAAGAAATTCCTGAGAAGGTTCGCAGCCAAATTCTTCCTTAGCAACGGCATCTTGTACAAGCGAAACCATGATTCAACCTTACTGCGTTGTGTAGATAAGACTGAAGCAGAAAAGATCATGGAAGAGCTACATGAAGGGACCTTTGGTACACATTCCAGTGGGCATACTATGGCTAAGAAAATCCTACGGGCAGGATACTACTGGTCCACAATGGAAGCTGACTGCTACCAACATTCCAGGACATGCCACAAGTGCCAGATCTACGCGGACAAGGTGCATGTTCCCCCAGTTCCCCTGAATGTTCTGACTGCGCCTTGGCCGTTTGCAATGTGGGGCATAGATATGATTGGTGAGATTAAACCTACGGCATCTAATGGGCATCGCTTCATCCTAGTGGCGATTGACTATTTTACGAAGTGGGTCGAGGCAGTATCCTATGCTACGGTAACCAAGACTGTTGTGGCACGGTTCATTCGACATAACCTGATCTGTCGATACGGCGTCCCTGAGAGAATTATTACAGACAACGGTACCAATCTGAACAACAAGATGATCGCTGAGCTCTGCGAACAGTTCAAGATACAGCACCACAATTCTTCTCCTTACAGACCGAAGATGAATGGAGCTGTAGAAGCAGCAAATAAGAACATTAAGAAAATCGTGCAGAAGATGACAGTGACTTATAAAGATTGGCACGAGATGTTACCATTCGCTCTGCATGGGTACCGTACCTCAGCTAGGACGTCAACCGGGGCAACTCCTTTCTCTCTGGTTTATGGCATGGAGGCAGTCTTGCCGAACGAAGTGCAAATACCCTCTCTCCGAATAATGAAGGATGCAAATCTGAACGAAGATGATTGGATCCAGACACGACTTGATCAGCTCAATCTCATTGATGAAAAGAGACTTGCTGCTATCTGTCATGGTCAAACGTACCAAAAACGAATGATCAGGGCATTTAACAAAAAGGTCAGACCACAGGAATATCGAGTTGGGGATCTGGTAATCAAACGAATCATCCTTCCTCAGAGTGATCCAAGGGGCAAATGGACCCCTACGTATGAAGGGCCATTTGTGGTTAAGCATGTGTTCTCAGGAGGAGCCATGATATTGACCAACATGGATGGTGACGACCTTCCTCACCCCGCCAATGCAGACATAGTAAAAAGATACTACGCATAAAAAAGACCCGCTAGGCTGACATGCCTAGGCAAAAATTAGGGCTTCCCGGCGAACCAAAAGGGTTCGGGCAAAATGAAGGGATGAAAATGAAAAAATCTGTACACCCGGCAAGTCGAAAACCTGAAAAGGCGGCTTGGGCAAAAATGGGTATCCCGGTGGACCGAAAACCCGAAAGGGTGGTCCAGGCAAAAATTAGGGATAAAAGCGTAATACTATGTCTCATTGATCACTTTGCATCCAGAATCCGGTATCTACATCAAGTTCAGACGGCATCGATCAGTCAGCTTCACCTTCAACCAAGGTCATCAAGTGATGAGACGCTCGGAGTTATAAAGGCAATAGCAGAGTTGAAACCCAGTGGGATCATTCATTTCACACAGCTGTTTTATTTTCTCTTGTACAAAATTTGTATAAACCCTTTTGTTCGGCGGCGTTCCTCTTACTAGGACGTCAGCCTCTTGTACACAAAACGCCTATTCAAAGGCCATTCAAAATCAATACAAATATATCTTTCATTTAAACGTGCCAACTGTTTTTTCTTTTTCTGTTTTGTTTTGCGAAGAACGTCCAAGGTTCAATTTGTGATATATGCATTGACAATAATTTGCTAACTCATAAATATTTGCATACGAAACAAAGGATTAATTACAGGTGACACTAGAAACAGGGGCAATAAAGAGTTGTCTGAGCAGTCTAATTGTTCTATCCTCCAAGGTACCAAGGTAGGTTCAGCTAAAGAACATGACCAGTACATCTTAATTCCCCAGAGAATAAGTCAGCAGCCAATACACTCTTCTCCAAGCAGAGTTATCAAATCTCAAGGAAATTGAGTATCCTCCCATAGATCTCAATACTTCCCCAGCAGCATATATTCTTAACAAGCATCCCCGGCAGTCTTGGTCTGAAGATTGTTCCCCGGCGGCATACCAGCATTCAAAGGAATCACTTCCCCAGCATATCAAAACTTCCCCAAGAAAGTCCAATCCAGTTCCCCAGGAAGGTTGGAATCTATCTCCCCAAGCAGTAAGCTTATCCCCAGTAAATTCTGGAAGCTTATCCTCGCAGAGCACGAACGCGTCTCCCGGCTTTATTTAAAGAGTTATTTCCTTAACAGGATATAACTGGGTTATCCTCAGCCAAAAGCCACGGAAAGAGCGTCCTCGACGAAGTCTTCTTACCCCAGCGAAGTCCATCAACACTACCAACAACAAGGGTATCCCCAGCAAATTATTATCAACACTCAGCAAGGCATCCCTCTTCCCACAGAGTATTGCTTCCCATCATGGTCGCTAGAGTATCTTTTCTCCCCGCAGGATCTTCCATTTGCCAAGTTTATTCCGCAACGGAGTCATCTTCTCCTACCGGTATTCTTGCAGTTATCATCCCCAGCGGAAGCAAAATCTATTCTTCAACATCAGCCCAGGATATGACTTCCCGGCACCCGTCAAGGATTTACTTTCCTAGACGAAAACATACATTCATAAAACATCACATACATCATTATAGCATGCATAGACGCATTATATCATACAAATCTCATTTATGTTGAGAACATCATTGCTTGATCCATATCATGCATTGCATATGACTGACCTTTACCTTTCAAGAAAGATGCAGTTGAAATTCTCAATCATATTTCAAGACCTATACCGGTTCAGTTAATCGACTCCAAAGATTTCTTATCCAGTCCCAGGCCTTCTCTAGTCCAGCTAAATCGACTCCAAACAGATTTTTCTGATAAAGACTCAGTAGAAGTTATCACAGGTTATAATTTCCTATTGGTTCTCTCTCCGACGGTGCATGAGATTTCCATTTTAGGGTTTTCTTTAAGATTATAATTTCAAATGGTTCCCTCTCCGACGGTGAGTGAGGTGATAATTCCTTCCCTATGGTTCCCTCTCCGACGGTGAGTGAGGTGATAATTCCTTTTCAGATGGTTCCCTCTCCGACGGTGAGTGAGGTGATAATTCCTTTTCAGATGGTTCCCTCTCCGACGGTGAGTGAGGTGATAATTCCTTCCCTATGGTTCCCTCTCTGACGGTGAGTGAGGTGATAATTCCTTTTCAGATGGTTCCCTCTCCAACGGTGAGTGAAGTGATAATTCCTTTTCAAATGGTTCCCTCTCCGACGGTGAGTGAGGTGGTAATTCCTTTCCTTATGGTTCCCTCTCCGACGGTGAGTGAGGTGATAATTCCTTTTCTTATGGTTCCCTCTCCGACGGTGAGTGAGGTGATAATTCCTTTTCAAATGGTTCCCTCTTCGACGGTGAGTGAGGTGATAATTCCTTTTCAAATGGTTCCCTCTCCGACGGTGAGTGAGGTGATAATTCCTTCCCTATTGTTCCCTCTCCGACGGTGAGTGAGGTGATAATTCCTTTTCAGATGGTTCCCTCTCCGACGGTGAGTGAGGTGATAATTCCTTTTCAGATGGTTCCCTCTCCAACGGTGAGTGAGGTGATAATTCCTTCCCTATGGTTCCCTCTCCGACGGTGAGTGAGGTGATAATTCCTTTTCAGATGGTTCCCTCTCAGACGGTGAGTGAGGTGATAATTCCTTTTCAGATGGTTCCCTCTCCGACGGTGAGTGAGGTGATAATTCCTTTTCAGATGGTTCCCTCTCCGACGGTGAGTGAGGTGATAATTCCTTTTCAGATTATAATTTTCTATGGTTCCCTCTCCGACGGTGAGTGAGGTGATAATTCCTTTCAGATTATAATTGCCTATGGTTCTCTTCCCGATCCTGCGAAGATGGTAATTCCCACCAAGATTTTCTCAACGAGCGTTGTTGAAGTTAAAGTCACCCAAGGTTCTCTTACCATTCATGCTAAGGTAGTAACCATCCCTGGTTCATTCATCATCGTGTGAAGCTCCAGATCCAGCTCCTGTAACCAGTCAGGACATATCTATACCAAGCATCTGAAAACCAGCTCCTGCAACGTGTCAGGTACTCATTTTTTCTATTTTGCAGGTATACAGGTTCTCGCTAAGGAATCTCTTACGCGATCGACATCCAGATGGCATCTATAAGCCCATCATCCTATCCATCAATCTCCAAATGGCATCTATAAGCCCATTCCATCATCACACTGCTACTATGTGAGCGCAAATTTCTGGGCACTCTAGTGTTCAATCATCTTCTACCATCGGATTACGAAAGGCACGTCAGCCAATCTGCATCCTCAGGTCTAAGAAGATTGAACAGGGGCAACTGTTGTACCCCAAAATTTGCCCTCCCATATTCTTCAAGAAATTGCCAAGTCAAGCTGCAAAATTCCCCAAGGGTTACACAGTGCAAAGGTCTCCTATACAGTCAAAACTAGGGTTTGTGTTCTGATCAAGAAAATGAAGTTTTCAAAGGTCCAATCAAGTCTCATATGCCTACAAATATGGTCAAGCATCCTCATACCAAGTTTCAAGACATTCAGCTCAAAATTGCACAGTCAAAACCCTAAATTGCACTACAGTCAACTGTAAGGGCAAAATAGTCATTTGACAGTCAAAAGTTCAAATTTTTGGTCAAACATATCATTTTGAAGCCACAAACATCATTTGATCAATGCTTGATCATGATTCTCAAAATTTGGCTCAGAAATCATCAAGATGCAAAAGTTTCCTTATTTGGACAATTGAAAAAGTCAACTGAAATTGACCAGGGCATAACTTTCACATGGATTATCAGAAAAATTCCATCCAAAGCTCATTTTGAAGAGAAAGACATTTCCTACAACTCATCTTCATACTTCAAGTCCAATAAATGCTCTCACAAAAAGTTATCAATTTCAACATTATAGGTCATTTTCAAAAGTCAAGAAAAAGGGACTTTAAGTCAAAGGACATAACTTGAGATTGGTAAATCAAAATGACATGGGACCAAAGGAATTGGTTAGAGGACTCAAAGACCTTTCCAAAATGTCCAAGAACATGAGAAAAGCTTAAAAATTGAGCAAGTTATGCCTTGTAGAAGTTGGGAAATTTTTGGATATTTTGAAAAGTCAACATTGATTCAAATGACCTAAAATTGCTAATGGGCCCATTTTTCTTCCACAAATCATCATCCATGGAATGTGCACGACCACTTGGCCGAAAGGGAAGTATTTTCTCATTTTTTATTTATTTATTTGAATTTTTATTTATAATAATTCATTTAAATCAATTTAAATATATGAAAAATATGTAATCTAGGTTTTATAATCTCTTTGTGCACAAAATCCACTCAATAATTCGTGCATATCTCAATATAGAAAGATTTGGATTGAATTGATCTTAATTGATACAAAATTGCATAGAAAAGATTGAAAAAACAAAGCTTGAAAATCAAATCTTCAAAACCATGATTGCAAGAGATTTTGAGCAAGTTTCTTGACCTAATGCATTCAGTACATAAGCCTAAAGAAAAACCTAATGAACATACACACGCAGCTGCTCAACAAAGCCATAACCAAACTTGAAATTTTTCTCAAAAAAGTCAATTCTGAAAACTCACTTCTAGGGCGATTCAAGGCAGAATTTTTGTTCCATTAGTTTCCTCGAACATCACTGGACGTGTCCCAATCAAAAACATTCACTCAAACTCCAAGAATCGGTATACAGGATTCAAACTGTTTCAAAAAAAAATACATAATCGTGTTTCATGTTTAAGGCATTTTCATTGCGTTTTTGTTATGCATTTACACTAATTGACTTGTTCTAATGCTAATCATATAATTTAATTGAGTTTTTGCAAGCTGTAGGCAATTTCACCATTATCGTTTTCTAGGGTTTACAGGACCTTGGATTAGGGGTTTTTGACTGGGGAAAAATTGGCCCTCAAGACCACCACCATTCAACTCAGCACACTCAGGCAACCTTAAGACCACCCTCGCGCTCAATTTATGAGTGACTGAGGGCTAATCGCTATTTTCTAATAGCATGCCTAAAAGAACGCGTAGAAAAACATTGCCTAATGTTCTGTATTTCAGGGACAATGAAGAAGACAACCTCGTGGCAAGACGTGATAGGCCAGTTTAAATTTCCGCGCGCAGACCCACTAACATTCTTGTTTTTATTTATTATATTTGTTTGTTTATTATATATCAAATGCGTGAACTGGCACAGATGGCAAGCGAATCTATTGGCAAAGCACATGACCTGGGTTCGAACCCCAGGTCTTCACACTTTCAATATCATTTTCCAATTCATGTTCATGTACAGCGCCAATATTGAATACCATGGTACACTTTCTCCACCAAGCCATCCACGCGTCCATCAGAATCAGATCAAAGGCTATGAATTGAGAGACACGGTGAGTCCCAGTCAACACGCCAGCACGCTAGTGGAAAAAGTCTTACAGGCCAATTGCTAATGGGCTCAAATTGCTGAAGAAAAGCCTCACAATTGGGGACAACACCCCCTGAGGTTTGCAATGTTTTTTTTTTCTTTTTTTGATTTTATTATTTTGTTTACTTTCAATTATTATTTATTTTAAGTAATTCAATTTAACTTAATTATTTTTTCATAAAAAAATCAGAAAAGATAAAAAATACAATAAATAGTTTTAGTATTTTTTTATAAATAAATTTGCATGTAATTGAATTTAGTTTTAAATTAGGTTTGCAATTTTAATTCTTTTAATAAAAAATATAAAAAACATAGAATTAGGTTTAATTAATGTTTTTATTCCTTTTTAATTTTTCTTTCTTATAATAATATTTATTTATTTTATTTATTTTTATAATTAAATTTGTATATAAAAATTAGGTTTAATTTAGGTTAAATTCCAATGTTTTCTTAATAAATTAAAATAAAATAGAATTAGGGTTAGCGTTTAATTGCAATTAATTTTTTTTCTATTAAATCTTAAAATACATAAAAATACCAAAAAAACAAAAACAATTTCTTTTCTTAAATTAATTAATTCATGTAATTTTAATATTTTGCAAAAAGGGTCCAACGCCCTCATTTCGACTTAATTGTTTATTCGCACATTTATTTTATCTCGCTTAAATATTTATGTACCTCTCCCGAAGCCTTGTAAATTATTTCTCGCACTTTTCAATTCTTTATTTACTTTGTCTATTTATTATTTTTTTTATGTCAAATCGGGTCCTGGTTAATTTTGGCGATGTGGACCCGCGCCATTTGTAATAGCTTTAGATTTACTTTTCCTCGCAACTTTTAACTGTTAATCAAAAGCATGAAAGAATGTATGCACAAAATAAAAACAAGCGTAGAACACCAATAACATGACAAGATAAATGCAAATGAAAACGACACACAAATCACACACCACCCCTAGGGTACGCCTCAATGTTGCCTTACCTCGAAAGGTGATCGTCGAGTAGAGGATGTCTTAGTAAGTCCTCATGATCCGGGAACCTGGCATGAGGGTAGCTTCTAAGGTGTCTTCCCATTGCTCTGGTGATCACCATGTCCCGAACCTCGAATTGACCCGAACACCTCCAACGGTGGTGCTACCTACCTCTCAATGGTGGGATGGCACTACTTTAAAGGACATATACACAGACGAATTCCTTAGGGTAGGTAGACAACTCTAGATACTTGCTCTAAACTTCAAAACAAATCAAAAATACTTTTCACACCGACACATTTTCAAAAAGCTTTCGAAAGCAATTTTTAAAACACTCTTGAGGACTGATACAAGAGTCGAACTGGAATTTTCAAAGAAACTTTTTTAAAACCCACATTGAAAAGCAAACAAACCATTTTTGAAAACACAAGTGAGCAAGTATCTAAGAGCCCATGGATAACCATGGATAGAAAGGGTGCTAACACCTTCCCTTTCTATAATCTACCTCCCGAACCGAGAATAATCTCTATAAGGAATTTTTCTGTGCTTTTGTCCTTTCCATTTGGAGAAAATAAAAGACGGTGGCGACTCTTGCTTCCGTGACATTTCGCGAACCAGCGTTAAACAGTCAGTTCCAGATCCACCGATCACAGGTAGTAACCTCAACTCTCCATCAAAAGCTTAAATATCCTGTCAAGGGAAGAATTGTCATCGTCTGTGGTGAGGAAGAGTTTACGGTGAGCCACCTTAACTCGTTCAAATACGTAGAGATGGATGGAGAATTCATTGATACCTCGTGTCGAGCCTTTGAGGTTGTACCACCAATGGTTGTTGCTACCAAATGTTCCTCTGATGAGTCTAAAGCTGTTAAGGCCATGCCGAAGATGGTTTCAGTCAAAGATGCTCGTGTGGAAATTGAAGAAGGAAGCTGTGATACTTGGGGGCCACTCCTCGATATCCCTTTCAAAGTGTACAAGTTTAGTTTGGGATTCACCGTCAAGGCTCAAAAGGAAGTGAGGCGTGATCATGCAGGGAAGCCACCTCTTCTCATTGGAAGCCATGAAGTCAACACTGTGGGGGATTCAGATGAAGAAGCTGCATTTGAAGATTGGGTGTATCCAACTACAACGGAGCTGAAGAATTGGCATGCAAAGGACTTTGTTCCCATCTCCTTCATTGAGGAGTAATCTACTTGTTATTGCTTTTCTTTCAATTCAAGAACATTTTGTCTATAATATTTAACAATGACTTTTAAGCCATGTGCCTGGCTCGGGGAACTTTGGTCCATTTGTCAAGGGTTTTATTTATGTTCATCTAATCATATGATCATTCAATACAAATAATTGGACTCTTTTGCATTCAAATCTTTATGATCATTGTCTTTCTTTTCTTTCAAATACTATTTTCAAAATAGTCGTGTATCTTACATGCGCACACACACACTCTTGCAGGTCCTCATCCACTCTGGATCTTATTGCCAATGACTCTACTATTACAAGAGGAAAAAGTTATTCAGCCGCACATAAAATCAGTTGAAGTCATCAATCTGGGTACTGAGGTAGACAAGAAGGAAATCAAGATTGGTGCTAACCTAGAGGACAGTGTCAAGAGCAGGTTGGTTCAAATATTGCATGATTATGTGGAAGTATTTGCTTGGTATTGTGAGGATATTTTAGGGTTGGATACCGACATCATAGTTCATTGTCTGCCGACAAAAGAGGACTGTCCTTCGGTCAAACAAAAGGTTCGTCGCATGAGGCCTGGTATGTCTGAAAATATCAAAGCAGAAGTGATGAATAAATTTGATGCTGGGTCCTAGCTGTGACATCTTATCCCCAATGGGTTGCCAATGTGGTGCCAGTGCCAAAGAAAGAAGGAAAAGTTCGCATGTGCGTAGACTATAGGGATCTGAATAGGGTAATCCCTAAGGATGACTTGCCTCTACCACACATTGACGTCTTGCTCGATAATACTGCTCAGCATAAAGTCTTCTCTTTCATGGATGGATTCTCAGGCTATAATCAAATAAGGATGGCTCCCGAAGATATGGATAAGACTACTTTTGTTACATAATGGGGCACCTTTTGATACAAGGTCATGTCGTTCGGATTGAAGAATGCAGGGGCAACATATCAAAGAGGTATGGTAGCTTTGTTTCATGACATGATTCATCATGAAATAGAGGTACATGTGGATGATATGATTTCCATATATCAAACTGAAGAGGAACATCTTGATCACCTGTACAAACTATTCGAGAGGCTGAAAAAGTACAAGTTGAGGTTGAACCCTAACAAGTGCACATTTGGCGTACGATCTAGAAAGCTTCTAGGTTTTGTTGTCAGCAATAAAGGCATTGAAGTTGATCCTGCCAAGGTAAAGGCCAACCAAGAAATTACCGTCCCTCACTCTGAAAAGGAAGTTAGAGGATTCTTGGGTCATCTCAATTACATCGCCCGCTTCATATCTCACTTGATTGCTACTTGTGAGCAAATCTTCAAACTCTTGAAGAAAGATCAGGTAGTCAGATGGAATGATGAATGCCAAGTCGCCTTTGACAAAATCAAAGAATATCTCCAAGAACCTCTTATTCTCATGCCTCCAGTTGAAGCAAGACCCTTGATCATGTACTTGACAGTACTAGAGAACTCTATGGCGTGTGTTTTGGGCCAGCATGACGAGTCTGGCCGAAAAGAGCATGATATTTATTACCTGAGCAAAAATTTTATCGACTGTGAAACTAGATATTTGTTGATCGAGAAAACTTGCTGCACTCTGGAATGGGCTGCTCACCGGCTAAGACAGTATATGTTGACTCATACCACTTTATTGATTTCTAAGATGGACCCAATCAAGTACATCTTCGAGAAACCTGCCCTCTTCGAACGGATAGCAAGATGGAAAATGATCTTAATTGAGTACAACATTCAATATACAACATAAAAGGCCATCAAAGGAAGCGTACTAGCACATCATTTGGCCCATCAAGCCGTTGAAGATTATCAGTCCATGGACTTTGACTTTCTAGATGAAAACATCATGCTGGTAACCGATTGCGCGAAACATGGACCGTATGACGGACCTGAACAAGGATCCCGATGGACTATGGTCTTCGATGGGGCTTCCAATGCCTTGGGTAATGAAATTTGTGTTGTGATCATCTCTCCTGAAGGTTTCCGCACTCCTTTCACTGCCTGATTATGCTTCGATTGCACGAACAATATGGTTGAGTACGAAGCGTGCATCTTGGGTCTGAAAGCTGCCATTGAATTGAGGATCAAGCATTTGGACGTGTTTGGATATTCCTCTCTAGTGATTAGCCAATTTAAAGGAGATTGGGATACTAAGCACCCTAATCTCATCCCTTACAATAAACTTGTGCTATCCCTGATTCCTTACTTCGAAGAAATCACTTTTGAGCACTTCCCTAGGGAAGAAAATCAGTTGGTTGATGCCTTGGCAACCATGTCTTCAATGTTCAAGGTCATATGGGAAACCTAAGCCCCTATGATTACAATTGAAAGATTCGACAAACCTACGCACTACTGTGAGCTTGACACTGACGCGGAAAAGCCATGGTACCATGAGGTGATGAGATACCTTGAAGCACAAGAGTATCCCAAGGGAGCATCTATCAATGACAGAAAGTTCTTACGAAGATTTTCAGCTAAATTCTTCTTAAGTAATAGAATATTGTACAAATGCAACCATGATTCAACTCTACTTTGATGTGTGGACAAGAAGGAGGTAGAGGAAATTATGGAAGACATGCATGATGGTCTCTTTGGTACTCACTCAAGTGGACATATGATGGCTAAGAAGATCTTGAGGGCTGGCTACTATTGGTCAACAATGGAGACTGATTACCATCAACACTCTAGAACTTGTCACAAATGCCAAATCTATGCTTACAAGGTCCATGTGCCTCCTATCCCTCTGAATGTCACGACCGCTCTGTGGCCATTTGCAATGTGGGGCATTGACATGATTGGAGAGATCAAGCCCACCGCTTCCAATGGACATCGCTTCATTCTGGTCGTTATTGACTATTTCACCAAGTAGGTCGAATCCGCCTCGTTTTCCTCAGTCACCAAGAATGTGGTTGCCAGATTCATCAAACACAACCTCATTCACCGCTATGGTATCCCCGAAAGGATCATCACCGAAAATGGGATTAACCTCAACAATGCTATGACTACTGAGCTTTGCACTCAGTTTAAGATCAAGCATCACAATTCTTCTCCATATAGACCTAAAATGAATGGCCCAGTCGAAGCGGCCAAAAAAATATTAAGAAGATTGTGCATAAGATGGTAGTAACCTATAAGGACTGGCATGAGATGTTACCATTTTCTCTACATGGCTATCGTACTTCAACTAGGACATCAACTGGGGAAACTCCCTTTTCTCTAGTCTATGGCATGGAAGCTGTTTTTCCAGTGGAAGTTCATATTCACTCACTAAGGATCATGAATGAAGCAGGCTTAGGCGAAGACGAGTGGATTTAAACGAGATTGGACCAGTTGAACTTGATCGACGAAAAGCAATTGGTTGTTGTTTGTCATGGTCATACGTACCAAAAATGTATGATCAAGGCTTTCAACAAAAAGATCAAGCCTCGAGTATATCAAGTTGGTGACTTGGTGATAAAGTCCATCATTCTGCCACAAGGCGGCCCCAGAGGCAAATGGACTCCCACCTACGAGGGGCCATTTGTTGTCAAGAGAGTTTTCTCTGGCGGTGCCATGATGCTGACTACCATGGATGGTGAAGACTTCCCACATCCTATAAACGTGGACATAGTTAAAAAATACTATGCATAAGAGACTCGCTAGGTTGACGCACCTAGACAAAATAAGGGCATCCAGGCAAACCAAAAGGTTTGGGCAAAAGTTAGGGATATATGCAAAAGATTGTACACCCGACAAGTTGAAAACCCGAAAGGGCGACTTGGGTAAAATGGGTATCATTGTGGGCTGAAAATCCAAAAGGGTGGTCCAGGAAAAAGTTAAGGGTTGAAAGCGTATAACTATGTCCCGTAGAATCACCACAATCAACTTTATCACCAAGGTCTGAGTTCAAGCGGTCCAAGATCAATCCAGTCAACTTCTGTCAACGGCAAGGGGCATTCAAAGACATTGGGGAAATAGTAGAGTTGGAATGCAATGAGATCATTTCACATGGTTGTTTTTTTTCTTCAAACTTTGTTTTTCCTTTCGACGATTTCCTCTTACTAGGATCTCCATCTATTTGTACAAAAAACACTTATTTATAGGAAAAATATCAATACAAATATACTTTGAAGTGTAAACTTTCTGTCTTTGTTTTGAATGCAAATTTGTCCAATGACTAAAATTGAATGAACATATGCATATGAACATAACTAAAACTATTTTGCACATGTGACCTTCTAAGCAGCAGTAAGAATCTCTTTAAATGTATATGGAATATCCCCACAGAGTTTTTTAATTAGCATTATCCCCCACAAGAACGGTTACAATAAACCAATCTCCATCCAAAGTCTCAATCTCTTGACAGCTCTCTCCCAGCTAAGTTGATCATACAAGAAGAAGCCTTATGGATATCTTCTTCAAAGAACTCACCTCATCAGCAGTTCATCGAGTACTCATAAACAGGGTTTATTTCCCCAACAGGGTTTATTTCCCCAACAAATAACGAGTAGCATCCTCCCCATCTGAGTTTGTATTTCCCCAGCATAGTCTATTTTCCCCAGCTGAGTATATCTTCCCTAGCTGAGTATATCTTCCCCAACTGAGGTTGTTATCCCCAAGCGGAGTCTATCCTCCCCAAGATGAGAATGTCTTCCCCAGTTGAGTTTATGCTCTCCATCTTGAGTTTGCCTTTCAGACTATTGCAAGTCATAGGGCCATAACCCCTAGTCCCTAGTAAAGTCATCAAAAAACCTTTACTATCTCCAAAATATACTATGAAACTTGTACCCGACCAGCTATTAGTACAATTTTCAAGTTACTATAGAGCCTGGACCCAACCATATATTAGTCGACTTCTCAAGTCACTAAAGAGCCTGGACCCGACCAAATGATAGTGAAAGCCTTTCGGATACTATGAAGCCTGGACCCGACCATATATTAGTGCAACTTTCAGATACTATGAAACCTGGACCCGACCAGATAATAGTTTAACTCTCCGAGATATAGAAGAACTTGGACTCAACTTGACCAAGTTTTAACTTCTTTTCCCCAGTAGAGTTTTCCTCTACCCCAACAAGTTACTGTGAAGCCTGGATCCGACCAGATATTAGTTTTCAACTTCATCATCTCAAGAAATTTATTGTGAAGCCTGGATCCGACCAGATAGCAATTCCCCTCAGAAGTTTATTGTGAAGCCTGGAATCCGACCAGATAACAACTAAGTTCCCCAAGCGAGTTACTATGAAGCCTGGACTCGACCAGATATCAGTTTAACTCTATCTATTCAGACAAGTTTATTATGAAGCTTGGATCCGACCAGATAACAACTAGCTACAATGTCAGCGAGACACTATGAAGCTTGGACCCGACCGAATGGTAGTTACCATTTCAAGTTACTGCGAAGCCTGGATCCGACCAGATAACAGTTAACTTCCTTATCCCCAGCAAGTTGTTATGAAACCTGGAATCCAACCAGATAACAACCTAACTTCACTCACTCCGAGAAATTTTCTGCAAAGCCTGTAATCCGACCAGATAACAGTTAATTCATTCTTCCCCAGTAAGTTACCGTAAAGCCTGGATCCGACCAGATAACAATTAACTTCCTCATCCTTAGTAAGTTGTGAAGCCTGGATCCGACCAGATAACAACTGACATTCAAGAGATATTCCCCCGCAGAAGCATCCTTTCAACAAAGTTTGAAGATATGTATACTCTTCATTCCTAACAGCAACCCGGGATTCAGTTTCCCAAAATTCCTCAGCAACAGTCAGGGATTTATTTTCCCAGACAAACATACATCTCACATTCATACATCATAGCATATACATACCAAATGCATTTAGCATGACCTCATTTATTTTGTGAATATCATGCATACATATGCACTTTACTAATCCGTTCTCCACAGGTAAAACATCAAGTCTTAGTATGAATCGACCAAAGATTTATTCTAATACTTCTTCCAGTGTTTACCATCATTCCTTCAAATGGCATCTATAAGCTCATTCCCAATCCATCTTTAAGTGCAAATTTATGGGCACTCTAGTGTTCAATCATTTTCCACCTTTAACTCACGAATGGCGGATCTGTCAACCTAACTCTTCAGGTTTAAGAAGATTGAACAGGGGCATCTTTTGTACCCAAAAATTTTCCCTCTCATTTATCAAGTAATCTCCCACAAGATCTCTTTGGTTCAATACCGCACAAGGGTTGATCAGTTCAAGACACCTCCTCAAGCACTAATGGCTGGAAATTAGGGTTTGAGATTGCACAAGGAAAAATGGACTTTTAATGCCCCATATGACTTTCATTGATCATTTTGGACCCTCAAGATTGCTCATGTCAAGTTTCAAGTCTTGGATCACATTTTTGCTCAGTCAATTGATCAGTTGACCTAAAAATCAACTATATTGGGGAAAAAGCCAACTGTGGTCAATTTACAGTCAAACTTCATAATTTTTGGTCCATATCAACATCATGAACTCATATATTTCATTTGATCAAGTTTGGACCACAGTTCCTCAAGAATTTGGATCAGATCATCAAAAGGGAAAAATGGTCAAAATTAGGGTTTTGATTGAGAAGATGTAATTCTTGATTTTTGACCTAGTAAATGATTGATTGGTTTGAGACATGATCTCAAGGATTTAAATGCATCATTTTTACCTAATGGCATGGCTCAAAACATTGCTCAAGATCAATTGATTGACAGATGAATTTTTAGTCAACTGATTAAAAGTCAATTGTACACTGAAAAGTCAAACTTTGACTTTTTTTGTTAAAATCAAGTTCCAAAGATCACAATTCATCAAAAGATGTCAAAATATGAAACTTGTTCATTAAGAAATCAAAAAGTCAAGATTTCATTTTAAAAAGTCAAAATTTCTAAACTTAGAAATTTTTCTAAGTGTTGAAAATTTCATATTTTTTCACAACTTTGAGCCAAATTTTCACCATGATTCAAAGGAAACTTTAAACATTAAAGTTGTAGATCTCAACGAGATCTAAAACATTGTAGAATACAACTTATCCTATAAATGCATGGATTTCAAGTTATGATGTTGTGAATACATGTTCATGAAACTTGGAAACTTAGTGAAATTTTGCCCTAGTTTAGGCAGGATTTTGACCTAACTTCATAGCAATTTTTCAAATAGTTCCAAGATGAATTTTCAAAAATTTCCAACATAGAGGTTGTAGAGGATGTTACAATTTTTCCAAAATGTCAAGGAACTCATTGAGATCATGTTTGAGCAAGGAGAATCAAAGATAAGAAGTTAGGGTTTTCAAACTTAAATTACAAGTCCTTTTGTGAAGAACACATGAACCAAATCCATGCTAGGCTGCATAATATTTACTTTGCAGGCCTCAAACTTGTTTGCCACTCCATAATTAATTTTTTTCATAACTTCTAGAAGCTTCAATCCAAGCATTCAATGCATTGCCCATGCTTAATACCATTTTAGGAAGAAAGGCAACATTGCCATTTTGGAAAAGTGGCTTTAAGCACAAAGTCCACTCTTCTTGAGCCTCTAACTTATTTGTTCAGCATACACTCAACATACAAAGTCAGATAAACATGTTTAAAGTTTGTAACCACTCTAGACAGCCTTGTACTATGCGTTGGGACAATGTGTATCAAGCTTGCTTCAAAAACAATAAAAAGAGTCATAACATGTGATTTTGAATTCTGATCAAGGACAAGCTTCCAAACTTGTTTCTTATAAATAGAGGCACTATTTGTGAGCTAAAACACGACCTTGAACACCCTAAAACACTCCCAAACTCCCTCAAATCAGAAATTTCCCAAAAACTTCATTGTTGCACAGTTTTTGACTTTGAACTTCAAACTTCCATTTCCCTCGTGTGTTCTTTAGACTTTTAGTTCCTAAAGCTTACTTAAATCAAATAAAAACTATCCATGTCCCTGTTACACGACTGTAACTCCATTTCTATCACCCTCCATAACCAAAAACAGAGCATTGCAGTTGGACTTCTCCAGGCCATTTCAGCTACTCTTAACTCAAGTTAAGCATTGCATTAGCTTCCTAGAGACTCAAGGAAGCTAACCTGATCATTGCAGCATCTTGAATCAAGCACAAACTCATTTCACGATTTCCATTTTTGAGGTATTTTTCTTGAACTTCTATCTTCTCATTTAAGCATTGTTAGGCTTGCATTTGTGAAGATAAAATGTAGACATCATTGCCCTGAAACTATACATGTCCATAGATTTCATTTATGTTGCTTGAGTAGGGAGAATTTTGAGTTTGAACCTCTGAAAATATTTAGGTCAGAATTTGGTACTGTTAGAAATTCATGCTCATCTTTGAGAATTAGCTTAAGTTATTTACATATTCAGAATCGTGAGGAAATTTCTAACAAGTTTAATGTTGTAAGTTTTGTGAATGGATGAGAAATGAATGAGTTACAGGTTCTCCGGCTGGAGGTTGAAGATGAAGTTCATCCAGGACTTGATTTATATCATATATTTATTGTTTTGTTTATATGAACAGATGTATAGCCATTCCAGTGGTAAAGCGCGCGCCTGTTAACTTTGAGACCTGGGTTCGAGCCCCAATGGTACCCTTTTGTTCATTTTTTCAACATTTTCACTCTTTTTTTATTCCAAACAGGCGCATGGGCCTCCAAATATTTGGGCTTTTGTCTAACCCCCTGTTTGCTTATGCAGCCTGGCCCAATCCTTTTATATTTTTATTCTTTTTATTTTCTTTTTCTTATTTTATTTTTTTTATTATTTTATTTTCAGTTTTATTATTTATATTACTATTATTATTATCATTATTATTTTTATTAATTAAAAAATCCAAAAATATTGTTATTTTTATTTTCACACTTATTTATTTTTATTTGTAAAAAACAAAAAGACTAAAAAAGCATTTTCTAATAAATTAATTTCTTTTCTTAAATAATTAATATTTAGATAATTAGGTTTAATCATTATATCATTCTCTTGTAAATTAATTTATTTAGAACTTAGGTTTATTTTATGGGTCTTCCAACGCTTTGGGTAACAGAATTGGTGTTGTGATTATATCCCCTGAAGGTTGCCACACTCCTTTCACTGCCAGATTATGCTTCGATTGCACGAACAATATGACTGAGTATGAAGCGTGTATTTTGGGTCTGAAGGCTTCCATTTATTTGAGGATCAAGCATTTGAATGTGTTTGGGGATTCCGCTCTAGTGATTAGCCAAGTAAAAGGAGATTGAGACACTAAACACCCTAATCTCATCCCTTACAAGGAGCTTGTGCTATCTCCAATTCCCTACTTCGAAGAGATCACATTCGAACACTTCCCTAAGGAAGAAAATCAGTTGGCTGACGCCTTGGTAACCATGTCTTCAATGTTCAAGGTCAGATGGGACAACGAAGCCCCTATGATTACAATTGAGAGATTCGATGAGCCTGCACATTGCTGTGAGCTTGACACTGATACGGAAAAACCATGGTACCATGAAGTGAAGAGATACCTTGAGGCACAAGAGTATCCTGAGGAAGCATCCATCAATGACAGAAAGTTCTTACGAAGATTTTCAGCCAAATTCTTCTTAAGTAACGGAATATTGTATAAACGCAACCATGATTCTACTCTACTCCGATGTGTGGACAAGAAGAAGGCAGATGAAATTATGGAAGACATGCATGATGGTCTCTTTGGCACTCACTCAAGCGGACATACTATGGCCAATAAAATCTTGAGAGCCAGCTACTATTGGTCAACAATGGAGACTGATTGCCATCAAGACTCCAGGACTTGCCAAAAATGCCAAATCTATGTTGATAAGGTCCATGTGCCTCCTATCCCTTTGAACGGCATGACCGCTCTGTGGCCCTTTGCTATATAGGGCATTGACATGATTAGAGAGATCAAGCCCACTACTTCCAACGGACATCGCTTCATTCTTGTCGCTATCGACTATTTCACCAAATGGGTCGAAGCCGCCTCGTTTTCCTCAGTCACCAAGAATGTGGTAGCCAGATTCATCAAACATAACCTCATCTGCCGCTATGGTATCCATGAAAGGATCATCACCAATAATGGGACTAACCTCAACAATGCTATGATTACTGAATTATGCACTCAGTTTAAAATCAAGCATCACAATTCTTCTCTATATAGACCTAAAATGAATTGCATAGTCGAAGCGGCCAACAAAAACATTAAGAAGATTGTGCAGAAGATGTAGTGACCTATAAGGACTGGCATGAGATGTTAACGTTTGCTCTTCATGGCTATCGTACTTCAGCTAGGACATCAACTGAGCCAACTCCCTTTTCTTTAGCCTATGGCATGGAAGGTGTTTTTCCAGTAGAGGTTCAGATTCCCTCACTAAGGATCATGAATGAAGCAGGCATAGGCGAAGAAGAGTGGATTCAGACAAGATTGGATCAATTGAACTTAATCGACGAAAAATGACTGGCTGCTGTTTGTCATGGTCATACGTACCAAAAATGTATGATCAAGGCCTTCGATAAAAAGATAAAGCCTCGAGTCTATCAAGCTGGTGACTTAGTGATAAAGCGCACCATTCTTCCACAAGGCGACCCCAGAGGCAAATGGACTCCCACCTATGAAGGGCCATTTGTTGTCAAGAGAGTATTCTCTGGCGGTGCCATGATGCTGACTACCATGGATGGTGAAGACTTCCCACATCCTATAAACGCGGACATAGTAAAAAAATACTACGCACAAAGGACCCGCTAGGTTGACACACCTAGGCAAAATAAGGGCATCCCGGAAAACTGATGCGGTGTATTCGTAAGTGTATGAATCGCGTTAAGTAATATAAAAGATTATTGATCCACAGAGAACAATTGTCAATCTATCGGTTCCTATTGTTACGGTGTTTAGCTAAGTCAATATTAAACAGGGAATTTAGCATGCAAGAAAGTAAAGTGAAGTGAAATAAACTTCAGATATAAAAGCAGGGCTGAATGTAGTTCACATAGTCAGATGATATTCACAATTCTTCAGAATAGAACTACTTATAGGGCAATATTTTCTACTAAAGAAAAGAACTAATTTAACAGGAAATGTTGCTTTTGCGTAATCAGAACCGAGTTTACTCTCTAATCAGACCTTCTTATCGTCACTTATAAAAAGGCGTGCATTGCGTTAAAGTAATAAACCTATTTTTAAGAAATAAAGTACTTGACCAAGTTGAAAAGTATTTTGATCTGGAATTTCTAATAAAAAGGGAACCTAACTTTAACCCTATAAACGCGTTCGAAAATAGTTTCAAAATTAATTTCTTTGATAATAAAAATACCTAACTAACTGGACAAAGCGCTTTCGCTTCCTTTGACCAGTTAGAACTAACCGAGTTTAACAAAAGGTTGGACGGCTTTCGATCTTACCCAACAATAATAAAGTACAGAAAACTCGTATTAAAAACCAAAATAGCCCATAAGAATTTATATTGACACATTATTTGGAATATCGATCTAACTAGATTCCTTACATTCTAGCCCAGTGAGGTTTAGCCTAACACGGGAATGTAAACAGACATGTTAAAATAAATCATGCAAGAAAGTAAATAATTTAAAGTGCGGTGCGGAAAATAAACAAAGTAAAAGAAGGTGCAGGAAATAAATAAAGTAAAAGCAGGTGCAGGAAATAAACAAAGTAAAAGCAGTGCGGGAAATAAATAAAGTAAAAGCAGTGCAGAAAATAAACAAAGTAAAAGCAGTGCGGAATATATAAATAGAAACCTACTCTAAACGAGGAGGTTTTAAATCTGGTTCAAACTGGAAGTAAAATGCGATTGGAAATAAACAACAGTTGAAAATAAATGTGGCAAGATAAACTTCTTCTGAAGTGCTCCAAACTCGATTACAGACTCAATCAACAGTGCAATAATTCCCTGATATGAAGAATTATCGCTTTACAATGGTGAAATTATATGGCTTAAGTTCGCAACTATGGTATGATCAAGTTTGCAACTAAGCTTGGGTCAAGTTTGCAAATAAGCTTGGGTAATTTGAAATGAAATTAGGAACTTTTATTTATAGAGGATGAAGAATGCAGGAAATCACAGGAATGCCCCCCAACTCCTTTTGGGGGGAAACCATCGTCCAAAGGTGGCGCCCGCCATGTGTGTAGATGAAAGGGAAGTGGGGAACATGGTAGTTGAGGTCAGCAGGAGGTGGTCCACGTCATGGCCTACCCTATGGATGGTGCCATGGTGGACGCCATGAGTTAAATTTGACCTAAACTCCTGTTTTTCAGCCAGTTTTCCTTCATTTCTTCAGGGGAGCTCTGGATAATTGAAATACCTGAAAAGGAAACAAAAGATAGGCATAATACGAGAAATTAATAATAAAAATCCTAAATAACATATGAAATTAGAGTCAAAAACAAGTGTAAAGTAAGTGTTATCAAATTCTCCCACACTTAAACCTTTGTTTGTCCTCAAGCAAAAACTCTAAATAGATTAAGAAGAAAAAATGGTGTTAGTGAACAAGTTGGGCTGCAAGGGGCCTCTGGAATTAAAACAGGGATGTATTGATAGGTATTGACTGATTTAAACCAAGGATATCGTAGTGACACTCTTCCGTAAAACAGACATAAGATTCGTTCTTTTACGAACCAATCCATATCATGCCACTATGCTTAGGCCTATATTTTTCCTTTTTTCAAATCCTTTTTCATTCAGGCGCAATCACATTAAGCCTGTTATTCGTACATGTTCATAGTAAAGTGATCGGGTAGTGATTTTGATCACAAAACGCAGGGCTCTGGTACAAAAAGTTGGTGTAACCCCTTTTATTGACCCATTTATAGTTGCGGGGGATCGGATTGTAATCCGCCCTACCAAGTTCAGCACCAGATACCTCTGAACCAACTAAAGATGGGTAAACAATTTTTTTTTCTTTTTTCTTTTTCTTCTTTTGCTTTTGCTTTATTTTTCAACATACAACTTTTGTTAAGTTAAATGACTTTGTGAGGGTCACCTATCCAGGGGTTGTAGTTTATAATAAGAACATAACATATAGATCATTCACTTCTCTTCAGTCCCCTAAGTAGAGCATGCTTAGACCGGAGTTGGCTGCTAGGATAAACTATTCAAGGATTTAAGAATGAAAATTTTAAGGCCACTGCATAGGGGGTATGAGGATCGAATTCCTAAATTTATGAAGCTTAAGGTGTAAAAACGATGCCAATGCTTCAAAAGGGATTTCCCAAGTCATACTATATCCTATCTCAACCAGGGCTTATAGCCCAACTATGTTCAAAACACAGTGTTTTTCTTAGAAATTTTTTGGTTAGGCTCAAGAAATGGGGGAGTGGACATACACTAGACCATACAGATATAGATGACTCGTCAAACACATGTATTATTTTGAAAATAAAGCAAACAAGAAAACTAAAGCAAATAAATAAGTAAAATAACGAGAAGGAAAATGTAGGAAAGGAAAAATAAAGCGAGAAAAATAAAAATAAAGCGAGTAAATCTCCTCCCACACTTAAATCGAACATTGTCCCCAATGTTGCGAAATAAGATAAGGAAAGAGTCACCTGGTAAAGTATTAAGGCTGGCTGGGTCCCTCGCCATCCTGCGGTGAATGTCTAGGATGATGGGATCGGATGCGACGATGATTGCTCTGAGAAGCCTCGAACTGGTCGATTCTGGAGGACAAGGCAATTTGTGAACTCTGAATCTCGCGAAGGTTGCCTAGAAGGGAACCTTGAGTGGCCTCCATGAGGGAGGAGTGCCTCTGAAACTGAGCTTGTTGCCTATGTTGCTCATTGAATATCGCCAATTGAGATTCCATAAGACTTTGAAAAGAGCGGTTCGACTACTGTCGTGAAGCCTCCATAAAACTCATGTTATCTGCCAGCTGTTGTTGGATGGCAGAAAGTAAACCATCTCTTCTCTCCTCCCAGGCTAGCTAGTCACGCCACATATCTTCAGTAATGTAGAAGCCAGGAGCCGTACATGCAAAAGTGTTAGAAGTAGTTGGTGCAGTGTGTGCGGGTGAAGCATCATGGGGGGACACAGGTGGGGCATGAGGTTCATCCCTTTGCTCGTATTCTTCATCAGTCTCGTGTCCATCCCCAAGTGGAACATTAGGAGGTAATAGACCCGTAAAAGTTAGAGCATCTAGATCATAGGTCCAGTTCCTTGCAATTCGTACATCAGTACGTCTAGTGCAAGGCAGAACGACTGATGGGATAGTGACACCCCGAACCATAAGTTCAAAGCCACCCGCTCTCCTCACCTTGCACAATTTTCATATCTTTTAGAAATTTAAAATTAATTGTTCGGGGAGGCATGGGTGCTAGTGTAGCTATCTCAGTGTCAAGGTGCATAGCTCTAGCAATAGATGTAACTAGTCCCCCAAAATCTATGGTTCATGTGTGTCTCAGGACAACAATCATGTGAGCAATCATAAACGGGACTGAATTAATTCTTCTATTAGTGAGACTACCCTGCAAAAATAGAAGTTCTCTAGCATTTACCTTGTTTGGGTTCTCCCGGCCAAAAATAGTACAGACAAGCATATATCGAAAAATTCGAATAGCCGGGTTATGGGTCAATGATGCTAAAATTCCTTCAAAAGAATTTATAGAAGAATTTGACAATTGACGCCAGAAGGAAAATGCATCAGTGGACCATTCAGAATCTAAAGGGGTCTCACAAATAACGCCATCACCATGAGGAATACCCAACAGAGTTGCTAGTTCGTCGGTGCTATATTTATATTCAACATTAAACAGATGGAATTTAACCGTACCGACAGTACTAGCAGTGTCAGGGTGCACCAAATAAATAAAGGAACTTAAGAATTCCCGAGTTAGCCTTTAAAAGGTTGGCTCTTTTCTAGTAAAGATATCATGCAATCCGAGGATGTCATCTAAATGAAAAAACTATGATAAAGTTCTAAAGCATACAGACAGTCTTCATCGACATACGTGGTTGAGACAATTTCTCGTCCTTGCAATTTTTCAAGGATTTTCCGTTGTCGGTCTCCGGGTTTGCCTTCACGAAGAACGTATCCGTTGAACTCCATTGTTGCTCCTTAGGATGAAATTTGAAAAAATGGGTTTAAAAAAAAGGGTGTTGGAGATTGGGAGGAGAAAGTTTGAATTTTTATGAAGGTTAGAAAAATGGATGTTGGAGTGGTTAATGGGGTAGTAGGTGATTGATAAAATGAGAGGTGTTGGGTGGTTAATGGGGTAGTAGATGGTTGAGAAAATGAGAGGTTTTAGGGTTGAAAATGGAGAAAGTGGGAGGTTTTTGAAAATATGCCCGTTATAATCCCAGACCCCATGGCGGGCACCATGGTCTTGGTGGTGGGCTCCATGTTTGAAAATTGGGTTGGGCTCAAATTTCTTCATTTTGTTGGTTTGGGCTTCTTATTCCAATTTCTTCTCGTAGGTACAAACATCAATTGTTCATTTGGTGCTTCCAAGGATTGGTGTATTGAAATTTTTTTCTTTTATGTTTATAACTTGAAAATAATAAACTCACAAAAATAAAATAAACAATTAATTAAAGAGAGAAAAAATAAAAAGAAAAATAAAAAGAAATATACTTAATCATGGTAAGTCACAAAAAATAAAAATAAAAAGAAAGTAGAATGCAAGAGTTAGGCATAAAAGTAAATAAGTCTGGAAAAGGAAACAACATGATAAACAAAACAGAAAAACAATGCAAATATGAATCAAGATCATCAAGGAATAGAGGGGTCCTTGTTCGACTCAAAACCATGAGTTGCAGCTAACTTACTGCGAAGATCATCAATTTGATGCTGTAGGAGGTCTGCCTCTGTAGAATGAGTAGCATCGGAAACCATAACCTGGAGAGAGAGGTCTTCAACTGTCTGACGAAGTTGGGCTACCTCTCCATGCAGCTCAATAACCTGTGCATAGATGTCAGATTGCTGCAAAAAGAAATTATTAGAGAATACAGTGGTCCTCTATGGCGATGGACATGGATGATACTCAGGTACCAGAGGTGATTTTCGCTCGTCCACGGTCTCTCCAAGACCTTCTAAGGCATATGTCCAATTGGCAGGGTTATGGACATTGGTCATCACGGGATCAAGCAAGGTAAAATGGTGAACAGTTTCATTAAGAATCAGGAATCTATACTGGTTGGGACTAAAGTAGACTCTTCTCATCAGCACACAATCCAAACAGAAATCAATGTCAATTGTTGTATATCCACAGTAGGTGGTAAGGTGAGATAACTTACTTGTATGACCCAAAGCAGAAGAAATCTGAGTCATTGTCCCTCCCACATGGAGGATACCTTTAGCAGACTTAGAAGTCATCATGAGATTCCGCAGCAGAAAATTTCCACAGGCTACAGGGCGAGACTGGGTTTCACAGTAGAGGAAAAAGATCTCCTCCTCGCTAACATGGGTATCAGTGTCGGCCTTCCCAAGGAAAGTGTGACCAATAACCATATGAAAATACCTGAAAGTGGGGTTGAGAATAACAGGGGATAGCTGAGTGGAAGGATCAAGGCTCCCTCCAGCAGTAATATCTCTCCAGAATTTCTCGATGTCTCTAGTCATGAAATATCCAATTGGTAGCTCAGGTATAGCATCGGGTGTGGTCTGGAAGCTTAGCAAGTCGTCAAACTCCCTCTGGGTAAAACAATATTCTATCCTGAATAGTCTGAAAGTGAGATATCCATCCTGGCCATTATAGGGCTCAAACTCGAATAAAATAAGGAATTCTAAGGTGAGGTTCCTGTAGGTCACATTTAGGTCATCTGCATACTCGTCCCACTTTAGCTGGTTGCATAGATACTTGATACTGGCTTCAAAGCCAAGAGCTTCCATGTAAATCTGGTCTGGATATCTGGTCGGTGCCATGGTTCGCTGTGAAAGGACCGCATAGCGTTGTCTCTGAGTGTCATCTCGGAAGGAAACATGCATGTCATCAAAATGCTCCATCCTGAAAAATGTAGTTAGCAAAGACGACTAGCAGGTGATTCCTGAAATCATAAATTTTGCAACTGTTAGTATAAAGATAAAAATAGAATTTGATAAAGAAAAAAGTAAATAAATGAAAAAAATAAAAATAAAAATAAACCCATGGGTTGCCTCCCATGCAACGCTTGTTTAAAGTCGTTAGCTTGACGAGTAAACTTCATATAACAGAAACTGGTACTGGTGGATCAATCAGAGTGTGGCTGGAGTAGTTGTTGGTAATGTCGCCTCCTTCGTAGTGCTTCAACCTCTTCCCATTGACGATGAATAGGCTTTAAGAATTGTTCTTGATCTCGACTTCTCCAGATCTTAGGATTCTAGAGACCTCAAAAGGACCAGTCCATCTTGAACATAGCTTGCCAGGAAAAAGTCGCAAACTGGAATTGAAAATAAGAACAAGACCGCCTATATTGAAATCTTTCTTTACAATTCTTCTGTCATGCCAAGTTTTGGTTCTTTATTTATATATTATAGCATTCTCATAGGCAGATTGGCGGAATTCCTCCAATTTATGAATGTCAAGGATGCGCTTTTCACTAGCAATCAAATATTCCAAATTTAGGGTCTTAATGGCCCAATAGGCTTTATGCTCTAACTCGAAGGGTAAATGACAAGATTTTCCATAGACTAATTGGTAAGGGGTTGTTCCAATAGGGGTTTTGAAAGCTGTTTTGTAGGCCCATAGTGCTTCATGTTGCTTCTGAGACCAATCTTTTCTGGAAATTGAAACGGTTTTCTCTAAGATTTGTTTAATCTCCCTATTAGACACTTCTACTTGACCGTTAGTCTATGGATGATAAGGTGTTGTTACTCTATGTTGTACTCCATACTTACTCAAGAGCTTATCAAAGATTCTGGATATGAAATGTGATCCTCCATCACTTATAACGAGACGGGGTGTTCCAAGCCTCCGAAAAATGATATTCTTAAATAACTTGACTACCACTCTTGTGTCGTTTGTGGGTGATGAAATAGCTCCAATCCATTTAGACACGTAGTCTATAGCTACCAAAATGTACCTATTTCCCATTGAAGGTGGAAATGGTCCCATAAAGTCTATACCCCAAACATCAAAAAGTTCTACTTCTTGGATATTCCTCATTGGCATCTCATCACGTCTTGATATGTTCCGGTGCATTGGCATCGGTCGCACTTGATGATGTAGGCATGAACATCGCGCCATAAAGTTGTCCAATAGAGGCCTGCTTGAAGAATCTTGGCGTGCGTTTTAGATATACCTGCTGTTGTACCCCAAAATTTGCCCTCCCTTTTTCACAAGAAATCACAACCCTAGGGTTTTTCTCTGATTTTTAAGATTGGCTCAAGAATCGATCAAACAGACTTTTCTTTAGCAGTAAATCCAGAATTAGGGTTTTCTCTCTCATTTCTCAGAAGAAATTGAATCCATAGAAATTTAGTTTCATGTTACATTGTTTTCACGCTTTTTAAGCCTACTGAAAGATTATTGTTTGTCCTCAAGTTTTGTTTATCTGGGATAAGAGATAGGAGCTAAAGCTGTCTAATCCAGATTAACCAGATAATGTGTGTATGTTAAAACATCTTCTTGTTAATGGAATAAAATGTTTTCCAGTTAATGGAATTCTTGCTTGTTGGGAATACCACGCGTATGTTGATTGGAATGCTGTCGCAAGTTATGAGATTACAGAGTTTTAGGGATTACTTGGATTTTAAGTTATCTGTATTGGAAATGTTGGAATGCAATTTCAGTTATTTTAAATCAGGAATCCTAAATAAAAAAGTGAAGATGCAAAGGAAGAATTGAAAAATATTGACAGTAGAAGGATTTATTGAATTATCAATTGATCTCTTAAAAGACTTTTTTATTCATTGTAAGTGATTGTTACAAAAATAGTTTATTGTTTGAATATTATGCGTTTTACAACTTATAGTATTTGAAGAATAAATTATTACAATGAATAAAAAATTCTAAGCCTAAGCCTCCTAAACTCCATTTGCTCCCATGCCCAAGGTCTTTTGCTTCCTCTGCTGTCCAAGTTGCTTTCACTTGACAAAGACAAAGGAAAAGAAAATTAGTACAGATAATTGAAAAGAATTTTCAAATGAAAAAAGAAAGAAGAAAGTCATCATTAAAATTGGCCGTCTGGAATCAGAATGCTTATTTTTCATCACGCTTTATTTTTCTCTCTGCAAATGACAAGAAGATTGCTCTTCTTGGTTCACAAAGAGAAAATTAAAAAATACAAATTGAAAAATGCTAGCATACAAGGCAAACATAGGCGCCCATTGTACAAATTGCAAACCAAACTGTCAAACTAAGCAAACCAAACATGGCAGGCAAACCAAACTGAGTTACAAAATTCCAAAAGGCAAACAGGCGCCAAACTGTCAAAACATAAACAAATATACAATGCAGCAAGCAAAGTCCCAAATGGAGCTACAAAACAAATTGCCCAAAACTGAGTTACAAGACAAATTGGATAAATGTAGCAATGCAGCATGAAAGCAGAAAAAATACAGCAGGCAAAAGTAAAACAGCAGGAGGTAACCCACTTGACAAGTCAAAGCTTGTCAAAAGCTGTCATCATTTTCCAGAGGCAATTTTTCAGAAAATAATAATAAACAAAGCAAAAATGCTTGTTTTCATGGAGAGAGAAAGAGGAAAAGATATCACCTTGGGTGAGGTTTAACAGTTTGGCTAAAAGAGCAGGATGTCACAAGTCAAAGAGAAAAGAGGATATAAAATAAAACAAAACTGCATAACAAGAAAAGAAGAAAAAACACTTTATGAAAAAACCACAAAACTCTTCAAATTGCAAACTCTCCAAACCCACAAGCTTGCTCAAATCACCCAACCTGTTAACAAACTGTAAACCCTTAAACCTGCATAACAAAACACAGTCCAGTAAAAAACATCATAAACCACAAACTAAACAGACCACAAGCTTGCTCAAAACACCATAAACTTGTATAGCCAAGCCTTGCCAAACCTGCAGTTCTAAACTGCAAATCAAACATAACAAAACCTGCCCAAGTTAACAACAAGCAAACAAACTGCTACAACTTGCCAAAGCCTAGTCCAAACAACCAAACATGTTACCAAACAACCAAACAGCCAAACAGTTTCAAACAATCACAAAAAACCCTTTGAAAACTCAACCACCAAATCTACAGTTTCAACCAAATCCCAACTGCACAACCAAATTCAAACAACCAAACAGCCAAACAGTTTCAAACAATCACAAAAAACCCTTTGAAACCTCAACCACCAAATCTACAGTTTCAACCAAATCCCAACTGCACAACCAAATTCAAACTGTAAAACTACAAGAAAAACAATCACAAAAAACCCTTTGAATCATCAACCACCAAACTCAGTTTCAACAAAATCCATAAACCAACCCAAAAGTTTCAGAACTTGCAAAAAACAAGCATCGTCATAAACAACCCAAATCAATAAGCCAAGTTTCATCAAACATTCAGATTCAATGATAGAGGAAAAGATCAAAAGAGTTTCAGACAACCATTACCATCAACAGTCAATGTCAGAGAGAGAGGAAAGATTTTTGGAAGCAAAAAGCACAAGTTTTCAGAACATTTCATCATCAAACATCATATTCAAAAACAACTGAGTTTCAAAAGCTTCAACAACAAGTTTCAGAACTGTTGTCAACAACAAAGGATAACAAGTTTCAGAAATTCGTCATCATTAACATTCAAGAAGAGAAAAGAAAAAAGGTTCAGAAGCACAAAAATACAGTTTCAGAAAACCATCATCATCAACAACAACAAAGTCAGAAGCCATCAAAATCGTATCATCCAAAGAACAACAAAAAAAGGTCTAAGAAATAGCTCATCATCGACCTTTAAAGAAGAAAGGAAGAAGGCTACCAAACGCGCGGCCATCATATCCTCCATCCTCCGCCTCTAGCCGCCACAGAAGCGCCGCCGGTCCAACATCTTTCTCCATCACTTTCCAGAAAAAACTCAAGGTAAGCTTTTCCTCAAACCTTCGCTATGCCAGACACATAAACATCAAAGGATTAAAAAACTGAACATGCAAGCAAAAATCAAGCAAAACGAAAACAACTGTAAAACACAAACAAAACGAATCGTACCGATCAATCAAACGCGAGATCGTTGCAAAGAGAATGAGAAGTGAGAGGCGGCGCTCCGGTGGCTAGAGCTTGGAGGGAGTATAAGATCAGCGCTTGTGCTTGAGAAAGATGAAAAGAGGATGAAGAGGAAGAACGAAGCGGCGCCACTGTAACCCCAATAACGCACAAACCCTAAAAATGAATAAACCCTAACAAATTATAAAAACTGGACAGTGGGCCTTCGCCCCAAACAAATGCCTTAAGCCCACATAATCTGGCCAGCGCACCCCCCTCCCTTTGCATTTTTGCCTATTTGTTTCTTTTATCTTGGGCCAAACACTAAACCCTAAGCCCATTCTTTTTTTTAATCTCTTTTATACTAACCTTTTTATTATTTCACTAATTTGTTTTTATTTTGTTAATAATAATACTAGTAGTATTTATTTTCTTAAATTAATTTGTCTTCTTTTATTATTAATAATTGTTACACTAATAAAAATACAAAATGATAGAAACATTAATTTAAGTAATTTTTCTTTCTATAAAACTTTTCTTTTCATAATTAATAAAACACAATAGTAATAATACTTAATCTTTCTTAGGTTAGTTTTTATTTGTTTATTTTTAAATAAATACATGCATCTCATAATATTTTTGATTCTCTTTATTTTTATGTTTTGTTATAGCTTTATATTTGAATTGCGACGATTCGATTTGGTTGTAATATTTGGACATTATTATCCTTGTGAGATTCATCCCCATTTGTAAATAATTGTACCCCCATCCCCGCATACTCTTTTGTAATAGCTTAGAATTTTAATTCTCGCACTTTATGCTTTCAAATATGCCATAATTAGAGATTAGGATTTGTATGCGAAAATCTAAAATCAATCGCCAGATGACCTAATACAAGATCCAAATGCATGAAAATGACAAACACAATGCACACTTGCACCTCTAGGGTAACCTCGTTTGTTGCTTCAGAAAATGCAATCATGTCCCTCGAATATGAGACACTCTAGCAAATGCCCCTTCGATAAACAAAGATCGTAGTCCCTCGATGACCCTCGATGTTGCCTTCGATAAAACGATCTCGTCCCTTACAAAATTGCTAGAGCGTCTCACAAGTTGCTTTCAATGATTGTATGTGATGACCCGCGCCTGTCCCGTTTAACATCCTAACACAAGGTTATTCACCAAATGCAATGGTGAAATAACACTGTCAAAAGGGTTAAAAACATAAGAAAGATCTTTGAGTAAAATAGGGTAGACAACTCTTAGTTACTTTTTCAAGAGCTTGCAAAACATCCTTGTTATTTTCAAACACACCTCACAACACAATTTCAAAATAAACTTTCAAAACATTGAAATATTTTTTCAAAAAGACAAACACCTTTGTAAAACATTCAAACAAGAATTGTTACCAAGGTTACCACAATGATGGCCTCTTTTTTAAAAGCATTTTCAAAATCACACACACAAAGCACCATTTCAAACAATTGAGAAGCAAAAGCAAGTGATCTAAACAAGTAACTAAGAGCCCATGGAAAACCATGGATGACAAGGGTGCTAACACCTTTCCTTTTCATAATCTACCCCCCGAATCCAAGAAAACATCTCAAAGGTCTTTCCTGTGCTTTTTGACCTTTCCTTGGGATAAAATAAAAAGTCGGTGGCGACTCTTGCTAAACCGAACAATTGCAAACACAAACGCAAAACCTCAAGTCAGTTCTCCCACCGTATCACACCTGCATGTCCATCATAAGGTGCAGAATGACAGTGTCTGATGATGTCTTCTATTTCCTCTTCTGGGACGCAACGCCTAAAAATATTATCTATTCCTCTCTTGAATAGGAGTGGTTCATCCCAATAGAAATGTTTAACATCTTTGAAGAACTTATTTTTCTGTTGGTAATTTAGACCAGGGGGTATGATATCTGCAGCTAGGTAGTTTACAAAATCAGCGTACCAAGGTACGCTCTTCATTACTGAAATATTTTCAAAATCTTCATCTCTGTAAGGCTCGAAATCATCAGTCTTAGCTATAAGTCTGTCATAGGTGAAATCATCATTTATAGGCAATAAGTCAGGTTTTAAGTGTTCTAATCTAGAGAGGTGGTCAGCAACAACATTCTCTGTGCCTTTCTTATCCTTAATGTCTAGATCAAACTCTTGGAGTAATAGGATCCATCTAAGTAATCTAGGTTTAGCGTCCTTTTTATTTAATAGATAACATATGGCTGCATGATCAGTGTAAACAATGATGTTTGCTCAAACTAGGTAGGATCTAAACTTATTTATCGCAAAAATTACTGTCAGTAATTATTTCTCTGTTGTTTCATAGTTGGGTTGGGTGGTATCTAGGGTTCTACTAGCATAATATATAACATGTAATTTCTTGTCTTTTCGTTGTCCTAGAACAGCACCAACTGCATAATCGTTGGCATCGCACATGATTTCAAAAGGTTGTATCCAATTTGGGGGTTGCATGATCGGAGCTGAAATCGATGCTTGTTTCAAAAATTTAAAAGCTTCGAGGCATTTCTCGTCAAAAACAAATCCAATGCCCTTAATTAGAAGATTAGTCAAAGGTTTTTTTATTTTAGAGAAGTCTTTTATAAAACACCAATAAAAACCAGCATGTCCAAGAAAACTTCTAATCTCCCTAATGGTTTTAGGGGGGCTGAGGTTTTCTATATCTTCAATTTTGACTCTATCGACCTCAATGCCTCTTTCAGAGACAATGTGTCCTAATACTAAACCTTCATTAACCATAAAATGGCATTTCCCAGTTTAGCACTAGGTTCACCTCTACGCATCTTTCAAGGATTTTTTCGAGGTTGGAGAGACAATCTTTAAAATTGAATCCACACACCGAGAAATCGTCCATGAAAACTTCCATTATTCCATCTAGGTAATCTGCAAATGT
Organism: Vicia faba; assembly: GCA_948472305.1. Taxonomy (NCBI): domain Eukaryota; kingdom Viridiplantae; phylum Streptophyta; class Magnoliopsida; order Fabales; family Fabaceae; genus Vicia; species Vicia faba. The sequence continues at coordinate 1,308,611,816 of OX451738.1, read as the reverse complement.
AGACATCATACAACGTTGAAAAGTGGCAGGGGAATTACAGAGTCCGAAGGGAATTCGTCTATAGGAGAACATTCCATAAGGACAGGTGAAGTTTTTTTTCTCTTGATCCTTAGGGTGAATAGGTTGAAGATGTGAAAAACACAAGAAGGGGGGGGTGAATTGAAAACTTGAAACTAAAAGCTCAATGACACAATATTTTTATCCTGGTTCGTTTGATCTCAAACTACTCCAGTCCACCCGTTAAGGTGATTTCGCCTCTCTCCAACGAGGTCTTAATCCACTAATCTCAAAGTATTACAAAAGCTACTTTAACAACTGTTAAAGTCTTCTTGAGTACAACCACAATCCGGTTAATCTCAAGGAACACTGTTTCAATATAATTATACAAGATATGTGTTGTTGTGTTTCTAACAAATACGGTTTATCACAACTGTGATAAATTACACAGGATTATAGCTTAGAAATATAAAGAATATTGCTTGCAGCTTTGAATATGCGTGAGTGGTAATATGGAAAATCGTTATTAATTTTGAATGCTGACTTTGTTTATATAGGTAGTGGAAAAACATTGATCATCAAGCATGTTTAATGTCATTAACACACTTTCCATTTGGAGAAGATCCTGTCTGAAAGAAGCCGTTGGAATTGATGTTATCTTGAATGATCAGTAACGCTTCAGAATCTTATCTCCTTACTTGCTGATGACGCTTCAGAATATTGAAGACTTGGATTGGTATGTTCTTGTTTAGAGTCAAAGTTTACTTTAATTAAGCGCATGTTCTGGTCATCAATCTTCAGCGCATATTCTGATTGCTTATGGCTCATCTTCTGATGGATATGGTCAGAACTTCTGCATTCATAAAACACAATTTTTAAGGTGCATATTTGTTCTTTGTAGTTATTATTTATTCTTTGTATTTGTTATCATCAAAACTCTAACTGAGGATTGTAGAATCAAACTATGTTCTAACAATCTCCTCCTTTTTGATGATGACAAAAACTAGATTTTTCAATTAAAAATAAATAATAAAAGGTTTAAGAGAAACTCCCCCTGAGTTGATTACTTCCTTTAAGTTCCTTGAGAATCAGAGTTTAGTTGCATCTTTCATCAGAATTTGTACCTGTTCAAACTTTTCAGAAGATAGAGATTAAGTAATTCATAATGTTTGAGACTTTTGTCTCAGTAAACCGTTATTGAAAATATCTTACTTTCTCCATCTTTTTGTCAGTTATCAAAAAGGCAATATAATCAGAGCCAAAATAGTTAAATTATATTAAAAAAACATGAAGCAATGATAAGTTCCAGAACAGAAGTGAAAAAAATAATAAGCGTTACAGGTGAATAGATTTAAAACAAAAAATATAAGAAGGAGGAGGAAGACGTGTGAACAAAGCTTCTAGCAAGCTCTTGATATGAGAATTAGACTCTTCTTGCTTGCCCAAAATTCTCTTAATCTCTTTGTTTCTGTCCTCCTGCTTATCCAACCTTGCATGTATTAGAGCATTTTCTTTCTTCAACTCTTCCAAAGTTTGCATGACTGAGGAAGGTGCTGGAGTTTCTTCAGAGGTTGGACGTTTCTCAGAGCATTTTGCAGCTTGTTCAGAGTGAACTAGTTCTTCTGCTGTGATCATGTCTTGTGGAGCAGCAATCAGAGAGAGACTTTCTGATTCTGGTTGAACTTCATCTTATGGATAATGCTCTGCCCAGGGCGTATTATCTAGAGAGAGGATATCTTTATTGATAAGATGACTGAGAACTTGGTCTTCAAAAGCCTTTAGCCTAGCACTAAAGTTCTGCTGGACCTGTTCATAACTCTGTTCCTTCAGCTTCAGTGTTTCAGAACTTATCCAGTTTCTGAAATTTGTCCATATATAATCAGAAGCAGCAGGATTAGTCATCTCTTGACTAGCATACTTCAAAGAATTTATCCATTCCTGTATTCCTGTTTCAAAAATCAACAAACTTTTACCAACATCTGATGTGGTTTCAGTTGGTTTAGGTTTGGGAATGGCAGTTTTGTGAGAGATAGCAACTAGTCTTTCCAGCTCAATTGGATCAATGACAAGTCTTACGTTGTCAGCTGGACTGCTAGTGGGTGAAGGAGTGGGAGAGTCGGGTATGATGATTGGACTGGTAGGGGAGTTTGGTGATGTGGATTCTAGAGATGAAGGAATTTCTGGAATGTCGTGGATGGTGAGAGGCATGTGAATGGTAAGTGGTTCTGTGATTCCAGGTATTGGAATTATATCAGAATCTGAATGAGGTTCTTCAGATTTGTTTGTTGAAGCATGGTGAGGTTTTGGTTCATGCATATCAGATGATTGATTCTCAGAAGGTTGAGCTTCTGGTTGTTGTATTTCAGGTTGAGGTTAATGCGGATGAGTTGGAGAGTGAGGTATCAGAGTTTCTGGTGTGGTATCAGAGTTTGGATTTTCAGGGAGTTGAGAATTTGGATTTTATGGTACGGGAGCTGAAAAATTCTTGGCCAATGAATCAATATCAAACAGAACTTTGGCAAGTTCTGGTTGGGTTTGTTCAGGATTTGGATTATGAGAAAGGGAGTGAGTTTCATTTCGACCTAGAGTTTCTGATGGATCAAACCCTATGTCAAAGTCTTCAAATGTTTCTGGGGTTGGATGTTCTGGTTGAGTAGTTATGGCTTCATATGATGATACATTAATTGATTATGTAACAGAATAGAGGAAGGATTACCTTTCTTTTTGGCAGCTTTTGGAGTCCTCTGAGATGGTCCTTCTGCTGCAACTTTCCTCTTCTTGGTATTCTTTAAAGCAACTTCTGGAGCAGCCTTATGTAAGTCCTGGATATTGATTTCTGCTGCAGTACCATCTTCCTTGCAAGCATTCAGATATCTGACTATTATTTTTGGCTTTGAGTCAATATCAGAAAATAGAGGAAAATCATCCAGAGGTATCCTTCTTGAAGTGATGGTTGCATGAGAAGTAATAGAAGGTTCCTTCTTGATATTCTCAATGATTTTCATCTTCTTCAGATTTTTTGCGTTCAGGGGCTTCCCAACGGTTGCTTCCAGAGTGTTGATTTCCTGGGCTTCAGTCAAATGCTCTATCAGCCTATTCTTTGTCAGAATATCTAATATGAGTCTTCCTAAGGGTATCCAATCCCTTTTAGTTCGTTCATCTTCTCGTGTTTCCTTCACACTAGTTCTAAGATGATTAAACAGCAAGTGTGGGAGGTTTACCTTAGTCCTCTTGGCAATAAAATAGATCAGAAACTGCTGATCAATGTTGATATATTCAAGAGAGCTAGTTGGCTTCCTGTGGTTGATACACCCCAGAATAATTTTTGCCCAAATTCTGTGGTGATCCTTCAGATCTCTGATTTTGCTGGAGGGAAGTCCATGAGTAAATATTTCCCTTGCAATAGACCTTACATCAGAGCATCTTTCAGCCATGTCAATACATCTGACACCTCCACCATTGTAACCAATAAGCTTTGAAATTAGGTCTTCTATAATGACAATTTTCTTCCCCGTGACATAAGAGGTAACTTGATGATTTGAAGAAGAAGCATGTATCCTGAATTCTTTGACAAGAATTGGAAATGTTGGCCCTAGAAGACGGTCAAAGTATATGTTCCAACCTTGAGCATTTACGTCTTCATACAGATTGAAGTCTTTTTCTTGAAAGCTTTCAAAGTCAATAATCAGTTCTGAAAGAACTTCCAGATTATCAATGGGAGTAAGTAGCATTCTGTAAGGTTCTTCGTACAGTTCCATTGGAGCAGATTCCTTAGTACTGATTTTTTGGACGCTTGAAGAAGCCATTGTTCACACAAGATTTGAGGAAGATGAAAAGGTTTTTTTAAATACGAACTTGAAACGATTGAAAGTATTTAGAGAGTAAAAAGAAGTGAATGTAAAAAGTGAGATTTGAGTTTAAATAGTTTTTCTTGAAAGCGTAAACAGTAAGAGAGAGAAATAATTAGTCATGATTATAAGCATTAATGACATCTGAAATTAGGGGATTCAGAAAGATACTGGAATGGTTACCCATGACGTGTGTCTCAATGCACCCAATCAGCGCTTTTGACCTTTCAGAAAAGTAAACGCGTGTTAAGCCTCAGAAAGTAGCTGATGAATGGATGACAACTATTTGATTATGTGAACAACACACTTCTATACTTGAAATGAAACGTTCAGATATTCATGGATAGATTCTGAAGCAATCTGTACTTCTAAAACTCTTAAGACAGGTTGCTCAGTAGTTCACAGAAAATAAAAAAGTTCTGAAGGCTAAGATATGTAAATAAAACAATTTATTTTGGGCATAGCTTCATGCTGAGATATTTCAGAATGAAGTTAAACCTATCTTCAGAAAGAGGTTTTGTAAAGACATCAGCCCATTGATGGTCTGTGTCAATGAATTTTAAGTTAAGAATCCCTTTCTGAATATAGTCCCTTATAAAATGATGTTTTACTTCTATATGCTTAGCCCTAGAATGCAAAATTGGATTTTTACTAAGACAAATAGCAGAAGTATTGTCACAGAGGATAGGAATGTTACTCTCAATAATGTTGAAGTCTTCAAGTTGACTTTTCATCCAGAGCATTTGCGTGCTACATCCAACAGCTGCTATGTATTCAGCTTCTGTTGTTGATAGTGCTATTGTAGACTGTCTCTTGCTGGACCATGAGATCAAATTTTCTCCCAGAAACTGGCAGCTTCCAAAAGTGCTTTTACATTCTACTATGTCTCCAGCGAAGTCAGCATCACAATATCCTACTAAGCTGTAATCATTTGATTTTCTATAAAACAAACCCAGATTAGCAGTACCTTTCAGTTACTTGAAAATCCGCTTAACTGCTGTTAAGTGAGATTCTCTAGGATCTGATTGGAATCTAGCACATATGCAAACACTAAATAAAATTTCAGGCCTTGAAGCCGTCAGATAGAGAAGAGAGCCAATCATACCTCTGTAGACCTTCTGTTCTACCTTTTTACTTACCTCTTCCTTTTCCAGAATGCACGTGGGGTGCATTGGAATCTTTGAGGGCTTACATTCTGAGAGATCAAATTTCTTCAGAAGTTCTCTGACATATTTGCTCTGATGAATGTAAGTTCCTTCTGGAGTTTGGTTTATCTGAATGCCCAGAAAGAATTTGAATTCCCCCATTAAGCTCATCTCAAACTCTGCCTGCATACATTTAGCAAACTCTCTTCCCAGAGAGGGTTTAGTAGATCAAAATATAATGTCATCAACATAAATCAGACATACTAACATGTCATTCTTAAATGTCTTACAGAATAAGGTTGTGTCCACATTCCCTCTGGTGAATTCCTTTTCTAATAGAAATTTACTTAGTCTTTCATACCAAGCTTTGGGAGCTTGTTTCATACCATAGAGTGACTTCTTTAGTTTGAAAACATATTCTAGATTTTTAGAATTCCCAAAACCAGGAGGTTGGTGCACATATACCTCTTCATCTATATAACCATTTAAGAATTCACTTTTGACATCCATCTGATATAGAGTGATGCCTTTATTTACAGCAAATGATATTAAAAGTATGATAGATTCTAACCTGGCGGCTGGAGAAAAGGTTTTTGTATAGTCTATCCCCTCTTTCTAACTATAACCTTGTGCTACCAGTCGTGCTTTGTTTCTGATGACTTCTCCTTGTTCGTTCAGTTTGTTTCTGAACACCCACTTTGTACCAATGACGTTGAATCCTTTTGGTTTGGGAACCAGATCCCATACGTCATTTCTGGTGAATTGATTCAGTTCCTCTTGCATTGCCAAAATCCAGTCATTGTCCAGAAGTGCTTCATCAATAGTTGTTGGTTCAATCAGAGAGACCAGTCCCATGAGAGATTCTTCAGAGTTTCTGAATGTTAATCTTGTTCTGATTGGATCATCCTTCTTTCCCAGTATTGTATCTTCTGGGTGATCAATGCTGCTTCTGGATAGTCTTTTCTGGAGTTGATCAACAGAATGTGATGGATTGCTTGCAGTAACTCTTTCTGATGTTGAGGGAGTGTCTCTGTTGAGAACTTCTGATGAGTTGTCTTCAGTACCTGTGAGTTCAACTTCCATACCTGCAAGGAATTCATTTTGCTTTGACTTTTGAGAGTCAAGCTTATCATCAAACCTAACACTGATTGACTCTTCAACAATCTGTGTTTCTGTATTATATACTTTGTACCCTCTTGAGCGTTCAGAGTATCCTAATATAATACACTTTTGTGCTTTAGAGTCAAACTTGTTCAAATAATTTTTTGTATTCAGAATAAAGCATGTGCATCCAAATGTATGAAAATAAGAAATGTTGGGCTTTCTGTTCTTCCACAATTCATATGGAGTCTTTTCCAGAATAGGTCTTATGGAGATTCTATTCTGAATGTAACACGTTGTGTTAATTGCCTCTGCCCAAAAGATCTTAGCAATGTTAGTCTCATTGATCATGGTTCTGGCCATTTCTTGCAATGTTCTGTTCTTTCGTTCTACAACTCCATTTTGTTGGGGAGTTCTAGGACAAGAGAAGTCATGCAAAATGCCTTTTTCATTAAAAAATTATTCAAAATTTTTATTTTCAAATTCACCACCATGATCACTTCTGACTTTGACAATTCTAAGATCCTTTTCATTCTGAACTTGGTTGCAGAAGGTAACAAACACAGAGTGTGACTCGTCCTTGTGTCTTAAGAACTTTACCCATGTCCATATGCTATAGTCATCTACGATTACTAACCCATACTTATTGCCACTGACTTAAGCAGTTTTTACTGGTCCAAATAGTCAATGTGCAGAAGTTTTAATGGCTTAGAGGGGGAAACAACATGTTTGGATTTGAAAGCAGGTTTTGAAAATTTACCTTTCTGACATGCTTCACACAGAGCATCTGAGTTGAACTTCAAATTAGGAAGTCCTATGACCAGATTGAGTTTGTTAATCTGAGATATTCTTCTCATACTAATATGCCCCAATCTTCTGTGCCAGACCCATTGCTCGTTGTTAACAGAAAGTAGGCATTTTACATTCTGACTCTTTAGTTCAGAAATTTTTATTTTACAAATGTTGTTTTTCCTCTTTCCATTAAATAGGATAGTCCCATCTTTCTGACTAACAACTTTGCATGAATTTTGATTGAAGATTATATCATAACCATTATCACTTAATTGACTTATGGATAACAGGTTATGCATTAATCCATCAACTAATAACACATTGCTTATAGAGGGAAGATTTCCATTACCTACTGTTCCAGAGCTAATGATCTTTCCCCTCTGATTACCTCCAAAGCCCACGTAGCCTCCAGGCTTAAGTTCCAGGCTTTAGAACATATGCCTTCTTCCCGTCATGTGTCGCGAGCAGCCAGAGTCCAGGTACCATGATTGGTGTCTTAGCCTTGCTGCTAAAGATATCTGCTACATGTATAATTTTATCCTTAGGTACCCACATTTTCTTGGGTCCTGATTTGTTAGTTTTACCAAAATTCTGATTGAATTTTGGTTTGACAGAATAATCACTACTTGTGTATTTTATGTCATGTGTGTGCTCATATATAAAATGTGAATTGAGTGGTGTGTGTTTTATAACTAAGTCCATGGCATTTTTTGGTGTAGATACCTTACCTTGATATCTTATCCCTTTTATTCCATTTCTGCTAACCCCATAGATCATTGAAGCCATTTTGCTTCTGTCTATGTTTTTAGCTAGAAACTTCTGAAAGTTGTGATCATACTCTTTGATGATCTCATCAGCATTACTGGGAGTTTCAGAGATTGTTTCCTTCTGAGAGTTTTGCAAATCATTTTCCAATTTTGAATTTTTTTCTTTTAACTCAGAATTCTCTACTCTGATACTTTCAGTATTTTAAGATTCAGAGGCAAGATTCCTTTTTAGGTTCCTGAATTTGACTCTGATTTGCTGATACCTTTCCAGAATTTCATTTAGGCTTTCTGCAAGTTCAGCCTTAGTAAATTTTATGGTAAAATCAGGAAATACATCTTCAGTGTCTGATTCTGAGTCTCAACCAGAAGCTTCACTGTCTTCTGATACGTTTGCCATGAGAGCTATGTTTACTCTTTCATCATCTGATTCTGAGTCAGCTTCAGATGTGTCAGAATCATCCCATGTAGCCATGAGGTTTTTCTTCTTTTCCTTGAAGAACTTCTTTTTGGGCTTTTCCTTCTGAAGCTTTGGGCAGTCACTTTTGTAGTGCCCTTGCTCGTTACATTCATAGAAGATGATGTCCTTGTTGTTTTGCTTTCTGTATCCTGAAGTACCATCAGATCTTTTGTGTCCAGAGGAAGACTCAGACTTTCTGTATTTGGAGGAGGATTCATTCTGATTCTCTAATCTTCTGAGATTTCTGAACTTTCTTTGTCTCTGCTTCCACAGTTGGTTCACCCTTCTGGAGAGGAGAGACAGTTCATCCTCTTCTGATGAGGATCCATCAGAAGTTTCTTCCACAACCTGCAAAACCTTAGAGTCAGATTTTCTGTTAGATTTTAAAGCTAATGGCTTACCTTGCTTTTGAGGCTCGTCTTCTTCCAGCTCTATCTCGTGACTTCTGAGGGAGCTAACAAGTTCCTCCAGAGATATTTTATTGAGATCTTTGGCTAGCTTAAGTGCTGTGACCATTGGCCTCCATTTCTTGGGCAGGCTTCTGATGATCTTCTTAACGTGATCAGCAGTAGAATACCCTTTGCCAAGAACCTTCAGTCCAACAACAAGGATTTGGAATCTTGAAAACATAGTTTCTATTGATTCACTATCTTCCATCTTAAATGCCTCATACTTCTGAATGAGTGCAAGGGCCTTGGTCTCTTTGACTTGAATGTTGCCTTCATGCGTCATTCTTAGAGAGTCAAACATGTTCTTGACAGTTTCTCTGTTTGATATTTTCTCGTATTCTGAATATGAGATGGCGCTGAGGAGAATTATTTTGGCCTTGTGGTGGTTTCTGAATTCACGCTTTTGCTGATCAGACATCATTTTTCTGTCCATCTTCTGACCACGTCCATCCACTGGGTACGTGTATCCATCAATCACCATGTCCCACAGATCAGCATCATGAGCCAGAAAGAAACTCTCAATTCTGTCTTTCCAGTAGTCAAAGTTTTCTCCATCAAAGACTGGAGGTTTGCCACTGAATCTGTCCTTGTCTTCATGGTTGTCATTGCTGATGTTTTGGCTTGGTCCCACCATAGTGTTTTTCTGAAGCTTGGATCTAGTACTGACACGGTTAAGTGTTTAAGCTCAGAACCAGGCGCTCTGATGTCAATTGAAGATGTGACAAACACAAGAAAGGGGGGGGGGGGGTTGAATTGAAAACATGAAACTAAAAGCTCAATGACACAGTATTTTTATCCTGGTTCGTTTGATCTCAAACTACTCCAGTCCACCCATCAAGGTGATTTCTCCTCTCTCCAGCGAGGTCTTAATCCACTAATCTCAAAGGATTACAAAAGCTACTTTAACAACTGTTAAAGTCTTCTTGAGTACAACCACAATCCAGTTAATCTCAAGGAACACTATTTCAATACAATTATACAAGATATGTGTTGTTGTGTTTCTAACAAAAACGGTTTATCACAATTGGGATAAATTACACAGGATTATAGCTTGGAAATATAAAGAATATTGCTAGCCGCTTTGAATATGCGTGAGTGGTAATATGGAAAAATCGTTATTGATTTTGAATGCTGACTTTGTTTATATAGGCAGTGGAAAAACATTGATCATCAAGCATGTTTAATGTTATTAACACACTTTCCATTTGGAGAAGATCCTGTCTGAAAGAAGCCGTTGGAATTGATGTTATCTTGAATGATCAGTAACGCTTTAGAATCTTATCTCCTTACTTCCTGATGACACTTCAGAATATTGAAGACTTGGATTGGTATGTTCTTGTTCAGAGTCAGAGTTTACTTTGATTAAGCGCAGGTTCTGGTCATCAATCTTCAACGCATGTTCTGATTGCTTATGGCTCATCTTCTGATGGATATGGTCAGAACTTCTGCATTCATAAAACATAATTTTTAAGGTGCATATTTGTTCTTTGTATTTATTATTTATTCTTTGTATTTTTTATCACCAAAACTCTAACTGAGGGTTGTAGAATCAAACTATGTTCTAACGTAGGTATTTGGAAAAATCCTGATAACAAAAGTGCGAGTGTCTGGCTAGACGTTCAAGCATTTGATCTATAAATGGAAGAGGGAAATGATCCTTCGTGGTTGCTTTGTTTAATTTTCTATAATCTATACATATACGCCAACCTCCTTCTGTTCGTTTAGCAATATGCTCACCTTTCTCATTTTCTATGACTGTGATGCCTCCTTTCTTTGGCACCACATGCACATGGCTCACCCAATTACTATCTGATATTTATTAAATTATACCAGCCTCTAATAACTTAAGGACTTCTCTTTTAACAACATCGCTCATTATAGGGTTTATTCTTCTTTGATGTTCTCTTGAGGGTTTTGAGTTTTCTTCTAACAAGATCCAGTGCATGCACACCGATGTACTTATTCCTTTAAAATCAGAGATGTTATACCCTAAAGCTGAGGGATATTTTCATAAGATCTCTAAGAGTTGAGTTGTCTCGTCTTGAATTAAAATAGCGTTAACTATAACAGGATGATTCATCTCTTTATATAAGAATTCGTATCTGAGGTTCTTGGGAAGTTCCTTCAGTTCTAAAGATGGTTTCAAAGGGCAAGGCATGGGATCGGGAGTAAGCGATAAACATTCATAGAGGTCGTCATCGATGTAAGGTTCTAAACTTTTAAATCCATCGTCCTCTATAATGGGGGTCGAAGGTAACTTGATATTTTTGTTAGATTCCTCTCGCTTAAGTTCCAATATACACTCGTCAATGGCATAACAGGCATCTCTTATGACTGGAGCCATTAAGAACTTTGAAAGAATAAATTCTATCTTTTCATCACCCACCTCAAATGTTAATTTTCCTTTCTTAACGTCAATTATGGCTCTGGCTGTCGATATGAATGGTCTACCTAAGAGGATTGGGATTTCTTCGTCTTCTTTAATATCCATAACTACGAAATCAGTTGGGATATATAGCTGACCGATCTTAACTGATATGTATTCAAGTATGCCTATAGGATACTTAACAAATCTATCAGCCAGCTGGAGAGACATTTTAGTCGGCTGCAATTCTCCTAAGTTTAACCTTCTACAAACTGCTAAAGGCATAAGGCTGACGCTAGCTCCTAGATCTAAGAAGGCTTTGTCAATAGTATGATTTCCTAAGATATAAGGAATGGAAAAACTTCCTGGATCCTTTTCTTTCTTTACAAGTTTATTTTCTGAAATAAAATTGCATTCGATAGGTTTGGGATCATCAAGTCTACGCTTGTTGGTCAGGATGTCTTTTAGGAATTTAGCATAAGATGGTATCTGAGTGATGGCTTCAGTGAAAGGAATCTCTACATGGAGTTTTTCTATAACTTTAACGAATCTATGGTATTGATTGTCAAGTTTGGTTTGTTTAAGTCTTTGCGGAAATGGGACTGGGGGTTTGTACGGGGGTGGTGATTTATTAGTTTTATCTTTTAATTATGGTTATTTTTGCTTTTTGGGTTCCTCTGGTTCCTTCACTTGGTCTGTAGGCAAAAAATTTGTCTTAGGTTGTGAGGGTGTACTCATGGCTGGATCCTTAGGTCCATCGTAAGTAGTCCCACTTCGTAAGGAAACGACATTAGCTTTCCCTTTAGGATTTGGTTGAGGTTGTCCAGGGAATTGTCCTCCAGGTGTAGTTTGTGGGGCTTGTGTTTTGGCTATCTGCGAGATCTGGGTTTCAAGCATCTTTTTGTGCGTAATTATCTTATCAACCTTAGTTCCTAATTGCATGATTAGTTCGTTTACATGAATATTCTGATTTAGGAACTCTTTGTTTTGCCGGGTTTGAGCTGAAATGAAATTTTCCATGATTTTCTCAAGGTTTGGTTTGGGTGCCACAGCTTGCATAGGTTAATTTGGTCTTTGGGCTTGGAAACCTATAGGTCTCAGAGGTGCAGAGTTTTGTATTGGGCTATTGTTTTTATAAGAAAACTTTGGGTGATTCCTCCATCCGGGGTTGTAAGTGTTTAAAAATGGCTTTCCTTGGGTGTATTTTACTTGGTCTGAGCAAGGCTCATTCAACAAGTTACATTCTGTAGGTTGATGTCCTTGGGTCCCACAGAGTTCGCATTCTGAAGCTATTGCGGCTACAGTAATAGGGTTTTGAGACATGTTTTGAACTTTTAAGGCAAGAGCATCCATTTTAACTTGCATCATGTCTAGAGAACTTATCTCATGTTTTCCTCCTTGGGTCTCCTTTTTCTCTACCGTAGCTCGTTCTGTTCCCTATTGGTAATGGTTTTGGGCCATGTCCTCAATGAGAGCGTAGGCTTCTAGGTAAGGTTTATTCATCAATGCGCCACTAGCGGTAGCATCGATAGACATCTTTGTGTTGTAATGGAGCCCATTATAGAAAGTGTGGATGATTAGCCATTGCTCTAGGCCATGGTGTGGGCAGGCTCTTAACAGGTCCTTATATCTCTCTCATGCTTCAAAAAGTGATTCTCCTAGGTTTTGTTTAAATCTAGTGATTTGGTTTCTAAGGACAGCAATTTTGCTGGGCGGAAAATATCTTGCGAGAAATAATCTCCAAAGGTCTTCCCAGGTTGTTATTGAATTGGGTGGAAGGGAATCTAACCAATCTCGTGCTTTATCTCTAAGGGAAAAAGGGAATAATCTTAGTCGTATTGCCTCAGGCGAAGCACCATTGCATTTTAAAGTGTCTGCTAATTATATAAAAGTTTTTAAGTGTTGATTCGGGTTCTCAGTAGCGAGACCACCGAATTGGTTTTGTTGCACCTATTGCAGCAATGAGGGTTTTAGTTCGAAATTATTTGTGGTTATAGCTGGGTTTACGATACTTGAACTAGGTTTCTCATCTGACGGTTGGGCAAATTCCTTGAGGGGTCTTTGGTTACGATTCTCGGCCATGGTTTTTCTAATTCTACAGAGAAAATGGATATAATGTTCAGGTTTCGCTAAAGGATTGAATAAGGTTCCAGTTCAGCGAGATCTTCGTATTAACTGGACTATAAAACTTAGTCTAGACAGTGCGACTATAGGGTGTGGAATTTGACGAAATTGTTCCCCGGCAACAGCGCCAAAAACTTGATGCGGTGTACTCGCAAGTGTACGAATCGCGTCAGAGTAATATAAAAGATTATCGATCCACAGAGACCAATTGTCAATCTATCATTTCCTATTGTTACGGTGTTTAGCTAAGTCAATATTAAACAGGGAATTTAGCATGCAAGAAAGTAAAGTGCGGTGAAATAAACTTCAGATATAAAAGCAGGGCCAAATGTATTTCACATAGTCAGATGATATTCACAATGCTTCGAAATAGAACTACTTATAGGGAAATATTTTCTACTAAAGAAAATAACTAATTCAACAGGAACTATCGCTTTTGCGTAATCAGAACCGAGTTTACTCTCTAATAAGACCTTCTTATCTTCACTTATAAAAAAGGCGCGCATTACGTTAAAGTAATAAACCTATTTTTAAGAAATAAAGTACTTGACCAAGTTGAAAAGTATTTTGATTTGGAATTTCAAATAAAAAGGGAACCTAACTTTAACCTTATAAACGCGTCCGAGAATAGTTTCAAAATTGATTTCTTTGATAATAAAAATCCCTAACTAACTGGACAAAGCGCTTTCGCTTCCTTTGACCAGTTAGAACTAACCGAGTTTAACAAAAGGTTGGACGGCTTTCGATCTTACCCAACAACAATAAAGTACAGAAAACTCGTATTAAAAACCAAAATAGCCCATAAGCATTTCTATTGACAAATTATTTGGAATATCGATTTAACTAGATTCCTTACATTCTAACCCAGTGAGGTTTAGCCTGACATGGGAATGTAAACAGATATGTTAAAATAAATCATGCGAGAATGTAAATAATTTAAAGTGTGGTGCGGAAAATAAACAAAGTAAAAGTAAGTGCAGGAAATAAACAAAGTAAAAGCAGGTGCAGGAAATAAACAAAGTAAAAGCAGTGCGGGAAATAAACAAAGTAAAAGAAATGAGGAAAATAAACAAAGTAAAAGCAGTGCAGAATATATAAATAAAAACCTGCTCCAAACGGGGAGGTTTTAAATCTGCTACAAAGTGGAAGTAAAATGCGACTGGAAATAAACAACAGTTGAAAATAAATGTGGCAAGATAAACTTCTACCTAAGTGCTCCAAACTCGATTACAGACTCAATCAATAGTTTAATAATTCCCCGATGTGAAGAATTATCGCTTTACAATTGTGAAATTATATGGCATAAGTTCGCAACTATGGTTGGATCAAGTTTGCAACTAAGCTTGGGTCAAGTTTGCAACTAAGCTTGGGTAATTTGAAATTAAATCAGGAACTTCTATTTATAGAGTATGAAGAATGCAGGAAATCACAGGAATGCCCCCTAACTCCTTTTGGGGGGGAAACCATCGTCCAAAGGTGGCGGCCGCCATGGAGGCCATGGCGCCCGCCATGTGTGAAGATGAAAGGGAAGTGGGGAACATGGCAGTTGAGGTCAGCAGAAGGTGGTCCACGTCATGGCCTACCCTATGGTTGGCTCCATGGTGGACGCTATGAGTGCAAATTTGACCTAAACTCCTATTTTTCAGCCTGTTTTCCTTCATTTCTTTAGGGGAGCTCTGGATAATTGAAATACCTGAAAAGGAAACAAAAGATAGGCATAATGCGAGAAATCAATAATAAAAATCCTAAATAACATGTGAAATCAGGGTCAAAAACAAGTGTAAAGTAAGTGTTATCACAAACCAAAAGGTTTGGGCAAAATTTAGGAATATATGCAAAATATTATACACCCGGCATGTTGAAAACCCGAAAGGGAGACTTGGGCAAAAATGGGTATCCTGGTGGGCTGAAAACCAGAAAGGGCGGTCCAGGAAAAAGTTAAGGATTGAAAGCGTATGACTATGTTTCGTGGAATCACCACAGTCAACTTTATCACCAAGGTCTGAGTTCAAACGGTCCAAGATCAATCCAATCAACTTCTGTCAACGGCAAGGGGCATTCGAAGACATTGGGGCAATAGTAGAGTTGGAATGCAATGAGATCATTTAACATGGCTATTTTTTTTTTCAATTTTGTTTTCCTTCCGACGGTTTCCTCTTCCTAGGATCTCCGTCTCTTTGTACAAAAAACACTTATTCATGGGCAAAATATCAATACAAATATACTTTGAATTGCAAACTTTTTGTCTTTGTTTTGAATGAAAACTTGTCCAATAACTAAAATTGAACGAACATATGCATATGAACATAATCAAAAATATTTGGTACATGTGTCCTGCTAAGCAGTAACAAGCACCTCTTTAATGTACATGGAATATCCCCACAGAGTTATTTCATTAACATTATCCCTACAAATATCGGCTACAATAAACCAATATCCAGCTAGAGTCTCAATCTCTTGACAGCTCTCTCCCAACTAAGTTGTTCCTACAAGAAGAAGCCTTATGGATCTCTTCCTCAAAGAACTCACCTCATCAGCAATTCATCAAAAATTCATCAGCAGGGTTTATTTCCCCAACAAACAACGAGTAGCATAACTCCCCAGTCGAGTTCAAATTCCTCCAGCATAGTCTATCTTCCACAGCTGAGTTCATCCTCCCCAGCTGAGCATGTCTTCCCCAGCTGAGTTTATCCTCCCCAGCTTGAGTTTTCCTTTCAGACTATTGCAAATCATAGGGCTACAACCCCTAATCCCCAGTGAAGTTGTCAACAAAACCTTTATTATCTCCAAAATATACTATAAAGCCTGGAACCGACCAGATAATAGTTAACTTCTCAAGTTACTATAGATCCTGTACCCGACCAGATAATAGTTTAACTCTCCAAAGATATAAAAGAACTTGTGCTTAATCAAGCCAAGGTTTAACTTCTTTTCCCCAATGGAGTTTTCCTCTACCCCAACAAGTTACTGTGAAGCCTGGACCCGACCAGATATCAGTTTTCAACTTCACCTTTTCAAGTAAGTTATTGTGAAGCCTAGATTCGACCAGATAGTAATACCCCTCAGAAGTTCATTCTGAAACCTGGAATCCGGCCAAATAACAACTAATTTCCCAACAAGTTACTATAAAGCCTGGATACGACCAGATATCAGTTCAACTCTATCTTTTCAAACAAGTTTATTATGCAGCCTGGATTCGACCAGATTGCAATTAACTTCATCCACCTCAAAACTTGTGAAGCCTGGATCCGACCAGATATCAGTTTAAATTTGTCTATTCAAGCAAGCTATTGTGAATCCTGGAACCAGACCAGATAACAACTAGCTACAATCCCCACCAAGACACTATGAAGCCTGGACCCGACCAGATAATAGTATAACTTTTCAAAAACTATGAAGCTTGGACCCGACCAGATAATAGTTACCACTTCAAGTTACTGCAAAGCCTAGAATCCGACCAGATAACGATTAACTTCCTTATCTTTATCAGGTTGTTGTGAAGCTGAGAATCCAACCATATAACAGCCTAACTTCACTCTCCCCAAGAAATTTTCTATAAAGCCTGGATCCGACCAGATAACAGTTAATTTATTCTTCCCTAGTAAGTTACTGTGAAACCTGGAACCTGACCAGATAGCAGTTGACTTCCTTATCCTCAGCAAGTTGTGAAGCCTGGATCCGACCAGATAACAGTTGACATTCAAGAGATATTACTCAGCGGAAGCATCCTTTCAACAAAGTTTGAAGATATGTACACTCTTCATCCCCAACAAAGATCCGGGATTAAACTTCCCAAAATTCCTCAGTAGCAGTCAGGGATTTAGTTTCCCGGACAAACATGCATCTAACATTCATACATCATAGCATATACATACAAAATGCATATAGAATGATCTCATTCATCTTATGAACATCATGCATACATCTGCATTTAACTAACCTTTTTTTCCACAGGTGAAACATCAAGTCTTAGTATAAATTGACCAAAGATTTGTGATAGTACCTTCTCCAGTATTTACCATCATTCCTCCAAATGGCATCTATAAGCCCATTCCCAATCCATCTTCGAGTGCAAATTTCTGGGCACTCTAGTGTTCAATCATCTTCCACCTTCAAGACACGAATGGCGGATCCGCCAATCTAAGTCTTTAGGTTTAAGAAGATTGAACAGGGGTATATGTTTCACCCCAAAATTTTCCCTCTCATTTCTCAAGTAATCTCTCACAAGATCTCCTTTGGTTCAAGACTGCACAAGGTTTGATCAGCTCAAGACACCTCCTCAGGCACTAATAACTGAAAATTAGGGTTTGAGTTTGCACAAGGTCAATTGGACATTTAATTCCCCATATGACTTTCATGGATTATTTTGGACCCTCAAGATTGCTCATGACAAGTTTCAAGTCTTGGATCACATTTTTGCTCAGTCAATTGATCAGATGACCTAAAAATCAGCTGTATTGGGGAAAAAGTCAACTATGATCAATTTATAGTCAAACTTCATAATTTTTTATCCATACCAACATCACGAACTTATATATGTCATTTGATCAAGTTTGGATCACAATTCCTCAATAAATTTGATCAGATCATCAAAAGGGCAAAATGGTCAAAATTAGGGTTTTGACTAAGAAGGTGCAATTTCTGATTTTTGACCTAGCAAAGGACTTATTGGTTTCTGGCATGATCTCAAGGTTTCAAATACTTCATTTTTACCTAATGGAATGGCTCAAAACATTCCTCAAGATCAATTGGTTGACAGATGAATTTCAGTCAACTGATGAAAAGTCAATTGTACACTGAAAAGTCAAACTTTGACTTTTTGGTCAAAGTCATGTATCAAAGATCATAATTCATAAAGACATGTAAAAATATGAAACTTTTTCATCAATAAATCAAAAAGTCAAGATTTCATTTTGAAAAGTCAAAATTTCTAAACTTAGAAATATTTCTAAGTGTTGTAAATTCACATTTTTTTCATAACTTGAAGCCAAATTTCCACCATGATACAAGATGATTCAAAGGAAACTTCCATCATGAAAGTTGTATATCTCAATGATATATAAAACATTGTAGAATACAACTTTTTCTATAACTTCATGGATTTCAAGTTATGGTTTAAGAAGACATGTTCATGAAACTTGAAAAACTTAGTGAAATTTTGCCCTAGTTTAGGCAGGATTTTGACCTAACTTCATGGAAAATTTTCATATAGTTCCAAGATGAATATTAAAAAATGTCCAACATAGGGGTTGTATAGGATGTTACAAGCTTTCTGAAATGTCCAAGAACTCATTGATATCATACTTGATCAAGGAGAATCGAAGGCAAGAAGTTAGGGTTTCATTCTTCTTTTGCAAGGTAAATTTGTGAAGAACACTTGATCCAATCTTCAAGCGTGTTGTACAAATCTTGATTTTCAGGATTCAAACTTTATAATCACTCAATAGTTGAACGTTTCATAAATGATAGAGCCATTGTCTAAGCATTTGAGCCATTATCCAAGTTTCATTTCCATTTATGGCACAAAGTTATCATTCCATTCTTGAAAAGTTGCTTTAATCACAAAGTCAACTTGTCTTGAGCTTCTAACTTGTTTGTTCAGAACACACTCAACATACAAAGTCATATAAACATGTTTAAAGCTTGTAACCACTCTATATAGCCTTGTACTATGCATTGGGACAATGTGTATCAAGCGTGCTTCAAAAACAAGCCAAATAGCCATAACATGTGAACTTGTACTTCTGATCACCCCAAGCTATCAAAACCTTTTCCTATAAATTGGGACACTATTATGGAACTTAGGACACGATTTTGCAAGCCTGAAAATTCTCCCATACTCCCTCTAGCCAGAAATTGCACACAAACTCCATTTTTGTGCAGGTTCTGACCTTGAACTTGTATCTTCTATTTCCATCGTGCGTTTTCCCTCAAAACAATTTTCAAAGCTTCCTTACATCAAATACAACTCATCCATGTCCTTGTTTCCCAACTGTAACACCATTTACATCAACCTCCATAACCAAAAAACAGAGTCTGCACATTGACTTCTCCAGACCATTTCAGCCACTCACCAATCAAGCTAATCATTGCATTAGCTTCCTGGGAACTTGAGGAAGCTAACCTGATCATCACAATAACTTGAATCAAGCTCTAACTCAAAACACGATCTCCAACTGCAAGGTGAGTTTTCTGACTTTTCATCTCATTTTTTAGGCATTGTTAGGCTTGCATTTGTGAAGATAAAATGTAGACATCACTTCCCTAAAACTGTACATATCCATAGATTTCATTTATATGGCTTGAGCTTAGAGAATTTTAAGATTGAAACTTCTGCAAATTTTAGGGTTCAAATTAGCGCCAACGAAATTCTCATTCATCTTTGATTTATAGCTTTAGTTATTTACATGGTTGGATTCGTGAGAAAAAATGGAACAATTTTCATGTTTACAATTTTAATTTTCATTGAGAAATGAGCAAGATACAAGTTGTCTGGATGGGCGTGAGGTTGAAGATGAAATTCAAGCCATGGACTTGATTTGTAATATATATTTATGGTTTGATACAAGTTAATGGATGTACAACTATCCTAGTGGCAAAGGTAGCGCGCGTTTGTGTTGGAGGTTATGGGTTCAACACCCAGCGCTACCGTTTGTTTTGTTTTTTAGCATTTTTTCCCTTTTTTTATCAAACAGGCGCATGGGCCTTCAAGATGGTGGGCTTCATTTTTTTATTGGCTCCTAACCCCCTTCCTACTATTGCACCCCTGGCCCACCTTTATTTTATTTATTTCATTTTTATTTATTTCTTTTTCTTATTTTATTTTATTTCAGTCATTTTTTTTATTATTACTATTATTATTAGTAGTAGTAGTAAAAAAAATAAAAATATTTTTATTTATTATTCACACTTATATATTTTATTTTCTTTATAAAAACAAAAAGGATAAAAAACATTTTCTTAAACAAATTAATTTCTTTTTCTTAAATAATAAACATTTAGATTTAGGTTTAATTATTATATTATTTTCTTTTAAATTAAAATTAACTTAGAATTTAGGTTTCTTTTAATTAATTATTTTTCATATTATTTTCATTAAGTTAAAACCTTTTTTTCATGAAAACCCTAAAAAATATTTCAAACTTAATTTCTTTTCTTAATTAGTTTAGGTTTAATTTTACTCAATTTTAATTAATCATTCCCTTTAATTGGGTTAAAACCCTTTTATGAAAACCAAACAAGAATTATTTCCTTTTTTCCATTTATCCTTGTACATTATTTATTCAATTCTTGTATATTATTCAATATGGTTGTAATAGATAATTAGGTTTAATTTTCTTTCAAAACCCCCATTTATAAATTTGTACACCCTCTCCCCGATGATGTAATAGCTTAGTAATCTTTACTTTCCGCAATTTACCGCTTTAATATAAATTCTAGTAATTAGGATTTGTATGACAAGACTAAAATCAACAAATAGCAAACCCTAATTCAAGACAAAACAATGTATGCAAATTAAACACACTTGCACACTTGCACCCTTAGGGTAATTCCACTTTGTTTCCTTACAAAAATGGCCATGTTATGCATGTGGGATATTTTAGCAAAAAGAAATCAAAAAATACAAGATCATAGTCCCTCGATGACACTATCAATCTTTCCTTTCAAAATGATCTTAGTCCCTCAAAGAGAAATGCTAAGATATCTCACAACATTGCTATCATGACTATACGATGACCCATGCCCGTCCCTTTACATCCAAAGATAAGGCTTCTTACCAATCAATGGTAAGATAGCAATATAAAAAGGAAGGAAGAAATGAACAAATACTTTTGAGTAGGTAGATTGTTCCTAGTTACTTGCTCATTTTCAAATCAAACATCCTTGCTTATATTCAAAACAAACACCAACACTTCCAAAACATTTTCCAAACATGAATTATTTTCAAAAGCTCAACACTTTGTATACATTCTTACGAACGAGAACTATTACAAAGTTTGCCTAAATGAAGGCGCCTTTTCAAAATACTTTAAAAAACAACACAAAGCGCATTTTCAAACAGAAGCAAGTGATCTAGCAAGTAACTAAGATCCCATAGATAACTATGGATGAAAAGGGTTCTAGCACCTTCCCTTTTCATAATCTACCCCCCGAACTCAAGAAATAATCTCAAAGGTCTTTCTTGTTCTTTTCATCCTTTCCTTTTGGATAAAAGAAAAGTCAGTGGCGACTCTTGCTAACCGCAACATTTGCGATAAAACGCAAAACACCCAAGTCAGTTCTCCCACCGTATCACACATATTCTTAGCTTTTGACATACACCTCGTCATGTTCCGTACACTTCTTTTCTTTCTTTCAGTTGTTCCATTATGCTGAGGCGTAGAGGGTGCCATGGAAATCATTTGAAGCTTTTGCAAACCAAAATTCTTTGTGAGAAATGAAACCCCAGATGGAAATCCAATGCTTAGGAAGAGAATTTGTCTGGTCAATTCTTGGTCAACCTTGAGCAATTGGGACTTCAATGAGCATGCCTTGAATAGAATGGGAGGACAAATTTTGGGGTACAACAACATAAAATAGATAAGCCCATACAACATTAACTTTTATCTTGGGCAGAATGAAAGCTTTTTGCAAAGAAAAACAAATTACTTTGAGACATGGATGCAAGAGGGAACATCATAAGTGACCCAATTCTGGATTCTGACTCTAGGTGTCACATAATTTGGTACTTCTTGATCTTCTTCACCCTTCTCAATAGCATTAACTCCATAGAAAGTTGGATGGAGGTAGCCTTCACTGCAGAAAACATTATGATAACGTCTCATAATAGACTTTGGCTTCAAACCTTTATTCTTGCCATTCTTGGTAGAGAATCCTAAACCAGCCATGTTCTTGTTTATTGGAGGATAAACGACTTGTTCCCATACTTTACTTGGACCGTTGTGAACAACCTATTGAGCATCTTTTAATGAAACCATATAGTTCTCATTCCCCTTTAGATTATCAACAGATAGAGCCTGGAAGTGCGTTCCCACAGTAGCCTCATCTGCCTCAACAACATTGAAAGATGATAGGTGAGATATCAACAATTCTTGCTCTTCGTTTACAATAACCACTTTGCCTTCACGCACAAACTTCAACTTTTGGTGCAATGTGGAAGTGACAGCCCCTGCTTCATGTATCCATGGTTTTCCCAGTAGACAGCTATATGCAGGCATAATATCCATGACTTGGAAAGTGATTTGGAATAGATGTGGGCCTATATGAATAGGCAGATTGACCTCCCTAATAACCGACTTCCTTGACCCATCAAAAGCTTTGACAATAATACCACTTGGGTGCATAGGAGCCCCTTGATATTTCAACTTCATTAATGTACTCCTCGGTATCACATTCAAGGCGGGTCCATTATCAATGAGCACATTTGATAATGAATCGCTTTTACAGTTCATGGATATGTGGAGAGCCAAATTGTGATTCTTCCCCTCATCAGGAAATTCATCATTGCAAAATCTTAGGTTATTACATGATGTAATAGTACCTACCACACTGTTGAATTCATCTAGCGGCATGTCATACTCCACAAAGGCTTGGTCCAACACTCTTATTAAGGATTCTCTATGAGCAGCAGAATTCATTAATAATGCCAAGATAGATATAATTGAAGGAGTCTGTAATAATTCTTCCCAGCATCATCAATTCCCCAAACAACTGGTGCTAACACACGACGGTGTGGGTCACCCTACTAGTTTCAGCAATATTTCCAATATTAGACAAAGGCTGGATGGGAATTTCCACACCATCCTCTAAAATTGTAGCATTATACTTGTACGGTACAACTTTGTTGGATTCGTAAGGAACGGGCCCCAGTAAGCAAATCACCACAGGGGCAACAACTGGCTTACTATAGTATTCAATTTCAACAGGGGTAGAATCATTGAAACACGGCACAATCACATTCACACCTTCTTCAAACAATCTTGTCACAAAGAGTCATTACCAGAGAACAAACCCTCATCTAAGGAAAATAATTCATTCGTAGAAGCATATTCATCATCATATGATTCTTCCTCAGCCAAGCAAACCTCAATCTCGTTAACCTCATGGTAATCATCTCTTTTCCCAGAAACCTTGATGGTTCCATTATCCAACAACAATTGAATACCTTTTTCTCATAATTGAACATCCTCGGAGGTCCCTGTAACAAACCCGACAAGATCCATAGTGGTGCTCTACCTGGCCATCCATGTGGCAGAAAGTAACATGCATCTATACAAGACTATCACTCATATGTTCTACATCAAAGATCTTGAACTCTCCAGGACATCCAGAAACCATGTTTACTTCTTCTTCATACTCTGCACTAGGCCTGATTATATGGATGAGGCCTTCATCCATCATCTCCTGCAAATCAACCTTTATCTTATCGTAACCTTGTACATTAGTACTACAAGTACCACAACCAGCATGGTCATGAGTGTAATAACTAAACTCACAAAAGTCTGCATGCATATTTACCAGGTCTCCTCTAACCAAGTTAATATCATAGATGCAGAAGTCCCCTGGACAACTAGCAACCATGTTAACAGCATCCGCTCCTCCATGTTTTAGGAGAGGATTATCTTTTACATTCGGACTGACATCTTTGAAGGATAAAAGGCCATATCTAACCATTCTTTGTACCTTGGATTTCATAGGATAACCGTTTTATACATTATGTCCTGGTGCACCCTGATGGAAAGCGCACATCTGATCTGCCTTGTAGTACTAAGGTAAAGGGGATGGTACAGCGGGAGGCGGCCTAGTATGGACCAACTTTTTCTGAATCAATGCTGGAAGTAGCTTTGCATAACTCATAGGGATAAAGTCAAAAGGTTCTTTCCTTAGATTCCCTGAGGGGATGGCCTTTGATAAGCAACTGTAATCGGAGTTGCCTTTACAACCGGAGTTACTGAGGCAATCTGTTGAGGGTGTTGATGATTTCTTCTAGAGGTGTTGGTCCTTATTTCTTGAACAATAGCATTTGTATCTCCCTCCTTCTTCTTAACAAATCCAAATGATGGCTTCTTCAAATTCCTGGAACTTTCACTTTTTGTAGGATGACCTTCTCTTACAGCCTCTTCCAAACGACCATCCATTCCCACCATTTCAGTAAAATCATTGGGTGCACTCGCCACCATTCTTTCATAATAGAATGCACCTAGTGTTTTCAGGAAAATATTTGTCATCTCTTTTTCTTTCATTGGAGGAATCACTTGGGCGGCTACCTCACGCCATCTCTATGTATACTCTTTGAATGATTCCCTATCCTTTTGGACCATGGCCCTGAGTTAATCATGGTCAGGCGCCATGTCCACGTTGTATTTGTATTGTATGATAAATGCTTCACCTAAGTCATTAAAAGAATGAATGTCGGCATTGTCCAGGCTCATGTACCATTTCAACGTTGCACCAATTAGACTGTCTTGAAAGAAATGAATCAACAAGCGCTGGTCATTTGTATGAGTAGAAATTCTTCTTACATAAATCACTAAGTGAGCACGTGGATAAGTGTTTCCCTTGTACTTTTCTAACTCCGATACTTTAAACTTCACAGCTATCTTGACATTGGGAACCAAACACATGTCATTCACATTCTGCCCAAACAACTCTTTTCCCCTGAGGGCCTTCAATTATTTTTACATTTTGTCAAACTGGTCTTGAAAATCATCCATTCTATCATAGAAACCCAAGCTTTCACTTGGCAGGGGAATAGGATGATACACATCACCATTAGCAAATGGGACCATATTCACCAAGGGCGATGCAGCATAGTGAATTTCGTTTTTAGCAGTAGGGGTAACATGCTCCACAGGAGGTGCGGGAATAGCAGCAGTCTGACTATGCGCAGAAATCTGAGGATCCTGATTAAAACCTTTTGACATAAATTTTTCTGGAATCCCCCAAGGATATCCCGCAGGCATACGATTCTGAACAATAGTTGGATTTGTAGACACAGGAACAGTCAGAACTTCAGTAGTAACCATTGTATGTTGAGGCTAAAAGTTTGGTGGTTGATTTTGAGCAGCCACCAGAGACTCCATCAGAGCAGTGAGATTGTCCATGCCGGGCTTTAGAGCAGAAACTTCCTCGCACAACTCGCGATTCTCTTGTTCTAGGTTATTCATCTTCCTTCTGAAATTAGCTCGAGTATTGTACTGGTGAGACAGCTTGTGACAAAGTAAAGAAGCTCAATAAGACACCTGGATATGCACAAAAAATGCAAGAAGTTTTTACAATATGATTCATGATGTGCAATGTACATGATTTATTTTATGATTAATATTTCAAGGGGCTTAAAGATTTATAGACAATTTTGCAAATATCAAGGTAATAACACATTTGAAATACTGAAAATTTTTATTATAATAACTTTAAAATTTTGATTACAAGTTTCAATAATACCAAGTACAAGATGAAAATAAGGTCTAAAACTCTAAGAAGTAAAGCTGGTAGAGATCACTTTGTGCACTGACGCTTCCCGGTAAGTTTGGCGATCTGAGCCTTCAACCTCTGGTTTTCTTCTGCATACCTGGTGGAAGCCTCATTCCAATCATCAGAGTCAGGAAGTGAACAACTAATGCCTGATTGAGGCTTAGGAGAAAATAGATCCCCTTGCCTCTCCATCGTCTCTATAGCCTGACTCTCAAGAATCTCAATCAAGTCGTCTTTCTCCTTCAAGTCTGCTCGATAGGAAATCTCTAGAGTTTGGAACTTATTCTTCCAAGCTTCCTTTTCCTGTTGCATCCTGACTAAAGCAAGTTGTATCTCTTCAACATCATCCAATAGGGTAGAAGTGGTCTTCATAAACAAATCAGGCATAGGTGCTTCTCGAGAATATGGCACCCTCAACTGAATAGCTCTGGCTTGTACCCACTGAAGATAAGGCTCCAAAGAAATAACCACCCTAGGTCCTAAGTCCTTACTACTCTTCCTGTTAATGTGACGCCAAGCCTTCGCAATTTCCTCCCTAGATTCCTTATGTTATTCTCCCTCTTTCAGGAAGAAACTACTCAAATGAATACTATTTGGTTTACCCCTCAGATATCCAAGTTGTCGTTACACAAGAATAGGGTTGTAGTTATTTCCTCCCTTTGTACCAAGAAGAGGTACATTGGGGAAACTACCACAACTGTCGAAAATCTCTACATCATGATACATGTTGTACCCCAAAATTTTCCCTCTCACTTATCAAGAATTTGCTCACAAGATCTCATTGGGTTCAAGACTGCACTAGGGTTTGATCAGCTCAAGACACCTCCTTATGCACTGATGACCAAAATTAGGGTTTGAGTTTGCACAAGGATTTTTGAAATATCAATGCTTCATATGGCTTTCATGGATCATTATGGACTCCCAAGGTCACTCATGTCAAGTTTCAAGTCATAGATCACACTTTTGATCAGTCAATTGAACATTTGACCTAAAAATCAATTGTATTTGGAAAAAAGTCAACCTTGGCCAATTTACAGTCAAAATTCATAATTTTTTATCCACATAAACATTTTAAACCCATATGTATCATTTGATCAAGTTTGGACCATAATTCCTCAAGAAATTTGATCAAATCTCCAAAAGGGCAAAATGGTCAAAATTAGGGTTTTGACTGGGAAAGGGCAATTTCTGATTTTTGACCTAGCAAATGGTCAATTGGTTTAAGGCATGATATCAAGAGTCCAATTGCATCATTTTTACCTAATGACATGATTCAAAACATTACAAATCCATTGGATTGACAGATGAATTTTGCAGTCAACTGATCAAAAGTCAATTGTATACTAAAAAATCAAGCTTTGACTTTTTTGGTCAAATTCAATTGCCAAAAATCATAATTCATCAAGAAATCAAAAAGTCAAGATTTCATTTTGAAAAGTCAAAATTTCTAAACTTAAAATTTTTTTTAAGTGTTGGAAATTTTATGTGTTTTCATAACTTTGAGCCAAATTTCCACCATGATGCAAGATGATTCAAGAGAAACTTCCAACATGAAAGTTGTAGATCTCCACGAAATATACAACTTTGCATCACACAACTTCTTCCAAAAGTGCTTGGATCTCAAGTTATAATTTCAAGAACATAGGGTCATGAAACTAAACACTTAGTGAAATTTTGCCCTAATTTGGCCAGGATTTTGACCTAACTTCATGGAACTTTTTCATATAGTTCCAAGTGGAATATTCAAAAGCAATTCAAATATGGTTTTTAGATCACATTGCAAGCTTTCCAAAATGTCCCAGAAATCCTTGAGATCATTCTTGAGTAGGGAGAATCGAAGAGATGAAGTTAGGGTTCCATTCTTATTTTTCAAGCCATTTTCATGATGAAAATTGGATCCAATCTTCAAGCATGATGTACAAATCTCACTTTGCAGGCTTCTAACTTGACTTTCACTCCATAATTAAGTGTTTTCACAGTTGTTGGAAGCTTTAATCCAAGCATTCAATGTATTGTACAAGTATAATTCCATTTTGGGAAGAAAGGCAACATTGCCATTTTAGAAAAGCCAACTTTATGCAAAGTCAGCTTGCATTGAGCCTTGCATTTGTTCTTTCTACACAAACACACTCTACACAATCAGAACAAGTGTGTTTAAAGGTTCCAGCCACTCTACAAGCCTTGTACTTCACATTGAAACCATGCTTGTTAACTTTGCTTCAAAAATAAGTAACCAAGCCATAACATGTGAGTTAAAAATTATGAGTTGTTACAAGCCTCAAAACCTCTTGCTTATAAGTATACACATTATTTTCAAGTTGACACACGCATGCTAGTGCCCTGAAAATACCTCAAACACTCAAAAACCATAAACCTGTTCAAGAACACCATTAACACACAGTTCTGAACCAAAACTCATGATCTTCATTTCCACTCGTGCATTTTGAAAACTAATCACTCAGACACTTTCTATACATCATACCAAAGTAATCCATACACTTGTTTCCTCACTGTAACTCCTCCATCACTATCCACCATTTTCAAATATCAAGCTTGCAGGTTGACTTGAGTAGAGATATTCATGGACTTTTAAGGCAAAGTAAGAGTTGGGATACACTCAAGGAGGTCTGGGCAAGCTAAACAGATCCTCAGGCCATCTCAAAAGTTACTCAAACTCCATTCACGACTCCAGCTGCAAGAGGTAAAAACTCAAACTTCTATCTCTTCATACAAGCATCATTTGATCCTGATTTGTGAAAACAAAATATAGATATCTTTGCTCTAAAGCTGACCATGTTCATAGTTCCCATTTATATTGACTGTGTATAGAGAATTTTGGATTTGAAATTTCTGAGAAAATTAGGTTTCAATTTAGGGCCAACAAAATTAGATTTTATCTTTGACTTTTGGCTTACATAATTTATATGGTTGAATTCATGGGAAGAAACACCATAACTTTCATGTTTGAACTTTCCATTTCTGTGGAGAGATGAGGAAGATACAGGTGGTCCGGCTAGGCGCGAGGTTGAAGATGAAGTTGTCTTCAGAAAGCAGTTTATAATATATATTTATGCTTTGATTATATGACCAGATGAAACAGTCACCCCAATGGCCAGCGCGCGCGTACTAAGTCATGTGTTACCTAAAGGGCGAGGGTTCGAACCAATGTGAACCCCCCCTTTTACATTTTTTTTCATTTTTTCTGATTTCCTAACATCTTTTTTGCAGGCGCTGGGCCCTTTGGGCCTGACATTTTTTTTTTGCTAGCATACTTCCCTGGCCCATTTATTTTTATTCACTTATTTATTTTATTTTTTCTTTTAAATATATTTTCTAAAATACCAAAAAAATCATTAAAAAAGTATAAAAATAATAGATTTATATTTTGACATAATTTAAGTATTTTACCACATAAAAAATTATTTTATTCATTATACTTTATTTACTTTTATTAATTTCCTTGTAAATTAAATTAAAACTAGATTATTATTTATTTAAATAAACTTATTTTAATATAAAAAAAAAACGAAAATATTTCATAACACCACATACTATTTTCAAGACAAAAATATAAAAAAAAATACTTTTTCTTTAAACTTATTTTCCTTTAATCAACTAAAATAGATTTAGGGTTTTATTCAAAAATCTTTTCTTAATTAAAATATTTTCTTAATTAATTTATTTTCTTAATTAACTTAAGTTAATTTAATTTAATTACTTTTTTCTCTAACTAGGTTTAGGTTAAAACCTCCTTCATACAAAAATCCAAACACAAAAATCTTTTCTTTCAATTTGCATTTGTGCTTTATATATTCCTTCAATTATCTGTACAATATTCAATTTTGTTGTAATAGATTAATTAGGTTTATATTATTGCAATCCCCATTCATAAATTGTATACCCCCTCCCACAAATTTTGTAATAGCGTAGTAACTTTAAATTTCGCAATTTATCGCTTTTACATAATATGCTAGTAATTAGGGTTTGTATGGAAAGAACAAAAACAAGCATGAAAATAGCACACTTGCACACAAGCACCTTTAGGGTAAAATCTACTTGATTTCCTTATACAAAATGACCATATTATGCATGTAAGGTATCTTAGCAAAAACAAACAAATACAAGATCATAGTCCCTCGATGACGCTATTCAAGGTTTCCTTACATATGATCTTAGTCCCTCAAAAAGAATGCTAATATACCTCGCAATATTGCTAATTATGGCTATACGATGACCCACGTCCGTCCCGTTTACATCCAAAGATAGGGTTGCTTACCAAATCAATGGTAAGACAACAATATCAAAGGAAAAGAAAATGAACAAGAAAGATATTTGAGTAGGTAGATTGCTCCTAGTTACTTGCTCCATTTCAAAACAAAGATCCTTTCTATTTTTAAAACAATCACATACACTTTCAAACATCTTACAAAGTTGAAAACATTTTCAAAAGATCAACATCTTTGTATACATTCTTACGAACGAGAATCATTACAAATATTGCCTAAACAATGGCCTCTTTAAAAAATACTTTCAAAAACCACACAAAGCACAATTTCAAACAAAAGCAAGTGATCTAGCAAGTAACTAAGAGCCCATGAAAAAACATGGATAAAAAGGGTGCTAATACCTTCCCTTTTCATAATCTACCCCCCAAACTCAAGAAACAATCTCAAAGGTCTTTCTTGTGTTTTTTTTACCTTTCCTTTTGGTTAAAAGAAAAGTCGGTGGCGACTCTTGCTAACCGCAACATTTGCAATCAAATGCAAAACCTTCAAGTCAGTTCTCCCACCGTAACACAATACTAAATAATATATGAGTGAGTAAGTTCCATAATATTAGGAGCCCAGCGGGGTTCCTTCCTGACATCCTAGAAGGCATCAGACTGAGGCAAATGAGAAGTAAATCAACGGTACAACAGAGGCGTGCAGCAGATAATCATCCCCCCATGATAAGAATCCCTAATATGAATCGAGTAATAAGTATCACCCAACAATGTAGGAACTAGGTTTCCAATCATTAATATCCTAATGGCATTAATGTCAACATGTTTGTCCATATTAGGAAATAAGAACAACCCGTAAGCAAGTAAAGCAAAGATGGCCTCAAAAGCAACCGTGCTCTTCATCCTAGCAAAGTAATGAGCTTTCTCCAATAAGAACTGAGTTGGTAATCCTCTAATCCCTCCTTTAGTAGTCATGTGGGCTTCAACCTCAGACTTCCTCAAATGGATTAAAGTAGAAATTTCATGTGATTTTGGATCACTGTCCAAACCAGTAAAAGGAATACGATCGATAATAGGTAAACCCAACAAATAAGAATACTCTTCTAGCGTAGGCATAAACTGATAGTCATAAAATAAAGCATCGATACATTGGATCATAGAACTAGACCAAGGTCGAGAGAATACCCTCCTTCAATCTAAGCTTCATGAGAGAAATGATGGACCCATACTTCCTCCGAAAATATGAAGAACACTCAATCTCAGGAATCAGACTCATCAACTCATCTATCTTGGGATATTTGAAACTATACTTTCCGGTCTTTCTTTTTCCATAATCCATAGTTAAAAAGTACTTGAGATATTCACAAATAGTCAACTTTTAAGTCCCTTAAAACAAAATGTCCTTAAGATATGCTCATGAGGGCATGAATGCATTATGTAGCAACCACACACAAAATCACACACATAAGGTTCATAGGTTCAACGTCACGAGCATGAGGTCGAAGGTATTACCCATAAGGTGTGGTCTAAAATTTATCACCTGCCGAACAAGGTTCTGGAGGTTCCTAGAGTCTACATTCTTCCTTTAGATATTACCAACTTATCGATTAACTTGGTAATTAGTAATATTCTCAAGAAAAACTCGTTCGAGCATAGTATTGCATGACAACTATTTCCATATTACTCCGTCATAGCTTCCGCACTACACCTAAAAGGCCAAGATGGGTTAGGTAGTCTACGATCCTCAATTTCAGCAGGCTCCCAGGTCGAAAGCAGCATGTCTTCTTGATTACTCGGTAAAGGACACTACAATCAAAGGGGCCTCCACTGAATGGGGGATCTCATGCCTCCTTTTTTGGGATTACTCCCTCAAAGTTAACATGACTATATCGCAAATCCTATCTTAAGTTTTCCCAAGTTCGGGTATAGGACTTATTAGAAATCCCCAAGCACCCTGAAAACCAGCAAAATCCAGACAAACATATATGCAACATATAACATATAAACAACAATAGCACATCAATAGATATAAACAAAGATAGGCTCAACCCACTTAGGGATGGCCAGCAAGAGGTCAATCTTTCCCCAATGAAGTCTCCATTTTTTCTGTAGCTGTAGAAATGTTTAAGACAAAGCCATTGGATTGACTTGACTTGTACATATCAAAATAAAAACCGCCACCGCGCTTTATTGTTTCCAAAGGAATAGGAAAAGAGCGAATAACCCAAAAGAGGGTGGAAAGATTCTAGGTAAGGGGGTTGGTTATGTAAAGAGAAGGTATTAGCACCCCTAAACATCTACAGTACTCAGCAGGAACCTCTTTGTAAAATATGTATAATTTGGCAATAAAATGTTGTATGTAAAATAGATTGTATTGGTGAGAAAAGAAATATTTTTTATGATTTTGCACCCGCCGCGGTTGCGAGCCTTTAGTGCCTAAGTACCACCTTCCGTGCAATAGGGGATCAGGGTACTCGTAGTTCCTCTTTAAAAAATTTAAAACACAAGTGTGTTGGTTAGTTTTATGAAAGAAGACATCATCATCATTGTCCGTATGGAAAACATACTTACTACCCACAATCATGAGAAAGGAGAATTTGCATCATCTCAAAGTGGAGTATATGGCTTGGATTTTAAAATCAACAAAACCTCACTCAACACCCAAGTGGAAAATATCTCTCTTCACTACATATTGTAGAAGTATAATTATTTGCATCACTACAAGGATTGACAAGAGTCTAATCTTTTGAGAAAAGTTGTAAAGTAAAAACTAAAGTGGCAAAGATGGTTTGAATGAGATTGATTGACTTTTATATTCTCACAAAAATGTCCATGTATTATTAAATTGTTTAATGTTTGATTAAGAAAATATTTTGAAAACGCATGGACCTAAGTCCAAGTTTATTATGAAAGTGGTTCAAGTTTAGAGACAAGAATATTTTTCAAAAGGAGTGAGAATATTTTTGAAATTAAAGAAAATGGGAGGAGATGAAGAGACTATCCTAAAGAATAAGGTAAAAGCTAAGGAGAAGAACCATCTAACTAAACAAAATCCAACATTTTACATAGTGAGTCAATGTAGAACATCATCCCTTGGATTTGAAACCAAGAAAAAAAATAATAAATCCCTTAAGAATACTAAACTTCAATTGTATTAAGTCTTCACAAAAATTGGGTAAAGTAACGGCTGTATACAGATGAATTCCAGATTATAGACAAAGCATATAATCACAATAATCTGTACACAAAATAAACAAACAACCCAATTTCTTGAGGTAAACCCCAAGAACTCCAGACTATCAATCAAGGTCACAAGGTCTTCAACATAAGTCAAGGTTTCTACTCCTAAGTCCAAAAAGTCCATAACTCCACAATGCCAAGGATAGTAACCAAGTAGTCCAAGTACCATTAAAGTTTTTTTTATGATTCAAGTTGATTATTAGGTATCTTCAAAAAAAAGTGAAAGCCTCAAGTGAGCAAAAATAAACAAGACATAAGAGAAAAGGGCTTAAGTGAGCAAAGATGAAAATAACATGAAATGTAAATGTCAAAATAAATGGTACATAAAGTAAAAGCATAAAATAAAAGCATAAAATAAAGTTAATTGTTAGAAGTTAATGGTTAGTTGGATGACCATCTTGAAACTTGAATTTGGAACTCATTAGAGGATTGGTAGAACCAAAGCCTCTCAACAACAAGTTGCATTTGCTTTTTGTCAAGTATATCATTCATTTTAAGAATCTCAAAGTAACTTAATGATCAATGATGTTTAAGTGATCCACTTTGACCAAAATTGACGAAGTTCCATTAGAGGATTGGTAGAACCAAAGCCTCCTAACAATGGATCTCAAGGTTATTGGATCATAGGGTTCAAATTAACATACTTGGGCTTGAAAACATAAGTTTGGACCACGAATGATCATTTTCTCAAATTGGGACAAAATTTAGTGTTATGTTAAGCAATCGTAAGTGGACTTATATAGAAGTCGCACCTATTTTGAGGTCGGTCAATAGCAATTTATGCACCATTTGTTTTGAGACATGATATAGAAATCATACTCCAATAACACTTAGTGCAATAAGATGGGGGTGAGATGAAGAGGGAAGGGAGAAATGAATAAACTACATTTGAATCAAAATTTAATCAAACTATTATTAAAATCATTCATCTGTATTTATGGAGTTAAACTTAACACCATGGATCCAATGATGTTAACAAAGTTCATGATCAAAATTTCAGTCCAAGATCATCCAGAAAATATACAAAAAAAAAAATTGTATTTAAAATAAAAGAATAAGGGTTTTAAAATGATTTAAAATGAAAATAATAGAGAAAAAAGGAAACTATGTTCAAATTGATCAAGAAAAAATAAGTAAGACCTTAGAAAAATCAGAAATGAATTCAAATATTTTTATAAAATTTTTGGTAATATTTTTAAAATCAGAAACTATTTTTTAAAATTAAATAAAAAGGTAAAATAAACAAAAAATGATGAAAAATAACAAAGTCAGAAATAAAAAAATAAATGTGGGCACTAATATTTGTCACAATGTCATTGGATCCTTCCCTATTTTTTTTCAGAATTAAAAAATGAATAAAAGTATTTTTAAACATTTTAAAAAAATCAAATAAAGTAAAAACTTATAAGAAATATCAAAACACAAAATAAAATTATGAAAAAATGAAAATCAGAAAAAGAAAGATCAAAAGTATTTTCCATAATTTGTTCAAATTTTTTGAAGTTAAAATGAATTTTCTATGAATTTTTTAAATCTAAAACAATTAAATATAAAAATCAGAAATAAAAAATAAAGTAAAAAATATGTGGACCATTGGATGAGAGTCAAAACGCATTAGTAATCAAATCCAAGGATCTGGCGTGTTGTGCATATCATGATCATTACTGAATAAAACACAAGATTTAATATAAAATCAAAAATTCAAAAATTCCAAATGGCGTTGTTTCATTGGTTGAAGGATGACATGTTGGTCATCTTCAACCTCCAGCCAGTCTCAAAACCAGGTTGCTCAAATTGTAAAATTAGAGCACGAAACCGGTACCATTTGCTTCGTCTCATGAAGACAAAAACAACCACACCTTCGCGAAAAATTTATGTAAACTGTAACTCAAACAATTTGGAAGAGAAGTTTTGAAAAGGGATTTGAAATTTCATGGTCAAAATGTGCTTCCAGTTAAAAACAAATGTTGCGACTAAAACTAGGATGATGAGAGCTTCACAATAGTATCAAAGTTTGAGAGAATTAGTGAAGCTATTGAAGTTAAGTTGCAGAACTCTGAAACTGGACTTCTGTGGATCAATATAGGTCACGATTCTTGAAGGTAATTGTATGGTTAGCTTTAGAGAAGTTAAATATAGGTGAGTTGACAAAGAAAAATGATTGAGGGGTGCTGTAAAAGCAAATTCGAAGTAGCTGGAAATTGGGTTCAAAAGAGAGTTTGGCAGGGTGATCTTAGCTGTCTAAGCTTGAGGAAATGAATGGGAAATGACCCTCTATTTATAGGGGAATGAATGAGATCCTTAAGCGTGTGAAATGATAATGTTTTGAGGGAAATTGTGTGGGCATGCAGCATGAACAAAGTGTGACTTGTTTAGCATCAAAGTTCATCCAAATCATGTGTTTCATGATGCTAAACGCCTTTGGAAATTTTCTAAACATGATTAGAAGAAAAAACACGTGGAAAACTTATGATTAGAAGGAAAAACAAAGATTTCAAAATCTGACTTGTGAGAAAACTTCAGTTTCTAGTTACCAAATTCAAATCAATGGCATTCTCAACTCAAGCGGTCTTATGGCCTGATTCTTGAAGCTTTAGAAATATGAGGTTACAGCTTTGTAATGGAAAAATAATGCGAAAAAATGGTTGCTTGAGCTGAAATTTGTAATGAGTCAATGTTGGGAAAAAGAAGTTGACTTTTCATACTTAGAAAATTTCTAAGTTTTTCTTCAAAAATGACTTGTAATGTTTTGTATCCAAACATGGCCTTCCACTTGAAATTTGATCTTGACCAAAAAAGATGGAATGAAGTAGATCTCTTGAATGGAAATTTGAAACTTGAACCATTCAAAATCTCCAAAAATTGAGAGAGTTATGACTTGTTTAAGTTTGCAAAAATTCATGAAGTGACCTTTAATGTTTTGCATCCTTAGGGCATCTTCTTTACATTTTCACACTTTGCACATAAAAGAAAGGTTGAGTCTCACATCTTCAAGGTTGTTATGGATAAGGAATGGGCTCAAGGTGATAAGAATTGTTCAAGTTATGATCATTTGAAGTCAGATGAAGGGATTTGGGGAAGGACTTGTAATCTCTCTTCATCATCAAGTTTCTTACACACAAAATTTCCTTGAGACCTTTGAAGTGATTTGTTAATGACCCTTTGTAGAGAAGGATGTCTTTGGAATCACTCAAAAATACCAAAATATGAGCAAAATATACCCCTTTGAAGTTCAAAACCCTAGCTCCTAGAGCAAGAAAATACCTTGGGAGAACTTTGCAATTTTTTATCAACCTTCTTGCACCAATACTTTTATCTTACAAATATAGGTTGTTAAGGATGATAATGAGAAGTCATAGCAACCAACATCACTTCCACATCTTGAGAATTGAAGGAGATATGCATTTGTGACCAATGGAGACAAAGACTTGTCCAATTGAGTCAAACTTCTTTAGTCAACCCTTGTACTCTTGAGCTCATTTAGACAACTTGAGGCATAATTAATCATGGAAGACTTTTTCATGATGTTACTTCAAAATATCTTTCATAGAGGCTTGAATTTCAATGAGGCTTTTGTTGGGGAAGGCACAAAGAATGAACTTATGAATCCAAAAGCTAACTTGGATTGAATGCATTATGCTTTTACCTACATCATCAACAACTAGGATACACATACATTGTATTTGTTAGTTTAACATAGATGATCACAAAATACAAGTCAAGGTGCTTGGTGATTCCCCATAGAGTAAAACTAAAGATAGGGAGAAGAAACAAAACCTAATGTGTGATCTTATTGTGATTGAATTGATATGATATGATGAAGGGATATTAGGGGTAAAAATTAGGGTACAACACAACCCCATAGCTGAAGTGTCGAAGTGCATTAAGTTTGAGAATGGACTATGTCCAGAGATCAAGCAGGGTATTGGACATATGCAGATTCGTCAGTTTCATATGCTGGTGAACAAATGTAGAATCTTCAATCAAGATAGTAGAGACAAAGCTTATTTTTATAAGAATTATAATAAGAAGAAGGGAAGGAATCATGATCGTGGTAGATCGTATGCTGCTCTTGCTGATAAAGGGAAACAAAAAGCTTGTTATGAGAAGAAGCTGAGTGGGGGAGGAGCTCCCGCTTCTATGAAATGCTACCGTGTGGCGAGTTAGGCCATTGTGCTGATGTTGGCACTAATAAGATGTTGAGATGTTATAGGTGTAACAAGGCTGGTAATCGTGTTACTGAATGTAAGAATGAAGGTCCTACTTGTTTTAACTGTTGCAAACAGGGCCACATCAGTACCCAGTGTTAGAAACCAAAGAAGATTGTTGGTATTTCTTCTCATACTAGTGGCAGAGTGTTTGCTCCGAGTGTTTCAGAAGTCGCAAAGAAAGGCAACCTGATCAGAGGTACTTTTTTTATTAATAATGTTGAATTAATCACTATTATTTATATTGGTGTTACTCATTTGTTTATTTCGCTTGAATGTGTTACTATGTTGGGACTAAAGTTGTCTGATATGAATGGGAGAATGGTAGAAGAACTTCCTTCTAAGGACTACTACTATGTTGGGACTACTACTCTCATTTGTTAGAAGTGTCCTTTAACAAAATATGGTTAGCGTTTTACTGTGGATTTGGTGTGTCTACCCTTACACTAAATTAATGTTATTCTTAGGATGGAGCAGTTAGAGTTCAACTATGTTCATATCAATTGTTATAATAAGACGGTGAGGTTCCCTAAGTTTGGAAATAGCGGAGAACTGATGTTTCTGCCTGCTAAGCAAGTGGATGAACTCTTAAAAGATGAAGCTTTAATATTTTCAATGTTTGCATCGTTACAAGTTAATCTCGAAACTGCAAGTGTGGAATTACCTGTTGTCTTTGAATTTCCATAAGTGTTTCCAGATGACATCATCTATTTGCCTCCAGATCGAGAAGTTGAATTTGTTGTAGATTTGATACCATGTACAAGTCTGGTGTCAATGGCTCCTTATAGAATGTCAGCTTCAGAGTTGAGAGAGTTAAAGAAACAATTAGAATAATTACTAGAGAAGAAGTTTGTTCGACTGAGCGTCTCTCTGTGGGGTGCTCCTGTGTTGTTGGTTAAGAAGAAGGATGGTAGTATGAGGTTGTGCATGGATTACAGATAGTTAAATAAGGTGACTATTAAGAATAAGTATCCACTCATGAGGATCTATGATTTGATGGATCAGTTGGTGGGTGCTTGTGTTTTTAGAAAGACTGATTTGAGGTCGGGTTATCATCAGATTCGTGTTAAACTGGATGATATTTTGAAGACAACTTTTCGAATGAGGTATGGTCATTATGAGTACACTATGATGACATTCAGTGTATCTAATGCGCCAGATGTTTTCATGGAGTATATGAATTAAACTTTCCATTCGTACCTGGATAAGTTTATTGTGGTCTTCATTGATGATATGTTGATCTATTCTAAGTCACAAGAAGAACATGTTAAGCATTTGCGAAATTACGTTGCAAGTGCTAAAAGAGAACAAGTTGTATGCAAAGCTGTCAAAGTGTGAGTTTTGGTTGACGAAAGTAAGTTTCCTCGGTCATGTGGTTTCTAGTGGTGGGAATATTGTGGATCCTTATAAATTTGATGTTGTGTTGTAATTGGAAACTCTGAAGTCTGTTATCAAGGTTCGAAGTTTTCTTGGTTTAGCTGGCTATTACCGAAGGTTTATTGAGGGATTTTCTATTTTGGAATTACTGTTAACTCGGTTGACTCATAAGGGTCAAACTTATGTGCGGGATGTTTCATATGAAGAAAGTTTTGTGGAACTAAAGAAGAAGTTGACGACTTCTCCGATATTAATTATGCCTAATCCGAGTGAGTCTTTCATGGTGTATTGTGATGCGTCTAAGATGGGTCTTAGTTATGTGTTAATTTAAAATGGACAATTTGTTTCTTATGCTTCAAGGAAATTAAAATTTCATGAGAGAAATTATCCTACGCATGACTTAGATCTAGTAGCGGTGGTGTTTGTGCTGAAAATTTGGAGACATTATCTTTTTGGCTCTAAATTTGAAGTGTTCAATGATCATAAGATTATGAAGTACTTGTTTGATCATAAATAATTAAATATGAGGAAAAGGAGGTGGCTCGGACTTTTGAAAGACTATGATTTTGACTTGAGTTACCATCCTGGTAAAGAAAATGTAGTAGTTGATGCTTTGAGTAGGAGGTCCTTACATATGTTGATGCTTATGGTGAAGGAGCTGGAATTGATCCAACAATTTAGAGATGTGAGTTTGGTATGTGAAGAGACATCTAATAGTGTAAAGTGATGAATGTAGACACTAACCAGTGGTATCCTTGAAGAAATTCAAGAAGGCCAGAGATGTGATTTAAGTTTGGTGGATAGACTAACATTGATAAACCAAGGTAACAGTGGTGAATTCTAAGTGGATGAAAATGGTGTGTTAAGGTTTGATAATAGATTGTGTGTTCCAGAGCTTAAGAATATTATTCTTGAGGAAGGACATTGAAGCGGCTTGAATATTCATCCGGGGGCTACAAAGATGTATTATGATTTGAAGAAATTGTTTTGGTGGCCAAGAATGAAAAAGGAAGTTTCCAAATTTGTGTATGCCTGTTTGACTTTCCAGAAGTCAAATATCGATCATTAGAAGCCTATCGGTCTTATGCAACCCTTGAGTATTCCCCAGTGGAAATAGGATAGTATTTCAATGGATTTCATGTCGGGATTGCCAAAAACTGCCAAAGGCAATGATTCAATTTAGGTGATCATGGATAGGTTGACTAAGTCGGCTCATTTCTTGCCAATGAAAATTAATCATTCCATGGAGAAGATGGCAGAGATGTATACCTTCAAGTATTGTGTCGGTTAGAGATCTGGGGTTTACGTCGAAATTCTGGGACGATTTGTAGAATGCTTTTGGTACTAAATTAAGATTAAGTTTTGCATATCATCTGCATACAGACGGTCATACCGAGAGGAATATCCATACTTTATAGGATTTGTTGAGGGCTTGTGTGTTGTAACAAGGAGGTTCTTTGGACAACCACTTGACATTGATTGAGTTCACTTATAATAATATTTTTCATTATAGTATTGGAATGGAATTATATGAAGTGTTGTATGGTAGGAGGTGTAGAACTCCATTGTGTTGGTATGAGTCATGCGAGAGTGTTGTACTCGGACTGAGATTGTACAGGAAACGACTAATAAGACCAAGATGATCTAAGAAAAGATGAAAGCTTCTCATAGTCGTCATAAGAGTTATCATGATAAGAGGAGAAAAGGCACTTCAGTTTCAAATATACGATCATGTGTTCTTGAGAGTCCCTCCGGTGATTGGTGTTGGTAGAGCTCCAAAATCGAGAAAGTTTACGCCATGTTTTGTTGGTCTATATAAGATATTAGAAAAGATAGGTGAAGTGGTTTATCGGATTATTTTAGCGTCGTCGCTTGAAAATATTCATGATGTGTTTCATGTGTCTTAGTTGAGAAAGTACATTCCAAATCCTTCACATGTGATTTAGATAGATCATGTACATATAAGAGATAACCTGAATGTCGAAGCATCGCTCGTGCGGATAGAAGTTCGGGAAGTGAAGCAATTGTGAGGTAAAGACATTGCCTTGGTGAAGGTATTATGGGGTGGACCAGCTGGAGGAAGTTTAACTTGGGAGCGTATGGATCAAACGAGGGAGTCATATCCAACTCTGTTTTCCTCAGGTAATTTTCGGGGCGAAAATTCTTTAAGTGGGGGAGAGTTGTTGATCAGAAAAATAGCAAGTGTATTATTTTGCCTTTGCAGTAATAATGAAGAAAGTTCCTCGAATGTTGATCTCGAGGACTACATACAAATATGGAGTTTGAATTGTTGTTCAAATAAACAAAAAATAGAGTTACAGTTTGATTTGTTAAAATAAAATGATTGTGAATAAAATAAATAGATGTGAAGGACTGTTTTGACAGATTGAGGAGCATGCTAGGTTCAGTGTATAATTTTCCTTGTAATAACCTTGAATCCTGATTTCTTCAACAAGCTCATAACATTCAATTATCGCTCTTTAGATTATTTTCCCCTATGTCCTTAGTGAGAAAACCTTTGAACAGTCATCCTAAATCCTAAGTCCTTAGAAATTTATGATGAAATCAAGCCTTTGTTTTATCAAGAGTTAACCGATAACTATACGGTATCCCTAGTCCTAAGTGATAGCTATTATAGTCTAGCCGTACAAAAACCTTAACAACTGCGGTCCAGCTAATTGTTAACCATAAATCAATCCTTGTCGGTCCGACAAAGAAAGCATAAAACATTGTATAATTAAACTAAATATGAAAAACTAATAAATTTTTAAAATTAGGAATTCATAGTCATTGAAAAAACAAATTAGAGACCCCCCCTAGCATTGGGGGGGGGGGGGGGGGGGGGGGGGGTTTAGCTACTCATATTGTTCAAATAAAACAAAAGATAAATTGTAAATATTACAAGTATTTGGGAAAATTTTGATCTTCAATTTCTTTCGTTCATGAAAATCTCCTTTCACCGAAACCCTTGTCTTCTCCAATATTTTCTCATCTAATTCTCCACTTGCCAAAAGGTCCCATAGTTCATCGTCAAAAATCATCTAAATAGCAAACATTCACTTAGGTCGGTCGGATATACCCAAACCACCCTTTCAGACCAAAACTTGAGCAAAATAAGAGAAAAATACTTAAATTAGCGTCACAAGACGACACTGGTCGTATTAGGCAACAGAGGCGTCGTGTTACACCTTTGAGATTTTGGAAATTAATGTTGTCAGGCTGACATAACCATTGTTTCCTTACACGGGCAGCCATGTTGCCTGACACGGTAAGTGTTGCCTGACAAGGGCGGCCGTGTTGAACCTCCTGGAGTGTGCAGAAATTTTTTCTGAAATCTTGCGATTTTTTCTAGTGTTTGCTCCGATTCTTCTTGAATGCTTACCTGAACCTAAAAACATTAAAGAGACACATCCAAAGAATAAAATTCAGAAAAGGGAAATAAAACGCTTAAAAATAATGACACAATTAACTAGAATGAACGGTAAACAAAGGTGTAAAAGCTATTTATCAGTTGTAACACCCTAATTTTTAGAATTATTTATTTAAATGAGTTATTGGAAATATTTGTGAATTATTGATGAATATGTGATGTTTTGTTAAGTGTGGTATGTGATATGATGTTATGTTGTGGGATAATAGGAATCAAAATATTTAGAATTAGTTAGAATTATTATTTATTATTATTAAAATAAAGGAATAATTGGTGTA
Organism: Vicia faba; assembly: GCA_948472305.1. Taxonomy (NCBI): domain Eukaryota; kingdom Viridiplantae; phylum Streptophyta; class Magnoliopsida; order Fabales; family Fabaceae; genus Vicia; species Vicia faba. The sequence continues at coordinate 1,308,569,542 of OX451738.1, read as the reverse complement.
GAAGAAATAAGGATAAAGTTGTAATTGGTAAAAGGATTCGTGAGGACAAGTTAGGAAAGCATATTAGGGGTCCAAAGGTTAAACAAGGAATAGAGAGAAAAATATTTAATTTGGTAAGATCGTGAAAGAATTAAGAGAAGCAGAGAAGAAAGCTAGGGCACGGAGAATGTAGAGGAATTTCGGTCGAGCGCATGGAAAAGATCATTCACTAGGAATCTAAGGTAAGAGGGGTGGTCTACCATTAGAATTGATATGGGGTTTAGAGGTATGTAGGTATTTTTTGTGGTTTATGATGATTTTGATTATATGTTGCATTGTGATGAATATGTTGAAATTGATGAAAATACCATATTGATTTGCCATGATTTGATACATAAGATGACTATAATATTGTGTTGTTGTTGCATAATGAAAACATGTTAATTTGAGATGATTATGGATTGTCATGGGTATGAAATCACAAGTGGAATTGGGGCTGAACAAGTGCAGAATCGCAACAGGGAGTTTCTATATGCTACGCATCATCGGGCGAAGGGAAGCATTGTCAGGCGATGCAACATCGCCTGGTCTTCGTCGGCGAGACAAGGGGCGAAGAAATGTTTGGAAAAGTGGTACTCCTAGAAAAATATATGGGAGAATGAGCTTTGCTTCAACCTTGTCAAGCGAGCAAGAGGCGAGAGCCCATCTCCTCTGCATTGTCGGGCGAGCATAAGGCGGAAAAACCCATTCGTCAAGCGACGTAGTAGCGAGGAAGTCTGCTTATAGAAATTTGTACATGCCATAACTTGAGTTTTAGAACTTCTTTTGATGCGTGTTGTACCCCAAAAATTTTCCTCCCATTTTCACACAAGACATACTCCTAGAGGTCCTCAATTGCTCAAAGTTGGCTAAGGATTGACCAGACAAATCCTCGCCTTAAAGCAATAAGCCTTAAACTAGGGTTTCAATTTCAAGAAAGCTGGTTGAGTTCCAAGGGTCCCAAATGGTAGCCATTGTCCTAATGCGCCATCAAGATCATCCATTCCAAGTTTCATTCCTTGCACAACAAGTTTGCTCAGTCAACTGCTCAAATGCCTGAAAGTCAACTGTACTAGGTCAAAAGTCAATTGTAGCCTAAATACAGTCAAACTTCAAGATTTTTGGTCAAAATCACCATTTTGAAGTAATATCAATCATTTGATCAAGGGTTGATCATGATTTCTCAAGAAATTCTCTTAACTCATCAAAATTCAAAAATGGCAATTTAGGGTTTCTATAGGAAAAGTCAACCAAACTTTGACCAAGCATAACTTTATCATACTTTATCTGAAATTTTCCAACTAAGGCTCATTTTGAATAGAATCCAATTACCTACAACTTCTCTTCATCCCTCAAATTCAAGAAATGCCTCAATCAAAAGATATAAGCTCAGACATTATAGGTCATTTTAAAAAGTCAACAAAAATACCTTTTGGGTCAAAGCTCCTTACATGAACATGGAAGATCCAATTGAGATGAAACCAAAAGGGTTGTTTAGAAGACATCCTAAGCTTTCTAAAAAGTCCAAGAACACCCTCTTATGGTCAAAAATGAGAGAGATATGCATTGCTAAAGTTGACCAAATTTTGGAAATGTGCATGAAGTCAACATTGATCAAAATTGATTTTTTTTCCCCAAATGGGCCCATGTTTTCTTGTTTAAAACTTGTTCCTAAGATGACCCACGACCCCTGAGCTTATCCACTTATTATTTTATTATTTTTATTATTTGTTTTGATTTTAATTCATTAAAATCAAAATAAATCATTTAAAATAATGGAATAATGAAATAAAATCAAAGATTGGATTTTATGAGCACATTATGAGTCTATAATCAGTAGAAAAATAATATAATTCGTGCAAGGAATAATTGGATTGGAAAAGATCATGATTTGGCCTATTTTAGAAACAAAGTATACAAGGCACAAATCAAATCTTTTCTCATCAATTTGCAAAGATTCAACTCAGTTTTATTGACCTAATTGCTTCTACTATATATGCATAACAAACCCTGATGATAAAAAGGAGGATTCGCCGTGTGAATTGGGAGAACAAAACTCAAATTTTTGACAAGAAAGTGGTGATCGGATTTTTGTCCACAAGGAGATTCAAACATTCTAAGGCTTGCAATCAATTCCTAGCCACGTTTGGAAGTTGTTTGGACCATTACCACGCCTCTACACCTTCAGAAACCATGCATACAGAACCACGGTTTTCCCTTAGTTTCTTGAATTTCATTTTGAATATACATGCATGATAAATGGATTCTAACTACATATTCATGTTTGTATAATCATGTAGAACACGTTTGCATAATTAATTGTTTGCTTTGATGCTTGTATGGATAACTGCCATTGCTAGGGTTTGAAGCTTCGTTTTGGGGTTTTTCATTACATGTGAAATTAATCCAAAAGAAGAGTACCATTGTACTCACGAGATCAAACCCAGTTGGTCTGCAATCTTAGATTTCCTTTTTATTGCGTGGCTTTGATTTTTGAAATATGCAGGTCCTATAGTTACAGCCATGTCCGTAGGTAAAGGTTCCTTGCCTAAAACGATGGTCCATCAAGGAAGACAAAGGCGTGGAATGATCTGGTTGGGCCATCCAAACCTGCACGCGTGTTTGTTACATCATTGATTCATTATGCTATATAATATATTATTCGTATTTGATATAATGAATGAAGCGTTGGCCCAGTGGTAAGAAGGAAGGGACATAAGGCGTTGTGTGTGGGAGGTCAGGGGTTCGACCCCTGCCTCCAACATTTTCTATTTTCTCAATGTTTCTTGAAGATTCCAATGCGTCATTACCCCAGGCACGCATCATACACTCTCACGCTCAGCCATAGGATCACCCATTCATCCAGATCCAGTGCTTGGAGGCGCATCCCCATGATGGACCTCCAGAATCCCAACAACATTGGATCCAGCGCTGGTGATGGGCCACAGGATTGGGCTTGGCAGAATTCAGCAACAACAACCTCTCATCTGGGCCTACACCCCCCTCAGGCTTAATTTTTAATCTTTTCTTGTTTTTATTTTTATTTTTCATTAATTAGTTTAATTTCTTTTTAAATCAATTTTTTATAAAATCAGAAAATCATCACAAAAATAAGACTTAGCTTTTTTTATTAAATTAATTTTTTGCAAATTAATTATTTTAATCAATTTTAATTTATTTTCGTTAATTAAAATTAATTAGAAGATTAGGTCAATTTCAAATCATTTTTTATATAAAATCAAAAAAAAAAATTTCAAATTAGTTTTTTAGGGTTTTGCACTTTTTTTCCATTTTAATTCTCGCGCTTAATTATTTTTGTCATACGATTTATTTTTCATTATTGATGTAATTGCGCTCAGTTTGTAATAGTTTAAATAGGGCTTTAATTCCGCGTTTTTACATTTCAGTCATTAATTATGTAATTGCACCAAAGCCTTGTAATAGTTAAGAATTTTATCTTTCCGTAATTTATTTTCCCGCATGATAAACTACTTAGATGAATGTTTAATAGGGTTGCATGAAAGATAATGATTAATTGAACCTAGATAACCCTAATTGTGCAAGATAAAATACCTGAAAAATGAACACTGCTGCACACTTGCACCCTTAGGGTATACCTCACTCGATTGCCTTTGAATTACGGTCACAATTCTCGAAAAGTGAAAATTCTTAATGGTTGTCCTTAAGTCTAGAGATCACTAGTCCCTCGATGACCCTCTCGACTGTTTCCTCGGTATAAAAGTGATCTTAGGGCTTTAGGACAATTACTAAGAGTTTTTCCCCTGTTGCCTTAGTGACCGTACGTCCCTTTCGATAGTCCCTCAAAAATCCAACGACTAGGGTTACCTACTCAATAATAGTAGGATAACACGGTCTAAAGGATATGAGGAAAAGAACAGTCTTTTTTTCGAGTAGGTAGATAACTGTTAGGTACTTGCTCAAACCAATTTTCACACCACACTTTCAAACACTTTTCAAACAAAAGTTTTCAAAACGTTTTATCACACTCTTGAGGACTGATACAAGAGTTACCATAAAGTGGATCGCCGCACTAAGGCATTTTTAAAGCTTTTCAAAACACACAAACACAATAAATTTTAGAAAATGAGCAATTACCTAAGAGCCCATGGAAAACCATGGATAGAAAGGATGCTAATACCTTCCCTTTCCATAATCTACCCCCCGTACTCATAAATCTCTAAAAAAAGGTCTTTTTTCTGTTCTTTTCACCCTTTCCTTTGTTGGATAAAAGAAAAGTCTATGGCGATTCTTGCTTACCGCAACATTTGTGAATAAAAAACGCAAACCAATATTAACAGTCGGTTTTGCAACCGTATCACAGAACTGGCGACTCTGCTGGGGACAATTATAAATTCGGGTTTACCTTAGGGTCTAGAACATTTTAAATTGCTTTCTCTGTTTTTCTTTGACTGCTTTTATCTTTGAGGGTTTTGTTAGGGTATTCTTGTAAAGATCCTATAACCATATCTGGGGCACCTTATTAGGTAAGTAGCAATAAACCATGGAAGTTGTACAGCGTAAATCGATACGGACGAAGTGGCGGCTACGTTAGTGCGATACTTTGGATTGTACTAATGTTCCTTGAGTAAGTTAAGGATAAAATTAGGCTTCCTCATACTGTCACTAAGCTCTAACTGACCTTTAGAACCTTTAAATTGACTAATCCTATCCATTAAGAAGTAGTGAGATAACTGGCTTTGGTTCCGACCGAAGATTGGTTAATACTCGATACTACACTCATTGAGGCTGGACTTTCTGGATTTTTTGGCCGCAATACTTCGGTGCGTAGCTGAAACAATTTCTGAAGGGAAGGTCAGTGATATTGAGGCTCCTTAGAACCCGGTTACTATTAATAGGACATGTTGAGCCAACTGAACATTCAAGAGGGTACATACCTTAAAAACTCATGCAAGCCTTTGAACCTAAGGTCTATTGTGTGATTTGCTTGTGTTTATCTGTGATTTTTAGTATAATCATGACATCATAAACATCATGACATTCATACATACTAACCATTTCACAGACCTGTTGGATTTACCTCTTGGTTGTTTTGTAGGATATGAATACAGGTTGCAGAAAAACCATCTGGATTCACTTCACAGAAGTTCCTCCTAAGCTCAAGGAATTAGTCTTAAAAGTCCCCGAGGACTCATCATTCCACAAAAGACATGGTTACTTGCTCAGTTTGGTTACCACCGGGTTTGATGAAGGTTTGATGAGTGTCTTATTCCAGTTCTTCGACCATAAGCACCATTGCTTCACATTCCCTGATTATCAACTGGTGCCTACGCTGGAAGAATTCTCTAAGTTACTTGGTTTACCTATATTGGAGAGAGTACTTTTCACTGGTTTAGAACAAGACCTAGCTTCTGAAAATGTTGTTGTAGCTTTGCACTTGAAACCATCTGATACTGAGGCCAATTGGGAGAAAAGAAGTGGAGTTAAGGGTCTCCTTGCAAATTTCCTGATGAAGAAAGCTCATATTTTCTTGGATACTATGAGCTATCATGCTTTCGAAGATGTATTAGCCCACTTGATCTATGGGTTGGTCCTATTTCCTAATTCAGATCAACTTATAGATGTGAATACCATCAACATATTTCTTGCTCACAATCCGTTTCCTACATTGCTCGGGGATATCCTACATTTTCTCCATACTCGTACTTTAAAGAAGCGAGGAACTCTCATGTGTTGCACCCATCTGCTATATAGGTGGTTTATTTTGCACCTTCCTCGGTCATTAATGCAAAATAATTTAGGCTTAAGGTGGAGTCAAATAATAATGTCTCTCTCTCAGTCCGACATCCATTTGTTTCCTCGCTCTCAAGAGGACATTTCTTTTATTGATCGTTGCGGAGAATTTCCTAATGTTCCACTCCTGGGCACTAGGGGAGGCATCACCTACAATCCTTCTTTAGCACTACATCAGTTTGGCTATGCATGGAGAGATGGTCCACCGGATATGCTCATCTAGGGTATTATGTTCAACTACTCAGATGATTTTCATAATTATCGTCAGAGGTTCATCCGCTCTTGGGGCATTGTTAAGAAGATTGATAGTAGGAATTTGGGGCATAAGAACTCCATCCCTTTGGAACCTTACCTCAAATGGGTGAGAGCTTAAGCCCAAAGTATTTTGATGCCATATTATTCCATCTTACCGGTGATCTTAGAACATATTGTTCAAGGGGGCGAGTCCCGTATTATTCCCCATCCTGATATGCCAACCAACTTCGAAGAGTTGCAAAAGTCTTGGATCCATCTCAAGGAAGAATGAGATACTTTTGAGGCTCAATTCTATGCAAGTGAGAAGAAGGTGCTGGAATTAAAAAAACAACTTCATGAAGAGAGGAACCTCAACACCTACCTCAACACCAAGAGGAAGCGCCCATGGGAGAACTAGGGATTTCCTTTCAATGTTTATCCTTGTGTAATCTTTTGTTTCTTTAAAAACTTGCTAATAAAAGGTGTTAATTTTTGTTTTGTTTAAAAGAGCTTGAATCCAATAAGGTCCTTGAAATAATTGCATACACATGTCATACATATCAATACATAAACAGGTTTCGTAACAGGTTTCTCATTCTTCGCTGTTTATTTCAGCAAGAAATGGCTCTCGGACAAACTGTGAAAGACTTACAGACTCAGAACACACAATTCCAACAGATGATCATGGATCTAGATAAAGGGCAGGAGGAACTGAAAGCTCTGATTGTTAAAGGCAAGGCTAAGAAACCAAGAAGGATAGCTGGTGTGGTAAATCTGGGAAGAAGATTCAAGGGACCATTGAAGCAAATGGTTGATCTGACCTCTTCATCCAAGGAAGGAGAGAACCAAGAGGGTGAGACAAGAGAGGAAGACCTTAGTCTGAAGGAATCTGATAATGACACTGATTACAATGAAGATCAGTATCCTCTGGCTGATGAAAAGTACAAATAGCTGGAAGAGTGTCTGAGTGCAATGGAGATTCAGAAAGTTCCCGGGCTGGACTTTGAAGAGCTGGGTTTAGTGTTTGGGATCGTTATTCTGCCAAAATTCAAGGCAATAGTGTTTTCTAAGTACGATGGGGTTTCGTGTCCTAAGATGCACCTCTGATCTTATGTGAGGAAGATACAACCTCACACTACTGACAGAGATTTGTGGGTTCATTTCTTTCAGGATAGTCTATCCAAAACTCAGCTAGATTTGTTCTATTAACTGGAGAGGGACAACATACATAATTGGGAAGACCTGGTCGCTGCTTTTTATAAGCAGTATCAGTATAATGCAGACCTTGCTCCCACCCGTACTCAACTCTGGAGTTTGGCTATGGGTTTGAGCAAGGGTTTTAAAGACTACGCTCAGAAGTGGGGGGACTTAGCAGGAAGAGTCCAGCCTCCCATGTCTGATAGGGAGCTAGTGGACATGTTTCTGGGTACCCAGTCCGGTCCATTCTTTAATCATCTAATTGGAAGCTCCTCGGCCGGTTTCACTGAACTAATCTTGACAAGGGAGAGAGTGGAAGCTGGAATTAAGAATGGGAAGATCCAAAAGGACGCATCCTCTAGTGCCGTGAGAAAACCATTCGCAGGGAAGAAAGAAGTTAGTGTTGTGCACCATCAACGGAGTCAGGACAAAATTGAACACCATCCAACAGTAGGGGTTGTCGTGATTCCTAAGCCTGCACCCACTGAACAGAGGAATAATCAGCAGAGAACAGAAAGGCCGGTAAGACAATTCACCTGGATAAATATGACTCTAGCCCAATTTTAGCCCCATTTGTTAAGATCCAATCTGGTAACCTTGCGGGAAGCGCCGAAGAATCCCAACACTACCTCTCCCCGCTACAATCCAAATACCCATTATGCTTATCATTCAGAAAGTCCAGGTCATGATACAAATGACTGCTGGGCTTTGAAAAACAAAATACAAGACCTTCTTGAGGTGAAGGAAATTGAGTTTGACACCCCTGAGATGCCAAATATTATCACTGCTCCTATGCCTAAGCATGGCTGTGGTGCTCCTATTGAGAAGACTCCCGTTCCAACCATTATGTGCAAGGATATTTCAATAATAACCATTTCCGCCAATCCTCTCAAGGTCTCTACCAAAATACCCATTAAGATTACATCTATTACGAAGATTACTCCGCTGATAATCACTGCGCCATGGCCAATCCCATACTCCTCTGATAAAACCGTTCCTTGGAATTATGGGGGTGACGTCTACTACCACGACGTCAAGAAAGATTGGCTGGCTGATGAAGACCAGGTCTCTGAGAATGCTGATCCTGACATTGTCAACATTGTTGGAACCAGCAAAATAAAAAGAAGTGGAAGAGTGTTCTCCCCCGAGATTTCTCCTCTGAAAGTTGTTACTGGTTCTGTGATTATTCCTACTTTTGTTCCTGCTCCTACTACTACTGCAATTCCTTTGATTACTCCTGCTGACACCCCTTTCACCGAGTCGACCGAGACTCGGGGCAAAGACATATTGGTTGAGCCTGTCCAGAAGAAGGCGCAGTCAATACCTATTCCAGAGGCTTCCAAGAAGGAGATGGAAGAAATTCTGAAAATTATCAAGAAGAGTGACTACAATGTGGTCGAACAGCTGGGGCAGACCCCTTCAAAGATCTCTATGCTATCCTTGTTGTTGTGCTCTGAAGCTCATGTGAAGGCTTTGGTGAAGTTTCTGAAAACTGCCCATGTGCCATAGGAAACTTCTGTTGACCAATTTGAAGATTGTGTGGCTAGTTTGACGGCCGATAACGGTTTGGGCTTTTCTGATGCCGATTTGACCCCTAGAGGGAGGAAGCATAATGACGTGTTGCATGTCTCTGTCGAATGCAAGGGCACCACTTTGGTCCATGTCCTTGTAGATTTTGGTTCATCGTTAAATGTGCTGCCTAAGAATTCCCTGGATAGACTAGACTGTGAAGGTTTGACTTTGAAGCCCAGCAATATTGTAGTGAGGGCTTTTGACGGATCAAAGAGAATGGTGCACGGGGAGGTGGACATCCCCATCAAGGTTGGTTCTCATACTTTAGGCTCTACTTTCTATGTGATGGATATCAAGACATCTTATTCTTGTTTGTTGGGCCACCCTTGGATACATGGGGCTAGAGCTATTACATCCACTCTACATCAGATGATGAAATACTCTGTCAAAGGGAGAATTGTCACTGTACGCGGCGAAGAATACATGGTCAGTCACCTGAATTCATTCAGATATGTGGAAATAGAGGGTAAGTTCATCGTGACTCCATGCCAGAATTTCGAAGAGGTACCTCAGACTCTGGCTGCAACTGAAACCGTTACCAACGTGCCAAAGATCACCAGACCTTCCTTAAAGATGGCCTCTCTCAAGGATGCAAAAGCTGTTATTGAAGAAGGTGGGTCTACCATCTAAGGTCAACTCACTGATATTCTGTACAAGTCTGATAAATTTGGTTTGGGTTTCTCTTCAGGGGCACAAAGGGTTGTTCGACGTGCTCGTGCTGGAAAACCTCCCATACGCATCAGTAATCACGGGGTCAACACTGTAGAAGATGGAGATAGTGACAATGACATGGATAGCTGAATCTTCCCTACTACCAACGGTGGACCTAGTAACTGGACGGAAAAAGATTTTGTACCTATTACTTTTGTTCAGAAGTAATTGTCTTTCTTGTTTTTTGGATATGTAATAAACAATATAACTTTATGGCCATGTGTCTTACCCGGGGCACATCGGTTTATTTGTGAGAGTTATCATGTTTCACTTTCATATGGAATTAATAAAGCATTGGACGTTTTGCATACAAATTTTGCACTCTCTATCTTTCTTTTCTGCTTTTTACTTTGTCAATACAGCTATGCTCTTACACACACTCACATATCAAACTACAGATCCACATCCACTCTGGATCACGTTGATGACAATTTTGCTATTGCCAGTTATAACTTCGAAAATCCGATCAACCATGGCGAGAAAGGAAGTGAGGAAGATTGTGAGGTACCTGGAGAACTTTCTAGACTGTTACAGCAGGAAGAGAGGGTTATACAGCCTCATGAAGAGCCAATTGAGACAATAAACTTGGGCACAGAGGTAGACAAAAAAGAAGTCAAGGTCGTTGCAAATCTGGAGCTTAATGTCAAACAGCGGTTGATACAAATGTTGCATGACTATGTCGATATCTTTGCCTGGTCATATGAGGACATGCCAGGACTGGACACGAATATTGTGGTTCACCGACTGCCAACTAAAGAAGATTGCCCTCTGGTAAAGCAGAAGGTCTATCGCATGCGCCCTGAAATGTCAAGAAAGATCAAACCAGAGGTTATGAAGCAGTTAACCGTTAGGTTCTTAGTTGTCACCTCTTATCCCCAATGAATTGCCAACATAGTGTCAGGGCCTAAAAAAGATGGTAAAGTACGGATGTGTGTGGAATACAGAGATTTGAACAAGGCAAGCCCCAAAGATGACTTTCTGCTCCCCCACATTGACGTCCTGGTTGACAACATCGTGCAACATAAGATCTTTTCTTTCATGGATGGTTTCTCTGGTTACAATAAGATCAAGATGGCACTCGAAGATATGGAGAATACAACCTTTTTCACTCGATGGGGAACTTTCTGTTATAAAGTTGTAGCAGTAGAAATGTTCAAGACTAAGCCATTGGATTGACTAGACTTTATATAAATCAAAATCAAAATTGCCATTGCGCTTTATTGTTTCCAAAGGAACGGGAAAAGAGTGAATAACCCAAAAAGAGGGGGAAAGATCCAAGGTAAGGGGGTTGGTTATGCAAAGGGGAGGTACTAGCACCCTAAACATCTACGGTGCTCCGCAGGAGCCTCTTTGTAAAATTTGTATATTTTGAATATATAAAATGTTGTATATATATATATATATATATATATATATATATATATATATATATATATATATATATATATAAATGGATGGTGGAGGTGAGAAAAGAAATGTATTTATTTTATATTTTTTTTGCACCCGCCACGGTTGCGAACCTTTAGTGCCTACGTACCACCTTTCGTGCAATAGGGGATCAGGGTACACATAGTTCCTCTTTCAAAAATTTAAAACCCAAATGTGTTGGTTAATTTTATAAAATAAAACATCATCGTCATTATCCGTGTGGAAAACACGCCTACTACCCATAATAATGAGAAAGGAGAATTTACATCATCCCAAAGTGGAGGATATGGCTTGGATTTCAAAATCAATAATGCCTTACTCCACACCCAAGTGGAAAATATCTCTCTTCACTACATATTGTAGAAGTATAGTTGTTTGCATCACTACAAGGATTGACAAGGGTTTAATCTTTTAAGAAAAGTTTTAAAGATAAAAAGCTAAAGTGGAAAAATGGTTTGAAATGAGATTGATTGACTTTTAGTCTTCTCCAAAAAATGTCAAGGTATTATTAAGTTGATTGGAGTTTATTTATGAAAATATTTTGAAAATGCATGGACATAAGTCCAAGTTTATTATGAAAATGGTTCAAGTTCAAAAACAAGAAGAGTTTTCAAAAAGGGAAAGAATATTTTTGAAATTAAAGAAGATGGGAGGAGAAGAAAGGACTATCCTAAAGCACAAGGTAAAAGCTAGAGATAAGAACCATCTAACCAACAAGAAGCCAAAACTTGACATTATGAGCCAAGACAGAATTCCCATTTCTTGGATTTAAACCAATCAAGCAAAGAAATACTATACCTCTTGAGAGAACCAAATTCAAGTGTATTAAGTCTTCATAAAAATTGGGCAGAGTAACGGCTGTATACGGGTGAATCCCAGATTACAAACAAAGGGTGTAATCACAAAAAAAACCTACACACAAAAACAAACAAACAACCCATTGTATTGAGGTAAACCTCAAGAACTCCAGACAAAATAATCAAATAAGATCACAAGGTCTCCAAGATAAGCCAAGGTTTCTAATCCTAAGTCCAAGAAAAGTCCCATGCTCCATGGTGCAAAGGATAGTAACCAAATATTACAAGTGCCATTAAATATTCTTTAGGGCTTATGTTAATTATTAAGTATCTTAAGAAGGGAAAACAAAAAGCTCAAGTGAGCAAAGTAAAAATGGCAAGAAAATAAATGCTCAAATGAGCAATGATGAAAATTGCATGAAATGTAAATGCTAAAAGTAAATGGTACATAAAGCATAAAAAGAATAAAAACATAAGGTAAAACAAGTCAATAGTTAGTGGTTAGTTGGATGACCATCTTGAAGCTTGCATTTGGAACTCATTAGAGGATTGGTAAAACTAAAGCCTCCATACAACAAGTTGCATTTGCTTTTTGTCAAGTATATCATCCACTTGGAATTCTCATAAGTACCATTTAATAATCAACGATGTTTAAGTGATCCGCGTTAACCAAAGGTGTTGTAGATCCATTAGAAGATTGGTAGAACTAAAGCCTCCACACAATGAATCTCAAGGTTATTGGATCAAAGAGATCAAATTAACATACTTGGGCTTACAATCATAAGTTTGGGCCACGAATAATCATTTATTCGAATCGGGACAAAATTTAGTGTTATGTTAAGCAATCGTAAGTGGACTTATATAGAAGTCACACCTATTTTGAGGTCGGTCAATAGCAATCTATGCACCATTTGTTTTGAGACGTGATATAGAGATCATGCTCCAACAAAATTTAGTGGAATAAGAAAAGGGATGAGATGAAGAGGGATGGGAAAAAAATATACAAACCACATTTGAATTAAATTTTAATCAAACTATTATTAAAATCATTCATCCATTTTTATGGAGTTAAACTCAACACCATGGATTCAGTGATGTTAATAAAGTTCATGATCCAAAATCTAACCCATGATCATCCAGAAAATAATCACAAAATAATATCACATTTAATATACACAAAAAGGATTTTAAAAATGTTTTAAAAATAGAAAATAATGAGAAAAATATCAATTATGTTCAAATTAATCAAGAAATGAAAAGACCATAGAAAAATCAGAAAAAGGGCCAAGTAATTTTACAATTTTTTTGGTAATTTTTTAAAGTCAGAAACTATTTTTAAAATTAAAGTAAATGGGTAAAATAAACAAAAAATAGTAAAATATGGTAATTCAAAAACAAAAAACAAAATAAGGTCACCAATATTTTTCACAATATCATTGGATCATTCCATAATTTTTCCAGAATTTAAAAATGTATAAAAGAATTTTTAAACATTTAAAACAAATCAAATAAGTGTAAAATTTATAAAAAATGGCAAAACAAAAAATTAAATTGTGAAAAAATGAAAATTAGAAAGAGAATATTCAAAAATATTTTTCATAATTTTTTTAGATTTTTTGGACTAAAAATGAATTTTCTATGATTTTTTGAAATTTAAAACAATTAAAATATAAAAATCAGAAAAAGAAAATAAAAGTAAAATATGTGGACCATTGGATGAGAGTCAAAACGCGTTAGTAATCAAATCTAAGGGATCTGGCGTGCCGTGCATATCATGGTCATTAGTGAATAATGTACATAATCATTAATTAAATCAGATTTTGAAAAAAACAGATGGCGCACCTTCATTGGTTGGAAGATGACACGTTGGTCATCTTCAACCTCCAGCCATCACGAATTGTAGGTCTCTCAACTGTAAAATCAGAATCTCGTACCTACGCCATTCGCTTCGTCTCTTCAAGACGAAGACAACCACACCCTCGCGCCAAATTTATATAAATTGTAGCTCAAGCAATTTGGAAAGAAAGTTTTGAAAAGGGATTTGAAATTTCATGGTCAAAACGTGTTTCCAGTGAAAGGTAAGTGTTGCGACTAGAACCAGGGAAATGAGAGCAACACAATGATATCAGAGTTTTGAAGAGATGATGAAGGAATCTACCTATTGAAGTTGAGTTACAGAGCTCTGAAACTTGACTTCTATGGAGCAGTATAGGGCACGATTCTTGAATGTAATTATATGGTTAGCTTCAGGAAAGATCAAGGAAGGTGAATTGAGGGAAAAATTGGATTGAAAAGGGTCGAGAATGGATTTTGAAGTTGTTGAATTCTAAGTTTTGAAAAAAGTTTGGCAGGGTGATTCTGGCTATCCAAGCTTGGGAAATTGAATGGGATAGTTCATGTATTTATAGGAGAAGTGAATGGGATCAAAAGGAAGAGTGAATGATGCATTTTGGAGGGAAATCATGCACACCTGATGCACGAGTGAAGTGTGATACAAACTTCATCAAAACTCATCCAATTCTTGCGCTTTGATGTGCTAAACAAATCTGGAACTTCACTAAACATGTTTAGAGGCAAAAACGCGTGGAAAACTTGTGATTAGAGGCCACATTATAGACTTCAAAATTCTGACTTGGTGAGAAATTCAATTTCAAAGTGCCAACTTCTGACCAATGGCATTTTCAACTCAAGGGGTCTTAGGGCATGATTCTTGATGCTTTAGAAAGATGAGGTTACAAGCTTTGTAATGGAAAAGGAATGGAGTTAAATGGATGCTTGAGATGAAAGTTGCATTGAGTCAAAATTGAAAAAAAAGGGTTGACTTTCCATACTTAGAAATATTTCAAATTCTTCTTCAAAAATGACCTATAATCTTTTGCATCCAAACATGGCCTTCCACTTGGAATTTGCTCTTGAACAAAAAAGATGTAATGAAGTAGATCTCTTGAATGACATTTTGAAACTTGAACCATTCAAAATCTCAAAAATTGAGCAAGTTATGACTTGTTGAAGTTGGAAAACAAATCATGAAATGACCTATAATATATTGCATATTTAAGGCAACCTCCATCCATTTTCCCACTTTGGACATAAAAGAAGGCATAAAGTTCACATCTTCAAGATCATTATGGAAAAATAATGGATTCAAGGTGATAAAAATTGACCATGTTATGATCATTTGAAGTCACTTATGTAAAATTGTGGATTCATCTAGATGACTTGTAATCTTTCTTCTTCATCAAGGCTCTTCCACATGAAAACTCTTTGGAACTTTTGAAGTGATTTGTTGATAACTCTTTGAAGAGAATGATGTCTTTGGAATCACTCAAAAATACCAAAAGGTGAGCAAGATATACTCCTTTTAGGTTCAAAACCCTAGCTTCTAGATCAAGAAAATGCCTTGAGGAACTTTGACAAGTTTGAACAAACTTCTTGTACCAATATTCTTGCTTTATGAATAAAATTTGTTGAGCATGATAATGAGGTCTCATAGACACCAAAAACACTTCCATATCTTGAAATTTGAGAGAAATATTCTCTTGTGACCAATAGGAACAAGGCCTTGTCCAAACATGACAACTTCTCCAATCAACCCCTTGTACTTTTGAGTCAAATCTAATAACCTTGAAATGTGATGAACCAAAGCAACCTTGCCATGTCAATTCTTCTAAAACCAATCCAATGATGAGGTTTTAACTTCTCAAACTATATTGAATAGGGCATGGAAATAAACTCATGAACCCATGGGGTAGCTTGTTAAATCTCATTGCCTTCACCTACATGGATAACAAGCAAGATAAACCAACATTGCATTTTATTAGTTAAATGAAGAAAACAAAACAATATTAATGATCATAAAAGGAACATATGTCAGGGTGCTTGGTAATCCCTCAAAAAGGCAAAATTAAATGTATGGATGGGAACCAAGAATCCTAGTGTGATCTTATTGTGAGTGAATCAACATGGTATGATGAAGAGATCTTAGGGGAAAAAATTGGGGTACAACAGCTGCCCTTATTTAAGTTTCTTCTATCCGGAGATACGAAGGTTAAAAATCTTCGTGTAGACGCGATCGAAGATACTTAAATATAAAACAAACCCTATTTTTGGCCCTAAGATACCATGAAAATGCTTATGATCATGAATGCATATGAACAGGACCAAAGAGACGCAAAATAACACTAGGGGTGTAACAATAATAAAAGAAACAAAGGAGCACCCCCACCAGGAAAATAAATCACTGGTGGACTCAGAGAACTGAATCAGAGAGGATGTTAGAATGGTCAAAGGACACACTAACTTCTACTGAAGGTGAAGCTGCCGACATTTACTGAAGGCAGAGAGAAAGATAATAAACATCGACATTCACTGCCGATGGTCTACCAACTTTCACTGAAGGTAGAAAGAGAATATATCATATCATCGCCGTTCACTAACGATGAACTACCAACATTCACTAAAGATAGCAAAAAGATAACAAACACCGACGTTCACTGCCGATGTCCTACCAACTTTCACTGAAGGTAGAAATAGAATATATCATATCATCGCCGTTCACTGACGATGAACTACCAACGTTCACTGAAGATAGCAAAAAGATAACAAACACCGACGTTCACTGCATATGGTTTACCAACTTTCATTGAAGGTAGAAAGAGAATATATCATATCATCACCGTTCATTGATGATGAACTACCAACGTTCATTGAAGATAGCAAAAAGATAACAAACACCAACGTTCACTACCGATGGTCTACCAACTTTCACTGAAGGTAGAAAGAGAATATATCATATCATCACTGTTCACTGACGATGAACTATCAACGTTCACTGAAGATAGCAAAAGGATAACAAGTTTCCCCAAGATTCTGGTGTTTCTCCTAGAACGGGTCTCAACTTCTTCTTTAACCAAGGCACTCCGTCTGGAAAGGATAATACATAAGTTGTCTCAAATAAAGAGACTTGCTATTTGTGGTCACGGGGGATTGTAAAAGTAAATGACTTTTTTGGGCAAGAGGTATGACTTCCTGGGGAGATGCCATGATATTCTCGCTAAGGGGATAAAGTCTTCTTGTGCAAAATAAATGCACCAACCAAAGCTTGGAGTTTTTCAGAATTCCAAAGTAAATAATATTGTCGGGGAACCACAGATCCTAACCAGAAATAAACTGGAATAAACAGTCAACCAGAATACATCCTTTGAGAAATAAACTCAAGAGGGAAAACAATATCCATCCAAACAAGGAACTGTACCGGAAGGCTAAAGCAAAAATCTTCTATGAGGGACAACTCAGTAGGGAAATTTAAAGAATGTACGTTTTCTGCTTAAGACAAACGCTTTAATGAAAAGAGGGTAACGTAACTCTGCAAAACAGGGTAATATGTCAACAAAATATTAACAAATGTCAATGAATAATGATTTGTCAATTTTATCTATGCATGATTCATGTATGAATGTATGAGTTTTATCGTGTGCATGCTGACAAAACAGATACACAACATGGGGAACAACCAGGCGAAATTGCCTCGGGCACTAACAACACTCGGCTAAGCTTCAACCAAGATGATAATTCCAAGAAAGGTAAAGGCCACCTGCAGAAACCAAACCTAATGCCTGCTTTTAACTTTACTGAGGAGAAACATAATCCGGACGTAGACAAATCAAACAGATACCGGGGTAGAACATCCTTCTTCAGGCTTCATCGGGGAAACCAGTGTTTCTCAAAAGTAACATGCCTACTGGAGATTGCAAGACCAGTCTCAAATAAAGCAAACCGACACCTAAACATCCAAACATTCACTGGGGAATTTCAAACCCACTTCGTTGGAGAAAATGTGGATTGAAACTTCACATCATGAAAACTCAAAAAAGGAGAAATGAATCCAAACTTGACTGAGGATACCGGAATCATAAACCTCGTGCGGCGAAAACATCCCGAGTAGACATTCCCGAGGGGAACAAAAGCTTCTCAAAACAAATGGAGTTTGTCCATTCCTGGGATCACCATTTTTGTTGTCATTGTTTCATCACAAATCTCAAAGTAAAAGTAAATTGTAAAAATCTTTTTTTTGAAAAATCAATTTTGTTATTTAATTTCTTTGCTTTGAAAGTTATTATCAGTAATAAATGGAGTCTTTGCAAGCTAAATAACATAAGAAATACAAAGAATTTGGTACAAGCTCGAATTTCATTAATAGAATAGTAGTCTACGAATGGCGAGACTCTATAGATGATTACAAAGTTTGGGAAATGTTAATACATAATGGAAAAGATACATTGAGATACAATGACCACTATCCCCCCTAACAACTTTTGAAATCCTGAGCAGCAGCTTCTGTTGAAGTATGGTGAGGATCCGAGAAGATTGTTGCTTCAACAATCAAGTCTTGTCTGACGTAGTTACTTGCCAAGAAAATCCCTAACTTTTGCCTAAGCTGCCCTTGTGGGTTTTCAACTTAGCGGGAAATATATTTTGTTTAGGTCTCTAATTTTTTCCTAGACTGCCCTTTCGGGTTTTCAGCCTACCGAGACACTCCTTTTTTTCCTAAGCCGCCTGTGATGCGGTGGGAGAACTGACTTGAGGTTTTGCGTTTTATCGCAAATGTCGCGGTTAGCAAGAGTCTCCACCGACTTTTCTTTTATCCAAAAGGAAAAGTGAAAAAGCACAGGAAAGACCTTTGAGATGTTTTCTTGAGTTCGGGGGGTAGATTATGAAAAGGGAAGGTGCTAGCACCCTTTTCATCCATGGTTTTCCATGGGATCTTAGTTACTTGCTTTGATCACTTACTTTGGTTTATTTGAAATGGTGTTTGATGTGGTTTTGAAAGTATTTTGTAAAAGAGGCCATTCGTTTAGGCAATCTTTGTAATGATTCTCGTTCGTAAGAATGTATACAAAGATGTTTGTCTTTTGAAAATGTTTTCAATATTTGTAAGATGTTTTTGAAATATGTATGTGTTTGTTTTGGAAAATAGCAAGGATTTTGTTTGAAATGGAGCAAGTAACTAGAAGCTATCTACCTACTCAAATGTCTTTCTTATGTATTTTCTATTCCTTTAACATTGTTGGCTTACCATTGATTTGGTAAGCAATCCTATCTTTGGATATAAACGGGACGGGCGTGGGTCATCGTATAACCATGATAGCAATGTTGCCAAGTATCTTAGCATTTTTTGAGGGACCAAGATCATTTTTGTTTAGGCAACTTTTGAATAGCGTCATCGAGGGACTATGATCTTAAATTTGTTTTGTTTTGCCAAGATACTTCGCATGCGTAACATGGTCATTTTGTTTTAGGCAACCAAGTGGGAGAAACCCTAAGGGTGCTTGTGTGCAAAGTGTATCATTTTGATGCTTTTGACCTTGCATTTAGGGTTTTCTATTTGTTTTGTTTTGTTCTTGTCATACAAACCCTAATTACTAATCATGGCATATGAAAGCAATAAATTGCATAATGTAAATATACTAAGTTATTACAACAATTTTATGGGAGGGGGAATACAAGTTTGAATGGGGATTAGCACAAATATAAAGCTAAATATATTATTACAACCAAATCGAATTTGCGTGAATTAAAAATAAATATAATACAATATTTAAAATGTAATGCAATATGTATGTAAAGAAAAGATTTTTTATGTCTTGCTTTTGTGTAAAAGAATATTTAATTTAAACCTAAAAAATATAAGGAAAAATATTTAATTCTTTTGAAAGGGATTAAACCCTAATTTTTTACTTAAAAGAAAATAATGTTTCTATATTATTATTTTGTGCATTTTTTGTATAAAAAATAATAAATAATATTGTATATAAATATTAAAAATTAAATATGTGCAAAAAATAAGTATTTGTAAGTATGAAATGTAAAATAAAAATATTAAGTATCTTTAATTATATTTATAAGTTTATTAAGAAAATAAATTATATTTTATCAAAATAAACTATTTTTTTATGTGAGAAATAAAAAGTAAAAAAGTGTAAAAATAATTAAATCATTTTTTAGGATTTTTTATCATTAAAGAAAATAATTAAAATAATTAAATATAAAAATGAAAAGAAAAAAAAATTAAATATGAAAGAGTTAGCAGGGGGTGTAACAGCAAAATAGTGGTAGTGTTAGCAAAAGAAAAAAGCCCATGAAGCAAAAAGCCCAAACAGCTTCATCCCTGTCCTGTCTTCCTCTTCCTCATGCCATAGCCAGTTCAACCTGTAGCTTCCTCCTCCTTCAGCTGGAATCGTGTATGAAAATACAGGGACTTTAATGGAGGCCTGATGATTGCTTGAGCTTCCTTGAGCTTCCCTGAATCTATTCCAACTCTTACCTTGCTCTGAAAGTGGCTAGAACTTCCTGACCAAGTCCAACTACAAGCTTTAAATTTAAGAATGGCAGATGGTGAAACAGAGGTTACAGAACATGGATGATGGTTTGGATGAGTTTGATATCAAGTATGTAAGATGTTTGAATGATCTAAACACAAAACGCACGAGCTAAATGAGAGTTGGATGTGTATATGCAGAAACTGTATGTTTGGGAAGTTTTTTGGTGTTTTTCAGCTTGACAGAGTTTTTGCTCCTTGCCAAGCGTGTTATGGGTTGCACATTGTTTGCATATTAGTATAGAAATGATCTAAAGTCAGCTCTCTATCAGTTATACAAGCCCTAACCTTTTTGCAACTTTTCTTGTACTTGAAGCAAAGTGACAAGACCAAACCCACATGCTCGTACCAGCTTGCTTTAGGGTTGGTATGAGTTTGTACAACTTGCTTGAGACCTGTGTGGTTTGTATGCATCAAGGGGACATGTTCAAAGCTCCAAGTTGACAAGTTTGCAAAAGTGCTTCTTTATGAAAATGGCAATGAAGCCCTTTTGCCCAAAATGGAATTACAAGTTGTGTAAAAGTTCAAAAGCATGGATAGAGGCTTTGTCAACTGTGTAAGCATTTAATTAAAGAGTTTGTAGCAAGTTTAGGACCTGTAAAGCATGAAATAGCCAGCATAGGTTTGATTTGCAACTTGGTTCTTCATGAAAATGGCTTGAACAAAAGTTAGAAAATGCCAACTTCCTCTTTTCGATTCTCTTTACTCAAAAATGATCTTGGAGAGTTCTTGGACATTTTGGAAATATTTCAATGTGCTATATAATCCATATTTGAAATACATTTTGAGATACCTCTTGGAACTAGGTGCAAAGTTTCCATGAAGTTGGGTCCAAAACCTGCCTAAATTAGGGCAAAATTTTACTAAGTTAAGAAGTTCATGACCATGTATTTACAAATTTATATCTTGAGATCCAAGCATCTTTAGGGAAACGTTTGTGAAGCAAAGTTGTAGATTTCATGTAGGTCTACAACTTTCATGTTGGGAACTTTCCTTGAATCAAAATGCATCATGGTGAAAAAGTGGTGAAAAGTTGGGAAAAAATAAGAAAGTTTTATATTTAGAAATAGTTATGAAAATTTTCACATTCAAAACCCTAATTTTAAATTTTGATTTTCTTGGTGAACAAGTTTCACATTTTGACATATCTTGAAGAATTATGACCCTTGGCACTTGATTTTGACCAAAAAGTCAAAGTTTAACTTTTTAGTGTACAGTTGACTTTTGATCATTTGACTGCAAATTTCATCTGTCAATCCAATGAACTTGAGATGTTTTGAACCATGTAATTGATTCAAGATGACGCCATTGAATCCTTGAAATCATGCTTGAACTCAATTGGTCATTGGCTAGGTTAAAAATCAGAAATTGCCCTTCCTCGGTCAAAACCCTAACTTTGACCATTTTGCCCTTTTGATGATTTGATCAAATTTCTTGAGGAGTTGTAATCCAAACTTGATAAAATGGTATATATGAGTCTAAAATGTTGATGTGGATCAGAAATTATGAAGTTTGACTGTAAATTGGCCATGGTTGACTTTTTCCCCAATACAGCTGATTTTTAAGTCAATTGTCCAATTGACTGATCAAAAATGTGGTTCAAGGCTTGAAACTTATCATGAGAAATCTTAGGGGTCCAAAATGATGTATGAAGGTCACATGAAGCATTTATGGTCCAAAAATCCTTGTGCAAACTCAAACCCTAATTTTGGGTTATCAGCGCAAGATGAGATGTCCTTAGCTGACCAAACCCTAATCTTGTCTTGAGTCAAAGAAGTCTTGTGAGAAAAAACTTGATAAATGAGAGGGAAAATTTTGGGGAACAACAGCTTCCCCTGTTCAATCTTCTTGAACCTGAAGAGTTAGATTGACGAGCTTTGTCGTTCGTGACTCAAAGGTAAAACACTAGAGTGCCCGTAAATTTGCACTTGACAAAGTGTAGTTGAGGGAATGGGATTAAAAGATGCCATTTGAAAAGGTGATAGAATCTTGTTGAAGATGGGCTTGTAGATGTCATCCAAGAATGTTTGTTGAATTGTAAGTTGTAAATTAAAAGAATAAGTATCAGAATGATGTCCGTATCTGGAACGTATCTGAGCTGTATCTGGAGACTGAATCTGAATGAGTAACAGAATGGCTTCCGTGTCTGGAGCGTATCTGGACTGTATCATGAACTAGAAAATTGAATAAGTTTCAGAATGGCATCCGTGTCTGGAGCGTATCTGAACTGTATCTGAATGTTGAAGTCTGAATAAGTAACAGAATGGCATTCATGTCTGGAGCGTATCTGAACTGTATCGGAAGACTGAATCTGAATGAGTAACAGAATGGCTTCCGAGTCTGGAGCGTATCTGGACTGTATCATGAACTTGCAAATTGAATAAGTGTCAGAATGGCATCCGTGTCTGGAGCGTATCTGTATTGTATCAATGATTGCTCACTGTTTAACGGTAGCTGTTAATCTTATCCTGAAAAGGCTAAAATGTTACCTGGAACAAAGAATTATGTTGCATGAAATGTATGATGCAATATATGTGTTTTATCAATGTTTATGATATGTGGATGTAATGTATGCACATGTAAGTTGATTCG
Organism: Vicia faba; assembly: GCA_948472305.1. NCBI lineage: Eukaryota > Viridiplantae > Streptophyta > Magnoliopsida > Fabales > Fabaceae > Vicia > Vicia faba. The sequence continues at coordinate 1,308,546,844 of OX451738.1, read as the reverse complement.
CTGTATTGCTGAGAAAATAAATCCTTGACTGCTACTGAGGATATGTGGATTCTTTATGTCTTGAAGTTGGAGTAATTGACAAAAATTCTGTTGTGAGCAATGCGATATACTGCTTGACTAAACTTCTTGGGGAATACAGAGAATTTTGATGACTTCCACTATGGTTTTAACAACGGGAATCTTCGTTCCGTCGGAGAGTGATGAAAACTCTATGGGGAGAAAGCTTATTCCTGTTTTGAGAAAAGTTCAGGAGTTTCGGTCGTCTACCACTCTACCGGGGAGTTATCCTAGGTTAGGGAGAAATAGAAGTTAGCTGTTATCCGGTTGATTTTCAGGCTCTAAGACAACTTGCTGGGGAATTTGGAGAAACTGGATGGTTTCCACTGTAGATTAATAGTTTGAAGTTCCAGCTCCGCTGGGGATCTTAATGACGTACTGTAGGAATTGCTCATGGAACAGCCTAAAGACGTTTTTCCTATTCTTTCAACCTGCCAGTAATTGTTCTTTTTCATTTTGTTTATTTGTAAACAGTAGTTATGTTCAAATGCATATGTTCATTAATGAATCATTGGACGTTTTTGCAAATAAAACACAAGTGTAAAAAGAAAAGGACAAATAGTTTTCTGTACTTTAAAGAGAGATCTTTGTATTCACTTTGAATAAGTATTTTGGACAAAGGAGACAATCATTCTAGTAAGAGAAATGATGCCATAAAAAGCAAGAAAAACTTTATACAAAGAAAGACAGCTATACGTGATAATCGCATGGGGTTCCCATTCTGTTATAGCCTTCGCATCTCTGAATATCTTGTCTATTTGTTGCTTCGTCTGAAGATGATTTAATTGATCAGAAACTCTGAGTTTGTCAGTGGAGGTCAAGAGGTTGTCCTGAAAGTGATCCAATGAGACATAGTCATACGCTTTAATTCCCTAACTTTTTCCTGGACCGTCCTTTCGGGTTTTCAGTCCACCAGGAAACCCTTTCTTTCCCAAGTCGCCCTTTCGGGTTTTCAACTTGTCGGGTGTACAGATTTTTTTATTTTATCCCTAATTTTTTCCCGAACCTTTTGGTTCACCGGGATGCCCTTGTTTTTCCTAGGTGTGTCAACCTAGCGGGTCTCTTATGCGTAGTATCTTTTGACTATGTCTACATTCGCAGGGTGTGGCAGGTCGTCACTATGATGCGGTGGGAGACCTGACTTGAGGTTTTGCATTTGTGTTTGCAAATGTTTCGGTTTAGCAAGAGTTGCCACTGACTTTTTATTTTATCCAAAGGAATGGTCAAAAAGCACAGAAAAGACCTTTGAGATTGTTTTTGGGTTCGGGGGGTAGATTATGAAAAGGGAAGGTGCTAGCACCATTTTCATCCATGGTTTTCCATGGTCTCTTAGTTACTTGTTTTAGATCACTTGCTTTTGCTTTTCAATTGTTTAAAATGGTGCTTTTGTGTGTGGTTTTGAAAGTATTTTGAAAAGAGGGCTTTGTTTAGGCAACCTTTGTAATGATTCTTGTTTGAATGTATATAAAGGTGTTTGTCTTTAGAAAAATGTTTTAATGTTTGTTTGGAAATTGTTTTGAAATGATAGTTTGAAATTAGCAAGGATGGTTTGCAAGTTTGATCAAGTAACTAGGAGTTGTCTACCCTACTCAAAGATCTTTCCTACACATTTTTATTCCTTTGATATTGTTGTTTCACCATTGTATTTGGTGAACAACCCTATCTTTGGATGTTAAACGGGACGAGTGTGGGTCATCGTATGACCATGATAGCAATGGTGCTAAGTATCTTAGCATGTTTTTTGAGGGACTAGATCATTTGTGTATAGGAAACCAAGATAGCGTCATCGAGGGACTATGATCTTTTTGTTTTTTTGTTTTGTTTTTCCAAGATACCTAGCATGCATACCATGGCCATGTTTTTTAAGGCAACAAGTGGATGAAACCCTAGGGGTGCTTGTGTGCATTTTGTTGTCATTTTTCATGCATTTTTGTCTTGTGTTTAGTCATGCTATTTGTTTGATTTTGGTTCTTTGCATACAAACCCTAATTTACTATTATGGCATTTGAAAGCAATAAAATGCGTAAAAGTAAATCTAAGACTATTACAACATTATTATGGGGAGGGGATACAAGTTTGAATAGGGGATATTGCTCAAAAATAAACCCTAAAACTATTATTACAACCAAATTGAAATATTGCATAAATAAATAAATAGACAAATATTTAAATGTACAAATAAATAAATATGCAAAGGATGTTTTTGTATTTATTTTTATGTATGTAAAAATAAGCTTATTTAACTCAAAATAAGAAAATAAAAAAAATATTATTTTTGAAAAGGGGTGAAAACCCTAATATTTGGTTTTAAAAGAAAATGTATTATATTATTTATTTATTCATTTATTTACAAAGAAAATAAATAAAAATATATACAAAAGTGTTAAAAAAATTAAAATGTGTGAGAAAATATTATTTAAGTGTATAAATAATAAAAAATAAAAACATATGATATTTTTGTATTATTTACAAATTTTATTTAAGAAAATAAGTTATATTATTATTAATAAACTATTTCTATGTCCAAAAAATAATAAAAATAATAAAATAAAATGTGAAAAATTAAGAGAATATTTTTTATGATTTTTAATATTTAGAAAAAATAATAAAAGTCAGAAAATATAAAAAGAAATGAAAAATATAGAAAATAAAAGAAATGGGCCAAGGGGGTGCAAAAAGCAGGATGGGGGTTGTCAACAGCAAGGCAAGCCAGGCCCAGCTCAGCTTCCACTTCGTCCCTGTCCTTTGAATAGGAACACGCGCTTCTGCAACTCAAATCGTATCTCCTGCATACGTGCTTAAGAACAAAAACTTGCAACATGAAAGTTATAGCTCATCATCACACGATTCTAACCATATATAAAACTTGATCTAATTCTAAGAAACCAGGGAGAATTTCCTTGGCCCTAAATTCTAACCTAGTTTTTTCAGCAACTTCAACATCTAAATTCTCCTAGCTCAATTAACATAAATGAATTCTATGCATATGTACAGTTCAAGGACATTATGGGCTACATTTTTGCTTCACAAACCTAAGCCTAATGATTCCTAAATAAGGATATAGAAGTTTGAGAAATACCTGTTTCAGTCAAGTTCGAATATGGATATGCAGGAGTTTTGAATGAGGCCTGAAGGACTTTTAAGCTTGCTTGATGTTCCCTTGACCTTTCCCAATGCTTAGTTTTCTGTGAAATGGCCTGAATGTCTCTATAGAACTCAACTTGCAAACTCAGATTTTAAAAATGGTGAAGCTTGAAAGTGCAGTTACAGTTGCTTGAGAATGGTCTGGACAACTTAGGTGTATTGTTTAGGATGTGTTTGAAGTGATTTGGGACAAAACGCACGAGTGGAATTGGTTTTGGCTTGTGATTTGCAGAACTTGCCCTGTTTTAGGCAGAAGTTGGTGTTTTGGTGTTTTGGAGGGTTTTGGAACTTGTTAGCTCGTGTTTCTGGCCGTAAACAATGTGTTGAGATCGTTTGAAATGTGCACAAGCCTTGGTTTTAACAGATACAAGAGATATGGACTTTTTGCACACTTGCTTGTTTTTGAAGTAAAAGGTGAGTTGACAAAGGCACGGCCTGTACAGGCTAGCTCAAGGCCTGAGGAGAGTTGGTAAATTTTTCCTGATGTTTGTAGATGTTGCTTGCATAAAGAAATCAGGTCCATGGCTCAAGACAAACAAGATTGCCAAAAGCATGTTTTATGTAAATGGTATTGTTGCCTTTTTGTCATTTTTGGAATAGTTCTTTGTACAATGCTCTAAAGCTCAGAACAAAGCCTTAATCCAATGTGTTTGCATTTAATTTATGAGTCTAGAAAGGATTAGAACCTGTAAAACAAGTACAAGCATGATCCAAACTGATTTGCAACTTGTATCAATGTGAAAAATGCCATGGACAAAAGTGAGAAATGACCATTTTCTTTTCTTCTATTCTCCCTAACCACGAATGATATTGGAGAGTTCTAGGACATTTTGGAAAGCTTGTAACATGCTCTATAATCCATCTTTGAAATTCATTTTGAGATTCCAATTGTAACCATGTGAAAATTTGCCATGAAGATAGGTCAAAATCCTGCCTAAACTAGGGCAAAATTTCACTAAGTTAGAAAGTTTTTGGACCTCTATTCCCAAAATCATAACTTGAGATCCAAGCATATTTTGGGAAAACTTTGTGAATCAAAGTTGTAGATTTTGTGGAGGACTAAAACTTTCATGTTGGAAGTTTTCTTTGAATCCAATTTCATCATGGTGAAAAAGTTAGGAAAAAATAAGAAATTTTCATAACTTAGAAAATTTTTAAGTTATGAAAATTTTCCATTTTAAACCCTAATTTTCAAAATTAGGTTTCTTGGTGAACAAGTTTCATGTTTTAACACATCTTGATGAAAAATGACCCTAGGCACTTGATTTTGACCAAAAAGTCAAAGTTTGACTTTTCAGTGTATAGTTGATTCTTGATCAGTTGACTGGAAAATTCGTCTATCAATCCAATGCATTTGAGATTTTTTGAACCTTGTGATTAGGTAAATATGGTGCCATTGAGTCCTTGAAACAATTCTTGAACCCAATTTGCCATTGGCTAGATTAAAAATCAGAAATTGCCCTTCTACAGTCAAAACCCTAATTTTGACCATTTTGCCCTTTTGATGATCTGATCAAATTTCTTTGAGGAGTTGTGGTCCAAACTTGATCAAATGGTTCATATGAGTCTATAATGTTGATGTGGATCAAAATTTATGAGGTTTGACTGTAAATTGGCCACATTTGACTTTTTCCCCAATACAGCTAATTTTTAGGTCAATTGTCCAATTGACTGGGCAAAAATTTGATTCAAGGCTTGAAACTTGGTATGAGCAATCTTAGAGGTCCAACATGAAGCATGAAAGTCACATGAGGCATTGGAAGTCCAAAAATACCTGTGCAAACTCAAACCCTAATTTCAGGTCATCAGAGCAAGTAGATGTCTTGAGTTGAGGAAACCCTAATCTGGTCTGGAGTCCAAAGAGTCTTGTGAGGGGAAATCTTGATAAAATGAGAGGGAAAATTTTGGGGTACAACAGCTTCCCCTGTTCAATCTTCTTGAACCTGAAGAGTTAGATTGGCGAGTTTGCCGTTCGTGACTCGAAGGTAAAAGATGATTGGACACTAGAGTTCCCGATAATTTGCACTCGTCAAAATGTGGTTAAGGGAATGGGCTTAAAGATGCCATTGGGAGACGTGATAGAATCTTGTCGGAGATGGGCTTAAAGATGCCATCCAAGAATGTCTGCTAAGTTGTAATTTGTAAGTCAGAAGAATGAGTATCAGAATGGTATCCGCGTCTGGAATGTATTCGAACTGTATTTGGAGACTGAGTTTGTATGAGCAATGGAATGGCGTCCGTGTCTGGAGCATATCCGAGATGTAACTGTATTTGAATCTGAATGAATAACATAATGACTGCCGTGTCTGGAGTGTATCTGTATTGTATCTGAATCTGAAATCTGAATAAGCGACAAAATGACGTCTGTGTCTGGAGCATCTCTGGGCTGGGGAAAAAGTCAGAATAAGTGACAGAATGGCAACCGTGTATGGAGCGTATCTGGACTGTGTCTGAAGTTGAGATTTGTATGAGTAGCAGAATGACTTCCGTGTCTGGAGTGTATCTGAACTGTAAGTGAGATCTGAATAAGTGACAGAATGACTTTCGTGTCTGGAGTGTATCTATACTTGAAATTGATAGTTGAATCTGAATGAGAAATAGAATGGCTTCCGTGTCTGGAGCGTATCTAATCTGTATCTGATTGTTGAAGTCAGAATGAGTGACAGAATGACAATCGTATTTGGAGCGTATCCGTACTGTATCTTGACTTGAAATTCTGAATGAGTAATAGAATGACCTATGTGTCTGGGTGTATCCATACTGTATCTGAATAAGAGATCTGAATGAGTAGCAGAATGACTTTCGTGTCTGGAGTGTATCCGTACTGTATCTGAAATCTTTGAATATCTGTTAACGATAACTGTTAATCTTATCCTGAAAAGGGTAAAACATTAGCTGAAACACAAAGTTATGTTGCATGAAATGTATGATGCAATAAAATGTGTTTTTATCAATGTTCATGGTATATGAATGTAATGTATGTGCATGTAAGCTGATTAGTTGTCTTGCTGAGGAAAATAGATCGTTGATAGCTGGAGATAATAAAATCCTTGACTGCTGCCGGGGAAAATAAATCCTCGACCGCTGTTGGAGATTCAAAATCTTTGATTGTTGAGGATGAGAAATCCTTGCTGACTGCTGGAGGTTCAAAATCTTTGACCAATGAGGATGAGAAATCCTTGCTGACTGCTATTGGGGATAGAAAATCCTTGGCTACTCGCGAGGATTATCAAAAACTTTGACAACTTTCGTGGGGATGTGAGAATCCTTCACGACTTTCCTGGGGATATAGGGATCCTTCAAGTCTTTGGAGTTGGAGGATGATAAACATTATGTTGTGAGAATGATGCCAAGTGTTACTTGAGGAACCTGCTTGGGGAATCCAGAGAACTTTGATGACTATGGATGGGGATTACACCAATGGGAATCCTTATTTGGCTGGGGAATAAGGAAACTCTGACGATCTCTACTGGGGATTAGACAAAAGAAAAACCTTGATCTGCTGGAGAATAAGGAAGACTCTGATGGATTCTGCGGGGAACTAAGAATGAGAATCTTTAATCTTCTGGGGAATTTGAATCCTTGGGGACTTCAAGATGAGGAGTTAAGAATGAAAATCTTTGATCTGCACGGGATTAAAAATTTGTGCTGGGGAGTGATGAAGACTCTGGCAACTTCACTGGGGGAATTAAGAATGAGAATCTTCATTCTGTTGGGTAGTAAAAACTCTGTGGGGAATATATATACTGCTGGGGAGTAGCTATCCTGCTAGGAAGTAAGTTCAAGACTCTCCGAGGAAAAAGCTTATTCCTGTTTGGAAAATATTCAGGAGCTTGGGTTGTATGCCACTCTACTGGGGAATTATCCTAGTTTGGGGATAAGACAAAAGTTAACTGTTATCTGGTTGATTCTCAGACTTTAAGACAACTTGCTGGGGAATCTGGAGAAACTGGATGGTTTCTGCTGTGGATTGGTAGTTTGACTTGACCGGGGAAGAAGGTTTCATCTCTGTTGGGGGTCTGTAGTTCAAAGTTTTGCTCCGCTGAGGATTGGGAGTTTGGAGGTTTAACTCTGATGGCGGATCATGGGTTTGAAATATAACTCCGCGCGGGGATTGGGAGTTTGAAGTTTTCACTCTGGAGGGGATTTTGAAATTTAATTCCGCTGGGGGTATGTATTTCAAAGTTTTAGCTCCGCTGGGGATCTAGACGATGTACTACAGGGGATTTCTCTTGGAATAGCCTAAAGATGTTTTCCTATACTTTCAACCTGTCAGTAACTATTCTTTCACATTTCGTTTATTTGTAAACAGTGATTATATTCAAATGCATATGCTCATTTAATAAATCATTGGACGTTTTCAAACAAAACACAAGTGTAAAAAGAAGAAAGGAAAATAGTTTTCTGCACTTTGAAGTATCTTTGTATTGACTTTGTATAAGTATTTTGTACAAAGGATACAGACATCCAAGTAAGAGAATGTTGTCATAAAAAATGAGAAAAATTTATACAAAGAAAGATGGCTATGTGTGAAAATTCCATGGGGTTCCCATTCTTCTATAGCCTTCATAACTCTGAATATCTTGTCCATTTGTTGCTTCGTCCGAAGATGATTGAGTTGACCAGAAGCCGGGAGCTTGTCTAGTGAAAAGATTGTCCTTAAAGTGATCCGACGAGACATAGTCATACGCTTTAATTCCCTGACTTTTGCCTGGACCTCCCTTTTGGGTTTTTAGTCCATCGGGAAACCCTTTTTTGCACAAGTCACCCTTTCGGGTTTTCAACTTGTCGGGTGTACAGATTTTTTTTATTTATCCCTAATTTTTGCCTGAACTGCCCTTTTGGGTTTTTGATTCATCGGAATGCCCATTTTTGCCCAAGTCGCCCTTTCGGGTTTTCAACTTGCTGGGTCATTTATGCGTAGTATCTTTTGACTATGTCTGCGTTCGCAGGGTGCGGCAGGTCGTTGCCGTCCATGGTGGTCAAAATCATTGCCCCACCAGAAAAGATGTTTTTGATCACAAATGGTCCTTCGTAAGTAGGAGTCCATATGCCCTTGGGATCACTTTGCGGCAAGATGATCCGCTTGATTACCAGATCCCCGACTTGATATGTATGGCGCTTGACTTTCTTGTTGAAAGCCTTGATCATCCGTTTTTTATACGTCTGACCATGGAAAACAACAGTAAGTCTCTTTTCATCAATCAAATTAAGTTTATCAAGCCGGGTCTGAATCCAATCGTCTTAACTCAAACCAGCATCCTTCGTGATTCTCAAGGAGGGAATCTGAACCTCGATAGGTAAAACAACTTCCATGCCATATACCAAAGAATAAGGTGTTGCCCCAGTTGATGTGCGTGTCGTGGTACGATACCCGTGCAGAGCAAACAATAACATCTCATGCCAGTCCTTGTAGGTGACTGTCATCTTTTGTATGATCTTCTTGATATTTTTGTTCGCAGCTTTGACAGCACCGTTCATCTTCGGCTGATAGGGAGATGAATTGTGATGTTGAATCTGGAACTGCTCGCACAAGGCAGTGATCATAGTATTGTTAAGGTTTGTACCGTTGTCAGTGATGATACTTTCGGGGATGCCGTACCGACAAATGAGGTTCTGCTTGATGAAGCGAGCAACAACATTCTTTGTGACGGATGCGAAGGAAGCTTCTTCGACCCACTTGGTGAAGTAATCAATGGCCACCAGAATGAAACGGTGTCCATTGGATGTTGTAGGCTTGATCTCTCCAATCATGTCGATTCCCCACATAGCGAATGGCCAAGGAGCTATGAAGACATTGAGAGGAACTGGAGGTATATGTACCTTGTCTGCATAGATTTGACATTTATGACAAGTCCTGGAATGTTGATGGCAGTCAACTTCCATGGTAGACCAGTAATAGCCTGCCCGTAGAATCTTCTTAGCCATCGTATGTCCGCTAGAGTGAGTGCCAAAGGTACCATTGTGCAGTTCAGCCATGATCTGCTCAGCTTCAACCTTGTCCATACAACGGAGTAGAATGCAATCATGATTGCGCTTGTATAGGATACCATTGCTCAGGAAGAACTTAGCTGAGAACCTCCTTAAGAACTTTTTATTGTTGACTGAAGCTCCTTCAGAGTATTCCTGCGCCTCGAGATACCTTTTGACGTCATGAAACCACGGTCGGTCCACCACTTCTTCAGTATTAATCTCGTGACAATGTGCAGGTTCGTCCATCCTTTCAATGGTGATTTGGGGAGCCTCATTATCCCAGTTAAGTTTAGACATGGATGATATTGTAGCTAGAGCATCTGCTAGCTGATTTTCTTCTCGCGGGAAGTGCTCGAAGGTAATCTGCTCGAAATGTGGTAACAATGTCAAGACATGTTCTTTGTAAGGGATGAGGTTTGGATGTTTAGTATCCTATTCTCCTTTGATATGACTGATGACCAAAGCGGAGTCCACAAACACAATCAAGGATTTGATTCCCAAGTCGATAGCGGCCTTGAGACCAAAGATACAAGTTTCATACTCGGCCATGTTGTTGGTGCAGCTGAAGCAGAGCCTAGCAGTGAAAGGTGTATGGCAACCTTCTGGAGAAATGAGTACCATGCCGATATCGTTGCCAAGTGCGTTGGAGGCACCATCAAAGTACAGGGTCCATTGGGATCCTTGTTCAGGTCCGTCATATGGTCTGTTCTCTTCAATGTTGTCCAATGTCATGATATCCTCGTCGGGGAAGTCGAACCTCATGGATTGGTAATCTTCGATAACTTGAAGGGATAGATGGTCAGCTAGTACACTCCACTTTATAGCTTTTTGGGTCGTGTACTGTATATCGTACTCGGTCAGGATCATCTGCCATCTAGCGATTCTTCCGGATAAAGCAGGTTTCTCAAAGATATACTTGATCGGATCCATCTTAGAGATCAGCAAAGTGGTATGAGTCAACATATACTGCCTTAGTCGGCAAGCAGCCCATACCAAAGCGCAACAAGTTTTCTCGAGCAGTGAGTATCGGGTCTCACAGTCGGTAAACTTTTTGCTAAGGTAATAAATGGCATGCTCTTTTCGTCCAGACTCGTCATGTTCGCCTAGTACGCACCCCATTGAATTCTCTAGGACAGTCAGATACATGATTAGAGGCTTTCCTTCGACTGGTGGAATCAAGATATGAGGTTCTAGCAAATACTCCTTGATTTTATCGAAAGCAACTTGACAGTCATCATTCCATTTAACCACCTGATCTTTCTTCAACAGCTTGAAGATTGGCTCACAGGTAGATGTTAGGTGAGAAATGAACCTTGCAATGTAGTTTAGGCGTCCCAAGAAACCTCTGACCTCCTTCTCAGTGCGAGGGGCAAGCATTTCTTGTATAGCTTTGACTTTGGTAGGATCAACCTCGATGCCTTTGTTACTGACAATGAAACCCAAGAGTTTATCGGACCTGACTCCAAATGTGCACTTGTTAGGGTTCAGTCTGAGCTTGTACTCTTTCAACCTGACAAACAGCTTTTGCAGATGGTCGAGGTGTTCTTCTTTAGTTTGTGAACGGGCTATCATGTTGTCTACGTAAACCTCTATCTCATGATGTATCATATCATGAAACAAAGCCATCATAGCACGTTGATAGGTTTCCCCGGCATTCTTCAATCCGAATGGCATCACTTTGTAGCAGAACGTACCCCACTGTGTAACAAAAGTAGTTTTCCCCATGTCCTCGGGTGTCATTTTGACCTGGTTATAGCCTGAGAATCTGTCCATGAAAGAAAATACCTTGTGCTGAGCTGTGTTTTCAACCAAGATGTCAATGTGCGGTAGTGGAAAGTCATCTTTAGGGTTGGCCCTGTTTAAGTCTCTGTAATCCACGCACATTCTCACTTTTCCATCCTTCTTAGGCACGGGCACAATGTTAGCAACCCATTGTGGATAGGAAGTAACAACAAGAAATCCAGCATTGAACTGCTTCATAACTTCTGCTTTGATCTTTTCAGACATGTCGGGCCTCAGGCGGCGAACTTTCTGTTTGATTGGTGGATAGTCTTCACTTGTAGGGAGACGGTGAACCACAATATCTGTATCAAGTCCCGACATGTCTTCGTATGACCAGGCGAAGATCTCAACATATTCATTCAACAGCTGAACTAAGCGCTCTTTGACACTTGGCTCTAGGTTGGCACCCACTCTAACTTCTTTTTTGTCTTCCTCTGTACCCAAGTTGATTGTCTCTAACAACTCCTCGTGAGGTAGGATAGCCCTTTCTTCTTGTTGTAGCAGTCTAGCCAATTCTCTCGGCACTTCACAGTCTTCCTCACCTTCTTATTCGGCATGGTAGACCAGATCTTCAGAGTCACTGAAGGCCATAGCAGAATTGTTACCCATGGAATCCGGAATGGATGAGTACCTGCATTTGTGAGTGTGGGTGTGTGTGAGGGATAGCCACCTTTAAACAAATAAAATGTAAAAAGAAAGAAAATGAACACAAAAGTTTATATGTGAAAACGTCCATGATTCATTAAAATGGCATATGAAGATGAAAAATCAAACCCTTACAAATGGACCTATGTGCCTCGGGTAAGGCACAAGGTTAAAAGTGTACGAATTGTTTAAGAATTATTACAAACCAACAGAAATGTTTGAAAGATAAATTACTGATTTATGAAAGTAATGGGAACAAAGTCCTTTGCCTCCCAATTGCATAGTCCGCCGTCAACAGTAGGGAAAATCAAGTCTTCCAGATTGCTCTCCTCTTCACTATCCTCCAAAGCGTTGACTCCATGATGGGTGATCTTCACTAGTGGCCCTCCAGCCCGGGAGCGACGCACAGCCTTTTAAGCAGAAGCAATGAAACCCAAGCCGAATTTATCAGATTTGAAAGGAAAATCGGGAAGCTGCCCCCAGATTGTGCTTCCTCCCTCTTCAATCATAGCCTTTGCATCTTTAAGAGAAGACATCTGAGGCGGAGGTCTGGTAATCATGGGTACAGAAGGCACTGTCTTGGTTGCTGCAATCTCTTGAGCTACCTCCTCAAAATTCTGAAAGGGGGTTTCGATGAATTCACCATCCAATTCCACGTAGCGGAAAGAATTAAGATGGCTTATCATGTATTCCTATTCACCGTGAACTGTCACAATTTTCCACTGGATAGGGTACTTGAGCTTTTGATGCAGAGTTGAAGTGACGGCTCCAGCATGATGAATCTAGGGTCTTCCCAACAAGCAAGAATAGGAGGGACGGATGTCCATGACATAGAATGTGGAGTTGAAGGTTTCAGTTCCCACTTTAATCGGGATGTCCACCTCCCCGTGGACCATCCTTTTAGAACCATCAAAGGCTCTGACAATGATGTTGCTGGGATTCAAAGTTAAACCTTCACAATCTAGCCTATCCAATGCCTTCTTCGATAGGACGTTCAGTGATAAACCAGTGTCTACCAGTACATGTGCTAGAGTAGTCCCTCTGCATTCCACCGAGACATGCAAAGCGTCATTATGTTTTCTCCCTTTGATTATTAGATCAGCATCGGAGAATCCTATACCATTGTCTGCTGTTAGGCTAGCTACACATTCCTGGAACTGATCCACGGAGGTTTCTTGGGGCACATGGGCCGTCTTCAAAAATATGATCAGAGCTTTGGCATGAGCTTATGAACAAAGCAGCAAGGCCAACATAGAGATCTTTGAGGGGGTTTGCCCCAGTTGCTCAACAACATTATAATCGCTTTTCTTGATTATTTTCAAAATCTCTTCCATTTCTTTTTTAAAGGTTTCAGGGATGATCAACGGCTGAGCCCTCGTCCTGACAGGCTCTTCTTGGATCCCTTTCCCTCTATCATTAGCAGCAGCAGAGGGGACAACCACAGGAGTCACAACTTCTTCAATAATCGGAGTTCTTGCAGATATGTTTATCGGTGCAGGGGTAACCTTAGGAGCAGCTGAGGGTCCGAAGATTGCCTTTGGAGAAGAAATCTCAGGAGATAAAATTCTTCCACTGCGGGTGATTTTACTCGTTCTAGAAATGTTTCCAATGTTGGAAGTCTCTTCATCAGAACTCTCTTCAGTTGATTCAATTTGTTTAATACCATGGTAAAAGATCTCTCCCCCATAGTTCCACGGTATTGATTTGTTGGACTTGTACGGGATAGGCCCTGGCATGGTTATCTTCAAAGGTACAATCTTCGGATCGGATGTAATCTTAATAGGTCTTTTGGAGACCTTAGAAAGATTGGTGGATATGGTAATTATCGAAACATCATTGACAGGATTCAGTGTAACAATAGTCTTTTCAAAAAGGTTCTCTTGGTTATCCATTAGGCGTTGGATGCCTAACTTCAACAAAGGACAGTCGGTTGGTAAGGAGGAACAAATGCAGCAATCTTCTTTACAACCTGGGAAAATCCCATCCTTCAGCAAATTCAACTTGATTATCGGTAGCGGAGTCATCAAATTATCAACAGTAACAACAAAAAGATCTTCTTCAACAGCATGGGCATTGTGGCCATGCTTTGGCATTGGAGCAGAGATTACGTTAGGCTTTTCAGGGGCGTCGAATTCAACTTCTTTAGCATCTATCAAATCCTGAATCTTATTCTTGAGGGGCCAACAATTGTTGGTGTCGTGCCCCAGGCTGTCTGAATGATAAGCACACTTGGCGTTCGAATGGTAGTAAGGAGAAGATGTATTCGGATTCTTCGGTGCCTCTTTCAAGGATTAACTTCAAAAGATGAGGGAGAACCTGGGCATGAGTCATATTGATCCGGGTGAATTGTCGTGCAGGCCTTTCCACCTTTACTTGGTTGGTTCTGGGTTGATTGTTTCTAGACTGATCAGCTGCATACTTCTGAATCATTACGGCCCCCACCGCTGGCCGACGCTCAACTCTTCCTTGACCTCTTTGGGAGTAGACAGTTGAGACTTCTTTCTTTGCTGGGAAAGTCTTTTTGATGGCAGCGGAAGCAGATGCATCCTTTTGAATTTTCCCACTCTTTATGCCAGCTTCAAATCTCTCACCAGTCAGAATCAACTCGGTGAACCCCGCAGACGAACTTCCAATCAGGTGATTGAAAAAGGGGCCTGACAGTGTACCCAAGAACATATCAACTAGTTCCCTCTCAAATAGAGGTGGTTGTACTCGTCCCGCCAAGTCTCTCCATTTCTGGGCATACTCTTTGAAACCTTCATTTGAGACCATGCCCATACTCTGTAATTGAGTATGGGTTGGTGCTAAGTCTGCATTATATTGATATTGTCTGTAGAAGGCAGCCTCCAAATCCTCCCAATTGTGCACATCAGACCTTTCTAGCTGGTAAAACCAATCTAACTGCGTCCTCGAAAGACTGTCCTGGAAGAAATGAACCCACAGATCCTTGTCAGAAGAATGTGGTTGATTTTTCTGACGTAAGATTGCAGATGCATCTTTGGACAAGACAAACCATCATACTTAGCAAATATAGGCACCTTAAACTTAGGGGGAATCACAAAGCAACCAGCCCTAACTCTTCAAAGTCCATCCCAGGCACCCTCTGCACCTCCATGGCCGCCAGACGCTCTTCCGTATTCTTGTATTTGTCATCTGCAGGAGGGTACTGCTGTTCAGAATAGTCTTCATCCTCTTCTTCTTCTTCTTCCTCAGACTCAGATGGAACTGCAGTTCCTTTACTCTTTCGTACCCCTTCATCAGATGTTGAGGGGAAATCCAGGACCCTTCTAGCTTGACCTTCAAATCTTCTACCCATGGTAGCCACACCAACCCTCTTCTTTTTCTTTTTCTCCTTTTCCTTTTTCAGTAGAGTTTTGAGCTCCTCCTGACCCTTTGCCAAGGTCATGAGTAGTTGTTGGAACTGTGAATTCTGCGCTTGTAAGTCTTTGACTGTCTGCTCTATATCCATCTTGCTGAAATAAATAGCAGAGAGATAAGGAAACCTGGTGTGAAGACCTGCTTATGCATATGATGAATGATATGTATTCATGTAATGTATTCAAGGATTCAGAAATTCAAATTTGTTTTAAACAAAAAGGAACACACGTCATATTAATAAGATAGAATTTGTTAGTACATCAATGCCCCATGGGAAAAATAATACAAAATTCTAATGTAAAAAGACGTTGCACGTCCTCTTTGGTGAAAGTATAGGTGTTGAGAGTCTGCTCTTCGTGAAGTTGATGAGTAAGTTCCAAAACCTTGTTCTCACTGGCATAGAATTGGGCTTTGAACATATCGCGCTCTCCCTTGAGATGTATCCAACTCCTTTGCAAATCTTCAAGTGATGTTGGCATGTCAGGATGTAAGAGGGTGTATGGAACCTCTCCTTCCATAACAGGCTCTTTGATCACAGGGAGAATGTAGGGGTAAGGCATCATAAGACTTTGGGCGCGGGTTCGTACCCACTTGAGGTAAGGCTCAAGGGGGATGGAATTCTTGTGTCCCAAGGTCTTACTGTCCACCTTGTTGGGCATCCTCCAAGCTCGGATAAACCTTTGTCAGATTCCTTGATCGTCGTTGTCTAAGTCAAAAACCAAGTCTAGAATCAGCATATCATGTGGGCCATCCCTTCGGGCATACCCGAACTGTCTCAGAGCCAAGCAGGGGTTACAGGTAATGCCTCCCCTAATGCCAAGTAGAGGGACATTAGGGAATTCCCCACAATGATCAATGATGATAACATTTTCTCTGGATTGAGAACACCAATGAACATCTGAATGTGTAAGAGTCATCAATCGTTGTGACCACCTCAATCCTTGCTCATTCTTCAAAACTGATTGGGGAAGATGAGAAATAAACCATCTTGCCAGTAGAGGAGTACAACACATGAGAACACCTCTTTTCCTCATTGTTCGAGTGTGAAATGAGTGGAGGATATCCCTAAGCAATGTAGGCACCGGGTTGCGAGCCATGAAGATTTTGACAGCATTGACATCTATAAGTTGGTCAGGGTTTGGGAACAAGACCAACCCATAGATGATAAGAGCTACAATCTCCTCAAAATCTTGTAAGTCTAATGAATTCCAGCAGCTTTGGGCCTTCTCAAACAGAAACTTTGACAAAAAGCCTTTGACACCACTTCTAGTTTCCCAATGGCCTATGATATCAGATGGTTGCAAGTGTAAGGCTTGAGCAACATTTTCAGGCTTTAGATCTCTTTCTGTACCGTTGTAGGGTAGTTTATGGAGAATAGGAATCCTCGGGAGTTGAGAAAATTCCTCCAAAGTAGGCACTAGTTGGTAGTCAGGAAATGTGAAGCAGTGGTGTAGGGGGTCAAAGAACTGGAAGAGAACTTTCACCATGTCTTCCTCAATGTTGATGTTGAATAAGTTGAGAAGACGACCATGCCTCTCGGTGAATGGATAATTCTCAGGAATCCTTGAAGCTATCTCCTTGAGTTGAGGAGGAATTTTCACAAGGTTGACTTGGATGGTTTTCCTGCGAAGTGATTCCATTACCTACAAAACAGGAACAAAGATGAAGATCCAAATCCTTGAAATGGTTAGTGGATGCATATGATGCTTCATGATGTCCATGATGTTATGCACAAGTATATATATACAAACAAATCACACAAGTTCCTAGTTTCAGGCTTGCATGGTGTTTCATAGGTAAGTACCCTCTTGAAGTTTAGTCGGCTCAACCTGTCCTATAAATAGTAACCGGGTTCTAAGGAGCTCAATATCACTGGATTATTTTTTGTGTTCATTGTTTCTGTTTAGCCACTTTACTGGCGATCGAACTATTCCAAGAAAATAACCCTCAATGAGTGTAGTATCGAGTATCTACCAACTTCGGACTGCACCAAAGTCGGTCATCTCACTACCCGTAAAAAGGCCAAGTTGGTCAAGTAAAGGTTCTAAAAGTCCATTAGTGCTTCATGACATCACTCAGCGGCCCCGTATTCTCTTTGATTAACTCAAAGGCTACCGGTACGCACAAATATGTTGCACTAATATAGCTATTGCTTCAACCATGTTGGTATACCCCGTACAGTTTCCACAACGTATTGCTATTTACCTATGAATGTTTCCCAAATCCGGGTAGAGGATTCAAACCCAAACAATAGAACCAAATGTAAAGCAATCAAGTCAAACAAGATAAGAATGTAAAGGTGATCTAAAACCCTAAGGTAACCCTAATTTTACTCAATCCCCAGCAGAGTCTCCAGTTCTGTGATGCGGTGGGAGAACTGACTTGAGGTTTTGCGTTTGTGTTTGCAAATGTTTCGGTTTAGCAAGAGTCGCCACCGACTTTTTATTTTATCCAAAGGAAAGGTCAAAAAGCACAGGAAAGACCTTTGAGATTGATTTTGGGTTCGGGGGGTAGATTATGAAAAGGGAAGGTGCTAGCACCCTTTTCATTCATGGTTTTCCATGGGCTCTTTGTTACTTGTTTTAGATCACTTGCTTTTGCTTTTAAATTATTTGAAATGGTGCTTTTGTGTGTGGTTTTGAAAGTATTTTGAAAAGAGGCCTTTGTTTAGGCAACTTTTGTAATGATTCTTGTTTGAATGTATACAAAGGTGTTTGTCTTTAGAAAAATGTTTCAATGTTTGAAAGTTTGTTTGGAAATTGTTTTGAAATGATAGTTTGAAATTAGAAAGGATGGTTTGAAAGTTTGATCAAGTAACTAGGAGTTGTCTACCCTACTCAAAGATCTTTCCTACACATTTTTATTCCTTTGATATTGTTGTTTCACCATTGTATTTGGTGAACAACCCTATCTTTGGATGTTAAACAGGACGGGCGTGGGTCATCGTATGACCATGATAGCAATGGTGCTAAGTATCTTAGCATGTTTTTGAGGGACTAGATCATTTGTATATAGGAAACCAAGATAGCGTCATCGAGGGACTATGATCTTTTTGTTTTTTTGTTTTGTTTTGCCAAGATACTTAGCATGCATACCAAGGACATGTTTTTTAAGGCAACAAGTGGATGAAACCCTAGGGGTGCTTGTGTGCATTGTGTTGTCATTTTTCATGCATTTTTGTCTTGTGTTTAGTCATGCTATTTGTTTGATTTTGGTTTTTTGCATACAAACCCTAATTTACTATTATGGCATTTGAAAGCAATAAAATGCATAAAAGTAAATCTAAGACTATTACAACATTATTATGGGGAGGGGGATACAAGTTTGAATAGGGGATATTTCTCAAAAATAAACCCTAAAACTATTATTACAACCAAATTGAAATATTGCATAAATAAATAAATAGAGAAATAATTAAATGTACAAATAAATAAATATGCAAATGATGTTTTTGTATTTATTTTTATGTATGTAAAAATAAGCTTATTTAACTCAAAATAAGAAAATAAAATAAAAAATTATTTTTGAAAAGGGGTGAAAACCCTAATTTTTGGTTTTAAAAGAAAATGTATTATATTATTTATTTATTCATTTATGTACAAAGAAAATAAATAAAAATATATACAAAAGTGTTAAAAAATTAAAATGTGTGAGAAAATATTATTTAAGTCTATAAATAATAAAAAATAAAAATATATGATATTTTTGTATTATTTACAAATTTTATTTAAGAAAATAAGTTATATTATTATTAATAAACTATTTATATGTCCAAAAAATAATAAAAATAATAATATAAAATGTGAAAAATTAAGAGAATATTTTTGATGATTTTTAATATTTAGAAAAAATAATAAAAGTCAGAAAATATGAAAAGAAATGAAAAATATAGAAAATAAAAGAAATGGGCCAGGGGGGTGCAAAAAGCAGGATGAGGGGTGTCAACAACAAGGCAAGCCAGGCCCAGCCCAGCTTCCACTTCGTCCCTATCCTTTGAACAAGAACGCGCGCTTCTGCAACTCAAACCGTATCTCCTGCATACGTGCTTAAAAACAAAAACATGCAACATGAAAGTTATAGCTCATTATCACACGATTCTAACCATATAAAAAACTTGATCTAACTCTAAGAAACCAGGGAGAATTTCCTTGGCCCTAAATTCTAGTTTTTTCAGCAACTTCAACATCTAAGTTCTCCTAACTCAGTTAACATAAATGAATTTTATGCATATGTACAGTTCAAGGACATTATGGGCTACATTTTTGCTTCACAAACCTAAGCCTAATGATTCCTAAATAAGGAGATTGAAGTTTGAGAAATACCTGTTTCAGTCAAGTTCGAATATGGCAATGCAGGAGTTTTGAATGAGGCCTGAAGGACTTTTGAGCTTGCTTGATGTTCCCTTGACCTTTCCCAATGCTTAGTTTGCTTTGAAATGGCCTAAATGTCTCTATAGAACTCAACCTGCAAACTCAGAATTTAAAAATGGTGAAGCTTGAAAATGCAGTTACAGTTGCTTGAGAATGGTCTGGAAAGCTTAGGTGTATTATTTAGAATGTGTTTGAAGTGATTTGGGACAAAACGCACGAGTGGAATTGGTTTTAGCTTGTGATTTGCAGAACTTGCCCTGTTTTGGGAAGATATGGGTGTTTTGGTGTTTTGGAGGGTTTTGGAACTTGTTAGCTCATGTTTCTGGCCTTAGACAATGTGTTGAGATCGTTTGAAATGTGCACAAGCCTTGGTTTTAACAGATACAAGAGATATGGACTTTTTGCACACTTGCTTGTTTTTGAAGTAAAAGGTGAGTTGACAAAGGCACCGCCTGTACAGGCTAGCTCTAGGCCTGAGGAGAGTTGGTAAACTTTTCCTGGTGTTTGTAGATGTTGCTTGCATAAAGAAATCAGGTCTATGGCTCAAGACAAACAAGATTGCCAAAAGCATGCTTTATGTAAATGGTATTGTTGCCTTTTTGCCATTTTTGGAATAGTTCTTTGTACAATGTTCTAAAGCTCAGAACAAAGCCTTAATCCAATGTGTTTGCATTTAATTTATGAGTGTAGAAATGATTATAACCTGTAAACCAAGTACAAGCATGATCCAAACTGATTTGCAATTTGTATCAATGTGGAAAATGCCATGGACAAAAGTGAGAAATGGCCATTTTCTTTTCTTCGATTCTCCCTAACCAAAAATGATATTGGAGAGTTCTTGGACATTTTGGAAAGCTTGTAACATGCTATACAGTCCATCTTTGAAATGCATTTTGAGATTCCAATTGGAAACATGTGAAAAGTTGCCGTGAAGATAGGTCAAAATCCTGCCTAAACTAGGGCAAAATTTTACTAAGTTAGAAAGTTTTTGGACCTCTATTCACAAAATCATAACTTGAGATCCAAGCATATTTTGGGAAAACTTTGTGAATAAAAGTTGTATATTTTGTGGAGGAATACAACTTTCATGTTGGAAGTTTTCTTTGAATCCAATTTCATCATGGGGAAAAAGTTGGGAAAAAATAAGAAATTTTCATAACTTAGAAAATTTCTAAGTTATGAAAATTTTCCATTTTAAACCCTAATTTTCAAAATTAGGTTTCTTGGTGAACAAGTTTCATGTTTTGACACATCTTGATGAAAAATGACCCTTGACACTTGATTTTGACCAAAAAGTCAAAGTTTGACTTTTCAGTGTACAATTGATTTTTGATCAGTTGACTGGAAAATTCATCTGTCAATCCAATGCATTTGAGATTTTTTGAACCTTGTGATTAGGTCAAGATGGTTCCATTGAGTCCTTGAAACCATTATTGAACCCAATTTTCCATTGGCTAGGTTAAAAATCAGAAATTGTCCTTCTGCAGTCAAAACCCTAATTTTGACCATTTTGCCGTTTTGATGATCTGATCAAATTTCTTTGAGGAGTTATGGTCCAAACTTGATCAAATGGTTCATATGAGTCTATAATGTTGATGTGGATAAAAAATTATGAGGTTTGATTGTAAATTGGCCACATTTGACATTGTCCCCAATACAACTGATTTTTAGGTCAACTGTCCAATTGATTGGGAAAAAATTTGATTCAAGGCTTGAAACTTGGTATGAGCAATCTTAGAGGTCCAACATGATGCATGAAAGTCATATGAGGCATTGGAAGTCCAAAAATTCCTGTGCAAACTCAAACCCTAATTTCAGGTCATCAGAGCAAGGAGATGTCTTAAGCTGAGCAAACCCTAATCTGGTCTGGAGTCCAAAGAGTCTTGTGAGGGGAAATCTTGATAAAATGAGAGGGAAAATTTCGGGGTACAACAGTCACTATCCGTGGTGGTTAAGATCATTTCCCCGCCGGAAAAGATGTTCTTGATTACAAATGGTCCTTCATAGGTAGGAGTCCATTTTCCCCTGGGATCACTTTGTGGCAAAATAATGCGTTTGATCACTAAATCTCCAACTTGATATACTTGGCGTCTGACTTTCTTGTTAAAGGCCTTGATCATCCGTTTTTGATACATCTGACCATGGCAAACAGCAGCAAGCCTCTTTTCATCAATTAAGTTCATTTGATCAAGTCGGGTCTGGATCCAATCGTCTTCACTCAAACCTACATCTTTCATAATTCTCAAGGAGGGGATTTGAACCTCGATATGAAAGACAACCTCCATGCCATAAACCAAAGAATAGCGTGTTTCCCCAGTTGATGTGCGAGCCGTGGTACGGTACCCGTGGAGAGCAAACGGTAGCATTTCATGCCAGTCCTTATAGGTGACTGTCATTTTCTGTATGATCTTTTTAATGTTTTTATTAGCAGCTTCGACTGCACCATTCATCTTTGGCCGATAGGGGGATGAATTATGATGTTGAATCTTGAACTGCTCGCACAAGGCGGTGATCATAGTATTGTTAAGTTTTGTACCGTTATCAGTGATGATCCTTTCTGGGATACCGTACCGGAAAATAAGATTCTGCTTGATGAAGCAGGCAACCACATTCTTAGTAACGGAGGAGAAGGAAGTTTCTTCGACCCACTTTGTGAAATAGTCAATGGCCACTAGAATGAAGCGGTGTCCATTGGAGGTTGTAGGCTTGATCTCCCCAATCATATCGATTCCCCACATAGCGAAGGGGCCAAGGAGTTGTTAAGACATTTAGAGGAACCGAAGGTACGTGCACCTTGTCTGCATAGATTTGACACCTATGACAGGTCCAGGAGTGTTGATAGCAGTCTACTTCCATGGTAGACCAATAATAGCCCGCCCGTAGGATTTTCTTTGCCATCGTATGCCCACTAGAGTGAGTGCCAAAGGCACCTTCATGTAATTCATCCATGATGTTTTCAGCTTCAATCTTATCCACATAGCAGAGCAGAATAGAATCATGATTACATTTGTACAGGATCCCATTACTTAGGAAAAACTTAGCGGAGAATCTCCTCAGGAACTTTTTATCATTGATTGAAGCTCCTTCTGGATATTCTTGAGCCTCGAGGTACCTTTTGATTTCATGAAACCAAGGCTGGTCCACTACTTCTTCAGTATTAATCTCGTGACAGTGTGTTGGTTCGCCCATTCGTTCAATGGTGATCTAGGGAGCCTAGTTATCCCAATTAAGTTTAAACATAGATGACATTGTGGCTAGAGCATCTGCTAGCTGATTTTCTTCTCGCGGGAAATGCTCGAAGGTAATCTGCTCTAAGTATGGTAACAATGCCAAAACATGTTCTTTGTAAGGGATAAGGTTTAGATGCTTAGTGTCCCATTCTCCTTTGATCTGACTGATGACCAAAGCTGAATCTCCAAACACATCTAAAGATTTGATTCCCAAGTCTATGGCAGCCTTAAGACCAAAGATTCATGCTTCGTATTCCGCCATGTTGTTCGTACAGTTGAAGCAAAGTCTGGCGGTAAAAGGAGTATGGCATCCTTCCGGAGATATGAGTATAGCGTTGATACCATTAACAAGTGCATTGGATGCCCCATAAAAGAACTGGGTCCATCGGGATCCTTGTTCAGGTCCTTCATATGGTCTGATTTCTTCACAATTGTCTAATATCATGATGTCTTCGTCTGGGAATTCAAACTTCATGGACTGATAATCTTCTACAACTTGATGAGCAAGATGATCAGCTAGCACGCTGCCCTTTATATCTTTTTGGGTAGTGTATTGTATGTCATATTCTGTTAGGATCATCTGCCATCTAGCTATTCTCCCAGACAGAGTAGGCTTCTCAAAGATGTACTTTATCAGATCCATCTTAGATATCAGCAAAGTGGTATGAGTCAACATATATTGTCTTAGCCAGTGAGCAGCCCATACCAGAGCGCAGCAAGTTTTCTCGAGCAGTGAATATCTGGTTTCACAATCGATAAACTTTTTGCTCAGGTAGTAAATAGCGTGCTCTTTTCGGCTAGACCCGTCATGCTTCCCCAATACACACCCCATTGAGTTCTCTAAAACGGTCACATACATGATCAGTGTTCTTCCCTCGACTGGTGGCATCAAGACAGGAGGCTCTTGTAAATACTCTTTGATTTTGTCAAAAGAAATTTGACATTCATCATTCCATCTGACTACTTGATCTTTCTTCAACAGTTTGAAGATTGGTTCACAAGTAGACGTTAGGTGAGAAATGAATCTGGCAATATAGTTCAGGCGTCCCAAGAATCCTCTAACTTCCTTCTCAGTACGAGGAGTAGGCATTTCTTGTATTGCTTTAACCTTGGCAGGATCAACCTCGATGCCTTTGTTGCTGACAATGAAACCTAAGAGTTTACCAGATCGGACTCTGAATGTGCACTTGTTTGGATTTAGTCACAGCTTGTACTCCTTCAACCTTACAAACAACTTTTGCAAATGATCGAGGTGTTCCTCTTCAGTTTGTGATCGGGATATCATGTCATCTACGTAGACCTCTATCTCATGATGTATCATATCATGAAACAAAGCTACCATGGAGCGTTGATAGGTTGCCCCGGCATTCTTCAGTCCGAATGGCATCATTTTGTAGCAGAACATTCCCCACTGTGTGAAAAATGTAGTTTTCTCCATATCCTCAGGTGCCAGTTTGATCTGGTTATAACCTAAGAATCCATCCATGAAGGAAAACACTTTGTGTTGTGTTGTGTTATCAACCAGGATGTCAATGTGGGGAAGTGGAAAATCGTCTTTAGGGCTAGCCCTGTTTAAATATCCATAATCCATGCACATTCGTACTTTACCGTCCTTTTTAGGAACGGGAACAATGTTGGCTACCCATTGAGGATAAGAAGTGACAGCCAGAAATCCAGCATTGAACTGTTTTATAACTTCCGCTTTGATCTTCTCTGACATGCCAGGTCTCATGCGGCGGACTTTTTGTTTCACTGGTGGACAGTCTTCTCTTGTGGGTAGATGATGTACCACGATGTCTGTAATAAGTCCTGGTATGTCTTCGTATGACCAGGAAAAGATCTCAACATAATCATGAAATAGCTGAATTAGACGCTCCTTGACACTCGGCTCTAGATTGGCACCCACTTTGATTTCCTTTTTATCTTCCTCGGTACCCAAATTGATTGTATCCAACAGCTCCTCATGAGGCTGAATAGCTCTTTCCTCTTGTTGTAGTAGTCTGGCCAATTCCCCTGACACCTCACAATCTTCCTCACCTTTGTATTCAGCTTGGTAGATCAGATCTTCAGAGTCACTAAAGGCTATAGTAGTATCGTTACCCATAGGATCAGGAATGGAGGGGTACCTGCATTTGTGAGTGTGGGTGTGTGTAAGGGTATAGCCATCTTTAAATAATAAAATGTAAAAGAAATATAATGAGCACAAAAGGTTTATATGTGAAAAAGCGTCCATGGGACAAAGTCTCTGGCTTCCCAGTTGCGAAGTCCTCCATTGACGGTAGGAAATATCCAATCTTCCAAGCTGCCATCCTCTTCAACATCTTCCACATCGTTGACCTCTTGGTTACTAATCTTCAAAGGTGGCCCTCCGGCACGGGCGCGGCGCACAACCTTCTAAGCAGTTGAAGTAAACCCCAAGCCAAACTTGTCTGATTTGTACAGAATGTCTAGAAGCTGCCCCCAGATGGTGCATCCACCCTCCTCTATTACTGCATTTGCATCCTTTAGAGATGACATCCGAAGCGGAGGTCTTGTGATCTTGGGAATCGAGGATACTGCCTTGGTTGCGGCTACTTCTTGAGAGACTTCTTCAAAATGTTGGAAAGGGGTTTCAATGAACTCGCCATCCAACTCCACATATCGGGAGGAATTTAGATGACTAATCATGTACTCCTCTTCTCCATGGACAGTTATGATATTTCCTTGGACCGGGTACTTCAGCATCTGATGTAGTGTGGAGGTGACCACACCGTCATTGTGAATCCAGGGGCGTCCTAACAGACAGGAATAAGAAATACGGATGTCCATCACATAGAAGGTTGAGTTGAAAATCTGGGTTCCCACCTTTATCGGGATGTCCACCTCCCCGTGGACCATCCTCTTCAAACCATCAAATGCTCTCACAACTATGTTACTGTGTTTTAATGCCAGCCCTTCGCAATCTAATCTGTCAAGGGCTTTCTTTGGTAAGACGTTCAAATATGAACCAGTGTCTACCAAGACATGGGATAGGGTTGTTCCTCTACACTCCACAGAGACATGAAAAGCCTCGTTGTGATTTCTCCCTCTGGGTGTCAAATTAGCATCGGAGAAACCCAAGCCATTATCAGCTGTCAAACTGGCCACACAATCCTGGAATTGGTCAGCGGACGTCTCTTGTGGCACATGGGTTGTCTTCAAAAATTTTACCAGAGCTTTGAATGTGCCTCAGAGCACAACAACAAGGCTAGCATGGAGATCTTGGAGGGAGTCTTCCCCAACCGTTCAACCACATCATAATCACTCTTCTTTATTATCCTCAGGATTTCTTCCATTTCCTTCTTGGATGTTTCGGGGATAGCTAGTGATTGCGCCTTCGTCCGGACAGGCTCTTCTTGAATGCTTTTTCCTTTATTCTTAGCAATAGAGGTATTGGTAGGAACAGGAATTGTGTCGTCTTTGTTAGTAGGTACGCTTGCAGGTATAATCACTGGTACAGAGGTAATCTTCGGAACAACCACGGGTCCAAAAACTGCCTTTGGAGGGGCAATCTCTGGAGAGAAGATTCTACCACTGCGGGTAATCTTGCTAGTTTCGGCAATATTGCTAATGTCAGAATTGTCCTCTTCGGAGCTCTCTTCTTTGATGGTCAACCCATCTTGTTTAATACCATGGTAGTAGATTTTTTCACCGTAATTCCATGGTACTGTTCTATCTGACTCATACGGTACTGGCCCGGGCATTATGATCTTAAGTGGAGTAGTTTTTGGAGCAGGTGTAATCCTAACGGGCCTCTTGGGGACCCTGGAAGGATTGGCGTAGATGGTTATGATTGAAACTTCTTTAACTGGAACGGGTAACATGGGAGAATTCTCAAATAGAATTTCTTGGTTATCAATCAGGCGTTGGATACCGATCTTCAGCAGAGGGCAGTCAACGGGTGCGGATAAGCAATGATGGTAGTCTTCCTTACATGCTGTGAACACACCAACTTTTAACAAATTCATCTTAATGATCGGGAGTGGAGTCAAAAGTTCATCCACTGTGGCAACAAATAAATCTTCCTTGACAGCATTGGCATTGTGACCATGCTTAGGCATCAGAGCGGAAATGACATTCGGTTTCTCAGGCGTATCAAACTCAACTTCCTTCGCATATATTAAGTCTTGAATTTTGTTCTTCAGAGCCCAATAGTTTTTTCGTGTCGTGCCATGGACTTTCATAATGGTATGCGCATCTGGCATTTGGATGATAATGAGGGGATGCAGTATTGGGATTCTTTGGGGCCTCTTTTAAAGTTTCCAGATTCAATTTCAGAAGATGTGGTAGAACCTAGGCTAGAGTCATGTTAATCCTGGTGAATTGCCAGACTGGCCTTTCCACCTTTGGCTGGTTATTTCTGGGTTGGTCAGATGCGGGCTTTGGGATCATAACGGCCCCCACCACTGGTCGGCGTTCAGTTCTTCCTTAATTCCTTTGTGAATAAACAGTAGATACTTCCTTCTTCCCAGTGAAGGGTTTTTTCACAGATGTAGAGGCAGGCGAATCTTTCTGAATCTTCCCACTTCTTATACCAGCTTCCACCCTCTCGCTAGTTAATATCAATTCATTAAACCCTGCAGAGGAACTCCCAGTCATATGATTGAAGAAAGGGCCCGATAGAGTTCCCAAGAACATGCCCACCAACTCCCTTTCAGACAGAGGGGGTTGCACTCTTCCGACTAGATCTCTCCACTTTTGCGCGTAATCTTTGAAGCCCTCATTTGAAACCATAGCCATACTCTGAAGTTGAGTACGGGTAGGCGCCAAATCAGTGTTGTACTGGTATTGTTTATAGAAAGTTGCGGCCAGGTCTTCCCAATTATGGACGTCGGCCCTTTCTAATTGGTAAAACCAATCAAGTTACGTTCCTGACAAACTGTCTTGGAAAAAGTGGACCCACAAGTCTTTGTCGACAGAGTGCGGCTGAATCTTCCTGACATATGATCGGAGGTGCATTTTAGGACAAGACACCCCATCATACTTGGAAAATAATGGCACTTTAAACTTTGGTGGGATCACAATTCCTGACACTAACCCCAACTCTTCAAAATCTAGACCCGGTACTCTCTGGATTTCCATAGCGCTTAAACGCTCTTAAAGGTGTTTGTACTTATCATCAACCAGAGGGTACTGCTCTTCAGAATAGTCCTCCTCTTCCTCTTCTTCTTCGGAGTCTGACGGAACTGCCATTTCTTTTCCTTTTCTTTCCCCTTCATCAGATGTTGCTGGAAAATCTAAAGTCCTTATAGCTTGTCCTTGAAACCTTCTGCCCATGATTACCACACCAGCTGGCTTCTTCTCTTTCTTCTTTTTCTCTTTTTCCAGCAGAGTCTTCAGCTCCTCTTGCCCATTGGCTAAGGTCATGAGTAACTGTTGAAACTGTGTGTTTTGAGCTTGAAGATCTTTGACCGTCTGTTCGAGATCCATCTAACTGAAATAAACAGTAGAGAGAGGAGGAAACTTGTTGCAAAGACCTGTTTATGTTTATGATGAATGATATGTATTCATGCAATGCTTTCAAGGATTTAAAAATTCAAATTCGTTTTAAACAAAAAGAAACACATGTTATATTAATAAAATAGAATTTGAGTACATCAATTCCCCTTGGGCAAAATAATACAAAATTGTAAGATAAAAAGACATTGCGCATCCTCTTTGGTGCAACATAGGTATTTAGAGTCTGCTCTTCATGAAGTAGCCTAGTGAGTTCCAAAACCTTCTTCTCGCTTCCGTAGAATTGGGCTTCAAAAGTATCACGCTCCCCTTTGAGTTGTATCCTATCCCTTTGTAGGTCTTCGAGTGATGTAGGCATGTCAGGATGTAGGATAGTGTATGGAACTTCTCCCTCCTTAACAAGCTCAATAATCACTGGGAGAATGGAAGGATAAGGCATCATAAGACTTTGAGCACGGGTTCGTACCCACTTGAGGTAAGGCTCAAGAGGGATGGAATTATTGTGTCCCAAAGTCTTGCTATCCACCTTGTTTAGCATCCTCCAAGCTCGGATGAATCTCTAGCGAAGACCTTGATCGTCGTTGTCGTGGTTGAAAACCAAACCTTGAATCAGCATATCATGTGGGCCATCCCTTTGGGCATAACCAAACTGTCTTAGAGATAAACAGGGGTTGTAGGTGATGCCTCCCCTAATTCTAAGTAGAGGGACATTAGGGAATTCCCCACAACGGTCAACAATGATAACATTTTCTTTGGACCGAGAACACCAATGAATATCTGAATGTTTAAGCGTCATTAACCTTTGTGACCACCTCAAACCTTGCTCATTCTTTAAGACTGATTGGGGAAGATGAGAAATAAACCATCTTGCCAGGATAGGAGTACAACACATAAGAACACCTATTTTCCTTATTGTACGAGTGTGAAAAGAGTGTAAGATATCCCCAAGCAATGTAGGCACCGGGTTGCGTGACATGAAGATTTTGACAGCACTCACATCTATGAGTTGGTCAGGATTGGGGAACAAGACCATCCCATAGATAAGAAGAGCCACAATCTCCTCAAATGCTTGCAAGTCTAGGGAATTCAAACAACTTTGAGCTTTCTAAACAAAAACTTTGCCAAGAAGCCTTTGACACCACTTCTAGTTTCCCAATGAGTTGTGACATCAGATGAGTGCAGGTGCAGAGCTTGAGCAATCTCTTCTGGCTTTGGATCTCTTTCTGTACCGTTGAAAGGTAGTTTATTGAGAATAGGAATCCTCAGAAGTTGGGAGAATTCTTCCAAAGTGGGCACAAGTTGACAGTCAGGAAATGTGAAGCAATGATGCAAAGGGTCAAAAAACTGGAAGATAACCTTAAACATATCCTCCTTTGTGTTGGAAGTGACCAAGTTGAGTAGACGACCATGCCTCTCGGTGAATGGAGAGTTCTCATGGATCCTTGAAGCTAGCTCCTTGAGTTGTGGAGGAATTCTTACAAGGTTGATTTGGATAGTTTTCCTGCGAAGTGAATCCATATCCTACAAAACAAGAACAAAGATGAATCTCCAAAATCCTTGAAATGGTTAGTGAATGCATATGATATTCATGATGTCCATGATGTTATGTACAAATATGCATATACAAGCAAACAAGTTCTTAGTTTAGGCTTGCATGGGGTTTCATAGGTAAGTACCCTCTTGAAGTTTAGTTGGCTCAACCTGTCCTAAAAATAGTAAACGGGTTCTAAGGAGCTCAATATCACTGGATTGTTTCCTTGGTTATTGTTTCAGCTCAACCCTCAATGAGTGTAGTATCGAGTATCTACCAACTTCGGACTGCACCAAAGCCGGTCATCTCACTGCATCCTAAAGGCCAGGTTGGTCAAGTAAAGGGTTCTAGAAGTTCATTAGTGCTTCATGACATCACTCAGCGGCCCCGTATTCTCTTTGATTAACTCAAAGGCTACCGGTACCCACAAATATGTCACACTAACATAGCTATTGCTTAGACCATGTCGGTATACCCCGCACAGTTTCCATAATGTATTGCTATTTACCTATAATGTTTCCCAAATTCGGGTAGAGGATTCAAACCCAAACAAAGAACCATAATGTAAAGAAAACAAGTCAAACAAAGAAAGCAAATAAATGTGATCTAAACCATAAGGTAACCCCACTTTTATAATTAATCCCCAGCAGAGTCTCCAGTTCTGTGATGCGGTGGGAAAACTGACTTGAGGTTTTGCGTTTTATCACAAATGTCGCGGTTAGCAAGAGTCGCCACCGACTTTTCTTTTATCCAAAAGGAAAGGTGAAAAAGCACAGGAAAGACCTTTGAGATGTTTTCTTGAGTTCGGGGGGTAGATTATGAAAAGGGAAGGTTCTAGCACCCTTTTCATCCATGGTTTTCCATGGGCTCTTAGTTACTTACTTTGATCACTTGCTTTGGTTTGTTTGAAATGGTGTTTGATGTGGTTTTAAAAGTATTTTGTAAAAGAGGCCATTCGTTTAGGCAATCTTTGTAATGATTCTCGTTCGTAAGAATGTATACAAAGATGTTTGTCTTTTGAAAATGTTTTCAATATTTGTAACATGTTTTTGAAATGTGTATGTGTTTGTTTTGAAAAATAGCAAGGATTTTGTTTGAAATGGAGCAAGTAACTAGAAGTTATCTACCTACTCAAATTCTTATGTATTTTCTATTCCTTTGACATTGTTGGCTTACCATTGATTTGGTAAAAAACCCTATCTTTGGATGTAAACGTGACGGGCGTGGGTCATTGTATAACCATGATAGCAATGTTGCCAAGTATCTTAGCATTGTTTGAGGGACCAAGATCATTTTTGTTTAGGCAACTTTTGAATAGCGTCATCGAGGGAATATGATCTTAAATTTGTTTTGTTTTTCCAAGATACTTCGCATGCATAACATGGCCATTTTGTTTTAGGAAACCAAGTGGGAGAAACCCTAAGGGTGCTTGTGTGCAAAGTGTATCATTTTCATGCTTTTGACCTTGCATTTAGGGTTTTCTATTTGTTTTGTTTCGTTCTTGTCATACAAACCCTAATTACTAATCATGGCATATGAAAGCAATAAATTGCGTAATGTAAATATACTAAGCTATTACAACAATTTTATGGGAGGGGGGAATACAAGTTTGAATGGGGATTAGCACAAATATAAAGCTAAATATATTATTACAACCAAATCGAATTTGTGCGAATTAAAAATAAATATAATACAATATTTAAAATGTAATGCAATAAGTATGTAAAGAAAAGATTTTTTATGTCTTGCTTTTGTGTAAAAGAATATTTAATTTAAACCTAAAAAATATAAGGAAAAATATTTAATTCTTTTGAAAGGGGTTAAACCCTAATTTTTTACTTAAAAGAAAATAATGTTTCTATATTATTATTTTGTGCATTTTTTGTATAAAAAAAATAATATTGTATATAAATATTAAAAATTAAATATGTGCAAAAAATAAGTATTTGTAAGTATGAAATGTAAAATAAAAATATTAAGTATATTTAATTATATTTATAAGTTTATTAAGAAAATAAATTATATTTTATCAAAATAAACTTTTTTTTATGTGAGAAATAATATTAAAAAAAATAAAAGTGTAAAAATAATTAAATTATTTTTTAGGATTTTTTATCATTAAAGAAAATAATTAAAAGAATTAAATATAAAAATGAAAAGAAAAAAAATATGAAAGAGTTAGCAGGGGGTGTAAAAGAAAAACAGTGGTAGTGTTAGCAAAAACAAAAAGCCCAGGAAGCAAAAAGCCCAAACAACTTCGTCCTGGTCTTGTCTTCCTCTTCCTCACGCCATAGCCAGTTCAACCTGTAACTTCCTCCTCTTCAGCTGGAATCGTGTATGGAAATGCAGGGACTTTAATGGAGGCCTGATGATTGCTTGAGCTTCCTTGAGCTTCCCTGAATCTATTCCAACTCTTACCTTGCTCTGAAAGTGGCTAGAACTCCCTGACCAAGTCCAACTGCAAGCTTCAAAGTTAACAATGGTAGATGGTGAAACAGAGGTTACAGAACAGGGATGATGGTTTGGATGAGTTTGATATCAAGTATGTAAGATGTTTGAATGATCTAAACACAAAACGCACGAGCTAAATGAGAGTTGGATGTGTATATGCAGAAACTGTATGTTTGGGCAGTTTTTTGGTGTTTTTCAGCTTGAGAGAGTTTCAGCTCCTTGCCAAGCGTTCTATGGGTTGAACATTGTTTGCATATTAGTATAGAAATGATCTAAAGTCAGCTCTCTATCAGTTGTACAAGCCCTAGCCTTTTTGCAACTTTTCTTGTACTTGAAGCAAAGTGACAAAACCAAAACCACATGCTCGTACCAGCTTGCTTTAGGGTTGGTATGAGTTTGTACAAGTTTCTTGAAACCTATGTGGTTTGTATGCATCAAGGGGACATGTTCAAAGCTCTAAGTTGACAAGTTTGCAAAAGTGCTTCTTTATGAAAATGGCAATGAAGTCTTTTTGCCCAAAATGGAATTACAAGTTGTGTAAAAGTTCAAAAGCATGGATAGAGGCTTTGTCAACTGTGTAAGCATTTAATTAAAGAGTGTGTAGTAATTTTAGGACCTTTAAAGCATGAAATATCCAGCATAGGTTTGATTTGTAACTTGGTTCTTCGTGAAAATGGCTTGAATAAAAGTGAGAAAATGCCAACTTCCTCTCGTAGATTCTCTTTACTCAAAAATGATCTTGGAGAGTTCTTGGACATTTTGGAAAGCTTGAAATGTTCTCTATAATCCATCTTTGAGATACATTTTGAGATACCTCTTGGAAATAGGTGAAAAGTTTCCATGAAGTTGGGTCCAAAACCTGCCTAAATTAGGGCAAAATTTCACTAAGTTAAGAAGTTCATGACCATGTATTTACAAATTTATATCTTGAGATCCAAGAATCTTTAGGGAAAAATTTGTGAATAAAAGTTGTATATTTCATGGAGGTCTACAACTTTCATGTTGGGAACTTTCCTTGAATCAAAATGCATCATGATGAAAAAGTGGTGTAAAGTTGGGAAAAAATAAGAAAATTTTATACTTAGAAAATTTCTAAGTTAAGAAAATTTTCACATTCAAAACCCTAATTTTCAAATTTGATTTTCTTGGTGAACAAGTTTCACATTTTGACATATCTTGATGAATTATGACCCTTGGCACTTGATTTTGACCAAAAAGTCAAAGTTTGACTTTTTAGTGTACAATTGACTTTTGATCAGTTGATTGCAAATTTCATCTGTCAATCCAATGAACTTGAGATGTTTTGAACCATGTAATTGAGTCAAGATGATGCCACTGAATCCTTTAAATCATGCTTGAAATCAATTGGTCATTGGCTAAGTTAAAAATCAGAAATTGCCCTTCCT
This sequence comes from Vicia faba, assembly GCA_948472305.1. Taxonomy (NCBI): domain Eukaryota; kingdom Viridiplantae; phylum Streptophyta; class Magnoliopsida; order Fabales; family Fabaceae; genus Vicia; species Vicia faba. Next base: position 1,308,513,402 of record OX451738.1, on the reverse strand, counting down.
CAGTCAAAACCCTAACTTTGACCATTTTGCCCTTTTAATGATTTGATCAAATTTCTTGAGGAGTTGTAATCCAAACTTGATCAAATGGTATATATGAGTCTAAAATGTTGATGTGGATCAGAAATTATGAAGTTTGACTTTAAATTGGCCATGGTTGACTTTTTCCCCAATACAACTGATTTTTAGGTCAACTGTCCAATTGTCTGATCAAAAATATGGTTCAAGGATTGAAACTTATCATGAGCAATCTTAGGGGTCCAAAATAATGTATGAAAGTCACATGAAGAATTGATGGTCCAAAAATCCTTGTGCAAACTCAAACCCTAATTTTGGGTTATCAGTGCAAGATGAGATGTCATGAGCTGACCAAACCCTAATCTTGTCTTGAGTCAAAGAAGTCTTGTGAGAATAATTTTGATAAATGAGAGGGAAAATTTTGCGGTACAACACCGCCCTTTAGGGTTTTCAACTTAGCGAGCTATTCTTTTATTTCTTTAGGCGAAGTATTTCTTGACTGCATCAGCATTCATGGGACGTGGGAACTCCTCGCCATCCATAGTTTCAAGAATTAATGCACAGCCAGAGAAAGCTTTCTTGACAACATACGAGCCTTCAAAATTGGGAGTCCGCTTGCCCCTAGAATCAATGTTGAAAGACATGATCTTCCTGAGCACGAGGTCACCTTCTCTGAATTCCCGAGGTTTGACCTTTTTATCAAAAGCTTTCTTCATTCTTCTTTGATATAACTGGCCATGACACAAGGTTGTCATCCTCTTCTCCTCAATCAAATTCAATTGGTCAAACCTGTTCTGGACCCATTCAGCCTCCGTCAGCTTGGTTTCCATTATCACACGCAATGAGGGAATCTCTAACTCGACTTGGAGTACAGCTTCTATTCCATACACTAGGGAGAATGGGGTTGCTCTTGTTGAAGTACAGACAGATGTTCAATATCCATGCAGAGAAAAAGGGAGCATTTCATGCCAATCCTTATAAGTAATTACCATCTTCTGGATAATTCTCTTGATATTCTTATTAGCAGCTTCAACAGCCCCAGTCATCTTTGGCCTGTATGGAGATGAATTGTGATGGACAATCTTGAATTCTTCACACAGTTCTGTCATCATCTTGTTGTTCAAATTTGAGCCATTGTCAGTGATGATTCTGCTCGGCACACCATACCTACATATAAGGTTATTCTTAATGAAGCACACAACCATATGCTTAGTAACACTGGCATATAAAGCAGCCTCCACCCACTTGGTGAAGTAATCAATTGCTACCAAGATAAAACGGTTCCCATTTGAAGATTTGGGTTCTATCATCCCAATCATGTCAACACCCCACATAGAGAAATGCCATGGGGAGGAAATCACATTGAGAAGCGTCGGAGGCACATGGACCTTGTCTGCATAAATCTGGCATTTATGGCACTTCTTTGCAAATTTGTAACAGTCAGATTCCATTGTCAGCCAATAATAACATGCCCTTAGCATCTTTTTATCCATCGAATGTCCATTGGCATGAGTGCCAAATGAACCTTCATGAGTCTCATGCATCAACATGTCTGCTTCGTGTCTATCCACGCATCTGAGCAAGACCATGTCATGATTTCTCTTGTATAACACATTTTCACTGAGGAAGAAACTTCCTGCCAATCTTCTCAATGTTTTTCTATCTTTCCTCGACACACCAATCGAGTATTCCTGAGTCTGAAGAAAATGCTTGATATCATAATACCAGGGTTTTTCATCTGCTACCTCCTCTGTTGTAAACACATGAGCGGGCCTATCCAGCCGTCGAACCATAATTCGGGGTATATCAATCCAAGTATTCACTTGGTACATAGAAGCCAGAGTTTCCAGAGCATCCGCCATTGGATTTTCATCTCTAGGGATGTGATGGAATTCAACTTTATTGAAGAATGGTAATAATCTTCTAGCATAATCTTTGTAAGAAATCAATCTAGGGTGACGAGTGTCTCATTCTCCTTTAATGTGATTTATTACCAAATCTGAATCACCATACACATCTAGATTTTTGATTCTGAGATCAATAGCTTCCTCGATACCCATGATGCAAGCCTCATATTTTGCCATATTATTAGTGCAATCAAATGTTAACCTTGCAGTAAAAGGAATGTGCGATCCATGAGGAGTGACAATCATAGCACCAATTCCTTTACCATAAGCATTCACAGCTCTATCAAATATCATACTCCAACGAGATTCAGGTTCAGGACCTTTCTCAGGTAATGGTTCATCACAATCCTTCACTTTCAGGAACATCACATCCTCATCGGGAATTCATATTCTGCGTACTGGTGATCTTCCACTGGTTGGTGAGCAAGATAATCTGCCAACACACTACTTTTAATAGCCTTTTGAGTGCGGTATTCGATATCATATTCAGATAACAACATCTGCCAGCAGGAAATTCTCCCAGTAAGAGCAGGCTTTTCTAAAATGTACTTGATTGGATCCATTTTGGAGATCAACCAAGTGGTGTGATTCAACATATACTGCTGCAAACGCTTTGCCTCCCAGGCCAAAGCACAACATGTTTTTTCTAGCATGAAATACCGCAACTCACAATCAGTGAATTATTTACTGAGATAATAAATGGCGAACTCCTTCTTCCCTGTTTCATCCTATTGTCCCGGAATACAACCCATGGATTTATCTAACACTGTCAGATACAAAATCAACGGTCCTCCTTCTACGGGAGGGAGCAAGATAAGAGGTTCAAGCAAATATTCTTTAATACTCTCAAATTCCCTTTGGCAGACATCCGTCCATACACAACCTTGATCTTTATTTAACAACTTAAATATCGGTTCACATGTTGCAGTCATGTGGGAAATGAATCTGGAAATATAATTCAAACGCACGAGGAAGCCTCTGACTTGCTTTTCAGTTCTTGGTGCTGGTATTTCTTGAATTGCTTTTACTTTATCAGGGTTAACTTCAATTCCTTTCTGGCTAACAATGAAACCCAACAACTTCCCCGATCAAACACCGAAGGTGCATTTATTTGGATTCAATCGGAGACGATAATTCCTCAAACGCTGAAACAACTTCAACAAATCTTCTATATGCCCTTCTTTAGTTTGGGATTTGGCAATCATATCATCAACATATACTTCAGTTTCCTTATGCATCAGATCATGGAATAGGGTTGTCATAGCCCTCTGGTACGTTGCACCAGCGTTCTTCAACCCGAAGGGCATCACTCGGTAACAGAATGTTCCCCAGGGTGTGATAAACGTTGTTTTTTCCATGTCCTCTAGAGCTATTCTTATTTGATTATACCCAGAAAATCCGTCCATGAACGAGAATACTTTGAATTTTGGTGTGCTATCCACTAACATGTCGATGTGAGGCAATGGAAAATTATCTTTTGGACTAGCTTTATTTAGATCTCTGTAATCTACGCACATGCGGACTTTTCCGTCTTTTTTTCGGTACTGGGACAATATTGGCAATCCATTGAGGATACACTGACATCACAAGAAAACCAGCATTAGTCTGCTTTAGAACCTCCTCTTTGATCTTTACTGCCATATCGGGGTGAGTTCTTCTCAACTTTTGTTTAATTGGAGGTCACTCTGGCTTCAACGAAAAACGGTGCTCGACAATATCTGTATCTAGACTAGGCATATCTTAGTAAGACCAAGCAAAAATATCCACATACTCTTTCAACAACTCAATCAAACTTCTCTTCACATCGGGATGCAACGATGCTCTAATATTGACTTCCTTTGGATCTTCTTCTGAACCTAAATTGATCACTTCCAAAGGCTCTTTACATGGTTGAGTGGTATTCTCCTCGTGCTCAATAAATCGTAAGACATCTTCTGGAATCTTGTCATAATCTTCTTCTTCAGCCCCAAACACAGGACATTCAAAGTTGGGAGAGGGTGCAGGGTCATTGTATTCAACGGTTTTTTTAATTAATCTGCACATATGATTTATGATTGCTTTTATAAACTGACACATATAACAAGTGATCATGCAGATTGAGTTTCAGTTATTATTTATTTTGAAAGGTTTTTTTATTACCATTTTCCAAGAAAAAGCAGAAAATAAAGACATAATTCGGGAGGTAAAGACAACTTTTATTAATGATCTTAAAAGTCACAGCAAACAGATAAGCCCTACAACATTAATACTTCCACCTTGGGCAGAGTGAAAGCCTTTCAAGAAAAAATATTAATCAAATCAAATTACTTTGAAACATGTGTGCAAGAGGGAACATCAATGGTGACCCATCTCTGAACCCTGACTCCATACGTCACATAATTCGGCATTTCCTGCTCTGCTTCATCCTCCTCAACAGCATTAACTCCAGAATCAGTTGGATGGAGGTAACCTCCGCTGTGGAAAACACCATGATAGCTACTCATAGTAGACTTTTACTTCAAACTTTCGCCTCTTCCATTCTTCGAAGAGAAACCCAAGCCAGTTTTGTTCTTGTTCACGCGTGGATCCATAATTCGTCCCCAAACTGCATTAGGACCATTGCGCACAACCTGTTGCGCGTCCTTCAGCGAGACCATGGAATTCTCATTTCCCCTTATGTTGTTGATGGATAGGGCTTAGAACTGGGTATCAACGGTAGCTTCATCCGCTTCTACAATACTGAAGGAGGACAAATGAGATATTAACAATTCCTGCTCCCCATTTATGATCACTACCTTCCCTTCACGCATAAACTTTAGCTTCTGATGTAAAGTTGAAGTGACAGCCCCTGCTTCATGTATCCATGGTTGTCCTAGCAAACAACTATAAGCGATAATAATGTCCATGACCTGGAAGGTTATCTGGAACAAATATGGTCCTATATGGATAAGTAAGTCCACTTCACGGATGACAGATTTCCTCGACCCATCAAATGCTTTCACAATGATGCCACTCTGTTGCATAGGTGTTCCTTGATATTTCAACTTCATGAGAGTACTCCTCGGTATAACATTCAACGCGGATCCATTGTTAATTAGCACATTGGATAGAGAATCATTCTTGCAGTTCATATAGATGCGGAGGTCCAGGTTGTGATTCCTCCCTTCATCTGGTAATTCATCATCGCAGAAACTCAAGTTATTACATGACATAATATTTCCAATTACGCTGCTGAATTGATCTATTGGCATGTCACTCTCCACAAAAGCTTGGTCCAGTACCCTCATCAAGGATTCTCTATGAGCAGAGGAGTTCATTAATAAAGTTAAGATAGATATCTTTGAAGGAGTCTGCAGTAGCTGATCTATAATTCTGTAGTCGCTCATCTTAATTATCTTCATAATATCATCCACTTCTTTCTCTAGCGTAGCTCCACTAGTCTCTCCTGTAGCCCTCTTAGGTTCATCATTCTCATGAATTTTCTTTCCAGCAACAACATCTCTCCGAACAACCGGCACAAACACACGACCGCTACGGGTCACCCTGCTATTTTCAGCTGTATTTCCAACATCGGGCATTGGCTGGATGGGAACTTCCACACCATCCTCTAATATTGTAGAATTATATTTGTAAGGCACAACCTTATCTAATTTGTAGGGGATAGGACCTGGAAAACTAATTACCAATGGGGTAACAGCTGGCTTATTATGATACTTCACCTCAAAATGGGCGGGTGCACCGAAACAAGGCACAATGACGTTTACCCCTTCTTCAACACAACCAGTCATCAATAAGTCATTTATGGAAAACAAATCTTCGTTTGAAGAGAAATACTCATCCGCTGAGGCATACTCTTCCTCTGACTCTTCTTCCATTAAACAAACCTCAACCATATCAACCTCATGATAATCATCCCTCTGACCTGTGATCTTGATAGTTCCATTGTCTAACAGCAACTGAACACCCTTCTTCACGACTGAACAGCCTCGGGGATCTCGACAGCAAACTAGGCAAGATCCATATTGGTGTTCCACCTGACCAGCCATATGGAAGAAGGTAGCATGCAACTGCACGAGATCCTCATTCATATACTCTACATCCAAAATTATAAATTCACCAGGACATCCAGAAACCATGTTAACTTCCTCTTCATACTCTTCCCTAGGCCTGATTATATGGATGAGACCCTCATCCATCATCTCTTATAAATCAGCCTTTATCTTATCACAACCTTGTATATCTGTACTGCAAGTAGCACAACCGGCATGGTCATACGTATAGTAGATAAATTCACAGAGGTCTACGTACATTTTCACCAAATTTCCTCTAACCAGATTAATGTCAAAAATCTGGAAGTCGCCTGGAAAACCGGCCACCATATTTACAGCATTTACTCCCCCGTGCTTGGGTAGAGGGTTATCTTTCACATTAGGTCCCATGTCCTTGAAAGACATAACACCATACTTTACCAATTTCTGCACCTCATTCTTCAAAGGATAACAATTCTCAACATTATGCCCTGGTGCTCCTTGATGAAAAGTACATGTTTGATCTTCCTTGTAATACCAAGGCAATGATGATGGTACGGCGGGAGGTGGTCGTGTCTAGACCAACTTTTTCTGAACCAATGCTGGTAGTAGCTCTGTATAGCTCATGGGAATAGGGTCATAACTCTCTCTTCTCTGATTATACCCTTGATTCCCTTGCTGGGAAGGTCTTTAATAAGCAACGGTAGTTGGAGCTGCACCCACAACTGGAGTAACTGAGGAGACTTGCTGATGACACTGATAATTCCTTCTAGGAGCGTTTACCCTCCTCTCTTGTATAACAGCATTTTCATCTCCTTCTTTCTTATTGGTAAGTCCATAAGATGGTTTCTTCACACCTTCGGATCCTTCACTCTTCGTCAAACGGCCTTCTCTTACAGCCTCTTCTAAGCGAATACCCATTCCTACCATCTCAGTAAAGTCACTTGGTGCACTTGCTACCATCCTCTCGTAGTAGAAAGCACCCAGTGTTTTCAAGAAAATCTTAGTCATCTCCTTCTCCTCCATGGGAGGAATAACTTGGGAAGCTACCTGATGGGGATCTGTAACGTATAGCCTAAATATAGTACTGCAAGTGCACAGCCTATCGAAGTAATATATAAGATTATCGAACCACAGAGACCAATTGTCAATCTATCAACTCTATTGCTAAGGTGCTTATCTAAGGTGAACAAGAATATTGATGTGAGTGCAGTGCAACAAAGTAAATGAGCGAGGTAAATAACAGTTTAAAAGACAGGTTGGAATGTAAATCATGTAATCAGATATTGGTCCGGTCATGCGTAGATGAAACTACTTATGGGGCAGTATTTTCTATTGATAGCAAAGAATCAATTTAACCGGAACTTGTAGCTTTTGACTACTAAGAACCGAATTTACTCTTTAAATTAAATTCCTTTATTGTCACATATAAAGGGTGCCTTCCGCGTTAAAGAGGTAAACCTATTTTTAAGAAATTGATAGTTTTGACTTAACAGAAAAGTAATTTTACTTGGAAAGATAAACTTAAAGAGACTTTTGGCTTTTGACCAAGAGTCAGATTTCAAACCTACAAACGCGTCCGAAAATAGTTTCAAAATCGTTTTCTAAAAAGGTCAATGATTCCTATTTAACCAATCAACGGCTTTCGCTCTTTTTGTTTGGTTAAATAATAATCAAGTCGTATCATTAGTTTGGACGGCTTTCGATCTTACCCAATAAACATTTAAACATAATTGACTTAAGTTAAAAGCAAAATATCCCCAGAGTATTTTCACTAGCATGATAATTGGAACACGACCATGATGACAATCATTACATCCAAACCTTTATAGTTTAGCCAGACATAATAAGTGCGAGTCTATAAAACGTGTAGACTATGATAAGAGCGAGTAAGTAAAAGAGTGCGAGTCTATAAAACGTGTAGACTATGGTAAGAGCATTTAGAGTCTATAAAATGTGTAGACTATGGTAAGAGCATTTAGAGTCTATAAAACGTGTAGACTATGGTAAGAGCAATTATAAGTAAAGAAATGCAATAAAATAGAACCTTGCTCCAGTCGGAGACTTGAATCTGATACAAATCTGCGGAATGGTAAGGCTGGTATGATGAACTTCAACCAAAGTGCTCCAAGACTCGATTACAACTCAATCTACACCGCAATAACTCCCCGATGTGAAGAGATTATTACTTTACAGAAACTGATAGTATATGGCTTAAGATTGTACTAAGCTTGGATGAAACTAAAAAATGAAAATCGAAAACTATTTATAGAGGATCCTTGAGATGCGTAAAGACCAGCATGCCCCTCAACTTCTTCTGAGCGGGAAACTTTTGTGAAGGCCGCGGGCGCGGTGGCAGTGGCCGCGGGCGCGGTGGCTGGAACTGCCAGATCGTGGGAACGTGGCAGTTGGTCTCTGGGTGAAAGTGGGCCACGTCATCGCGTTCCCTGTAGCCGGTGCGGCGCTGAACGCCATAAGTGCAGAATATCTTGAAAAACCCTAATTTCTTGGCGTTTTGGCTCGTTTCTTCACAGAAGGCTCTGAAATGACAAGAATCCTGAAAAAAAAAGGAAAAAGGAACATAATACGAGAAAATGATAATAAAAACTAAGGAAAACATGTGATATTTGAGTCAGAAACATAGTGCGATTTAGTGCGATCAAATCCTCCCACGCTTAGACCTTTGCTTGTCCTCAAGCAACAACTCTTAGAAGTAGATGAAAGAAAATTATGGTGTATACAGGTTTTGGGCAAAGAGGGCTTCTAAGTTCGAGTAAGGGTGTGTTGTCAGGCACTAACTATCTGAACCAAGGGTATCGTAATTACACTACTCGTAGAAATGCGGACATAAACCTCATAAGTATACAGATCGATCCTAATATCCTTACTATGCTAAGACTTCTTTTTGTACGAGGTCCTTTTTCATTCAGGCGCAATCACATTAAGCCCGTTATCCGTACATACGCATGGTGTAGTGACCGGTTAGTGACTCTGATCTCAAGTGATGGGATTCTGGTACAAGAGTTGGTTTAACCCCTTTTTATTTTACCCATTTGCAGTTGCGGGGGATCGGACCGTAGTCCGCCCTACCAAGTCCAGCACCAGATACCTCTGGACCAACTACAACGGATGTGCCTTATATATATTTTTTTTCTTTGTTTTTATTAGTGCTTACAACTTTCTTGAGTTGAGTAATCTTTGTGAGGATCACCCAACTCGTAGTCGTATTCATACTTTATTTTATAAACTTTTAAGGCAAAATAGAGATCATCCACTTATATTCATCGATCCTACACTTAGAGCATGCTTAGGCCGGAGCTGACTGCTAAGATAAACTACTTGAAGACCTATTTGTACAGTTTTATTCAAAATCATAGCATATTGGGAAGAAAGGATCTAATCTAAATGTTCAAAAAGGCTTACGGTGTTAAAACGATAACGAATTTTTCAAAAAGTGAGTGCCCAAGAAATAGACCCTATCTAGGACCTGTCTCATAGCCCAAATCCTTAAAAACAACCACAATTCTTTGAAAAAGATTTTGTAAAAATTTTGTAAGGCTAAAAAGTGGGGGAAATGAAAGGGTACACTACGCAGAAAGACTCGCATATCACATGCATTTTATTAACTACGAATATAACATACCTAAAAGGAAAAATGCGGAAGGGAAATAAAAGCAGGAAAAACGGGAAATAAAAGCGATAAATGCTCCTCCCACACTTAAATCGGACATTGTCCTCAATGTTCCAAAATAAGGTAGGAGGAGGTACCTGAAAACGCTAGTGGGGGCCACTAGGACCTTCACCATCCTGGTTGGTACGACCGGAACGGCGGCTCTCTCGGTCCAAAACTAGCTGCTCCATTCTCTCTGTCAAGGCGGCATTTGCCGCTTGTAGCTCTTGGGTCCTACCAATGAGGGTGCCTTGGGTTGCCTCCATCAATTGGAAGTGACGAGCGTATGTGGTCTGGTTAAGGTGTTGTTCTCTCTGGAAAGCCAGCTGACTTTCCATAATAGTGCGCAGAGAGCTAGCATTTTGCTGTTGGGATGCTTGCATGAAGGCCATGTTATCGGTCGCCTGTTGCTGCAAAGTAGCAAGGAGGGTGTCCCTCTGGGCCTCTCGGGCCATATGCTCACGCCACTTGTCCTCAGTGACATGGAAACTAGGAGCTGTACCTGCATGTGGGTTAGAAGTAGATGGTGTCGTGTGTGGTGGTGAAAAGTGGGGTGGTTCTTCCATACGGAAATCGTACTCATCATCAGTGTTGTTACCCTCATTTAAAGGTAGATTTGGGGGCAACGGACCAATAAAAGCAGGAGCGTTGAGATCGTAGGTCCAGTTACGCTCAAATCTGATATCAGTACGACGGGTGCAAGGAATAACAACACTGGGTACAGCGGCACCTCCAACCATGAGGAAGTAACCACCTTCCCTCCTCGTCTTGCATAAACGCATATCCTTTAAAAATTTAAGATTTGCAATACGAGGAGGAAGTGGCTCAAGGGTGGCAAGTTCTGTATCCAATCCTATGGCACGGACAATAGTAGTAATCAGTCCACCAAAGGAAATCGGCCCACCTTTTCTTAAAACATGGTGCATGTGGGCAATCATAAATGGGACTGGATTAACTTTGGTGTTTGTGAGGCAGCTCTGCATGATAATTAATTCTTTAGCATTCACCTTGTTTGGGTTTTCCCGAGCAAAGATGGTGGATGCTAAAAGAAATCTAAAAACACGAAGGGCAGGATTGTGGATATGAGAAGCAAGTAGGCCATCAAAAGATGTTGCATTTTGTTTAGTAATCCTGGCCCAAAATGCTTCAAATGCCCAATCCGTGTCTAAAGGTGCTTCACAAACGGCACCATCCCCATAAGGCCATCCTAACATGGAAGCTAGACCGTCAGTGGAGTAGTCATATTCAACATTAAACATTCTAAATTTTACTCCACCTACGGCGCTAGCAGTGTTAGGAGAGACGTTATAAATTAAAGAACTAAAAAATTCGAACGTCAGCCTAGGGTAGGTTGGTGCTTGAGTAGCAAAAATATCATGCATGCCTAGTTTGTCGAGAAGGAAAAATACACTATGGTATATACCTAATGAATATAGACAGTTTTCATCGATATACCTGGTAGAGTGTATTGGTGTTGTCAGCAATTTCTTAAGCCGCTTTTGTTATCTTTCTCCGGGTTGGCCATCTCGCAAAATGTAGCCGTGATACTCCATAGGATTTTCTTGTGGATGAATATAAAGAGAAAGAATGGGATGTAGAAGTAGTGAAGGTGTGAGGAAGAAAATGAAATAGTGGGGGTATTTATAGGTAGTGAAGAAAAATGGTGGTTGATGAATATTTATGATGGGAATAAATGTAGTGGGGTAGGTATGGATAATAAAGGAAGTTATGGGGGGTTAAGAATGGAAGAAAATGGGATTGGAAGTGGAAAAAGAGGCAAAATGGGGGGAAAACCGAGCCACTAGCCGTTAGGTGACCGTTACGTCACCGCGGGCGCGGCAGGGATCACCGCGGGCGCGGTCAGGGCGAGCCAAGTTGGGCCGGTCTTGCTTCCTTTCCATTGGGCTTTTCCTTCCTTGCCATTAGCTTCAATTTTTGGAGGTGTACCTAGTTTTCTTACGAACGTGCATATATGTATGTGAATACATATATACAGGTATATTTATTTATTTTTTTATCAAAATTTTCATTATGGTGACCAGAAAAACAAAAACATTAGTAAATGAAAGATATATATAGAGAAAAAAACACATATGCATATATATATATATATAGGTACGGACATCGGGTCACCAAAATAGTTATTAATAATGCAGGAAACAGATAATGCAAATAAAAATGAGTCTGAAAAGGAAATCAACATAATACTAATAATACTAGAACTAGAGATCTTGTGAATAACACAGATCTATCGCCAACCGGGAGGATGCTCTGCAGGAGTGTCTGGGCCACGTAGCTCAGTCAGCTGGCGTCGAATCTCTGCCACCTCGTGAGCTAATTCATCTAACTCACCAGCAAAGGTAACATCATTCAGTTCCAACTGTAAATGAAGGTCAGCCACCTCATTGCGGAGAGTGGCTATCTCAGTGCGCATAGCAGTCAACAGAGTGCGAATATCAGGTTCCTGCAAGCTGAGGTTATTAGTAAGAACAGTAGTGCGTGTAACCTCGGGTCGGGATGTGTGATCTGGAGTAGAGTCCTCGGGAGCAGGAGTGTATTCAGGAGTAGGATCTTCGGAAGCAGGAGTGTATTCTGGAGTGGGATCTTCGGAAGCAGGAGTATATTCTGGGGCATACTCTGATATCTCACCCCAACCTTCTACAGAATAGTTCCAATTAGCAGGGTTGGAAACACAAGTCATCTGAGGGTCTGGTAGTGTGAAGGTGTAAAATGTCTGGTCATCGATGAGCAATCTGTACTGATATGGGTGGAAAGAGGCCCTCCTCATGAGCCCACGATCCATGCAAAAGTCTAAATCCAGGAAAGTATATCCACAGTATGGGGTCAGCTGTGCTATCATACTTTCCAAACCCAAAGCAGAAGTTATCTGTGTCACATTCCCTCCGGAATGAATGAGTCCTACAGCGGATCGAGCAGTCTGCTCGAGGCTCTCTATCAGAAAACCTCCACTATCTATAGGTCTGGACTGACTGGCACAGTATAGGAAAAGGATCTCCTCAGCGGTGACTAAGTGGTCACAGTAACTCCTCCCAAAGAAAGTGTGGCACAGAATCATCTCGAAGTATCGGAAAGCCGGGTTATGGATCTTCCTGGACAGCTGGGTAGAGGGGTCAAGGCTGGCTCCATCAGTAATGTCCTGCCAAAATTTATCAATATCTTTGTCCATATAGTAACTCAATGGTAACTCAGTGATAGCGGTCGGTCCAGTTTGGAAACCAAGCAAATCCCCAAATTCTTTGATGGTCAGGGTATACTCGGTACCAAACAATCTGAAACTTAGGCATCCTCGCTCATCTCCTTCACCCACCCATGGGTTATAATCCACAGAGCTAAGAAACTCTAGAGTAAGGTTCCTGTAGGTTTTGTGGACATCATCAGCATAATAATCCCAGCCAAGTTGGTTGCACAGATACCTAATACTTGGCTCAATCCCGAGTGCCTCCATGCAGCTCTGATCGGGGTACCTAGTGGGTACCATAGGTCTAGCAGATAAGGTAGCAAATCGGGCTTTTTGTGCTTCATCCCTGAAAATCACAACCATACCATCGGGGTAATGCATCCTGAAAATATAAACACAAGAAATTAGTCCAGATAAAACATATATAAATTAATAAAATAAAATAAAATTAAGAATAAACCATGGGTTGCCTCCCATGCAGCGCTTGTTTAACGTCTTTAGCTTGACGATTAGATCTTACTTTATGTGGGTATTGGTGGGTCTATAAGAATATGACTAGAGTAGTCAACAGGCAAATCGCCTCCTTTGTATAGCTTCAGTCTTTGTCCATTTACCACAAATGGAGCGCATGAATTGTTTTTGATTTCTACTGCTCCAGACTTTAGAACTTTTGACACTTCAAATGGACCTGTCCATCTTGAACGAAGCTTACCAGGAAAAATTCGTAACCTTGAGTTAAATAGGAGAACAGGGTCACCAATGTTGAAATCTTTCTTGATGATTTTTTTATCATGCCACATCTTGGTTCTTTCCTTATATATGATGGCATTCTCATAGGCATTCAAGCGAAGCTCTTCCAGCTTGTGAATGTCCAGGATACGTTTTTCTCCGGCTTTTAGGTAATCTAGATTCAAGGATTTAATGGCCCAATAGGCTTTATGTTCTAGTTCGAAGGGTAAATGACAGGACTTTCCATAAACCAATTGATAAGGAGTTGTTCCAATAAGGGTTTTATAAGCCGTTCTATAAGCCCATAAGGCGTCTTTAAGTTTTCCAGACCAGTCTTTTCTGGATAATGATACGGTTTTCTCTAGGATCTGCTTAATCTCCCTATTCAATACTTCTACTTGGCCATTGGTTTGCGGGTGATATGGTGTTGCTACTCTATGTTTTACTCCGTATTTGCTTAGAAGCTTGTCAAATATCTTAGATATAAAATGCGATCCTCCATCACTTATGACTAACCTCGGGGTTCCAAACCTAGGAAAAATAATATTCTTAAACAGTTTGATAACTACCTTGGTATCGTTTGTGGGTGATGCAACAGCTTCTATTCACTTTGAGACATAATCGACAGCTACTAGGATATACTTGTTACCCATTGAGGAAGGAAAAGGTCCCATGAAATCTATACCCCAGACATCAAATATTTCCACTTCTTGGATGTTACTTAAAGGAATTTCATCACGTCTTGAGATGTTCCCAGTGCGTTGGCATCGGTCACATTTTGTAATGTAAGTGTGGACATCGCGCCATACAGTAGGCCAATAAAAACCTGCTTGAAATATTTTGGTGCATGTTTTAGATGTGCTTGCATGTCCACCATAAGGTGCAGCATGACAATGTTTAATGACGTTGCCTACTTCTTCTTCCGGCACACATCGTCTGAATATATTATCTATTCCTCTTTTGAATAGGAGGGGTTCATCCCAAAAGAAGTGTTTAACATCACTAAAAAACTTCTTCTTCTGTTGGTAGCTTAAGTCAGGGGGTATGATATCAGCGGCCAGATAATTCACAATATCTGCGTACCATGGTATGTTGTTCAAGGTTGAGATTTCCTCATAGGTCTCTTCTTCAGTTGAGTTTATCACAGCTATTAATCTTTCATAAGTAGAGTGATCGTCTATAGGTATAAGTTCAGGTTTAAGGTGTTCTAACCTAGAGAGATGATCAGCTACTAAGTTTTCAGCTCCTTTTTTATCCTTAATATCCAAGTCAAATTCTTGGAGTAAAAGAACCCATCTGAGCAATCTAGGCTTAGCATCTTTCTTACTTAACAAGTACCGGATTGCTGCATGATCTGTGTATACTATTATTTTTGCTCCCACCAAATAAGATCGAAATTTATCAATAGCAAAAACTACGACTAGCAATTCCTTTTCTGTGGTTGTATAATTTAGTTGGGCAGTGTCTAGTGTTCTACTAGCGTAGTAAATAGCATGCAGTTTCTTGTCTTTTCTTTGCCCTAGTACAGCTCCTACAGCGAAATCACTAGCATCGCACATGATTTCAAAGGGTTGTGTCCAATCAGGTGGTCTTATGATAGGTGCTGAAATAAGAGCTTGCTTTAAAACTTCAAAGGCCTCAAGACATTTTTGGTCGAATTCAAACTCAACATCCTTCATCAATAAGTTAGTTAAAGGTTTTGTTATTCCGGAAAAATTCTTGATGAAACGTCGGTAGAACCCGGCATGTCCTAGAAAACTTCTTACTTCCCTAACGGTCTTAGGTGGGTTTAGGTTTTCTATAACTTCTATCTTGGCCTTATCAACTTCTATACCTCTTTCAGAAATAATGTGTCCCAAGACTATCCCTTCATTTACCATAAAGTGGCACTTTTCCCAATTCAACACAAGGTTTACTTCCACACATCTTTTTAAGATTTTCTCTAAGTTTGAGAGGCAGTTTTTGAAATCAAACCCACACACTGAAAAATCGTCCATAAATACTTCCATAATTCCATCTAGGTAGTCTGCGAAAATTGACATCATACAACGTTGGAAAGTGGCAGGTGCATTACAGAGTCCAAAGGGCATTCGTCTATAAGCGAATGTTCCATAAGGGCAAGTAAATGTGGTTTTTTCTTGGTCCTCTGGGTGAATAGGGATTTGGAAAAACCCCGAATACCCATCAAGATAGCAGAAATATGAGTGTCTTGCTAGACGTTCAAGCATCTGATCTATAAATGGGAGAGGGAAATGGTCTTTTCTCGTTGCCTTATTCAACTTTCTGTAATCTATACACATACTCCATCCTCCTTCTGTTCGTTTTGCCACATGCTCACCTTTCTCGTTTTCCATAACAGTGATACCTCCTTTCTTGGGTACCACATGGACTGGGCTTACCCATTCACTATCCCAAATTTGGTATATGATACCAGCTTCTAATAACTTAAGAACTTCTTTCTTGACTACATCACTCATGATAGGGTTTATTCTTTTTTGATGTTCTCTTGAGGGTTTTGAATCTTCTTCTAGCATAATTCGATGCATGCATACGGATGGGCTTATACCTTTTAAATCTGAACCTTTATACCCTAAAGCTGAGGGATATTTTCGCAAGGTATCTAAGAGTTGATTTGTTTCTATTTGGTTTAGAGCGGCGCTAATTATAACAGGTCTATTCATCTCCTCATCCAAAAACTCATATCTTAGATTCTTGGGTAGTTCCTTAAGTTCTATAGTGGGTTTCTCAGTACGCGGCATAAGGTCAGGGGTAAGAGCTAAGCATTCGAAAAGGTTGTCGTCAATGTACAGTTCGATACTCTTAAATCCGTCATCCTCTAAAATAGCGGTTGATGGTAATTTGATTAAAGATTCGTTTTGTTCGAGCTCATTTACACATTCGTCAATGACGTCGATGGCATAACACGCATCTCCTATCACTGGTGCCATTAGAAACTTTGATAAAATGAACTCAATCTTTTCATCTCCTACCTCGAAAGTCAGTTTCCCTTTCTTAACATCTATTATAGCTCCGGCGGTCGATAGGAATGGTCTTCCTAAGAGGATTGGGATGTCTTCATCTTCTTTAATATCCATTACGAAGAAGTCGGTCGGAATGTACAACTGACCAATCTTGACAGGTATGTCTTCTAAAATACCCATGGGATATTTGACAGATCTATCAGCTAGTTGTAAGGACATCTTAGTAGGTTGAAGTTCTCCTAATTTTAACCTCTTACAGACGGCCAGAGGCATCAGACTTACGCTTGATCCTAAGTCTAAAAATGCTTTGTCTATCATATGGTTACCTAGGATGCAAGGGATAGAAAAACTTCCAGGGTCTTTATCTTTCTTGGCGAGTTTATTTTCGGATATAGAATGACATTCTAAAGGCTTGGGATCATCGAGTCGCCGTTTATTGGTCAAAATATCTTTCAAGAACTTAGCATATGATGGTATTTGGGTTATAGCTTCAGTAAAAGGAATCTCTACATGGAGTTTCTCTATTACCTTAATAAACTTTTGGTACTGGTTTTCTACTTTGGTGTTTTTCAGCCTCTGTGGGAACGGAATAGGTGGTTTATAAGGTTGTTGAGTGTTATTCCCTACTTCTGGTTTTGATTGCTTTTCTGGTTTCTCTAGTTCCTCTACCTGGTCTTTAGGTGTAGCATCTTCCATAGGTTTTTCTGATGTGCTTAAGTTAGGATTTCTAGGCCCTTCATAAGCAGTTCCACTTCTTAAGGTGATAGAATTTGCTTGGCCTTTTGGATTTGGTTGAGTTTGTCCAGGAAATTGTCCTCCAGGTGCAACTTGTACATAGGTGTTTTGTGCTACTTGGGAAATCTGAGTCTCAAGCATTTTGGTGTGGGTTATCATCTGGTCAAACTTGGTTGCCAGTTGAGTAACTAGTTCGTTCGTGTGAATGTGTTGGTTCATAAACTCCTTATTTTGCTGAGTTTGAGTCTGAATAAAGGTGTCTATGGTTTCTTTAAGGTTTGGTCTTGGGGGCACTATTTGCATAGGTTGGTTTTGTTTTTGCGTTTGGAATCCTTGAGGTCTCGAAGGTCCGGGATTTTGGATATGGTTATTGTTTTTGTAAGAGAAATTCGGGTGGTTCCTCCATCCAGGATTGAAGGTATTCGAGAAAGGGTTCCCTTGGGTATAGTTAACTTGGTCTGAGCTAGATTCGTTCAAAAGGTTACAGTCAACGGTTTGATGTCCTTGAGTTCCACAGAGTTCGCATTCCGATTGGATTGTTGCTACTGTGGTTGGGTTTTGAGACATGTTCTCGACTCTCAAAGCTAGGGCGTCCATCTTGGCATTAATCATGTCCATGCAACTTACCTCATGCTTTCCTCCATGGCTCTCCTTTTTCTCTACTGTCGCTCGTTCTAATCCCCACTGGGCGTGGTTTTGGGCCATGTCCTCTATTAGGGCACAAGCGTCAGGGTAAGGTTTGTTCATCAACGCTCCGCCAGCGGCAGCGTCTATGGACATCTTTGTGTTGTAATGGAGTCCATTATAAAAGGTATGTATGATTAACCATTGCTCCAGGCCATGGTGCGGACAAGCTCTTAAAAGTTATTTATATCTCTCCCAGGCATCAAAAAGTGATTCGCCTTGGTTTTGGGTGAAACAAGTGATCAGGTTCCTAAGAACAGCGGTCTTGCTTGGTGGAAAATATCTCGCAAGAAAAGCTCTCCTAAGGTCTTCCCAAGTTGTTATTGAGTTAGCTGGAAGGGCGTCTAACCAGTCGTGAGCTTTACCTCTAAGGGAAAAAGGAATCAGTCTTAAACGGATGGCTTCGGATGTGGCTCCATTTGCCTTAAGGGTGTCAGCTAACTGGATAAATACCTTTAAATGTTGATTCGGGTTCTCGGTAGCGAGACCAGCGAATTGGTTTTGTTGTACTAATTGTAATAATGAGGGCTTTAGTTCAAAGTTGTTGGTAGTTATAGTAGGGTTTACTATACTAGAACTAGGTTCCTCGTTAGATGGTTGGGCGAATTCCTTGAGTGGTCTTTGGTTACGATCTTCTGCCATAGCTCTTCTTATCTTGCGTATAAAAAGACGGGCACGAGCGTAACGTTCAGGTTCTACTAAAGGATCTATTAGGTTACCGGTGCTACGATTTCTACGCATCTACCGGCTAGAATAGCCTTAGTCTAAACGGGATAACAATAGGGTACGAAATTTGACGAAGTTGGTCCCCGACAACGGCGCCAAAAACTTGATGGGGATCTGTAACGTATAGCCTAAATATAGTACTGCAAGTGCACAGCCTATCGAAGTAATATATAAGATTATCGAACCACAGAGACCAATTGTCAATCTATCAACTCTATTGCTAAGGTGCTTATCTAAGGTGAACAAGAATATTGATGTGAGTGCAGTGCAACAAAGTAAATGAGCTAGGTAAATAACAGTTTAAAAGACAGGTTGGAATGTAAATCATGTAATCAGATATTGGTCTGGTCATGCGTAGATGAAACTACTTATGGGGCAGTATTTTCTATTGATAGCAAAGAATCAATTTAACGGGAACTTGTAGCTTTTGACTACTAAGAACCGAATTTACTCTTTAAATTAAATTCCTTTATTGTCACATATAAAGGGTGCCTTCCGCGTTAAAGAGGTAAACCTATTTTTAAGAAATTGATAGTTTTGACTTAACAGAAAAGTAATTTTACTTGGAAAGATTAACTTAAAGAGACTTTTGGCTTTTGACCAAGAGTGAGATTTCAAACCTACAAACGCGTCCGAAAATAGTTTCAAAATCGTTTTCTAAAAAGGTCAATGATTCCTATTTAACCAATCAACGGCTTTCGCTCTTTTTGTTTGGTTAAATAATAATCAAGTCGTATCATTAGTTTGGACGGCTTTCGATCTTACCCAATAAACATTTAAACATAATTGACTTAAGTTAAAAGCAAAATATCCCCAGAGTATTTTCACTAGCATGATAATTGGAACACGACCATGATGACAATCATTACATCCAAACCTTTATAGTTTAGCCAGACATAATAAGTGCGAGTCTATAAAACGTGTAGACTATGATAAGAGCGAGTAAGTAAAAGAGTGCGAGTCTATAAAACGTGTAGACTATGGTAAGAGCATTTAGAGTCTATAAAATGTGTAGACTATGGTAAGAGCATTTAGAGTCTATAAAACGTGTAGACTATGGTAAGAGAAATTATAAGTAAAGAAATGCAATAAAATAGAACCTTGCTCCAGTCGGAGACTTGAATCTGATACAAATCTGCGGAATGGTAAGGCTGGTATGATGAACTTCAACCAAAGTGCTCCAAGACTCGATTACAACTCAATCTACACCGCAATAACTCCCCGATGTGAAGAGATTATTACTTTACAGAAACTGATAGTATATGGCTTAAGATTGTACTAAGCTTGGATGAAACTAAAAAATAAAAATCGAAAACTATTTATAGAGGATCCTTGAGATGCGTAAAGACCAGCATGCCCCTCAACTTCTTCTGAGCGGGAAACTTTTGTGAAGGCCGCGGGCGCGGTGGCAGTGGCCGCGGGCGTGGTGGCTGGAACTGCCAGATCGTGGGAACGTGGCAGTTGGTCTCTGGGTGAAAGTGGGCCACGTCATCGCGTTCCCTGTAGCCGGCGCGGCGCTGAACGCCATAAGTGCAGAATATCTTGAAAAACCCTAATTTCTTGGCGTTTTGGCTCGTTTCTTCACAGAAGGCTCTGAAATGACAAGAATCCTGAAAACAAAGGAAAAAGGAACATAATACGAGAAAATGATAATAAAAACTAAGGAAAACATGTGATATTTGAGTCAGAAACATAGTGCGATTTAGTGCGATCACTACCTCGCGCCATCTCTGCACATACTCTTTGAACGATTCCATGTCTTTCTGAACCATGGCGCTAAGTTGATCACAGTCAGGCTCCATGTCCATGTTGTACTTGTATTTTTTTATGAATGCTTCTCCCAAATCATTAAAAGTATGGATGTTGGCGTTGTCCAAACTCATATACCACTTCAGCGCAGCACCGGTCAAACTATCTTGAAAAAAGTGAATCAGCAGACGCTGATCATCATTATGGGTAGACATTCTTCTCACGTACATCACCATATGAGCACGAGGGCAAGTGTTTCCCTTATACTTCACAAATTCTGGGACCTTGAACTTAGCAGGTATCTTAACATTCGGGACTAAGCATAGCTCATTCACATTCTGCCCAAATAGCTCTTTTCCCCTAAGGGCCTTCATCTCTCTTTGCATCTTGTCAAATTTCTCTTGAAAATCATCCATTCTGTCATAAAGACCCAAGTCTTCACTCGGCAGAGGGAAAGGACGACATAAATCATCATTAACAAACGGAACCACGTTCACTGAGGGAGGTGCAGCGGGAGCAGCATGCACCACAGGAGGTATTGGAGTAACAATAGTTTGAACCACTGGAGTATCTTGAGGACCAAGATTGAAACCTTCAGGTGCAAAATTCTCTGGCATTCCCCATGGATAACCTTGAGGCATGCGACTCTGAACAAAAGCCGGAGTAGCAGATATGGGAACAGTCGGAGCTTCAGTAGTTGCCCTTGTTGGTTGACGTTGAACACTCGGTGGCTGATTCTGAGCAGCCACCAGAGCTTCCATCAGAGTAGTCAGATTGGCCATGCCCGCCTTCAAAGCAGAAACTTTCTCTTGTAGCTTGTGATTCTCCTGTTCTAAAGTGTCCATCTTCTTTTTGAAATTAGCCCGAGTGTTGTAGTGATGAATCAGCTTGCTGAACGAAGTAAAGAAGCTTGGTAAGACACCTGGGTATGCATAACAATGCAAGAAATATGTGCAATATGATGCATGACATGTAATGCACCTGATTATTTTTACTTTATTATTTAATATTTCAAGGGATTTTTAGTGTTTATAGACATATTGCAAACATCAAAGTAATAACGCTTTTGAAATACTGAAAAAAATTTATTATAATAACTCCAAAGTGGATTACAAGTTTCAATGATCTCAAGTACAAGATGAAAATAAATCTAAAACCCTGAGAAAAAGAAATGATGGAGATCACTCTATACGCTGGCGCTTCCCCGTGAGTCTGGCAATCTGAGCCTTCAACCTTTGGTTTTCTTCCACATGCCTGATGGAAAGCTCCTTCCAATCATATGAATCAAGAAGTAAGTGATCAGCACCTGATTGAGGCTTAGGAGAAAATAAATCCCCTTGCCTCTCCATATACTCTACCGCTCGACTCTCAAGAATCTCAATCAAGTCGTCTTTCTCTTTCAGGTCTACTCTGTAGGAACTCTCTAAATTTGGAACTTGTTATTCCAAGCATCCCTTTCATGTTGCATCCTAACCAAAGCAAGTTGCAGCTCTTCTAGGTCATCTAATAAGGGAGGAGTGGTCTTCACAAATAGATCAAGCATGGGTGTCTCCCGGGTATATGGCATCTTTAACTGAATGGCTCTCGATCGGATCCATTGAAGATATGGCTCCAAAGAAACAGAACCTCTATATCCCAAATCTTATCTACTCTTCTTATGAATGTGACGCCAGGCCTTCACAATCTTCTCCCTAGCTTCCCTATGGTCTTCCCCTTCCTTCAGAAAGAAACTACTCAAATGAATACTATTCGGTTTATCCCTCATCGGATAACCAAGTTATCGCTGTGCAAGAACAGGGTTATAGTTAATTCCTCCATTTGTACCAAGAAGAGGTACATTGGGGAAACTACCATAACTGTCAATAATCTCTATATCCTGGTAAGCTCGATGATACCAATCAATATCCGAGTGAGTAAGTTCCATGATCTTAGGAGCCCAATGGGGTTCCTTCTTGACATCCCAAAAAGCATCATACTGAGGCATATAAGAGATAAACCACCGGTACAACAGAGGCGTGCAACAGATAATCATCCCCCCATGATAAGAGTTCCGAAGATCAAGAGAGTAATAAGCATCACCCAACAGTGTAGGAACTGGGTTTCCGATCATGAAGATCCTGATAGCGTTAATGTTGACAAACTTGTCCACATTAGGAAATAAGAACAACCCGTAAGCAAGTAGAGAAAAGATGGCCTCAAAAGTAACTGTACTCTTCATTCTGGAAAAGTAATGAGCTTTCTCCAATAAGAATTGAGCTGGTAATCCTCTGATCCCTCCTTTAGTAGTCATATGGGTTTCCACCTCAGACTTCCCCAGATGAATCATGGAAGCAATCTCATATGATTTTGGCTCACCCTCCAAACCAGTAAAAGGAACACGATCGATAACAGGTAAATCCAATAGATAAGAATACTCCTCCAGTGTAGGCATCAAATGATAGTCGAGAAAAGTAAAACAATGATACGTCAGATCATAGAACTGGACCACGGTCGAGAGAACCCTCCTTCATCTTTAGCTTCATGAGAGGAATAATGGACTCATACTTCTTTCGAAAGTCTGCAGAACACTTGATCTCGGGAATTAGACTGATCAACTCATCTATCTTGGGATCCTTGAAAATGTACTTTCCGGTCTTTCTTTTTCCAGAATTCGTGGTCAAAAAGTACCTGAGATATCCACAAATGGTCAACCTTTAAATCCCTTGAAATATGGTTTCTTCAAAAGATGCTTATGAGTGCATGGATGCATGATGCAACAATCACACACAAGATCACATATATAGGGTTCATAGGTTCAACGTCACAGGCATGAGGTCGAAGGTACTACCCATAAGGTGTTGGTCTAAAATTTATCACCTTCTGAACAAGGTTCTAGAGGTTCCCAGAGTCTACATCCTTCCTTCGAATATTACCAACTTCCCAGTTAACTCGGTAAATAGTAATATTCTCAAGAAAGACTCGTCTGAGCATATTATCGCGTGACAACTATTTTCGGATTACTCTGTCATAGCTTCCTCACTACACCTAAAAGGCCAAGATGGGTTTGTGTGATACGGTGGCCAGAACCGGGACTTGTTTTCAGGAATTGGTGGTTTGCGTTTTGCGTTTGTGTTTGCAAAATGTCGCGGTAAGCAAGATTCGCCACCGACTTTTATTTTATCCAACAGGAAAGGAAAAAAGCACAGGAAAATTCCCTTTTTCGAAATTTTGAGTACGGGGGGTAGATTATAGAAAGGGAAGGTATTAGCACCCTTTCTATCTGTGGTTTTCCACGGGCTCTTAGGTACTTGCTCATCATTTTCAAAATTTCTTCTATGTGTTTGTGTGATTTGAAAAGTTTTTTACTTCGATTTAACTCTTGCTTCTGTCTTTAAGAGTGTTACGAAGTGTTTTTGAAAGCTTTGTTTAAAAGAGTGTAAGTGTGAAAAAGTTTGTTTGGATTGAGCAAGTACTTAAGATTCTACCTACTCGAAAAAGAGAATTATTTTATGTTTTCTTCCTTTAGACAGTGCTATCCCACTATGAGTGAGTAGGTAGTACTGTCGTTGGAGTTTTAAGGGTCAATTCGAAAGGGACGTATGGTCACTAAAGCAATGTTAGGACGTCTTAGTAATAACCCTAATGTCTTAGATCAATTATTCGAGGCAACAATTCTGAGGCAACCATTCTGAAGCAACTTTTCCGAACGGGACTTTGATCTTTATTTAGACAAGAGAGCGACCACTAAAGCATCCTATACTTAATGACTGTTTACTGAAGGCAACTGAAGTGGGAGTGTACCCTAGGAGTACGCATGTGCGAGTGATTCAATTTCAAATTTATTATCTTTGCACATTTAGGGTTTGCTAACTGTTTTAAAGTTAATCACACATTCTTGTCATGCATCTCTATTATTCATACATCTAACAGTTAATATTTTACGGAACTTTAAAATTCCGAAATTAAGCTACGCTATTACAAGGCTTTGGGTATTTACATAGCCAAAAACAAACCCTTCAAAAGAAAGCGATAAATGAAAGTAAAAGGTCCTAATTAATCTATTACAACTTGTGATCAATTACATTAATAGGGTAAAAATAAATGATAAAGCGTGCGCGAGGAAATTAAGATCGAGAGAGAACTAGGGTTTTGACCCCTTCTAACCTAATTAAAAGAAAAAATTGTTTTTGTTGTTTTTGAATATTTTTAAGAAAAAGAATTAGGTTTTTAAATTAAATACACAATTAATTAGTAAATTAAATTAATTAATGAAAATAAATAAATGGCCTATTTTTGTGTTTTGTTATTTTTTTTAGAAAAAATAAAATAGAATTAAATTAAAACCCTAATTGTTCTAATTAATTTCTAATTTATTTACAAAAACAATTTAAGTTACCTAAAATTAAATAACCTAATTTAATTAATTAATTTTTGATAAAAAAATAAACGTAAATCTAATTGGATGAAAATATTTTTGTGATTTTTTTGATAAAAAGAATTATTATTTTATGTTAGTAAAAATAATTTAAATGATTAATTAAGAAAAATAAAAAATAACAAAGGAAAAGAGATATGGGCCTGAAATTGGTGAATTGGAGGGTGTAAACAGCATATTCTGGGCCCAAGAAGATTTGATCCATTGTTGACTTGCTGGATCCAATGTTACGTGTTGACTAACGCCTTTGGTGGACCATCACTTGATAGCCATCAGATCTGGCTTCCTGACATCTGGCTGGTTGGATAATGAGGATGTATGGTGGTCCTTGGCTTTGTGTGCACGCTGGATCACTGAAAGAAAAATATTATGAAAGAATTGGGGGACCTGGGATTCGAACCCAGGTCCTGAAGCATTTTCCAACGCCTGGCTACCAACTGCGCTAGCTGTTTGATTTGTATATAGAATGAATGATAATGATAATATATAATAACGTGAAAAAGGGCGCCAGAATTCAAATGACCCAATAGAAGGGTGCCATGCAGGTCGTCCTCAACCTTATTCCGTTGGTAAAAGTTGAAAACTTTTACATACGGACATACGTCCATCGCTACATCCCTGCAACTTCTCAAAATCAGGCATAAGCAAGCTAAATAAAAACTAAGGCCATGGATAGATTCGTCTGGACCTGCTGAGCATGATGGTGCCCCTTTCATGGCCCAATTTCACCTGTATGCAATGATCCCAAATCGAACCAAAAAAACCTAGCAATGGTGAAATCTCATACAGTTCATAAAAATGCAATTAAACGTTCCAGATTGCTTGCAAATGTGACGGTGAACAAGAATATGTGATTAGAATGTGATGAATATGCAAGAATAAAGAGATCCAGTTGTAGAAATCATGGCAAATCATGGGAGTCGTGAGGGCGAATTCTGAGCACTAGCGCGCTTGTTTTTTATTGGTACTGCTTGCTTGCACTCTCAGGAAGTGAATGGGATGATTAGGAAGCGTTGTAATTGCCTGGAAGTATGAATTCGACTCAGCACTTTTTGTGATTTTTTTCAAGTTTGGTTCTTATTCTTGCGCCTCTCTCTAGCCTTGTTTTAGGTCTGCAAATGTTCAATATATATCAAGGATTGGATTAGGGTTTAAAAATTATCCTCAATATTTATCAATCATGGCTTTTGATTTTGATTTGATTCCTTTGAATATCTTTCCAAAATTAGGCCAAATTCAATCTTTTTGTGCACACCAAAGCTTTGCACGATTTCAATTACTTGCCAACTGGATATAAGACCTGAAACAAGTACAAAATATTGAGTTTTTAATGCTTTAGATTTTTTCATGATTTGTTTTTATTAAAATTGATTTAATTCAAATGAAAATCCAAATAAATAATAAAAACAAGATAATGACAAGTGGAAAGAGCTAGGGCTCGTGGACCATGCTACCAACTCAGAACAAGTGCAAAAAGTTAGGCCCATTTGGAAAAAATTGCAATTTTAGGCATAGTTGACTTTTGATAATTTTGCAAAAAAGGTCAACTTCACCAATGCATAACTTCCTTAATTTTGACTCTTTGAAGGTGTTCTTGGACTTTTTAGAAATCTTGAGATGTACTCTAAGCAATCCTTTTGGTATCATCTCAATTTGACATTCCATGCTCATGTGTGAAACTTTTACAAAAAAGGTGTTTTTGCTGACTTTTCAAAAGGACCTATAATGTCCAAATTCATAACTTCTTGTGAGTGCATATTTTGAACTTGAGAGATGAAGATATATTGTAGAGCATGGCATCCTCTTCAAAATGAGATTTGGATGAGTCATTTATCATAAATTATGAGAAAGTTATGATTGGTCAAAGTTGAGTTGACTTTTCTTGCAAAACCCTAATTTAGCAACTTTTGGTTCTTGATGAATTATGAGCAATCCTTGATGAATCATGATCAAACCTTGATAAAATGATGAAATATACTTCAAAATGATGATTTTGACCAAAATTCTTGAAGTTTAACTGTATGTAGGCCACAGTTGACTTTTGGCCTAGCATAGTCGATTTTCAGGCCTTTGAGCAATTGACTGAGCAAACTTTATCTGTAGGGCTTGAAACTTGAAATGGATGATCTTGAGAACATATTAGGACAATGATGAGAATTTGGAATCCCTTGGACTCAAGTATCTTGGTGCAATATGAAACCCTAATTTGAGGTAGACTGCCTTAGGAGAGAGCTTGTTTGGTCAACCCTTGGACTTTCTTGAGCAACTTGAGGATCTTTCTTGAAATGTTTTGAGAAATATGGGAGGGAAAATTTTAGGGTACAACAGCTGCCCCTGTTCAATCTTCTTAAACCTGAGGATGTAGATTGGCTCTTGTGCCTTTCGTGGTCCGAAGGTGGAAGATGATTGAACACTAGAGTGCCCAGAAATTTACACTCGCATGAAGTGGTATTTGTCTTGTGACGTTGGGAATGGGCTTACAAATGCCATTTAGAAATTGATGATGGAAGATGGGCTTAAATATGCCATCCGAAGGAGTGTCGATCGCATAAGAGATTCCTTAGCGAGAGCTTGTATACCTGTTGTTGAGGAAGATTCCGCTAGGGAATGCTGATCTCTGTCTTGAGAGAAATAGAATTTTAGGAGCTTCGGTCGTCCGTTATTCTACTGGGGAATCATCTCTGTTTTTGAGAAAAGTTGAATATTAGGAACTTCGATCGTCCGTTATTCTTATTGAGGAATCGTCTCTTCGTCGAAGAGGTAAAAATGAACTACTATCTGGTCGTGATCCAAGCTTCATAGTAATAAGACCGACTACTATCTGGTCGTAATCCAAGCTTTATAGTGACTTACTGGGGAGATGAGATTAAATTTGCTATCCGGGCTTCGCAATTTCTCGATTTTTATCTGGTCATAATCCAGGCTTCAGAAGGAAATGAGTTGTTATCCGGTCGCATCCGGGCTTCAACTTGAATTTAGGGCACACTAATATCTGGTCGACTCCGGGCTTCTTAGTAACTGTCCAGGTAAATTGCTATTTGGTCGAAATCTAAGCTTCGTAGCATCTTGTACTGTTATCTGGTCATAATCCAGGCTTCACAATACCTTACTTCTTATCTGGTCGTAATCCAGGCTTCAGAAGAGATCAAATGGTTATCTGGTCGTAATCCGGGCTTCCCTTTGGCTTTGGGCCTACTAATATCTGGTCCTAATCTGGGCTTCATAGTATCTGGCTGGGTGAACTACTATTTGGTCGTAATCCAAGCTTCACAGTGTCCCTTACTGTTATCTGGTCGTAATCCAAGCTTCACAGTGTCTTTTACCGCTATCTGGTCGTAATCCAGGCTTCACAGAAACTTGTATTGCTATCTGGTCGTAATCCAAGCTTCACAAAAACTTGTTGAGCTGTTATCCGGTCGTAATCTGGGCTTCACGGCTTGTTGGGGATTAAACTATTATCCGGTTGAATCCGGGCTTCATAGCTTAAAGATAAACCACTATTTGGTCGAATCCAGGCTTCGCGGTGTTTGATACTGTTATCTGGTTGAATTCGGGCTTCACAATATGTTGTAGAAATCAAGGTACTATCCGGTGGGATCCGGGCTTCATAGCTTGAACTTGGTGAGAATTTGGTTGTATCTTTCCTGAAAGGTAAAGGGTTAATCGTATGTAATGCATTACATGTATCAGGCAATGATGTTCTCAAAATAATGAGATTGTATTGTATGATGTTTATGCGTATGTCATAATGTATGGATATGCCATGTTTTTATGACAATCTCTAGCTGGGGAAAATAAATCCCGCATTGCTGCTGGAGAAAACAAAAGTTAAATTCTTCGTTCTCGCTGGGGATAGTGAATGAAGATGATTGTGAGAATAATCCTGCTGGAGAATAAACCAGCGAGAAAATGATTATGTGGGGAAAAGATGCTCTGCTGGAGGATCTGTCGATTTGGAGTAACAACCTCGGTTGGGGATGAATTATCACTGCTGGCGATGATGAACTCTGTCGGGGATTGAGTTTATGCATGTGGAAGAAATAAACTCCACTGGGGATAATCTTTTAGTGGAGACTTCACTGGGGATAATCTTTTAGCGCGGGTAATAGATAAACTCTTCTTGGGGAGAATCTTGCCGACTCATTCGCGGTTGCGAGCCTCAACTGGGGAGAATGGTGTCCTTTTCGGGACTGCTAACATCACTGTCTTTTTCTTATTCTGCGGGGAATGAATGTACCTTCAATCGTTTTCTCAAACTAGGTCTATTCCTATACCTGGTGGACAGAGCAACTGTAAGGTTTGGACATTTCTTGTTTGCCCCTGTTCCTAATATTACGAGTAATCTTCTTTTGTTTCTCATGTAAATATTTATGAGCAACAATTATTGTCAAATGCATATATCAAAAATGAACCATTGGACGTTCTTGCAAAACAAAATAGAAAAAGAAAACAATTTGAAATTTCTGTGAAAATGAATTGTATTGATTTTAAAGTTGCCCTGTAAATAGGCATTTTTGTACAAGAGGCTGACATCCTAGTAAGAGAATGATGCCGAACAATAGAATTTATACAATTTGCGTAAAAGAAAGAAAAATAGCTATGTGAATAACCCCACTGGGTTCTAACTCTGCTATCTCCTTTATATCCTCGAGCATCTCATCACTTTGCTACTTAGTTGAAGGTAGATTAGATTTATTAGCGTCGTCCGAGCTTGATAGTTGATACCGAAGTCTAGTTGCAAGATGATCCAATGAGACATAGTGTTACGCTTTGATCCCTAATTTTTTCCTGGACCGCCCTTTCGGGTTTTCAGTCCACCGGGATACCCTTTTTTGCCCAAGCCTCCTTTCAGGTTTTTGACTTGCTGGGTGTGCATATTTTTTCATTTCCATCCCTTATTTTTGCCTAGGCCAGTCAACCTAGCGGGTCTTTGTTCATGCGTAGTATTTTTTCACTATGTCTGCATTGACGGGGTGATGAAGGTCGTCACAATCCATGGTGGTTAGAATCATAGCTCCTCCTGAGAAAATGTTCTTAACCACAAATGGCCCTTCGTACATAGGGGTCCATTTGCCCCTGGGATCAACTTGTGGCAGGATGATGCATTTGATCACCAGATCCCCAACTTGATACTCTTGTCGTCTGAATTTCTTGTTAAATGCCTTGACCATCCGCTTTTGATACGTCTGACCATGACAAATAGCAGTAAGTCTCTTTTTGTTGATTAAGTCCAGCTGATCAAGTCGGGTCTGGATCCAGTCGTCCTCGCTCAAACCCGCATCCTTCATAATCCGAAGAGAGGGTATCTGAACCTCAATAGGTAAGACTGCTTCCATGCCGTATACCAAAGAGTAGGGTGTTGCCCCTGTTGAAGTTCGTGCTGAGGCTCGGTACCCATGAAAAGCGAACGGTAACATCTTGTGCCAATATTTGTATGTCAATGTCATCTTCTGCATAATTTTCTTGATATTCTTATTAGCCGCTTCTACAGCCCCATTCATCTTCGGCCGGTAGGGAGAAGAGTTGTGATGCTGTATCTTGAACTGCTTATAGAGCTCGGTGGTCATCGTATTGTTGATATTTGTACCATTGTCCGTAATAATCCTCTCGGGTACACCGTATCGACATATCAAATTGTGTCGAATAAACTATGCCACAACGTTCTTGGTCACTGTAGCAAATGAAGTTGCCTCAACCCATTTTGTAAAGTAATCAATTGCTACCAGGATGAAACGATGCCCGTTAGACGCAGTAGGTCTGATCTCACCAATCATGTCGATACCCCACATCGCAAAAGGCCAAGGCACCGTCAAAACGTTCAGAGGAACTGGAGGTACATGCACCTTATCAGCATAGACTTGGCACTTATGACAGGCCTGAGAATGCTGATAACAATCGGCTTCCATGGTAGACCAATAATATCCTGCCCGTAAGATCTTTTTCGCCATGGTATGTCCACTGGAATGAGTTCTGAAAGTACCTTCATGTAACTCTGCCATAATCCTTTCTGCCTCGTTCTTATCCACATATCGCAGTAAGGTTGAGTCATGGTTACGCTTGTAAAGAACACCATTGCTGATGAAGAACTTCGCAGTGAATCTCCTCAGAAACTTCTTATCATTAACAGATGCACCCTCGGAGTATTCTTGAGCCTTAAGATACCTCTTTACCTCATGAAACCAGGGTTTATCTGTTACCTCTTTAGTCTCAATATCACAGTAATGTGCAGGTTCTTCCAACCTCTCAATGGTAATCTGGGGAGCCTCATTGTCTCACCTGACCTTGAACATAGAAGACATAGTAGCTAGCGCGTCCGCTAACTGATTCTCCTCCCTGGGGAAATGTTCAGAAGTTATCTCCTCGAAATATGGAAGCAACGTCAATACATACTCTTTGTAAGGAATAAGATTTAGGTGTTTCGTATCCGACTCGCCTTTGATATGACTGATCACGAGAGCGGAATCTCCGAAAACACTCAAGAACTTAATCCTTAGGTCATTAGCTGCTCGAATGCCCATAATACACGCTTCATACTCCGCCATATTGTTGGTGCAGTTAAAACATAATCGGGCGGTGAATGGAGTATGACAGCTTTCAGGAGATATGATCACGGCGCTAATGCCATTACCCAACGCGTTTGAAGCTCCTTCAAAATACATAGACCATCGGGATCCCTCCTTAGATCCTTCATTCGGTCCAGGTTTTTCACAGTCAGTCACCAACATGATGCTCTCATCCGGAAACTCGAAATTCATAGACTGGTAATCATCCACGGCCTGATGTGCCAAATGATCTGCCAACACACTTCCCTTGATTGCTTTTTGGGTTGTGTATTAGATGTCATACTCAGTCAAGATCATCTTCCATCTTGCTATTCTTCCGGACAAAGCGGGCTTTTCGAAGATATACTTGATTGGATCCATCTTTTATATCAATAAGGTGGTGTGAGTCAGCATATACTGTCTCATCCGGAGAGCAGCCCATGCCAAAGCGCAGCTAGTTATCTCAAGTATTGAGTATCGGGTCTCACAGTCGGTAAACTTTTTGCTAAGGTAGTAAATAACATGCTCTTTTCGGCCAGACTCGTCATGCTGCCCCAGCACGCACCCCATTGAATTATCGAGTACTGTCGAGTATAAGATCAAAGGTCTTCCTTCAACTGGAGGCATCAGAATAGGTGGCTCTTGTATGTATTCCTTGATCCTTTCGAAAGCAGACTGACATTCATCATTCCATCTTACCACTTGATCTTTCTTCAACAGTTTGAAGATTGGTTCGCAAGTAGCTGTCAGGTGTGAAATGAATCGGGCAATGTAATTCAGACGTCCCAGAAAGCCTCTGACTTCTTTTTTTGTTCACGGAGCTGGCATTTCCTGTATAGCCTTCACCTTTGCAGGGTCCACTTGAATACCTTTATCACTAATGAAGAAACCCAAAAGCTTACCAGATCTTACCCCGAATGTGCACTTGTTCGGGTTTAATCTCAGCTTATACATCTTCAACCTATCAAATAGCTTCTGGAGGTGGTCAAGATGTTCCTCTTCAGTTTGGGATCTTGCAATCATGTCGTCAACGTACACCTCAATCTCATGATGAATCATGTCGTGGAACAAAGCGACCATGGCGCGCTGATACGTTGCCCTAGCATTCTTCAATCCGAACGGCATGACTTTGTAGCAAAAAGTACCCCACTGTGTAACGAAGGTTGTCTTCTCCATGTCTTCGGGAGCCATCTGAATCTGATTGTAACCAGAAAAACCATCCATAAAGGAGAAGACCTTATGCTGTGCGGTGTTATCAACCAGAACATCGATATGAGGCAGAGGGAAATCGTCTTTGGGACTCGCCCTGTTCAGATCCCTATAGTCCACACACATACGTACCTTACCAGCTTTCTTCAGCACCGGAACCACGTTGGCAACCAACTGCGGGTAAGAAGTGACAGCTAAAAAACCGGCATCAAACTGTTTCATGACCTCAGCTTTGATTTTCTCAGACATCTCAGGGTGCATTTGGAGAACTTTCTTGTAAGTGTTTTCTTGTTGGCATTAATTTTTGGTAAAACCAGATTTGCGAATGTCATGACTGATGTCATAACATTCTGGGATAAAGACAAATTCTGCAGAAGGAATGTTCTACAGGAACAACTCAGTATGAGTGAATATCATGATGATTAAGATATGATCATATGTACTGAATTCTACCAAAATCAGTGAGCAGGATACATGATGTCATAACCAATGTTAAGACATCCTGTACTAATCAAGTTGTTGTGAAGATTTATTATTCCTGAGAATTTTTAGGAATCTGGTGTGCTATTCTGAGTTGAAGTATATTGACTAGATCAGATGCTCACGTGGATATTAGGTTAACCTTGCTTAACCCTAATCAGTTATGATGAAAGCCCAAGACCAAGTCTTTAGGTTAACTTTGGTTAACCCTAGCTATTTTTATGGAAGCCCAAAATGAAGAATAGTCTGCATATATATTTCTCACGAATCCTAATGGTCAGCAGCGCTTTTACAGAAGATCAATAAGGCATTTTGTAGTTGTGATAGTTTTAGTAATTATTGTGAGCCAAGCAATTATCACTTGATAAATGACTTGGAGTAGGATTTGGTTGTAAGGGTTGTTTATCACTCAAAGCTTTGAAGCACGAGTGTTGTGTCTCTTGATTAAAGCTTTGAAGCAAAATCAAGCGTGTGTATTGAAGAATGTCTTCATATTCTTATTAATCAGTAGATTAGTATCACTGTTGTGATTGAGGGGGGAGTGAGTAGGAACTCAGGTTTAAGTAGGACTTAGATTGAAGTTGCATTGGGTAGGTCTTAAGTGAAGGAGATAAACTGGTTGGTTTATTCCTAAATTAATACCTCTTATAGTGAATTTCCTCCCTGGCTTGGTAGCCCCCAGATGTAAGTGTTGTTATACACTAAACTGGGTTAACAATTGATTGTGTTCTTTACTGTCTTTTAAATTAATGTTTGGTTTGTGTACAATTTGTCAGATACGGTGTCATAACATTCACTGTGACATTAAGTATCTGTTGCCGGAATTTCAATTGGCATCAGAGCAGGCACCCTGCCTGTCTTTCTGGGTGAGACCTAGGGATATTATTTTCTAGCGCTATGGACAAGGAAGGAGGATTTGGGAGCAGACCACCTATTCTGGATGGATCAAACTATGACTACTGGAAACCTCGTATGATTGCCTTTTTGAAGTCACTGGACAATAAAGCTTGGAGAGCTGCTGACAAAGGATGGAACCATCCCACCATAACTGGGAAAGATGGGACGACTAGTCTGAAACCTGAGGAAGAATGGAGCAAAGAAGAAGAAGAGTTAGCCCTGGGTAACTCTAAAGCATTGAATTCCTTGTTCAATGGAATTGATAGAAACATATTCAGACTAGTACATCAATGTGAACTGGCCAAGGATGTTTGGGACACTCTCAAAACCACCCATGAGGGTACATCCAAAGTAAAAATGTCAAGACTTCAGATGCTCACTACCAAATTTTAGAATCTAAGGATGAAGGAAGATGAGACCATTCATGAGTTTCACATGAACATCTTGTAAATTGCCAACACCTCAGGAGCATTGGGAGAAAAGATGTCAGAAGAAAAGCTGGTGAGAAAGATTCTCAGATCCTTGCCTAAAAGGTTTGCAATGAAAGTGACTGCTATAGAGGAAGCTCAGGATATCTGCAACTTGAAGGTTGATGAACTCATTGGGTCACTTCATACATTTGAGATGGGGATCAGTGACAATGTTAACAAGAAAAACAAGAGCATAGCCCTTGTATCCAATACTGAAGATGAAATCAAGGAGAGTGATGAAGAGAATATATCAAAAGCTATAGCTATGGTTGGAAGGCAGTTCAACAAACTCATCAAGAGAATGGACCCAAAGTCAAGGTCAAATGTCAAGAACATTTCCTCTGACATTAGCAGATCCTATGACTCCAGCATAAGAACTAAGTCTGAAGAAAAGGGAAATCAAAGTAGAGGAATCCAATGCCATGGATGTGAAGGATATGGGCACATTCGAGCTGAATGTCCTACCTTTCTAAAGAAACAAAAGAAAGGAATGTATGTTACTTGGTCTAATGGTGACTCAGAAAGTGACTCTGAAGAAGAATCTGCTAAACTAGTTACTGCACTATCTGGTGTTTGTAACTCTGATAATGATTCTAGTGATGAGGAGGTGACATTTGAAGAACTTGCTGACTCCTACAAGAAGCTATGTATCAGAAGTGCTGAAGTCTGTCAGCAAAATGAGAAATAGAAAAAGCTCATAGTGAAGTTGGAGGTTGAGAAGAAGGCAGACACTGCTACTATAAGCCATCTCAAAGGTGAAGTTCTAATGTTGAACTCCAAACTTGATCAGATGACTAAGTCTGTCAAGATGTTAACAACTGGAACTGACAAGTTGGAAGAAATCCTTCAGGCTGGACAAAATGCAGGAAACATGTCTGGTCTAGGATTTGTGGCTGCAAAGAAATCTGCTGTTGACAAGAAGAAGACCAGGCCTGATAAACAAATGTCAAAGCAGATGTCACAACATATGACTCAACATCAAGAATAGAGAAATATGAAGAAAAAGTATCAAAGATGGAGATGTCATTATTGTGGGAGGTTTGGTCACATAAATCCATTCTGCTTCAGATTATATGGATATCCTAATCAGAACCCATATGTCAAACCTAAGACTAACAAGGCACCATATACTCAACAGTGGAAGAAAAATACTGCAGCCCTGATAGCTCACACCTCCCTTAGAGTTTCTGCCAAGGAAGACTGGTACTTTGACAGTGGATGCTCTAAACACATGACTGGAATCAAGAATCTTCTGAATGATGTCAAACCTCATACTACTAGTTATGTCACTTTTGGAGATGGTGCTAGAGGAGAAATCAAAGGAGTTGGAAATGTGGACTGCCCTGGAGTTCCAAACCCAAATGAAGTGTTTCTAGTAAATGGTTTAACTGCTAATCTCATAAGTATTAGTTAATTATGTGATCTATGATTCAAGGTCAACTTCACCAAGTCTGAATGTCTTGTAACTAATGAAAAACAAGAAGTTGTAATGAGAGGAGTCAGATCAAAAGATAAATGTTACTTATGGGAGTCTGAGAACACTAACTACTCTTCTGTGTGCTCTATAGCCAAAGAAGAAAAGGAAGTGAAACTGTGGCACCAAAAACTTGGTCATTTACATCTTAGAGGGATGAAAAAGATCATATCCATGGAGGCTGTCAGAGGGATTCCAAGGCTTCAGATTGATGAAGGGAGAGTCTGTGGTAAATGTCAGGTTGGAAAGCAAACTAGAATGTCACATCCAAAGACAAGACATCTGACCACCTCTAAGGTGCTAGAACTTCTACATATGGATCTGATGGGTCCCATGCAGGTGGAAAGTCTTGGTGGAAAGAGATATGCCTATGTTGTTGTGGATGATTTTTCCAGATTCACCTGGATAAACTTCATTAGAGAAAAGTCTGATGTATTTGATGTATTTAAGGAATTGTGCAAAAGAATTCAAAGAGAAAAAGAAGGATGCACTGTCAAAATCAGAAGTGATCATGGTAAGGAATTTGAAAATAGTAAGTTTGATGAGTTATGTTCCTCAGAAGGAATCAATCATGAGTTCTCTTCACCTATAACTCCTCAACAAAATGGAGTTGTGGAAAGGAAAAATAGGACTATACACGAATCTGCCAGAGCAATGATACATGCCAAGAAGCTTCCTATTCATTTTTGGGCTGAAGCTATGAATACAGTCTGTTATGTCCACAACAGGGTCACCTTGAGAAAGGGAACATCATCCACCCTTTATGAACTATGGAAAGGAAGAAAGCCTACAGTGAAGTACTTCCATGTCTTTGGGAGAAAATGCTATATTCTGACAGATCGTGAACAAAAGAGAAAGATGAACCCTAAAAGTGATGAAGGAATATTCCTAGGATACTCTACCAACAGCAGAGCATATAGAGTGTTCAATTCCAGGACCAAAGTTATGATGGAATCTATAAATGTCATAGTTGATGATCACCATGAGGAAACAAATGTCCCATATGATGTTGAGACATTCTTTGAGACTTTAACACAAGTGTCTAAAAAGGATGATGTGCCTAATCCTACTCCATCAGAGTCTGAATCAAAGGAAGCTAACAAAGATCCTTCCATCAGAATTCTGAAATATCATCCTAAGGAACTCATCATAGGAGATCCTAACAGTGGAGTCACTACAAGATCTAGAGAAATCATCACAAACTCTTGTTTAGTGTCTAAGATTGAACCAAAAAATGTTAAAGAGGCTTTGACTGATGAATACTGGATTGGAGCAATGAAAGATGAATTGAACCAGTTCAAGCAACATGAAGTATGGGAGTTAGTTCCTAGACCAGAAGGAACAAACATCATTGGCACAAAGTGGATCTACAAGAACAAGTCAGATGCTGAAGGAGTTGTCACCGAGAATAAGGCAAGGCTTGTTGCTCAAGGATACACTCAAGTTGAAGGGGTTGATCTTGATGAGACTTTTGCTCCTGTAGCCAGACTGGATTCAATCAGACTTCTCTTGGGAGTTGCTTGTCTCCTTAAGTTCAAGTTGTTTCAGATGGATGTGAAGAGTGCCTTCCTAAATGGGTACTTAAATGAGGAAGTGTATGTGGAACAGCCTAAAGGATTTGTGGATCCAAACTGTCCTAATCATGTCTACAAATTGAGGAAAGCATTATATGGTCTGAAATAAGCTCCTAGAGCTTGGTATGAAAGGTTGACAAAGTTCCTCGCTGACAAAGGATACAGGAAAGGAGGTTTGGATAAAACTCTTTTTGTCAAGGATGAAGGAGGACAGATATTGGTAGCTCAAATTTATGTTGATGACATAGTGTTTGGAGTAATTTCAGATAAAATGGTTAAACATTTTGCTAACCAGATGCAAGCTGAATTTGAAATGAGCCTCATGGGAGAATTGACCTACTTTCTTGGACTACAAGTCACACAGATGGAAGACTCAATTTTTCTGTCTCAAAGCAAGTATGCAAAGAATATTGTCAAGAAGTTTGGGATGGAGAATGCCAGTCATAAAAGGACTCCTGCACCTACTCATTTAAAGTTGTCCAAAGACACAAGTGAGGCAAATATGGATCAAAGCTTGTACAGAAGCATGATAGGAAGTCTGCTATACTTAACAGCCAGCAGACCTGACATTGCCTTTGCAGTTGGAGTATGTGAAAGATACCAGGCTGAACCCAAAGTAAGTCACATCAACCAGGTGAAAAGAATTCTGAAGTATGTGAGTGGAACTTACAATTATGGCATGTTGTACTCTCATGGATGTGAACCAATTATGTCTGGTTATTGTGATGCTGATTGGCCTGGTAGTGCTGATGATAGAAAGAGCACCTCTGGAGGATGCTTCTTTTTGGGAAATAATCTTGTTTCTTGGTTCAGCAAGAAACAAAACTGTGTGTATCTATCTACTGCTGAAGCTGAATACATAGCAGCTGGTAGCAACTATTCTCAAATGATCTGGATGAAACAGATGCTGACTGAGTATAATGTCACACAAGATGTCATGACATTGTACTGTGACAATTTGAGTGCTATTAACATATCCAAGAATCATATACAGCACAGCAGGACTAAGCATATTAACATTAGACATCACTTCATCAGAGATCTTGTGGAGGAGAAGGTGATTAAGCTGGAACATGTTGCCACTGAACTACAACTGGCTGATATTTTTACCAAGGCACTTGATGCTAGTCAGTTTGAGAATTTAAGGGGCAAGCTGGGTATTTGCCAATATGAAGATATGTAGCAATTAATTTTGCTTAATACAAGGTTTGAAAGAGATATTTTAATCAAGTTTATTCTGATTGGGCTAATCATTTGTTTCCCTATTTCTTTCCAAAAGTTTAAGAAGAGGAATAGACATATTTACATCTCCCTCTTCTCAGTTTGCTGCATCACTCTCCATTCCCTCAAAAGAAAATTTCACACTCGCTGTCACTTGTATTCTCAATCTCTCAAGATGTCTTAACAATCTGTGTCATCATCTTCATCAAAGGCAACTGCATATTCCTCACCCACTGACATCGAACCTAGGGAAAACATAAACCCCATGGATGCTGATGTTCTTGAGGTAACTCCACTTCGTGCAATGGCAGTTGATCCTACTAAGGTCAAGAAGCTGCGAACCAGACATGCAAGAATATCACAAGCTTCTCCCTCTGGTAAATCTTCTCAACCATCATCCTCTGTTCCTCCAAAGATAGATAATAAAGAAGGTTCTGCTTATGTGCATCAAGCTATTTCCAGACTAGTCACTAGGATTCTTAATGAGAATCACTCTATTCCTGGTGTATTTATACCATTGAACAAGAAACTGCTAGACCTAATTTAGAAAGTGATCCCAATGTCACTCAGAATGTTGAGACACCTGATGACAACATTGAGAAATCTCCAGACAAACCTGATGATCACCAGACCCCTACTGACAAGGCTGTTGAACCTCCTGTCATTGATGTTGATAAAGAATTTTCTGACAATGATTTAATTACTAATGTCAACCCTAGCATAGCAAGAAGGATGATAAGTAGAAAAGAAAAGCAGAGTGCTGCCCAAAGCCCCTCCAAAAACAAGGCTACTGAAGTTGTTCATGAGAAAGCTAGGCCTGAGAACAAGGCTAGAGAAGAAGCTGAGAAGGATCAAAAGGCTGGAACTTCTAAAGGGAAGGGTAAGGTAAAAGCTAGGGTATCTGTTGTTAGTCTCTCAAAACCCTTGAGACAACCTATAGACAAGAAAAGAAAGGCTCCTGAACCCTCTGAATCTGATGAGGAATCAGACTTTGATTTTGATGTTGAGAGCAATGTTCCAGACATTCCTCTCAGGAAGAAACCCTCTTCTAGCAAACTGCCTAAGGTTCCTGAGGTTGCCATTGACAACATCTCCTTTCACCATCCAGAAAATGCAAGCAGGTGGAAGTATGTGTTTCTGAAAAGGATTGCCTTAGAGAGGGAGCTGAACAGAAGTTTTATTGAGTGTAAGGAAGTCATGGATCTCATCAAGGCTGTTGGCCTGATGAAAACAGTGGTCAAGTTTTCCAACTGCTATGAGATTCTTGTCAAAGAATTCATAGTAAATTTGTCTGGTGGATGTGCTGATGGAAAGTCAACTGATATTAAGAGTGTTTATGTGAGAGGAAGGAAGGTAAATTTCTCTCCTACTATGATAAACAAATACCTAGGAAGGCCTGATGATGCTCAGCCTGAGCTTGAAGTTACTGACAACCAAGTTTGTCAAACCATCACTGCCAAGCAAGTCAAGCACTGGCCCTTGAAAGGAAAGCTAACTACAAGCAAGTTGAGTGTGAAGTTTGCCATACTGCACAAAATTGGTGCAGTTAACTGGGTTCTCACCAACCACAAATCCACCATCTCCACTGGTTTGGGAAGATTTATCTATGCTGTCGGAACCAGGACAAACTTTGATTATGGCAACTACATCTTTGATCAAACAATGAAACATGCTGAGAGCTGTGTTATTAAAGGCCCTATTGCTTTTCCCTCTCTCCTGTGTGGTATAATCATTGATCAGTATCCTGATATTCTGGTTGAAAAGGACTTTGTGTGCAAAAGAGCCCATGCACTTGGTTTTCACTATAAGCTGTTTAAGGGAACACATGTCCCTGACATTGTTATGACATATGCTGAGACATCAAATGTCAAAGCTCATTCCAAGAAAGCTGATGTTATAGTTGTTCTAAAAGAAAGCTGCTGAGAGATTGATGCAAGAAAAAGGACTCTTGAAGAGCTAATTACTAGTCTGGAACAGGAGGAGAATGAAGAACAAATGAGGGAAGAGGATGCTGATGAAGAACAGCATGATAGTTCTGCAAGAAGCTCACAAGAAGATGCTGTTGAAAATAGTGCTTCCTCAAGGGATGACAGTACCTGAAGGTCTGTGTTTGCTGAGTTGTAAAGATTGATGCTGGAACTTGCTGCTGCTATTTAATAGCTTCTCTCTGTTTCTGTGTATTTTGTATTTCCTTTTGATGACTGTAAGTACTAGATCCTTTGGCCTCTTTATGGCTAAAAAGGGGGAGAAGTAATTATGGTAATTTTGGTAGAATTGGATATTGGTAGTTAGATTAGCTGTTATTAAAAATTCTGCTGCATTTTAATCTCTGATAGTTTCATCTGCATCTGATTGTTTAGGGGTTTTAGCCAAACATTTGCCAAAGGGGGAGTTTGTAAGTGTTTGCTTGTTGGCATTAATTTTTGGTAAAACCAGATTTGCGAATGTCATGACTGATGTCATAACATTCTGGGATAAAGACAAATTCTACAGAAGGAATGTTCTACAGGAACAACTCAATATGAGTGAATATCATGATGATTAAGCTATGATCATATGTACTGAATTCT
Source organism: Vicia faba (assembly GCA_948472305.1). Lineage (NCBI taxonomy): Eukaryota > Viridiplantae > Streptophyta > Magnoliopsida > Fabales > Fabaceae > Vicia > Vicia faba. The sequence continues at coordinate 1,308,472,149 of OX451738.1, read as the reverse complement.
ACCAAAATCAGTGAGCAGGATACATGATGTCATAACCAACGTTAAGACATCCTGTACTGATCAAGTTGTTGTGCAGATTTATTATTCCTGAGAATTTTCAGGAATCTGGTGTGCTATTTTGAGTTGAAGTATATTGACTAGAGCAGATGCTCACGTGGATATTAGGTTAACCTTGCTTAACCCTAATCTGTTATGATGAAAGCCCAAGACCAAGTCTTTAGGTTAACTTTGGTTAACCCTAGCTATTTTTATGGAAGTCCAAAATGAAGAATAGATTGCATATATATATTTCTCACAGATCCTAATGGTCAGCAGCGCTTTTACAGAAGATCAATAAGTCATTTTGTAGTTGTGATAGTTTAATAATTACTGTGAGCCAAGCAATTATCACTTGATAAATGACTTGGAGTAGGATTTGGTTGTAAGGGTTGTTTATCACTCAAAGCTTTGAAGCACGAGTGTTGTGTCTCTTGATTAAAGCTTTGAAGCAAAATCAAGCGTGTGTATTGAAGAATGTCTTCATAATCTTATTAATCAGTAGATTAGTATCACTACTGTGATTGAGGGGGAGTGAGTAGGAACTCAGGTTTAAGTAGGACTTAGATTGAAGTTGCATTGGGTAGGTCTTAAGTGATGGAGATAAACTGGTTGGTTTATTCCTAAATTAATACCTCTTATAGTGAATTTCCTCCCTGTCTTGGTATCCCCCAGATGTAAGTGTTGTTATACACTGAACTGGGTTAACAATTGATTGTGTTCTTTACTGTCTTTTAAATTACTGTTTGGTTTGTGTACAATTTTTCAGATACGGTGTCATAACATTCACTGTGACATTAAGTATCTGTTGCCAGAATTTCATTTCTGCTTCACTGGAGTACAGTTTTCTTTGGGTGGCAAGCGGTGAACCACAATATCGGTATCCAACCCAGGCATATCTTCATAAGACCAAGCAAAGATATCAACATAGTCACGCAGCATTTGTATTAACCGTTGCTTGACACCAGACTCCAGATTTGCACCAATCTTAACCTCTTTCTTGTCTTCTTCTGTACCCAGATTCACTTATTCCACTGGCTCTTCATGGGGCTGTATGGCCCTCTCTTCCTATAGTAACAGTCTAGCAGGTTCCCCAGGCACTTCGCAATCATCCTCACCTTCGTCCTCGGCTTGGTTGATCGTACTTTCGAAGTCATAACTGGCAGTAGCAGAGTCGTTATCAGTGGGATCCAGAGTGGATGTGACCTGTATTATGATATGTGAGTGTGTGTAAGACAAATAGTTGTTTTAATAAAGTGCGAGATAGAAAAGAAAAACAAGGAGCGCAAAATTTGTAATGCAAGAAAACGTCCAATGCTTTATTGATGATATATGTAAATGACAAACATTAAGCTCTCACAAACAAAGCCACGGTGTCTCGGGTAAGGCACCGGGCCGTAAAGTTTTAAACTGTTTGTTATAAATCTCAAAACAAAAAGTCTATTACTGTGTAATAAAAGAAATAGGCATGAAGTCCTTTGCCATCCAATTGCTCAATCCACCGTCGGTAGTCGGGTAAATCCAGCTATCAAACTCTGACTCTGCTTCATCATCCTCAATTTCATTCAATTATGGATTACTGATACGCAGGGGAGGTCTTCGAATCCACGCACGCCGAACAGCCCTTTGAGCTTCTTTTTCAATAACAGCCCTGGCATCCTTGAGGGAAGCCATCTTCATTGGAAGTTCTTCAACAACAGTTTCAGTCGATGCCAGAGTCTTGGGGACTTCTTCAAAGTTCTGACACGGGGTTTCAATGAACTCCCCATCCATATCCACATACCAAAAAGAGTTAAGGTGGCTCACCATGTACTCCTCTTCTCCTCGTACTGTAACAATCTTCCCCTTCACTGGATATTTCAACATCTGATGGAGTGTAGAAGTCACTGCCCCAGCCTTATAAATCCATGGGCGACCCAGCAAACAAGAATAAGATGGTTGAATGTCCATTACATAGAACGTAGATGCAAAAGTCTGAGAGCCAACTTTAACAGGGACATCCACCTCCTCGTGCACCATCCTTTTGGACCCGTCAAAGGACCTAACCACAATATTACTCGGCTTCAGAACCAACCCTTCACAGTCCAACCGGTCTAACGCTTTCTTGGGTAAAACATTCAATGAGGACCCAGTATCCACCAGTATGTGGGCCAGAGTAGTGCCCCTTCACTCGATTGAAACATACAGAGCTTCATTGTGATTCCTTCCTTTGGCAGTCATATCTGCGTCGGAGAAACCCAACCCGTTGTCATCGGTCAAACTAGCCACACAGTCTTTGAATTGATCAGCAGGTGTTTCCTGCGGCACATGCGCAGTTTTAAGGAAAGCAATTAAAGCCTTTGCATGGGCTTCTGAGCACAACAATAAAGATAACATGTAGATCTTCGACGGGGTTTTCCCCAGCTGTTCGACTATGTTGTAGTCGCTTTTCTTGATGATTTTCAGAATTTCCTCTATCTCCTGTCTAGAGGTTTCTACAATAATATTCTTCGGTGCCTCCAACCGGGCAGGCTCACCGGTGATCTCTTTGCCCCGAGTGTCAGACGGCTCAGTGACAGGGGTGATAACTGGAATTTGAATAGGGACAGTAGCAGATGTACTGGCAGGTGGAATAGCAATAGGCTTTCAAACAGTCGGCATGGAAATCTCAGGAGAGAAAAGTCTTCCACTTCGGGTGACCTTGCTAGACCTGACAATATTGTTGACCTCAGTATCAGCTTCTTCAACCTTCAAGTCTTGTTTGATCCCATGATAATACACATCGGCCCCATAGTGCCACGGGACAGCCTTATCTGAAGTGTAAGGGATAGGACCAGGAATAGTAATGATCAATGGAGCAACTCTTGTAACGGGTGTAATCCTAACAGGCTTTCTCGAGGAAGCCTTGGAAGGATAGGCGGAAATGGTTATGATGGAAACATCTTCAACAGGAATCAATGGAACCAAAGTTTTCTCGAACAGGATCTCTTTGTTATCCATCAGGCGCTGAACACCTGATTTCAGTAGATGGAAACCAGCAGGCAGGATCGAACATAGGTGGCAAACTTCGCCACAGCCCGGAAATAAACCGGCCGATAATAGGTTCTTCTTCATTGTCATCAACAGAGTAGAAATGTCTTCCACAAAGGTCACAAATGAATCATCATCCACAGCATTTACTCCATGCTTGGGCATAGGAGCAGTCATAACATTAGGCTTTTCCGGTGCGTCAAATTCAATTTCTTTAGCTTCAATCAAATCTTGCACCTTATTCCTCAAGGCCCAAAAGTTGTTTGTATCATGCCCTGGGCTATCGGAGTGATAAGAACAACGGGCGTTCGGATTATACATCGGTGATGTAGTACTGGGATTCTTTGGGGCTTCCCTCAGAGTTATCAAGTTGGTCTTCAATAACTGTGGTAAAATTTGAGATAAAGTCATACTTAGTCGAGTATACTGTCTTTGTGGTCTCTCTACTCTTTGTTGATTGTTTCATTATGGGGAAACAGTGGGTCTTGATATTACCACCGCATTAACTGCTTGGCAGCGTTCAAGTCGGTTTTTGCTCCTTGAGCTGTAAACTGCATTGGCTTATTTTCTGAAAGGCTTCTTCTCTGTACTGGACGAAGCATCTTTCTGTATCTTGCCACTTTTTATACCAACTTCAACTCTCTCCCCAATCAAAATCAATTCAGTAAAACCAGATGATGAACTTCCGATCAAATGTTTGAAAAATGGACCAGACAAAGTCCCAAGAAACATATCCACCAACTCCCTATCAGACAGAGGGGGTTGGACTCTTCCAGCCAGATCTCTCCATTTTTTAGCATAGTCCTTAAAGCCTTCGCCTGTACCCATACACATACCCTGAAGTTGAGTACGCGTGGGAGCAAGGTCGGCGTTATACTGGTATTGCTTGTAAAAAGCAGCAACAAGGTCATCCCAGTTACGGATGTTAGCTCCTTCCAATTGATAGAACCATTCAAGCTAAGTCCCTGGCAGACTATCTTGAAAGAAATGAACCCACAGGTTTCTATCAGCAGTGTATGGTTGAATTTTTATGACGTATGAGTGGAGATGAAGCTTTGGACAAGATACTCCATCATACTTAGCAAAGACAGGAGCCTTAAACTTGTGAGGGATCACCACCCCAGATGCCAATCCCAGATCTCCGAAGTCTAACCCATGTATCTTTTGAATCTCCATTGCACTCAACCGGTCTTCAAGTTACTTATACCTATCCTCAGTAGGAGGATATTGTTCTTCATCAAAATCAGTGTCATTGTTACAGACCACAGGACTAGGACCCTTTCCTTCTTCTTGGTTCTCTCCTCCTCCAGTTGAATGAGACAAATCAGTTTCCTGTCGTAACCTATTCCCAAATCTGTGACCCATATTCAGGAGGACCACCTTCTTCTTCTTCTTCTTCTTCTTCTTCTTCTCCTTCAGGATAAGAGTCTTCAAATCCTGTTTCCCTTTGGCCAAGTTCAGGAACATCTCCTGGAATTGAGCATTATGTGCTTGAAGAGCCTTGATGGCTTGATCGGTAGGTGTTTCAGAAGACATTGGGTTCTGAAATAAACAGCGAAGAAGATAAGAAACTTGTAATGGTACTTGTGATGAGGTGCATGATAATGAAATGCGTATGAAATGATTTCAAAGACTTTGGGAGATTTAAATTTGTAAAACAAGAAGTAAACATGCTTTATTAGATTCAAACTTGTAAAATGTTTAACAATGCCTTTAAGGCGTTACAAAATAAATAAATGAAAAGAAAATCTAAACTAGAAACAATAAAAGACATCACAAAACCCATGGTCTCATTCCCTTCGTGCTGACATAGTCATTGATTGTCCTTTCATTCTCAAGCTGCCTTGTAAGCCTCGAGATCTTCCTCTCCTGCTCATGATACTTCTCCCTGTAGGTATCCCTTTCTTCCTTCAACTGAAACCAGGATCTCTTTAATGCCCCAAGATCAGTAGGCATGTATGGATGGAGGACCGTATAAGGAACACCTTCTTCATTAGTATGCTCCATAATCACAGGCAAAACTGCTTCATAAGGCATCCCCAGCTTTTGAGCGCGGGCTCGGACCCACTGGAGATAAGGTTGCATCGGGAGAGAAGTCTTTAGTCCTAGATCATGTGGGTCAGACCTGTTTACCATGCCCCAGACTCGTATAAACCTTTGGCGATGCTCATTCATGTCCCCCTTGTAGTCAAAGACAATATCTGTAAGAAGCAGCTCATGGGGACCGTCTCTCCGAGCACGTCCAAACGGTCGTAGAGCCAAACAAGGATTATAGGTTATTCCCCCTCTAATTCCAAGCAACGGGACATTAGGGTATTCCCCACATTGATCAATGATAGATACTCTTTACATATCCTTATAACTCCAAAGAATGTCAATATGAGCTAGGGACATGATTCTGTAAGCCCAACCTACACCTTCCTCATTCCTCAATACAAACTTGGGGAGGTGCGAAATAAACCACCTCGCCAACAGCGGTGTGCAAAACATGAGGGTTCCCCTTCTTCGCACGGTACGAGTATAGAGAGCATGTAGAATATCACTCGGAAGAGTAGGCACTGGATTACGAGACAAGGAGATCTTGATCGCATTCACATCTATGAAGGAATCTGGATTCGAGAACAGAACCAAGCCGTAGATGAGGAGAGACAAGATGTCTTCAAAAGCTTGAAAGTCTAAGTTGTCCCAGAACTGTTGAGCTTGATCGATCAGAAACTTAGCCAAGAAACCTTTAACCCCGCTCCATGTCTCCCAGTTAGACACAACATCAGCCTTTTTCAAGTGTAAAGTTGAAGCAATGTCCTATGGCTTAGGAACCTCCTCCAAACCTGTGAAGGGTGTCTGCTCGAGGATAGATATGCCTAATAAATCAGAAAACTTCTCCAAAGTAGGGACTAGCTGATAATCCGGGAAGGTGAAACAATGATGCAATGGATTAAAGAACTGGAATAACACACTCATCATTTGCTCATCCAACTTTGAAGTGACCAAACTAAGGATATGACCATGTCTTCTAACAAATGAGGAAGTATCAGGATCCTTTGAGACTAACTCTCTGAGCTGAGCAGGGATTTGCACGAAGTTAACTCAGATGGTATTTCTGCACATAGAAGCCATGATCTGTAAAACAGAACAAAGATAAATCCCCTCGGTCTTTGAAATGGTTAGTCTAATGAAATATGCATTTTATGTCATGATGCATGATGGCATGATAAAAACACACAATAGGTATCACAGATAGCAAACATGGTAAAGGCAAACAAGTCACACAGAAGCCCTTAAGTTTCAGGCTGGCATGGAGTCTAGGTATTACCCTCTTGAAGTTCAGTTGGTTCAACCTGTCCTAATAATAGTAACCAGGTTCTAGAGGTTCTCAATATCACTGACCATCCTCCATCGGTCATGGTTTCAGCTCACGCAATCTTTTCTTGCGGCCGGAACTATCTCGAGAGTATGGTCTCAATGAGTGTAGTATCAAGTATCAACCAGTTCCCAGCTCTATGCCGAGGCCGACTATCTCACTACTTCCTATGGCCAACTTGGTCGATTATAGGTTCTAAGGTCATTTGATGCTTAACGACCCATATAGCATCCCCATATTCTCCTTGTTTCTCCACAAGGGATATCGGTACCAACTAATGTGCCACATCAATGTAGCTACTACTTCAACCGTATCGGTCTACGTCATACAGTTCCCTCACAGTTTATTGCTACTTACCTAAAAGGTGTCCCCCAAATTCGGGTTAGGATCTATAGTAACTCCAATACAAAGCCCACAAAGACAAAGCAATCAAATCAAACAATAGAAGCAATATGATGAACTAATCCTAAGGTATACCCCACTTATACTTTCCCTAGCAGATTCGCCAGTTCTTTGATACGGTGGCCAGAATCAGGACTTGTTTTTAGGAATTGCTGGTTTGCATTTTACGTTTGTGTTTGCAAAATGTCGCGGTAAGCAAGAGTCGCCACCGACTTTTATTTTATCCAACAGGAAAGGAAAAAAGCACAAAAAAATTCCCTTTTTTTGAAATTTTGAGTACGGGGGGTAGATTATAGAAAGGGAAGGTATTAGCACCCTTTCTATCCGTGGTTTTCCATGGAAAAGTCCCATTCCGAGGCAACTTTTCCGAATGGGACTTTGATCTTTGTTTAGAAAAGAGAGCGGCCACTAAAGCATCCTATACTTAATGACTGTTTACCGAAGGCAACCGAAGTGGGAGTGTGCCCTAGGAGTGCGCATGTGCGAGTGATTCAATTTCAAATTTATTATCTTTGCACATTTAGGGTTTGCTAACTGTTTTAAATTAAATCATACATTCTTGTCATGCATCCCTATTATTCATACATCTAACAGTTAATATTTTGCGGAATTTTAAAATGCGGAAATTAAGCTACGCTATTAGAAGGTTTCGGGTATTTACATAGCCAAAAACAAACCCTTCAAAAGAAAGCGATAAATGAAAGTAAAAGGTCCTAATTAATCTATTACAACTTGTGAGCAATTACATTAATAGGGTAAAAATAAATGATAAAGCGCGCGCGAGGAAATTAAGATCGGGAGAGAACTAGGGTTTTGACCCCTTCTAACCTAATTAAAAGAAAAAATTATTTTTGTTGTTTTTGAATATTTTTAAGAAAAAGAATTAGGTTTTTAAATTATATACACAATTAATTAGTAAATTAAATTAATTAATAAAAATAAATAAATGGCCTATTTTTGTGTTTTGTTATTTTTTTTAGAAAAAAGAAAATAGAATTAAATTAAAACCCTAATTATTCTAATTAATTTCTAATTTATTTACAAAAACAATTTAAGTTACCTAAAATTAAATAACCTAATTTAATTAATTAATTTTTGATAAAAAATAAACCTAAATCTAATTGGATGAAAATATTTTTGTGATTTTTTTGATAAAAAGAATTATTATTTTATGTTAGTAAAAATAATTTAAATGATTAATTAAGAAAAATAACAAAGGAAAAGAGATATGGGCCTGAAATTGGTGAATTGGAGGGTGTAAACAGCAGATTTTGGGCCCAAGAAGAATTGATCCATTGTTGACTTGCTGGATCCAATGCTACGTGTTGACTAACGCCTTTGGTGGACCATCACTTGATAGCCATCAGATCTGGCTTCCTGACATCTGGCTGGTTGGATTATGAGGATGTATGGTGGTCCTTGGCCTTGTGTGCGCGTTGGATCATTGAAAGAAAAATATTATGAAAGAATTGGGGGACCTGGGATTCGAACCCAGGTCCTGAAGCATTTTCCAACGCCTGGCTACCAACTGCGCTAGCTGTTTGATTTGTATATAGAATGAATAATAATGATAATATATAATAACGTGAAAAAAGGCACCAGAATTCAAATGACCCAATAGAAGGGTGCCACGCAGGTCGTCCCCAACCTTGTTCCGTTGGTAAAAGTTGAAAACTTTTACCTACGGACATACATCTGTCGCTACATCCCTACAACTTCTCAAAATCAAGCATAAGCAAGCTAAATAAAAACCAAGGCCATGGATAGATTCGTTTGGACCTGCTGAGCACGATGGTGCCCCTTTCATGGCCCAATTTCACTTGTATGCAAAGATCCCAAATCGAACCAAAAAAACCTAGCAATGGTGAAATCTCATACAGTTCATAAAAATTCAATTAAACGTTCCAGATAGCTTGCAAATGTGATGGTGCACAAGAATATGTGATTAGAATGTGATGAATATGCAAGAATAAAGAGATTCAGTTTTGGAAATCATGGAAAACCGTGGGAGTCGTGAGGGCGAATTCTGGGCACTAGCGCGCTTGTTTTTTATTGGTACTGCTTGCTTGCACTCCGAGGAAGTGAATGGGATGACTAGGAAGACTTGTAATTTCCTGGAAGTATGAATTCGACTCAGCACTTTTTGTGATTTTTTTCAAGTTTGGTTCTTGTTCTTGCGCCTCTCTCTAGCCTTGTTTTAGGTATGCAAATCTTTAATAAATATCAAGGATTGGATTAGGGTTGAAAAAGTGTCCTCAATCTTTATCAATCATGGCTTTTGATTTTGATTTGATTCCTTTGAATATCTTTCCAAAATTAGGCCAAATTTCATCTTTTTGTGCACACCAAAGCTTTGCACGATTTCAATTACTTGCCAACTGGATATAAGACCTGAAACAAGTACAAAATATTGAGTTTTCAATGCTTTAGATTTTTTCATGATTTGTTTTTATTAAAATTGATTTAATTCAAATACAAATCCAAATAAATAATAAAAACAAGATAATGACAAGTGGAAAGAGCTAGGGCTCGTGGACCATGCTACCAACTCAGAACAAGTGCAAAAAGTTAGGCCCATTTGGAAAAAAAATGCAATTTTAGGCATAGTTGACTTTTGATAATTTTGCAAAAAAAGTCAACTTCACCAATGCATAACTTCCTCAATTTTTACTCTTTAAAGGTGTTCTTGGACTTTTTAGAAAGCTTGAGATGTACTCTAATCAATACTTTTGGTATCATCTCAATTTGATATTCCATGCTCATGTGTGAAGCTTTTACAAAAAAGGTGTTTTTGTTGACTTTTCAAAATGACCTATAATGTCCAAATTCATAACTTCTTGTGAGTGCATATTTTGAACTTGAGAGCTGAAGATAGATTGTAGAGAATGGCATCCTCTTCAAAATGAGATTTGGATGGGTCATTTATCATAAATTATGAGAAAGTTATGCTTGGTCAAAGTTAAGTTTACTTTTCTTGCAAAACCCTAATTTAGCAACTTTTGGTTCTTGATGAATTGTGAGCAATCCTTGATGAATCATGATCAACCCTTGATAAAATGATGAAATATACTTCAAAATGAGGATTTTGACCAAAATTCTTGAAGTTTAACTGTATGTAGGCCACAGTTGACTTTTGCCCTAGCACAATCGATTTTCAGGCCTTTGAGCAATTGACTGAGCAAACTTTATTTGTAGGGCTTGAAACTTGAAATGGATGATCTTGAGAACATATTAGGACAATGATGAGAATTTGGAATCCCTTGGACTCAAGCATCTTGGTGCAATATGAAACCATAATTTGAGGTAGACTGCCTTAGGAGAGATCTTGTTTGGTCAACCCTTGGACTTCCTTGAGCAACTTGAGGATCTTTCTTGAAATATTTTGAGAAATATGGGAGGGAAAATTTTGGGGTACAACAGCTGCCCCTGTTCAATATTCTTAAACCTGAGGATGTAGATTGGCTCTTGTGCCTTTCGTGGTCCGAAGGTGGAAGATGATTGAACACTAGAGTGCCCAGAAATTTCCCCAGTGAAGTCGCCATTTTTTTAGCGGTAGAAATGTTCAAGACTAAGCCATTGGATTGACTAGACTTTATACAAATTAAAATAAAAATCACCACCGCGCTTTATTCTTTCCAAAGGAATGGGAAAAGAGCGAATAACCCAAAAAGAGGGGGAAAGATTCAAGGTAAGGGGGTTGGTTATGCAAAGGGAAGGTATTAGAACCATAAACATCTATGATACTCCGCAGGAGCCTCTTTGTAAAATCTGTATATTTTGGATATAAAAAATGTTATATATACATAAAAAAAATGGATCGTGAAGGTGAGAAAAGAAATGTATTTATTTTATAAATTTTTTTGCACCCACCGCGGTTGTGAACCTTTAGTGCCTACGTACCACCTTTCATGCAATAGGGGATCAGGGTACACGTAGTTCCTCTTTCAAAAATTTAAAACCCAAATGTGTTGGTTAATTTTCTAAGATAAAACATCATTGTTATTGTCCGTGTGGAAAACACACCTACTACCCACAATCATGAGAAAGGAGAATTTGCATCATCTCAAAGTGGAGGATATGGCTTGGATTTCAAAATCAAAAATGCCTCACTCAACACCCAAGTGGAAAATATCTCTCTTCACTACATATTGTAGAAGTATAGTTGTTTGCATCACTACAAGGATTGACAAGGGTTTAATCTTTTAAGAAAAGTTTTAAAGATAAAAATCCAAAGTGGCAAAATAGTTTGAAATGAGATTGATTGACTTTTAGTCTTCTCACAAAAAATGTCAAGGTATTATTAAGTTGATTGGAGTTTATTTATGAAAATGTTTTGAAAATGCATGGGCATAAGTCCAAGTTTATTATGAAAATGGTTCAAGTTAAAAAACAAGAAGAGTTTTCAAAAAGGGAAAGAAGATTTTTGAAATTAAAGAAGATGGGAGGAGGAGAAGAAGGGACTATCCTAAAGCACAAGGTAAAAGCTAGAGATAAGAACCATCTAACCAACAAGAAGCCAAAACTTGACAATATGTGCCAAGACAGAATTCCCATTTCTTGCATTGAAACCAATCAAGCAAATAAATACTAGACCTCTTGAGAGAACCAAACTTCAAGTGTATTAAGTCTTCATAAAAATTAGGTAGAGTAACGGCTGTATACGGGTGAATCCCAGATTACAAACCAAGGGTGTAATCACAAAAAATACCTGCACACAAAAACAAACAAACAACCCAATGTCTTGAGGTAAACCTCAAGAACTCCAGAAAAAATAATCAGATAAGATCACAAGGTCTCCAAGATAGGCCAAGGTTTCTAATCCTAAGTCCAAGAAAAGTCCCATGCTCCATGATGCCTAGGATAGTAACCAAATAGTCCAAGTGCCATTAAAGATTCTTTAGGGATTATGTTGATTATTAAGTATCTTAAGAAGGGAAAAGAAAAATCTCAAGTGAGCAAAGTAAAAATGGAAAGAAAATAAATGCTCAAATGAGCAAAGATGAAAATGGCATGAAATGTAAATGCTAAAAGTAAATGGTACATAAAGCATAAAAAGAATAAAAGCATAAGGTAAAACAAGTCAATAGTTAGTGGTTAGTTGGATGACCATCTTGAAGCTTGCATTTGGAACTCATTAGAGGATTGGTAGAACCAAAGCCTCCACACAACAAGTTGCATTTGCTTTTTGTCAAGTATATCATCCACTTGGAATTCTCATAAGTACCATTTAATGATCAACGATGTTTAAGTGATCCGCGTTAACCAAAGGTGTTGTAGATCCATTAGAGGATTGGTAGAACCAAAGCCTCCACACAATGAATCTCAAGGTTATTGTATCAAAGAGATCAAATTAACATACTTTGGCTTACAATCATAAGTTTAGGCCACGAATGATCATTTATTCGAATCGGGACAAAATTTAGCGCTATGTTAAGCAATCGTAAGTGGACTTATATAGAAGTCGCACCTATTTTGAGGTCGTTCAATAGCAATCTATGCACCATTTGTTTTGAGACATGATATAGAGATCATTCTCCAACAACATTTAGTGCAATAAGAAAAGGGATAAGATGAAGAGGGATGGGGAAAAAATTTACAAACCACATTTGAATTAAATTTTAATCAAACTATTATTAAAATCATTCATCCATTTTTGTGGAGTTAAACTCAACACCATGGATTCAATGATGTTAATAAAGTTCATGATCCAAAATCTAACCCATGATCATCCAGAAAATAATCGCAAAATAATATCACATTTAATATACACAAAAAAGGATTTTAAAAATGTTTTAAAAGAAAATAATGAGAAATATATCAACTATGTTCAAATTAATCAAGAAATGAAAAGTAAGACCATAGAAAAATCAGAAAAAGGGCCAAGTAATTTTACAATTTTTTTGGTAACTTTTAAAAGTCAATAAACTATTTTTAAAATTAAAATAAATGGGTAATATAAACAAAAAATAGTAAAAAATGGTAAAGTCAAAAACAAAAAATAAAATAAGGTCACCAATATTTGTCACAATATCATTGGATCATTCCATAATTTTTCCAGAACTTAAAAATGTATAAAAGTATTTTTAAACATTTAAAACAAATCAAATAAGTGTAAAATTTATAAAAAATTCAAAAACACAAAATTAAATTGTGAAAAAATAAAAATCAGAAAGAGAATAATCAAAAATGTTTTTCAGAATTTTTTCAGATTTTTTGGACTAAAAATTAATTTTCAATGATTTTTTGAAATTTAAAACAATTAAAATATGAAAATCAGAAAAAGAAAATAAAAGTAAAATATGTGGACCATTGGATGAGAGTCAAAAGGCGTTAGTAATCAAATCCAAGGGATCTGGCGCGCTGTGCATATTATGGTCATTAGTGAATAATGTACAAAATCATTAATTAAATCAGATTTTGAAAAAAAAACAGATGGAGCACCTTCATTGCTTGGAAGATGACACGTTGGTCATCTTCAACCTCCAGCCATCATGAATTGCAGGTCTCTCAAACTGTAAAATCAGAAGCTCAGACCTATGCCATTCGCTTTGTCTCTTCAAGACGAAGACAACCACACCCTCGCGTCAAATTTATATAAATTTTAGCTCAAGCAATTTGGAAAGAAAGTTTTGAAAAGGGATTTGAAATTTCATGGTCAAAACGTGTTTCCAGTGAAAGGTAAGTGTTACGACTAGAACCAGGGCAATGAGAGCAACACAATGATATCAGAGTTTTGAAGAGATGATGAAGGAATCTACCTATTGAAGTTGAGTTGCAGAGCTCTGAAACTGGACTTCTATGGAGCAGTATAGGGCACGATTCTTGAATGTAATTATATGGTTGGCTTCAGGGAAGATCAAGGAAGGTGAATTGAGGGAAAATTGGATCGAAAAAGGGTCGAGAATGGATTTTGAAGTTGCTGAATTCTGAGTTTTGAAACAAGTTTGGCAGGGTGATTCTGGCTATCCAAGCTTGGGAAATTAAATGGGATAGTTCATGTATTTATAGGATAAGCGAATAGGGTCAAAAGGAAGAGTGAATGATGCGTTTTGGAGGGAAATCATGCACACCTGATGCACGAGTGAAGTGTGATACAAACTTCATCAAAAATCATCCAATTCTTGTATTTTTATGTGCTAAACAAATCTGCAACTTCACTAAACATGTTTAGAGGCAAAAACGCATGGAAAACTTGTGATTAGAGGCCACGTTATGGATTTCAAAATTCTGACTTGGTGAGAAATTCAATTTCAAAGTGCCAACTTCTGACCAATGGCATTTTCAACTCAAGGGGTCTTAGGGCATGATTCTTGATGCTTTAGAAAGATGAGATTACAAGCTTTGTAATGGAAAATGAATGGAGTTAAATGGAGTCAAAGTTGAAGAAAAAGGGTTGACTTTCCATACTTAGAAATATTTCAAATTCTTCTTCAAAAATGACCTATAATCTTTTGCATCCAAACATGGCCTTCCACTTGGAATTTTCTCTTGACCAAAAAAGATGGAATGAAGTAGATCTCTTGAATGACATTTTGAAACTTGAACCATTAAAAATATCCAAAAATTGAGCAAGTTATGACTTGTTGAAGTTGCAGTGCTACATTACAGTGTTGCAGTCAGCTGCTGACCCAGTCCACACCTGTACTTTCTCAAACCCCATGTTTGCATCAAATTAGCATACGAAAACTGTGAATAAAAAAAACATTGGAACAGTATACCAAAAAGGTTTGAATCCCATTTGATTTTCCCCCAAAAACCACAACAAACCCATCTATAAATACTTTCTCCATCATACGTTCAAAGGGCTGGCTGGCTTTTGGAAGAGAGATTGGTAAAAAAGGGAGAGAAAAGGAAGTTGAAACCTTTAAAAAAATCCAGAAATTCCAAACAGAAAACCAAACCTTTGTTCTTCCTTTTGAATCAAAGAGCTTGGCACTTCCTCTTCCGTTACTCTTGCTGATTCCAGAACATCCAAAGGTAGCAGCTCAAAGCTCCAAGCACACATTCCAGGTTCAAGGTAAGTCTTTCTGACTTTGCATCTTTTCCATTCAGAACATCATTAAACATGTAAATATCACAGTATTGATGTTGTTCATATCATTGCATAAGTAGAAAAAACTGTGGATCAGAGTTTCTTGATTAGGGCTAGACTTAGATTTAGGATTAGAACTTCTATAAGTTGTTGTGTTGGTATCCTTCTGATTTTCTGTTTAATAAGAACTGAATGAATTGTTGGTGTGCTGATTAGAAGTCAAAATGTAACACAAAACTTCTGTTTTTCACTCATCATTTTAACACACAGAACTTCTGATGATTCACTCACTGTTCTAACACAGCACAGAACTTGTGAGTTCTACTTACATGTCAAATACACAGAACTTCTGATGTTTCCATTCGCTATTTTAAAACACTCAGGGTTTATGATTTTCACATGCTAACAATACACTGAACTTCTGAAGTCTACTTACTGTTTTAGTGTAATACAGAACTTCTGACTAGTGGCCCACTGTCTGAATACCACCCAGAATTTCTGTGTTTCCCTCTAACATTTCTTGCAGGACCTCAGAGCATACAAATCTAGAACTTCTGATTCCATTAATGTTCCTTTCTGAGTCATCACGCGCCTGGCTTCAGAACTTCTGATCCTTGTTGTTTTTGCCTGCAGCAGCATGTTGTTTCTATCTTTCATTTATTTTCCTTTTCATCATTTTTAATATTAACATAAAAAGACATAAAAATGTTTTCCTTTTAATTTATTATTTTTTTAATTCATTAAGACAAAAAACTCAATTTTCAAACTCACACCTTTTAAGTCAAAACTTCGACATTAGGTCGTCGTATCTTCAAAATATCGTCCACACCCATTTTTAGCCAAACGAACTATTTTTAATCAAACAAAAAATTTTAATAATCAGATATTTCAAAAGGTTCTTATAGGATACTATAGATGCATTGGGTGCTAATACCTTCCCATTGCATAACCAACCCCCAAACTCTAGATCTCTTTCAATTGTATTTTCATTACTTTTAACTATTATTTTACAATGCATATTTTAGGGTTTTATTTCGCTCTTTTACCTTTTCCCTTGGAAATAATAAAGCGCGGTGGCGACTCTTTCTATTTGCGAGTCAAGTTAATTAATAGCTTGATCTCCGATTTTCACCACTGCAGAATTGGCGACTCTGCTGGGGAAAGATTGACCTCTTGCTGGTCCATCCTTAAGTGGGTTAAGCCTAATTTGTAATATCTGTTTTTGTTATTATTACTTGTTTGTTTGATTATATGTGATATATTGTGATTATTTGGGTGTTGATAATATTTACAAAGGACAAGTCCTATACCTGGACTAAGTTACACTTAGTAATAGGACGGTCGATATAGTCATGTTAACTTTGAGGGAGTAATCCCGAAGAAGGAGACATGAAATCCCCCACTCAGTGGAAGCCCCTTTAAACATAGTAATTGTTTACCGAGTAATTGGGAAGACATTATTGCTTTGGATCTGGGATTCACAGAAGCTGAGAACCGTAGAGCCCTAACCCATCTTGGCCTCTTAGGTGTAGTGCGGAGACTATAACGGAGTAATCCAGAAGTAGTTGTCACACGATGCTGCACTCAGACGAGTTTCTCTTGAGAATATTGCTAATTACCGAGTAATTGGGACGTTGGTAATATCCGAAGCAGAAATGTAGACTCTGAGAACTTTTAGAACCTTGTTTTACATGTGTGATTAAACCTTTAGTACATACCTTGGGAATGGTCTTTACCTTTGACTCCATGCTCGTGACGTTGAACCTTTTGACTTTGCTTATGACCTTGCTTGTGGTTGTTGCATATCCATGCCTTCATGCATCCATAAAACCCTTTTCACTCGATTTTCAAGGAATTTGGAAGTCTTTCTTTGTAAACATCACAAGTTTCGTCAAGCTTAATGGATCTTGGGTGTTGATGGGGTGAAAACCCTAATCCACCAAAATGGATGATTGATCTTGATGATAACTTGATCAACGCTTTGATCTAATTTTAAATTCATCTTCTATCTTCATACTTTGATGTTTACAACTTAATATGTTGAGTTCCTCAAAAGTTAAATAAAAACTTTCTTTTGCATATCATACATCATTATACATTTTTTTGTTTCACTCTCAAAAGTCATTTCCAAGTCTTAATTTTTCCTTTGGTCTCACCAGTACAACACTCGCGCTAAGAGACCAATGGAGAATATCAAGCAAGAGGTTTCTGAACTCCGTAGAGAGGTGACTAATTTGAAAGCTAGTATAGATAACTTAACTGTTTTGGTTGAAATTTTGGTTTCTGCCCAAGTCAATCCTTCTAGGAGGGAAGAAGCGATGATAAAAGTCTTCACTGAAACTCTAAAATCATTCTTTCATGAGAAGTTGATGGTTAATGCACCTAATGACTTTCCTGACAAGGTGAATGTGGGAGTGCGTCTAGAAGAAGATGTCTGGAAGGGATGTTTATATGAAGATGGTAGCTTGGCTAATGGTGTGAAAAAGTTTGATAACAACTTTTCCAAGAAGAGAACCAGAGGAAGAAATAATCATTGTCAGAATCATCATGTTTCTCCTATTTATCAACAGAATCAGCAAGTTCCTAATCAGAGGAAAACTCAATTTGATCCAATTCCAATTACCTATACAGAGTTGTTCCCTATCCTGATGCAGAGGAATTTGGTTTAGACTCGACCTCCACCCAAGGTTCCTGAGAAGATACATTGGTACTACAAAGCTGATTTGACTTGTACCTTTCATCAGGGTGCTCCTGGGCATGACTTGGAGGGTTGCTTTGCTTTGAAGATTGAGGTTTAGAAGTTGGTAAGAAGTGGTATCTTGTCATTCAAGGACGTTGATTTTGAAGTTCAAATCAAGCATGTGGCGAAGAGTAAACACGATTGATGGTCACTCTGAGTTTTGAAGGATGTTTTCGGTAGTTCAATTCCAAATGGAGAGAGTCTTCTCAGCTGTTGTACCCCAAAATTTGCCCTCCCATTTCATCAATATTTTCTCATCACAAGAGCCTTGGAGCTCAAGAACAAGTTAGGGTTTACTCTGCTCAAGACTCCTCCTTGCACTGTTGACCCAAATTAGGGTTTGAGTTTGCACAAAGATGTTTTGACCTAAAAGGCCCAAAGTGACTTTCATGCTTCATGTTGGACTCACAAGTTTATCCATACCAAGTTTCAAGCCTTGATTCCAATCTTTGCCCAGTCAATTGGACAGTTGACCTAGAAATCAGCTGTATTGGGGAAAAATTCAATTGTGGTCAATTGACAGTCAAACCTTGTGATTTTTGACCCACATCAACATTATGAACTCATATGGACCATTTGATCAAGTTTGGATCACAATTCCACAAGAAATTTGATCAGATCACCAAAAGGCCAAAATGGTCATTTTTAGGGTTTTGACTGCACAAAGGCAATTTTTGACTGTTTGACCTAGCCAATGGCAAACCAAGCTCACATATGGACTCAAGGACTCAATGACATGGTCTTGACACATTCAACAAATTCAAAAGATCCCAAATGCACAAGATTGACAGATGAATTTTCCAGTCAACTGAGCAAAATTTGACTGTATACTGAAAAGTCAAACTTTGACTTTTTGGTCAAAATCAAGTGTCAAGATTCATTTTTCATCAAGACATGTCAAATTATGAAACTTGTTCATCAAGAAATCAAAAATTACAAATTAGGGTTTAAAATGAAGAATTTTCATAACTTAGAATTTTTCTAAGTTATGAAAATTCCTAACTTTTTCCTAACTTTGTCCCATTTTTTCATCAAGATACATTTGGATTCAAACAAAACTCAAAACATGAAAGTTATAGTCCATTGCAAAATCTACAACTTTTATTCACAAAGTTTCCTCAAAAGAAGGTTGTAGCTCAAGTTATGATTTTTGGAATAGGGGTGCAAAACATTCTTAACTTAGAATTTTTTTTACCTATTCTAGGCAGGATTTTTGCCTAACTTCATGGCCACTTTTCACATGCTTCCACTTGGAATTTCAACTTTCATTACAAAGATGGAAATTTAGTACACATTCCAAGCTTTCCAAATTGTCCAAGAACTTCTCAAACACCCTTGTGGTTAGGGAGAATCGAATTTGTCAATATGGGCAAAAGTCACTTTGATTCATGGCCAAATGCATGTTCATAACTTGGGCATTTTTGAAATCAGCTTGCACAAGCTAGTTACAGGCCTCTAATCTCATTTACACTCAATAATTAAATGCCAATCCATTGTGCCAAGATGTTATTTTGTGCATTTGGTCATTACATGAAGGATTAGTCTTAAAATGGAAAAAGCATTTTACCTATTCTTGTAAAGTTACACTTTATGTCAAGTTTACAATCTAAGAGGTACAAAGCAAATCTCTGAGGCACAAAGGTATGGACATATCCCACTGATCAAGACTAACATTTGCAGCATGTTTAGGGGGCCTGCATAAGCTTGTAACTCAAGTTGGCATTTTTGACTTAAGAGAGAAGAAACTTGCATTTTAAAACACAACTCACATTCCTGTCAACACAAGCCTAAGCAAACTTATTGAACACATTCCAAACATCAAACCTAACCTGAAACACGGCCTAACCACCTTCAATACCTCCTCAAACACATAAACACCACTTTGCTGCACAAAACATGGCATCCTTGCAGATTGAGTTGCACAACTCAGTTTGCTCGTGCGTTTTGGCCAAAGCTTGTTCATACACACTCCCTACCATCCATTGAAGCTATCCCAAGCCCTAGCTACAGACTGTAACACCTTTAACCAACTTCACCATTTTCATTTTTTCAGTTGTGCAGGTTAACTTCCATAGCTCGTTTCAGTTAGTTCCAAAGCAAGCTAGAGGTTGGAAAAGCATCCCTGGACCTCAAGCAAGCTATACAAGTCCTCACATTGCATTGAAAGTACCTCCATTGTCATACACGATCCAAGCTGAACAGGTAAGTTTTTGAACTTCTATCTCTCTATCCAAGCATATTTAGGCTTAAGTTTGTGAAGAAAGCATGTTCTAATCATAGCCCTGAAGCCATCCATATAGTTACTTTTCATTTATATTGTGTGTGCTAAGAGTATTTTGAACCTGAACATTAGGAAAAAGTTAGGTCAGGAATTGGGGGAGAAGAAATTCTCTCTCATTTCTGAGAGTTAGATCAACTTCTTTATATGTTTAGAATCGTGACATGATGCTCTATAACTTTGATGTTGTAAGTTTTTATTGAAAATCAAGGAATCAGAAGTTAGCAGGGAAGGAAGAAAACGCGCGTTTTTTCTATGTTCAAACAGTCTGGAGATTGAAGACAACCCTTTTGGGCTGGGCTTGGTTGTTTTTCTGTTTACACCCCTTTATTTCACATACACCCCCTTGGCCCATTGTGCTTTATTTTTATCATTTTGATTTTTTCTTTTTGTTTCTGACTTACTATTTTTTGTCAAAATATAAAAAATATTAAAAACATTTTTTTAACCATTTTTGCATTTTTATTTGGATTTTATTTGTTTTATTTGAGTTTATACATATAAATAAATATTTATATACTTTTATTTAAAATACTAAAAATAATACAAATACATTTTATTTTCTGATTTTTATTTTATTTTATCTTTTGAAAACATTTCCTAAAAAATATACTTTTTTTTTGTAAATTAAAAAATATTTTTATTTTTGTACATATTTAATATATTTAGTAAATAATAAATACTTATCTATCTTTTATTAAATATTTAGGATAAATACAAAAATAATACATTTTTTATTTTATTAATATTTGACCTCAAAAATCACTTTTTTACAATATACTTCCTTTTTTATTTATTTTTTGTATATAATTAATAAATATTGCATATAATAATTAATAAATACTTCTTACTTAGAAAATTAGGGTTTTGCCCTAAACATGAAAAATATCAAAAATTATCCTTTTTATTTTTGTTTATTTGTCACATGAAAAACACTTTTACATACATATAAAAATCATTTTTTGCATCTTGCATATTTATTGTATTTTTATTTAATTATTGTATATTAAATAATTTGTATATTCAATTTGGATGTAATAGTTTAGATTTAATTTTTCTTGCTAAATATCCCCATTTGAACATTTGTACCCCCCATCCCATAATTGTGTTGTAATAATTTAGGATTTTATTTTTCGCATTTAAAAGCTTTCTAAATATGCCATGATAGACTTAGGGTTTGTATGCAAAAATCAACCAAACAAATAGCTTGACCTAACAAAAGACAAAAAAGCATGAAAATGGACAAATCACACTTGCACCCCTAGGGTTACTCCACTTGTTGCCTTCAATAATGAGCCATATTGCATGATTGAGTATCTTTGGCAAAAACAAAACAATATCAAATGATCATAGTCCCTCGATGACGCTTTCGAAAGTTGCCTAAAAATGATCAAGTCCCTTAAAGGAAAAATTGCCAAAGACACTTGGCACCATTGCAATCATGGTCTAAACGATGACCCGCGCCCGTCCCGTTCACATCCTAACACAAGATTGTCCACCAAATACAATGGTGGAACAAAATTGTTAAAAGGGTTAAAACATAGAGAAAACCTTTGAGTAAATTTAGGAGTAGACAACTCTTAGTTACTTGACCAAATCTTGCAAAAATACTTGCCTACCTTTTTCAAAAACACACATCACAACACACTTTCAAAACAACTTTCAAAAAAAACATTGAAAACTTTTCAAAAGACATACACCTTTGTATACATCCAAACATGGGTCATTACAAAGGTTGCCACCACATTGGCCTCTTTTCAAAACATTTTCAAAACCACACACAAAGCACCATTTCAAACAATTGAAAATAAAGGCAAGTGATCTAAGCAAGTAACTAAGAGCCCATGGATAACCATGGATAGAAAGGGTGATAATACCTTCCCTTTCTATAATCTACTCCCCGAACCCAAGAAAACATCTCAAAGGTTTTTGTTGTGCTTTTTAACCTTTCCTTAGGATAAAATAAAAAGTCGGTGGCGACTCTTGCTCAACCGAAACATTTGCGAAAACAAACGCAAAACCCAAGTCAGTTCTCCCACCGTATCACAGAACTGGCGACTCTGCTGGGGAAAATTTTAAAATGGAGTAACCTTAGGGCTTAGATCACCCTCTTGCATGACCAATTGTTTGCTTTGATTGCTTTATATCTTGGTTCTCTTGTTTGGGCTTAAAATCCTACACCCGGATTTGGGGAAACATTCATAGATAGCAATACATTGTGGAAATTGTGCAGGGTATACCGACACGATTGAAGAAATAGCTATATTAGTGCGACATATTTGTGAGTACCGGTAACCCTTGAGTTCAATCAAGGAGAGTACGGGGCCGCTGAGTGATGTCACTAAGCACTAATGACCTAGAACCTTACTTGACTATCTTGGCCTTTCATTAGGGATAGTGAGATGACCGGCTTTGGTGTAGTACAAAGTTGGTGGATACTCGATACTACACTCATTGAGGGTTATTTTATTGGAATATTTTGGTCGCTAGTTAAGTGGCTAAACCAAAACAATGAACATGGAAAACAATCCAATGATATTGAGCTTCTTAGAACCCGGTTACTATTTATAGGACAGGTTTTTAAGCCAACTACATTCAAGAGGGTACTTACCTATGAAACCCCATGCAAGCCTGAAACTAGGGTTTTGTGTGAATTGCTTGTACATATGTTTGTGCATACATCATGAGCATCATAAAGCATCATATGCATCCACTAACCATTTCAAGGGTTTAGATCTTCATCTTTGTTCTTGTTTTGTAGGTCATGGAAATTCTTCGCAGGAAAACTATCCAAGTCAACCTTGTGAGAATCCCTCCTCAACTCAAGGAGCTCACATCCAGAATTCTGGAAAGCTCTCCCTTCAGTGAGAGACATGGTAGACTGCTCATCTTAGTCAACACCAGCATTGAAGAGGACATGGTAAAGGTGTTGTTCCAGTTCTTTGACCCCCTTCACCACTGTTTCACTTTCCCTGACTATCAATTGGTGCCCACTTTGGAGGAATTTTCTCAACTCTTGAGAATTCCTATTCTTAATCAACTACCCTACAACGGTACGGAAAAGGAACCAAAGCCTGAAGATGTTGCTCAAGCACTACACTTGCAACCATCTGACATCAAGGGGCATTGGGAAACTAGAAGTGGTGTCGAAGGCTTCTTGGTAAAATTCTTGTTTGAGAAGGCACAAGAGTGTTGGAATTCATTGGATCTACAAGCCTTTGAAGAAATTGTGGCACTCCTCATTTATGGGTTGGTCCTATTCCCAAATCCTGACCAGCTTGTGGAAGTCAACGCCGTCAAAATCTTCTTATCCAGAAATCCAATACCAACATTGCTTGGGGACATTCTTCACTCATTTTACACACGAACAATGAGAAAGATGGGTGTTCTCATGTGTTGTACTCCTCTCCTTGCAAGGTGGTTTATTTCACACCTTCCACAATCTGTTTTGAAGAATGACCAAGGCTTAAGGTGGTCACAACGGTTGATGACCCTCACTCACTCTGATGTACATTGGTGTTCTTGGTCCAGAGAAAATGTCATCATCATCGATCATTGTGGGGAGTTCCCTAATGTTCCATTACTTGGCATTAGAAGAGGCATTACCTACAACCCTTGTCTAGCTTTGAGACAATTTGGATATGCACGGAGGGATAGCCCTCACGACATGTTGATTCCTGACCTAGTTTTTGACTTCGACAACGATGCGCAAGGACTTCGCCAAAGATTCATCAGAGCTTGGAGGATGCCTAACAAGGTAGACAGCAAGACACTGGGGCACAAGAACTCCATCCCTCTTGAGCCTTATCTCAAGTGGGTACGAACCCGAGCCCAGAGTCTAATGATGCCTTACCCTCATGTTCTCCCTGTGATTAAAGAGCCCGTTAAGGAAGGAGAGATTCCCTACACCATCCTATATCCTGACATGCCTACATCGTGGGAGGAGATGCAGAAGAGTTGGATCCAACTCAAGGAGGAACGAAACACTTTTGAAGCCAGCTTCTACGCCAGTGAGAAGAAGGTTTTGGAGCTTACCCGCCGACTCCACGAGGAAGATACCCTCAACACCTACATCGCACCGAAGAGGATGCGCAACGTCTTTTTACCTTGAGAAGTTTTTGTAATATTTGGCCCATGGGGCATTTATGTACTGACAAATTTCTTCTTATTAATATGACGTGCGTTCTTTTTGTTTGCAACAATTTTGAATTTTCTAAATCCTTGAATGCATTGCATAAATAAGCATATCATTCATCATGCGCATAAGCAGGTCTCCGCACCTGGTTTCCTTATCTTTCTGCTGTTTATTTCAGTAAGATGGATCTTGAACAGACGGTCAAAGACTTGCAGTCTCAAAACTCACAGTTTCAACATCTCCTGATGACCTTGGCAAAGGGTCAGGAGGATCTAAAGGCCCTGCTGGGGAACAAAGAGCAAGTGAAAAAGAAGAAGAAAAGAATCGGGGTGGCTACCCTAGGAAGAAGGTTTGAGGGTGAAGCTAGAAGAGTTCTTGAATTTCCCCCTACATCTGAAGAGGGAACCAGTAAAGGGAATGCGGCTGCGGTACCTTCCGAATCCGAAGCTGAAGAAGGAGAGGCTGAAGAAGACGAAGACTACTCTGAGCAACAATACCCGCCCGCCGACGATAAGTACAAAGGCTTGGAAGATAGGTTGGAAGCTATGGAGCTGCAGAGAGTTCCCAGCTTAGATTTCGAAGATTTGGGATTAGTTGCTGGAATTGTGATCCCCCCGAAGTTCAAAGTGTCAGTTTTTGCAAGGTATGACAGGCTATCCTGCCCGAAGATGCATCTCAGATCATATGTAAGGAAGATCCAACCTTACACTGCAGACAAGAACCTATGGATCCATTTCTTCCAAGATAGCCTTTCAGGGGCTTAACTCGAATGGTTCTATCAGCTGGATGGAGCCAGTATCCGAAACTGGGAGGACTTGGCTACTGCATTTTATAAGCAATATCAGTACAATTCTGACCTCGCTCCCACGCATAACCAACTCCAGGGTATGTCACTGGGGACGGGCGAAGGATTCAAGGAGTATGCGCAAAAGTGGAGAGACCTGGCTGGTAGGGTGCAGCCGCCGCTGACTGATCGTGAACTTGTTGACATGTTCCTGGGGACCCTGTCTGGTCCGTTCTTCAACCATCTGATTGGTAATTCTTCTGCTGGGTTCACAGACCTGATCTTAACTGGTGAGAAGATAGAAGCTGGTATCAAGTCGGGGAAGATACAGAAAGGTGCCTCCGCGAGTACTGAAAAGAAGCCCTTCAAGAAGGAAGCCAGTGTTGTTTATGGTCCCAGAAGACAAATTAAGCTGGAACTCCGCCAAGCTGTCAATGCATTGGTAATTTCAAAGCCTGCTGCTGCTCCTCAGCAGTATAACCAACAAAGGGGTGAGAGACCCAAAAGGCAGTACACTCGGCTCAGCATGACCCTGTCTCAGATATTGCCGCAACTACTGTCAACCAATCTGGTAACTGTCAAAGAAGCTCCGAAGGTAGTGAACACAACTTCTCCAAAGTACAACCCTGACGCCCGTTGCGCTTATCACTCTGATAGCCCGGGGCATACTACGGATGATTGCTGGGCTCTGAGGAATAAGGGTCAAGACCTTATTGATGCTAAAGAAATACAGTTTGAGGCGCCCGTAAGACCCAATGTTGTGACTGCTCCCATGCCCCAGCATGGAGTGAATGTTGTGGAAGAAGACCGGTATGTAGCCTCTGTGGAAGAGATTGTTACTCCTTTATTGACCGTCAAAAGGAACCTGTTGCTAGCTGGTTTATTTCCGGGATGTGGTAAAGGTTTCCTTCTATGTGCTGTTTCACCTACCGGTTGTCCCTTGCTGAAGTCAGGTATCCAAAGCCTGGTGGATAGCAAAGAAATCTTGTTCGAGAAGATTGATGTTCCTGCTCTCCCTGCTGAAGAAGTTTCTATTGTCACTATTTTCAACAAAACTCCCAAGGCTCCTTCGAAGAAGCCTGTCAAAATCATGTCCACTCAGAAGATTGCTCCTATCATCATCACTGTTCCGGGGCCCCTCCCCTATACATCCGACAAAGTTGTCCCATGGCACTATGGGGCAGATGTTTATGTTCTTGGAGTAAAACAAGAGTTTGATACAAGTACCGACGTCAGTAACATCACCGGGCCTGTCAAAGTTACTCGCAGTGGTAGGCTGTTCTCACCAGATATTGCGCCACCAACAATTCAGAAACCCCTTGTCATCACACATGCAAGTGTGCATGTTTCCCTTCCTAATCAAGTTCCTGTTCCTACCCCTGTTGCTGAGTCATCTGACGCTCGGGGAAAAGGGATTTCTACTGATTTGCCTGCCCTGACGGAGGCACCAAAGACAACCACTGTTGAAGCTTCCCAGCGAGAGATGGAAGAGATTCTCAAGATCATTAAGAAGAGTGATTTCAACGTAGTTGGGTAGTTGGGACACACCCCCTCTAAGATTTCTATGCTATCACTAT
Source organism: Vicia faba (assembly GCA_948472305.1). Classification (NCBI taxonomy): domain Eukaryota; kingdom Viridiplantae; phylum Streptophyta; class Magnoliopsida; order Fabales; family Fabaceae; genus Vicia; species Vicia faba. Next base: position 1,308,445,795 of record OX451738.1, on the reverse strand, counting down.
TGTTGTGTTCAGAGGACCATGCCAAGGCCCTGATTTCCTTCCTGAAGACGACCCATGTGCCACAAGAAACGTCTGCTGATCAATTTACCGATTGTGTGGCCAATTTGACTTCCGATAATGGGTTGGGCTTCTCTGACGCCGATCTGACTGCCAAGGGAAAGAACCATAACGATGCCCTGCATGTCTCCATTGAATGCAGGGGCACTACTCTTGCCCATGTGTTGGTTGACATCGGTTCTTCATTGAACGCATTACCCAAGAAGGCCCTAGACAGGTTGGATTGTGAGGGTTTGGAGCTCAAGCCTAGTAACATTGTTGTCCGAGCCTTTGACGGTTCGAAAAGGATGGTACATGGGGAAGTTGACATTCCAATTAGGGTTGGTTCTCAAGTTTTTGATTCTACTTTCTATGTGATGGATATCCGACCATCCTATTCTTGTTTGATGGGTCGTCCATGGATCCACAAGGCTGGAGCTGTGACCTCCACACTACATCAGAAGCTTAAGTACCCGGTCAGAGGAAAGATTGTTACAGTTCAAGGGGAAGAAGAGTATATGGTCAGCCACCTCAACTCGTTCCGGTACATATAAATGGATGGGGAGTTCATTGAGACCCCTTTCAACACTTTGAAGAGGTGCCTCCGACACTGGCGTCAGCAGAAATTGTGATTGAAGACCCTCCTTTGAAGATGGCTTCCCTAAAGGATTCCCGGGCTGTGATTGAGAAGGGCGAGTGTGCAAACTGGGGCCGACTTCCTGAATTTACTCTGAAGACTGACAAGTTTGGTTTGGGCTTCACTGCAGAAGCTCAGAGGGCTGTTCGTAAGACATGGATTGGAAGACCTCTTGTGTTCATCACCAACCCGGGAGTGAATGCTATTGAAGACGACGTGGAGGAATCTGATTTCAACAGTTGGATCTACCCAACAACCGACGGTGGACCAAGCAACTGGACTGCCAAAGACTTCACACCTATTACTTTTGTCACTCAGTAATGAACTCTTTTGTTTTCAATTTGTAACAAACAATATGTTGAAACTTTTATGGCTCGGTGTCCTACCCGGGGCACCGTGGCTTCATTTGTGAGGGCTTTTGTGTGTCATTTTCATATATCATCAATAAAAATATTGGACGTTTGTTGCATTTCAAAATCTTGCGCTCCTTTTCTTTCTTTATTATATATTGCAAAACAGCTATATTTACACACACTCACCTATACAGGTTCCAATCCACTCTGGATCTCACTGGTAACGACTCTGCTACTGCCAGTTATGACTTCGAAAATCCGATCAACTTAGCCGAAGACAAAAGTGAAGATGATTGCGAAGTTCCTGGTGAGCTTGCAAGACTGCTACTCCAGGAAGAGAGGGCCATTCAGCCACATGAAGAGCCAGTAGAAACGGTAAATCTGGGTACTGAGACAGACATAAAGGAAGTCAAGATTGGTGCCAATCCAGAGCTCAGCGTGAAACAACGTTTGATTCAGATGCTGCATGACTATGTGGAAATCTTTGCCTGGTCTTACGAAGACATGCCTGGGTTGGATACCGACATTGTGGTTCATCACCTGCCTACCAAAGAAGAATGTCCTCCGGTAAAACAGAAGGTCCGCCGAATGCGTCCAGAAATGTCCGAGAAAATCAAAGCCGAGGTTATGAAACAATTTGATGCCGGGTTTCTAGAAGTGACTTCTTACCCTCAGTGTATTTCCAACGTGGTTCCAGTGCCGAAGAAGGATGGTAAGGTCCGAATGTGTGTTGATTACAGGGATTTGAACAGGGCGAGCCCTAAAGATGATTTCCCTCTGCCTCATATCGACGTTCTGGTTGACAACACTGCTCAGCATAAAGTATTCTTCTTCATGGACGGCTTCTCCGGTTATAATCAGATCAAGATGGCTCTTGAAGACATGGAGAAAACCACTTTTGTTACTTAGTGGGGCACCTTTTGCTACAAGGTCATGCCTTTTGGGTTGAAGAATGCTGGGGCAACCTACCAACGTTCCATGGTTGCTTTATTTCATGACATGATCCATCACGAGATTGAAGTATACGTCGACGATATGATTGCAAGGTCCCAAACTGAGGAGGAACACCTTGACCATCTGCGGAAGCTGTTTGACCGTCTGAAGTTGTACAAGCTGAGGTTGAACCCAAACAAGTGCACCTTTGGGGTAAGATCTGGAAAATTGCTAGGCTTCATCGTAAGCGACAGAGGCATTCAAGTGGACCCTGCCAAAGTGAAAGCCATACAAGAGATGCCAACTCCTAAGACAGAGAAAGAAGTCGGAGGCTTTCTAGGACGTTTGAACTACATTGCCCGATTCATCTCACATCTAACTGCTACATGTGAACCAATCTTCAAGCTGCTGAAGAAAGATCAGGTAGTACGTTGGAACGATGAATGTCAGGCCGCTTTCGAAAAGATCAAAGAGTATCTCCAAGAACCACCCATTCTTATGCCGCCGGTTGAAGGGAGACCTCTAATCTTATACTTGATAGTACTTGACAACTCAATGGGGTGTGTGTTGGGGCAGCATGACGAGTCTGGCCGAAAAGAACACGCCATTTATTACCTTAGCAAAAAGTTTACCGACTATGAGACCCAGTACTCACTGCTCGAGAAAACTTGTTGCGCTTTGGTATGGGCTGCTCGCCGACTGAGACAGTATATGTTGACTCACACTACTTTGTTGATCTCAAAAATGGATCCAATCAAGTACATATTCGAAAAGCCTGCCTTGTCCGGAAGAATAGAAAGATGGCAGATGATCTTGATGGAATATGATATCCAGTACACGACTCAGAAAGCAATCAAGGGAAGTGTATTGGCAGACCATTTGGCGCACCAGGCAGTGGAAGACTACCAGTCGATGAACTTTGAATTTCCAGACGAGGATATCATGGTGGTGACTGATTGTGAAGTACCTGGACCGGATGAAGGACCTGAGGAAGGATCCCATTGGTCTATGCACTTTGACGGAGCCTCGAACGCTTTGGGTAATGGTATCGGTGTTGTGATCATATCCCCTAAAGGCACTCATACTCCACTCACCGCCCGACTATGTTTCAACTGCACCAACAACATGGCGGAGTATGAGGCATGCATCATGGGTCTTCAAGCTGCAATCGACTTAAGGATCAAGTTTCTGAGTATTTTTGGAGATTCCGCTCTCGTGATCAATCAGATCAAAGGCGAGTGGGATACAAAACACCCAAATCTTATTCCTTACAAGGAGTATGTGTTGACATTGCTTCCCCACTTCGAGGAGATAACTTTTGAGCACTTCCCAAGAGAGGAGAATCAGTTAGCGGACGCGTTGGCTACGATGTCTTCTATGTTCAAAGTCAAATGGGACAACGAGGCACCCTAGATCATTATTTGGAAGTTGGATGAACCTGCACATTGCTGTGATCTTGAGGCTGAAGAGGTAACTGAAAAACCTTGGTATCATGAAGTGAAAAGGTACTTGGAAGCTCAAGAATATCCCGAGGGTGCATCCGTTAACGACAAGAAGTTTCTGAGAAGGTTCGCGGCGAAGTTCTTCCTCAGCAATGGCATTCTCTACAAGCGAAACCATGATTCAACCTTACTGCGTTGTGTGGATAAGACTGAAGCAGAAAAGATCATGGCAAAGCTACATGAAGGTACCTTCGGAACACATTCCAGTGGACATACCATGGCAAAGAAAATCCTCCGGGCAGGATATTTCTGGTCCACAATGGAAGCCGACTGTTATCAGCATTCTCGAACTTGTCATAAATGCCAGATCTATGCTGATAAGGTGCACATTCCTCCGGTTCCTCTGAACGTCTTGACAGCACCTTGGCCTTTTGCAATGTGGGGCATTGATATGATCGGCGAAATCCGACCTACGGCTTCCAAAGGGCATCGCTTCATCTTAGTAGCGATTGATTACTTCACAAAGTGGGTTGAAGCAGCCTCCTATGCTACGGTAACCAAGAACGTCGTGGCACGGTTCATTCGGCATAACCTGATCTACTGCTACGGTGTACCTGAGAGGATCATTACGGATAATGGTACCAATCTTAACAACAAGATGATCACTGAGCTCTGCGAGCAATTCAAGATACATCACCATAACTCTTCTCCATACCGGCCGAAGATGAATGGGGATGTAGAAGCAGCGAATAAGAACATCAAGAAGATTGTGCAGAAGATGACAGTGACCTACAAAGATTGGCACGAAATGTTACCGTTTGCTCTTCATGGGTACCGTACCTCAGCACGGACGTCAACAGGGGCAACTCCCTTTTCCTTGGTCTATGGCATGGAGGCAGTCTTGCCTATTGAAGTCCAGATACCCTCTCTCCGGATAATGAAAGATGCAGATTTGAGCGAAGATGACTGGATCCAGACTCGGCTTGATCAATTAAACCTAATTGACGAAAAGAGACTCACTGCTATTTGTCATGGTCAGACGTGCCAAAAACGGATGATCAGGGCATTTAACAAGAAGGTCAGACGACAAGAGTATCAAGTTGGGGACCTGGTAATCAAGCGCATCATTCTTCCTTAAAGTGACCCCAGGGGCAAATGGACCCCTACGTACGAAGGGCCATTTGTGGTTAAACATATCTTCTCAAGAGGAGCAATGATTCTAACCACCATGGATGGTGACGACCTTCCTCACCCTGCCAATGCAGACATAGTAAAAAGATACTACGCATGAACTAAAGACCCGCTAGGTTGACACACCTAGGCAAAAATAAGGGCTTCCCGGCGAACCAAAAGGGTTCGGGCAAAAATAAGGGATGAAAATAAAAAAAAATCTACACACCCGGCAAGTCGAAAACCTAAAAAGGAGGCTTGGGCAAAAATGGGTATCCCAGTGGACTGAAAACCCGAAAGGGCGGTCCCGGAAAAAGTTAGGGATAAAGCGTAATACTATGTCTCATTGGATCACCTTGCATCCAGAATTCGGCGTCAACTATCAGGCTCAGACGACACAATCAATTAGCTTCATCTTCAACTAAGCAGCAAAGTGATGAGACGCTTGAAGACATAAAGACGATAGCAGAGTTGGAACCCAGTGGGATTATTTTTCACATAGCTGTTTTGTTTCCTTTTCACAAATTTGTATAAACTCTATTTTGCTCGGCGGCGTTCTCTTACTAGGACGTCAGCCTCCTGTACATAAAACGCCTATTTACAGGCAAATTTCAAAATCAATACAAGTTCAATTTTTCAGACAAATTACCCATCGTTTTTCCTTTTCCTGTTTTTGTTTTGCAAAGAACGTCCAATGTTTCATTTTTGATATATGCATTTGACATTAATTGCTAACTCGTAAATACTTGCATACCAAACAAAGGATTAATTACAGGTGACATTAGAAACAGGGGCAATTCAGAATTTTCCAAGCAATCTAGTTGCTCTGTCCACCAAGGTACCAAGGTAGGTTTGGCTGAAGAACGTAACCAAGTTACCTCAACTCCCCACAGAGAAAGACAAGATTCAGCAATACTCTCCCCAGGCAGAGTTACTCTCCCGTCAGCCCTAAAAAGGCACAGTATCCCTAGCAAGCCGACAACACTCTCCCCAGGCAGAGTTACTCTCCCTTCAGCCCTAAAAAGGCACGGTATCCCTAGCAAGCCGACAACACTCTCCCCAAGCCGAGTTAGTCTACTGTCAGCCTTAAGGAAGTTGATTATCCCCAGAAGATCTCAACATTCCCCAGCGGAATATAGACATTCCTCAGCAAGCATCCCCGGCAGTCTTAATATAAGATTGTTCCCCGGCGGAATACCGACATCCAGTGGAACCATTCCCCAGTATAGTCTAAAGTTTCCCCAGGAAAGTTGAATCATTCTCCCCAGTAGATTCTGAAGCTTATCCCCAGTAGATTCTGGAAGCTTATCCCCTACAGAGTACGAACGTATCTCCCCGGCTTCATCCAAAGGTTATTTCCCATCAGGGCTTATAACTGGGTTATCCTTAGCTAATCACCACGGAAACATCGTCCTCGGCAAAGTTCTTCCTATCCCCAGCGGAGTTCATCAAAATCCCCAACATAATCCCAGCGGAGCTCTCATCAAAACCTCAGCGAAGTATCTCTTCCCACAGAGTAATTCCCCGCAGAGTAATCTCTCCAACAAGTTTATTCCCCAACGGAGTCATGTTCTCCTGCCGGTTTATTCTTGCAACCATCATCCCCAGCGGAAACGAAGAACTCTACTCTTCAACATCAGCCCAGGATTCAACAAGTTCCCGGTAGTCGTCAAGGATTTATTTTCCTAGGCGAAAATACATTCATAGACATTTCACATTTCATACATCCTGATTACATACATGATAAAGTGCATACAACACTATCTCATTTTGAGCATCATGACATCATGCATCTCATACATCATGACATTGCATACAACTAATGTCTTGCCTTTTCAGGAAAAAGGACAATCCAAAGATGACTACTATTAACTATCGCAATTCCAGATTCGATACCTGTATCTAGCCAGGGCATATCTGGGAGTGATTGATTGTAGATTCGATACCTGTATCCAGCCAGGGTATATCTGCATAAAGAGTTTCCAGATTCGATACATGTATCCAGCCAGGGCACATCTATAGACGACCATTTCCAGATCCGATTCCTGTATCCAGCCAGGGCACATCTGTAGACGATAATTTCCATATTCGATACCTATATCCAGCCAGGGCATATCTGTAGACGATAATTTCCAGATTCGATACCTGTATCCAGCCAGGGCACACCTGTAGACGACCATTTCCAGATCCGATTCCTGTATCCAGCCAGGGCACATCTGTAGACGACAATTTCCAGATTCGATACCTGTATCCAGCCAGGGCATATCTGTAGACGACTAATTCCATATTCGATTCCTGTATCCAGCCAGGGCACGTCTGTAAGCAACCTTTTGAAGTTCCAGATTTGATTCCTGTATCTAGCCAGGGCACATCTGTGAGCAACTGATTGTAGATTCGATACCTGTACCTATCCATGGCGTATCTGCATGAAGAGTTTGAGGATCAACACCTGTAACAGGCCAGGAAACCATCTTCCTTTATCAAGTACGCAAGTTCTCGCTAAGGAATCTCTTACGCGATCAACGCTTCCAAATGGCATCTATAAGCCCATTCCCGACAAGGTTCTGTCGCACCTCCAGATGGCATCTATAAGCCCATCCTCCTATCCATCCTCTCTCCAAATGGCATCTATAAGCCCATTCCCGCCATCACATTGCTGATACTCCAGTATGCCAGTGCAAATTTCAGGGCACTCTAGTATCCAATCTCCTTTTACCTTCGGATCACGAAAGGCACGCAAGCCAATCTACATCCTCAGGTCTAAGAAGATTGAACAGGGGCAATTGTTGTACCCCAAAATTTTCCCTCCCATTTCATCAATATTTTCTCATCACAAGACCCTTGGAGCTCAAGAACAAGTTAGGGTTTACTCTACTCAAGACTCCTCCTTGCACTGTTGACCCAAATTAGGGTTTGAGTTTGCACAAAGATGTTTTGACCTAAAAGGCCCAAAGTTACTTTCATGCTTCATGTTGGACTCACAAGTTTATCCATACCAAGTTTCAAGCCTTGATTCCAATCTTTGCCCAGTCAATTGGACAGTTGACTTAGAAATCAGCTGTATTGGGGAAAAACTCAACTGTGGTCAATTGACAGTCAAACCTCATGATTTTTGACCCACGTCAACATTATGAACTCATATGGACCATTTGATCAAGTTTGGATCACAATTCCACAAGAAATTTGATCAGATCACCAAAAAGGCAAAATGGTCATTTTTAGGGTTTTGACTGCACAAAGGCAATTTTTGACTGTTTGACCTAGCCAATGGCAAACCAAGCTCACATATGGACTCAAGGACTCAATTACATGGTCTTGACACATTCAACAAATTCAAAAGATCCCAAATGCACAAGATTGACAGATGAATTTTCCAGTCAACTAAGCAAAATTTGACTGTATACTGAAAAGTCAAACTTTGAGTTTTTGGTCAAAATCAAGTGTCAAGATTCATTTTTTATCAAGACATGTCAAATTATGAAACTTGTTCATCAAGAAATCAAAAATTACAAATTAGGGTTTAAAATGAAGAATTTTCATAACTTAGAATTTTTCTAAGTTATGAAATTCCTAATTTTTCCTAACTTTGTCCCATTTTTTCATCAAGATACATTTGGATTAAAACCAAACTCAAAACATGAAAGTTATAGTACATTGAAAAATCTACAACTTTGATTCACAAAGTTTCCTCAAAAGAAGCTTGTAGCTCAAGTTATGATTTTTGGAATAGGGGTGCAAAACATTCTTAACTTAGAAATTTTTTGACCTATTCTAGGCAGAATTTTTGCCTAACTTCATGGCCACTTTTCACATGCTTCCACTTGGAATTTCAACTTGCATTACAAAGATGGATTGTAGTACATATTCCAAGCTTTCCAAATTGTCCAAGAACTTCTCAAACACCCTTGTGGTTAGGGAGAATCGAATTTGTCAATATGGGCAAAAGTCACTTTGATTCATGGCCAAATGCATGTTCATAACTTGGGCATTTTTGAAATCAGCTTGCACAAGCTAGTTACAGGCCTCTAATATCATTTACACTCAATAATTAAATGCCAATCAATTATGCCAAGATGTTATTTTGTGCATTTGGTCATTACATGAAGGATTAGTCTTAAAATGGAAAAAGCATTTTACCTATTCTTGTAAAGTTACACTTTATGTCAAGTTTACAATCTAAGAGGTACAAAGCAAATCTCTGAGGCACAAAGGTATGGACATGTCCCACTGATCAAGACTAACATTTGCAGCATGTTTAGGGGGCCTGCATAAGCTTGTAACTCAATTTGGCATTTTTGACTTAAGAGAGAAGAAACTTGCATTTTAAAACACAACTCACATTCCTGTCAACACAAGCCTAAGAAAACTTATTGAACATATTCCAAACATCAAACCTAACCTGAAACACGACCTAACCACCTTCAATACCTCCTCAAACACAGAAACACCACTTTGCTGCACAAAACAGGGCATCCCTGCAGATTGAGTTGCACAACCCAGTTTGCTCGTGCGTTTTGGCCAAAGCTTGTTCATACACACTCCCTACCATCCATTGAAGCTATCCCAAGCCATAGCTACAGACTGTAACACCTCTAACCAACTTCACCATTTTCATTTTTTCAGTTGTGCAGGTTAACTTCCATAGCTCGTTTCAGTTAGTTCCAAAGCAAGCTAGAGGTTGGAAAAGCATCCCTGGACCTCAAGCAAGCTATACAAGTCCTCACATTGCATTGAAAGTACCTCCATTGTCATACATGATCCAAGCTGAACAGGTAAGTTTTTGAACTTCTATCTCTCTATCCAAGCATATTTAGGCTTAAGTTTGTGAAGAAAACATGTTCTAATCATAGCCCTGAAGCCATCCATATAGTTACTTTTCATTTATATTGTGTGTGCTAAGAGTATTTTGAACCTGAACATTAGGAAAAAGTTAGGTCAGGAATAGGGGGAGAAGAAATTCTCTCTCATTTCTGAGAGTTAGATCAACTTCTTTATATGTTTAGAATCGTGACATGATGCTCTATAACTTTGATGTTGTAAGTTTTTATTGAAAATCAAGGAATCAGAAGTTAGCAGGGAAGGAAGAAAACGCGCGTTTTTTCTATGTTCAAAAAGTCTGGAGATTGAAGACAACCCTTTTGGGCTGGGCTTGGTAGTTTTTCTGTTTACACCCCTTTATTTCACATACACCCCCTTGGCCCATTGTGCTTTATTTTTATCATTTTTGATTTTTTTTCTTTTTGTTTCTGACTTACTATTTTTTGTCAAAATATAAAAAATATTAAAAACATTTTTTAACCATTTTTTCATTTTTATTTGGATTTTATTTGTTTTATTTGAGTTTATACATATAAATAAATATCTATATACTTTTATTTAAAATACTAAAAATAATACAAATACATTTTATTTTCTGATTTTTATTTTATTTTATCTTTTGAAAACATTTCCTAAAAAATATACTTTTTTTTTTTGTAAATAAAAAAATATTTTTATTTTTGTACATATTTAATATATTTAGTAAATAATAAATACTTATCTATCTTTTATTAAATATTTAGGATAAATACAAAAATAATACATTTTTCATTTTATTAATATTTGACCTCAAAAATCACTTTTTTACTATATACTTCCTTTTTTATTTATTTTTTGTATATAATTAATAAATTGCATATAATAATTAATAAATACCTCTTACTTAGAAAATTAGGGTTTTGCCCTAAACATGAAAAATATCAAAAATTATCCTTTTTATTTTTGTTTATTTGTCACATGAAAAACACTTTTACATACATATAAAAATCATTTTTTGCATCTTGCATATTTATTGTATTTTTATTTAATTATTGTATATTAAATAATTTGTATATTCAATTTGGATGTAATAGTTTAGATTTAATTTTTCTTGCTAAATATCCCCATTTGAACATTTGTACCCCCCATCCCATAATTGTGTTGTAATAATTTAGGATTTTATTTTTCGCATTTAAAAGCTTTCTAAATATGCCATGATAGACTTAGGGTTTGTATGCAAAAATCAACCAAACAAATAGCTTGACCTAACAAAAGACAAAAAAGCATGAAAATGGACAAATCACACTTGCACCCCTAGGGTTACTCCACTTGTTGCCTTCAATAATGGGCCATATTGCATGATTGAGTATCTTTGGCAAAAACAAAACAATATCAAATGATCATAGTCCCTCGATGACGCTTTCGAAAGTTGCCTAAAAATGATCAAGTCCCTTAAAGGAAAAATTGCCAAAGACACTTGGCACCATTGCAATCATGGTCTAAACGATGACCCGCGCCCGTCCCGTTCACATCCTAACACAAGATTGTCCACCAAATACAATGGTGGAACAAAATTGTTAAAAGGGTTAAAACATAGAGAAAACCTTTGAGTAAATTTAGGAGTAGACAACTCTTAGTTACATGACCAAATCTTGCAAAAATACTTGCCTACCTTTTTCAAAAACACATATCACAACACACTTTCAAAACAACTTTAAAAAAAAACATTGAAAACTTTTCAAAAGACATACACCTTTGTATACATCCAAACATGGGTCATTACAAAGGTTGCCACCACATTGGCCTCTTTTCAAAATATTTTCAAAACCACACACAAAGCACCATTTCAAACAATTGAAAATCAAGGCAAGTGATCTAAGCAAGTAACTAAGAGCCCATGGATAACCATGGATAGAAAGGGTGCTAATACCTTCCCTTTCTATAATCTACTCCCCGAACCCAAGAAAACATCCCAAAGGTTTTTGCTGTGCTTTTTAACCTTTCCTTAGGATAAAATAAAAAGTCGGTGGCGACTCTTGCTCAACCAAAACATTTGCGAAAACAAACGCAAAACCCAAGTCAGTTCTCCCACCGTATCACATCAGCTTATTATCTTTTTTACGGCTTTCCCTTGTAATCTTTCATGTTTGTTAAGGCTTTGTTTGCATGTAAGAACTTGTTTACATTTGAATGATTATCTTAATACAATGAGTGTGTTTGTCTTGAAGAAATTCATTCGTTTCACTCATATTTGTTTTCAAATTTTAAATTGCTTTTGCATTATGATACCAACTTGTTTCCCATTCTCCTGCCTAGGCAGGGAATGAAGGGAGGATGATGACCTAAAAAACACAAAATCTCTGGTTGTATGTGTTGCACCCCAAAATTTGCCCTCCCATATTCCTCAAGGTTTGTCAAGATTGATTTTCAAATTGCTCAAGATGGCTCAAAGAGGTGCACAGTCAAACCATCTCCTAAGACAGCTGAAATTAGGGTTTTGGTTCTTTCAAGGAATTTGAGGTTTTCAATGGTTCAATCAAGTCTCATAGGCCTATAAACATTCTCAATCACCTACATACCAAGTTTCAAGACTCACAGTGTTAATTTGCACAGTCAAAAGCTTCAGTTGACCTACAGTCAACTGCAAGGGCAAAATGGTCATTTTGCAGTCAACAGTCAGAATTTTTGGTCAACATCTTATTTTGAGTCCACAATCATCATTTGATCAAGTCTTGATCATGATTCCAACAAGAGTGGCTCAAAAATCATCAAGATGCAAAAAGTTACTATTTTTGGACAGTAGAAAAGTCAACTGTATCTTGACCAGGGCATAACTTCTTCATGGTTTGTCAGAAAAATTCCATCCAATGCTCATTTTGAAGAGGATGAAATTTCCTACAAACCATATTCACATTCCAAGTCCAAGAAATGCTCTCACAAAAAGTTATCAATTTCTACATTATAGGTCAAATTCAAAAGTCAACAAAAGTGAACTTTAAGTCAAAGGCCATAACTTGAGATTGGTAAATCCAAATGACATGGGACCAAAGGAATTGGTTAGAGGTCTTCAATACCTTTCCAAAATGTCCAAGAACATGTTCATATGATCAAAATTGAGCAAGATGTGCATTGGAGAAGTTGGGAAATTTTCATGAATTTGCAAAAGTCAACTTTGCTCAAAACACCTTACTTTTGCTAATGGGCCTCAAATCTCTTCTTGAAACTTCATCCATGGCCTATGCACGACCCATCAAGCTTAATTGAATTTATTTTCTTATTTTTATTGATTAATTGGATTTTTAATTAATATTAATTCATTTAATTAATTTAAATTGTAGGAAAATACAAGATTTGGTTTTTAAATCTTTTTGTGAAGCAAATATGACCTAAAAAGGCTGGCAATTTCGTGCACCAAGTCAAAGATGCAAAATCTCCAAAATTGGCAACTTTGTTCAATCATGAAAATGCAAAAAGATTTTATTTTCAATCAAAGATCAAATCATCAATTCAATGGATTTTTGCTCAAGATTTTGACCTAATTCCATTCCTCTATATATATGCAAGCAAACCCTAATGCCATACACGTGAGAGAGCTGCAGAAAAAAGCCATAGCAATTCAAGAAATTTCAAGAAAATTGCAAAACTGATTTTTACATTCCAAGCCAATTCAAGGCAATTTGTTGATTCTAACACCTTGCAGGAGTTCCCAGGAACGTGTGGCAATTGAATTCACACGCTAAAGCTCAAAGAATCACAGGATACAGAACCACGGTTTGACATTTTTATTCAAAATCGTATTGTCCAATTCATGAGCATTTAACATGATTTCTTGATTGTTTTGCATTGATAGGGACTATATGAAGCTAATGATATCATTTAATTGAATTATAATGCACTGAATCAAAAGTTGCCATGGACGATTTCTAGGGTTCCTGAACTTTGAAATTGGGGATTCCTAAACCAGGAAAAATTGAGACTTGTGAGACCCATGACTGAATTCGTTGAACCAAGACGAACAAAAACGAACCCTCGCGAAATATTTATGTAAACCACAGCCCTAATCGCTATTTTTCGTCGCCATAGTTTGTGGGGGTTAAAAACCCCTGCTATCTAATGTTTATTATGCAGGAACCAGCGAGGAAGATGATGAGGTGTTAGCCTCTGAGTGGATAGTTTAAATAAGCGCGCGTTTTTTGTGTTTTATAGCTTAGTGATTTGTTTCCCAATATAATATTCTCTCTCTATCCTAATAACAATTAAAGCAGGTGGTTGGAGTGGTTAAGGCATTGGCTTGGAAACGTTGGGACCTGGGTTCGAATCCCAGGTCCCCCAAAATATTTGTTTCTATTTTTCTTAACATGTTCACATGCAGCTTGCAAGAAGGAGTACACCATACGCTTCTAATTCCCAGATGCCATGTGTCTCCATCCTCAAATCCAATGGCCCAGATGGAAGGATCATCATACTCCCAGTCAACACGCGCCATGGAGAAGCATGAAAGTCAAACGTGGCTGGAGTTAATGGGCCTGGCAATTGACAATAACACCTCCTGATTTGGACCATCACCCACACAAGTTTATTTCTTTTCCTTTTTATTTTCTTTTATTAATTATTATTATTATCATTATTTAATTAACATAATTAATTATTTTCATAATAAAAATCAGAAACATAAAAAACAATAATATTTTTATTTATTAAATTTAATTTATTTATTTTTTGTAAATAAATATAATTAATTAATTTAGTTGTTTTAATTAGGTTAATTTCAATATTTTTTTTGCAATAAATAAAATAAATTAGAATTAGGGTTCTTGACAACTTTTAATCATGTTTTCCTTTTTTATTTATTTCCTTGAGACATTAAAAAACCAAAAATATTTCTTTTTATTAATTAATTAATTAGGTTTAATTTAATTTAATTCATAAATAATCAAACTTCTTTCTTTCTCAAAAAAGGGTCAAAACCCTAAGGACTTCTCCGATTCAATTTTCTCTCGCGCGTATGTTTGTTTTATTTAATTTTTTATCATTGTTATGTAATTGTTCCGAGGATGTAATGGCTTTAATTAGGACCTCTTTTTATCGCTCTTTATTTTCCCGCATTTATTTTTCAAGGGTTGTTTTTGGCGATGTAAATACCTGACGCCTTGTAATAGCGTAGATTTATTTTCCGCAATTATTAACTGTTAGATGTATGTTAACTAGGCTATGCATGACAAGACTTATCTCTGAAATTAAAATCAACCCGTAGTTCACCATAACATGTACAAAGATAACTTAACATGAAACCTGACACACTTGCACATGCCACTCCTAGGGTACGCCTCACTTGGTTGCCTCGACGTGGTCATTGAGTATAGGGTGTTTTAGAGGTCGCCCTCCTGTCTAAAGATCCAAGTTTCCTCGAAACGGTTGCCTCAGATAAAAAGGATCTAGGACATTAGGGTTACCGCTAAGGCGTCCTACTATTGCTTTGGTGACCACATGTCCCCATAATCGAATTGACCCTAAAACTCCAACGACGGTGCTACCTACTTCTCAATAGTGGGATAGTACTGTCTAAAGGACATTTACACAGCTTAATTTCTTTTGAGTAGGTAGAGGTTCTTAGATACTTTCTCTTTCAAAACAAAAATACTTTTCGCACCTACACTTTTCTGACAAAAGTTTTCAAACAAACACTTCATACACTCTTGAGGACTGATACAAGAGTTAAATCGAAGTTTTCAAACGAACTTTTCTTCAAAACCCAAAAACACGAGAAAAGCAAAACATTTTTGAAAACATAGCGAGAAAGTACCTAAGAGCCTGTGGATAACCACGGATAGAAAGGGTGCTAACACCTTCCCTTTCTATAATCTACCTCCCGAACTGAGAAACATCTCGAAAAGGAATTTTGCTGTGCTTTTGTCCTTTCCTTGTTGGAGAAAATAAAAGATGGTGGCGACTCTTGCTTACCGCGATATTTTGCGAACCAGCATTGCAAAACAGTCAGTTATATTTCCACCAATCACAGAACTGGCGACTCTGCTAGGGAATCCTAAATAAGTGAGGTGTACCTTAGGATTAGATCACTTGCATTTTAAATTGTATGCTTTGTATGCTTTAATATTGTGGGCTTGTATCGGAGTTTTATAGATCTTAACCCGGATCTGGGGATACCCTTTAGAAGTAGCAACAAACTGTGAGGGAACTGTGCGGTGTATACCG
Organism: Vicia faba; assembly: GCA_948472305.1. Lineage (NCBI taxonomy): Eukaryota > Viridiplantae > Streptophyta > Magnoliopsida > Fabales > Fabaceae > Vicia > Vicia faba. Next base: position 1,308,430,214 of record OX451738.1, on the reverse strand, counting down.
ACATGGTTGAAGCAGTAGCTACGTTGATGTGGCACTTTGGTGAGTACTGGTAACCCTTGAGTCAAGTCAAGGAGAGTACGGGGCTGTCGGGCAGTGTCGCGAAGCATCAACTGACCTTAGAACCTTACTTGACCATCCTGGCCTCTTTAGGGGTAGTGAGATGACCGACTTTGGTGCAGTCCGAAGTTGGTAGATACTCGATACTACACTCATTGAGGGTTGTTTTCTTGGAATATTTTGGTCGCCAGTTAAGTGGCTAAATCAAAACAATGAACATAGAAAACAATCCAATGATATTGAGCTCCTTAGAACCCGGTTACTATTTTCTAGGATAGGTCTTAACCAACTGAAACTGAAAGAGGGTAGTACCTAAACTTCATGCTGGCCTAAACTCTAAGGGTTGTCTTGTGTGACTTGTGTGCCTTTACCATGTTTGCCTTTTGTGAATACTTGTGGTGTGCCTTTATCATAATAACATAACATCATAACGCATCATGTGCATCTACTAACCATTTCAAGGGTTCGGATCTTCATCTTTGTTCTTGTTTTGTAGGACATGGAGTCTCTCCGCAGAAAAACAATTCAGGTCAACCTTGTAAGGATCCCTCCTCAGCTCAAAGAGCTTACATCCAGGATTTCCGAGAGCTCTCCCTTTAGTGAGAGACATGGTAGACTACTCAGCTTGGTCAACACCAACATTGAAGAAGATATGATAAAAGTTCTCTTCCAGTTCTTTGACCCCCTGCACCACTGTTTTACATTCCCTGATTATCAATTGGTGCCTACTTTGGAAGAATTTTCTCAACTTCTGAAAATTCCTATTCTTAGTCAACTACCCTACAACGGTACGGAAAAGGAACCAAAACTTGAAGAGGTTGCTCAAGCATTACGCCTGCAACCATCTGACATCAAGGGGCATTGGGAAATCAGAAGTGGTATCAAGGGATTCTTGGCAAAGTTCCTATTTGAGAAGGCACAAGAATGTTGGAATTCTCTTGATCTATAAGCCTTTGAAGAGATTATGGCACTCCTTGTCTATGGGTTGGTGTTGTTCCCAAATCCTGATCAACTTATAGATATAAATGCTGTCAAGATTTTCATGTCCAGGAATCCCATACCTACATTGCTTGGGGACATCCTCCACTCATTTTACACTCGAACAATGAGAAAAAGAGGTGTTCTCATGTGCTGCACTCCTCTCCTGGAAAGGTGGTTTATTTCGCACCTTCCACAATCAGTTTTGAAGAACGAGCGGGGATTAAGGTGGTCACAACGATTGATGACCCTCACACATTCTGGTATACATTGGTGTTCTCGGTCCAGAGAAAATGTCACTATCATTGACTGTTGCGGAGAATTTCCTAATGTTCCTTTACTTGGAATTAGAGGAGGCATCACTTACAACCCCTGTCTGGCTCTGAGGCAATTTGGATATGCTCAGAGGGATGGCCCTCATGACATGCTGATTCCTGACATAGTTTTTGACTTCGACAACGATGCGCAAGGACTTCGCCAAAGGTTCATCAGAGCTTGGAGGATGCCTAACAAGGTAGATAGTAAGACACTGGGGCACAAGAATTCCATCCCCCTCGAGCCTTACCTCAAGTGGGTACGAACCCGCTCCCAGAAGCTTATGATGCCATATCCTCACATTCTCCCCGTGATCAAAGAGCCTGTTGTGGAAGGAGAGGTCCCATACACCATCCTACATTCTGACATGCCAACATCATGGGAAGAAATGCAAAAGAGCTGGATCCAACTCAAGGAAGAACAAAATTCTCTTGAAGCCAGTTTACATGCCAGCGAGAAGAAGGTCTTGGAGCTCACCCGCCTACTTCACGAGGAAAAGACCCTCAACACTTACATCGCTCCAAAAAGGATGCGCAATGTCTTTTTACATTAAGTATTTTGTAACATTTCTCATATGAGGCACTGATGTACTAAACAACTTATTTCTTAATATAACGTGTGTTCTTTTTTTTGTCTGCAATGAATTTGAATTTTCGAACCCTTGAATGCATTGCATAAATAGCATACCATTCATCATATGCATAACAGGTACCCTTTTTACAGGTCACTTATTGTAGCGATAAAAAATGTAGCGGGGTAAATCGGAGATCGAATTATTGATTAATTCGTCTCACAAAAGCAAGAGTCGCCACCGCGCTTTATTGTTTCCAAGGGAAAAGGGGAAAGAGCGAAATAAAACCCTAAATATGCAATGTAAATAATACCTTTTTTTAAAAGTAATAAAGATACAAAGCGTTTTTGAAAAGATCTATGGTTCGGGGGTTGGTTATACAATGGGAAGGTATTAGTACCCACTACATCTATAGTACTCTATAGGAACCTTTTGAAATATCTGTTTATGAGAATTGTTTGTTTGATTGAAAAATGAATCGTTTTGGCCGAAAAAGGGGTACGGGTGGGTTTTGAAGATGCGACGACCTAATGTCGAATTTTTTGCTTAAAGGGTATAAGTTTTGAAAAGATTGAATATTTAAGGAAAAATTATCCTAAGTTTTTAATGAAATGCGAATGTTCGCGCAATTAGACTTGAGGACATGAAGTCGACAAATTTAATCGTTTTTTCCCTTGGATTTAAACGTAAACAGAATAATCATGTGAATATGAAATGGCTAAACAGAGAAATTATGCGGATAAGGATATATAACAATTAAATAAAAGACTAAGTGTGTGAACATGCATTTTTATGATTTTTGTTTAATATTAATGAAAAGAAAATGTTTTAATAGTTTCCATTTTTTACGCATTTTTTTACATGGATAAAAGTAATGAGAATTAATTAAGGGAAACAAAAAAATCTTTCTTAAGTTTTCAGACTCTATTTTTTTATATCCTTTTTTAGGGTTCTATATAAGGTATTATTATATTTAGTAATTATTAAATAAACAAACTAAATGAATACTTAAAAAAGAACTAACTTAAACCTAATTAAAAAAAGGGATATTTAAAATTACCAAATAAACCTAAAGTTAAATTTAATAAACAAAAGGTAAAAATAATTAAAATGTTTTTATTAAATTATTAATTGATTAAGCTACTAATTAATTAAATTAAGTTAGTAATATTTCTAAAAAAACTAAAAAAAGGAATAAAATGAAAAAAAAAAGTAAATTAAAAAGCTAGAAGAACAATTATGTATGGGCCAAGGGTGTCTAAGGGGGCAAAACCAAAACTAAAGACAGGGGGTGTATAAAGAGGTTCGTTTGGGCTTAGGCAGAACCGGTTGGGTCCAACTATGCTTCATAATTTTGTTCAAGGGTTAAACGCGTTTGGTAATTGGGATTAGGGTTAAGGTTTTGGGAGAGCGGCGCCGTTCGCTTGCTTGTCTTCTTCGCGTGACTCATCTCTTCGTCTCTTGCTTCGCTACTGTGTTCCACAGCCCAAGCAACCGGCATCTCATCCTCCTCTTCCCTCCAGTCCAAGCATTAGGGCGACGGTCACGAATTCACGGTACAAACATTATCTCTCAAATCTTTATGTTTTGGTTACGGTTTGCATGCTCGTGATTTTGATTCTGTTTGTTTTATTATGTTGTTTTGAGGAATTTTTTGAAAAAAAGAAAAGAGAAGAGATACCTTGGGGACGGAGGAGAGGTTGAGGTGAGCTAGGAGGCTGGACAAGGAATGGACGATGGAGGCGCTGTGAGCTTGCTTCGGACTACCGGTACTCTGTATTTATCTTTCTTCTTTTCTTCTGTTTCTGTGTATTTGATGCTTGGTTGCCTTGAAAAACTTCTCTTATCTTCTTCTTCCCTGTGATTCTGTACGCTTTTGTTAATGCTTCATCGCCTTGAACTTGACCTATGATGATTTGCTGAGGTTTTTGGTGCCTTGAATATTTTGAATGCTATGTTGAAAAATGATTTTTTGACTAGCTTGATGATATTGACGCTTTTCTCTTCTTCTTTCTGATTTCGCTACTGTATACTTTCCGTTGCTTTTTGTTGGCCAGTGATGAGGTAATCTGAGGCCTGATGGTATGCTTGTTATTGTTTGGACATTGGTTTTGGTTCTACTGGTTTTGTGAACAGGATGGTACAGGTTTATGGTTTATATTGGTAGGAAGGGTTTTTTAAGACATGGTTATGGATGGTACTGTTTGATATATGGTTTTGATATCTGTGATGGTTTTATGGAAATTGGTTTATGGCGAATGTTTGACAGTAGGGATGCTGGTTTTTAGGCCATGGTGTTTATGATTTAGACAGTAGGAATGGTTTATGCAGGTTCTTACTGGTTTTAAGCCATGAAGGTTTGATGGTTTAGACAGGTTCTTACTGGTTTTTACAGTAGGAATCCTTTTTTGATTGCCTAGGCAGGTTTTGACTATATCCTTTTTCTTGAAGGGTTCTTGTGCTATGTTCTACAGTTACTTGGCATTGTTTACGTTATAGGCTTGGGTTTGAATATTTTACAATATTCTCTTGGCCAATCTGCACATCTGCTTCAATGGTTTGTTTGTATTCCTCTTTCATGCTTCTTTTTCTACTGAGTTACTGCTGTAGCTTTGTTTTGTATCCACTTCTGCCTAAACCAAAACCTGTAAAAACCATATTTCTTTCTCTCTTCTCTCTCTTAGTACATTGATGCATAAAAATGATGTGTACTTACTGTTCTGAAATTGCAAACATGCTGGAAAATGATGAAATGGGAAATATATTATGCTTGCAAAAATGGTTTTGAACTGCATATTTCTTTTTGTCAACCATGTGGTACAGTGTGGTGCCTAAGTTTTTGGCTTCTTCCTACGTGGGCATGTAGTTTACGTTGGAATTCTTTGAACAATGCATATGCTGTTTTGTTTTCTTTTGAAATATGCAGTGGACTTTGAAAATGCAATTAATTTTTTAATTATGCAGTTTTGAAAATAAAATGAATTTGTGCATGTTTTTAAATTGTGCATTCATTTATGAAAAATAAAAATTCCTCCCTTTTTGTGAACCGGGAGAAATCCCGTGATTTGCAAAAAGGGGTAAACTGATTCCAGCCGTTTGCTTTTAATGATGAACACTAATAAATAATTTTCTGCTTTTAATTATTTATTCAATTCTGACTTTTCTTTTAATTGTTTTTGCAGGTAAAATTAAATGAGCAGACAAAAGCATGGGATAGAATATTAGAATTAGAATCTTAGAAAAATAGTTCTATTTTACTTTAACTTCTATGTAATTGGTTATTATAAATATTTTGTAAATAATACAATATTTAAATAACAATTGTAATAAAATAGAATAAAGTGAAATAAAATTCTATTATTTCCCAGTCAATTCTTTTCTTTCCAATTATTTATTTATCGTTTATAATTCTTTAAATTGTATAATAATTGAAAATCAATTTCAATCACTTAAATTCAGAATAATAAACGCATAAATAAACATCATTGATCAATTAATAATTTCAATTATTTAATTCGTTATTCATAATTTTCTAAATTATAATAATTAAAAATAGAATTTCAATTATTTAACTTAGAATGATAAATAATTTAAATAACCATTATCGACCAATTAATGGACTTCTTTTCAAATATTTATTATATTATTCATAAATCTTTAAATTATGTAATAACTGAAAATAAATTCCAATTATTTAAATTTAAGATAATAAATGATAAATAAACATTGTCTGAACGATTGATATGCCTCTTTTCAAATATTTATTTTATTATTTATAGATGTTTGAATTATATAATAATTGAAAATAAATTCCAATTATTTAAATTTAAGATGATAAATAATTAATAAACATCATTTAAGTCTTGATCAGTTAATAAATTTAGCGTTCGAAAATAAACAGCTCTCGACCTGAAAAAGTTATGAATTTTTAAAATCAAAAGATCAAAACGCTTGCAATGTAATGATGCAGATGGGAGATGGTATCTTAGGTCAAAATTTGGGGTACAACAGCTGCCCCTATTTAAGTTTCTTCTATCCGGAGATATGAAGGTTGAAATCTTCGTTTCGACGGGATTGAAGGTACTTAAATACATAATACGCAAATTTTGCTCTAAGATACCGCCATTATGGTACGAATGCAGTGATTGAATTCACAGAGAAAGATATTGTATGAAACAAGACAATGTTGGAGGAATAGAACACCAACAAAACACAGAGACATGGATTATACATTACTGGGGAAACAAACTATCGACTTCAAACGACAGACTCTTGACAGCGAATAAAATTGAAGGAATACGACCTCTGACCCTAACAAAGAAGGCATCTTTCATAGGCCATGAAACAGATTATTGACCCAAAACAGTGAGTTCACAACTCAAGGTCGAAGATAGACGAAAAGCAAACAATCTTGCTGATGATGGATTACCGACTTCTGACGGTAATGATTCATGACAAGCTTCTCTGCGAGATTTCCGGAGATATACTCATTAATGCTGATATAATAATATTGTAGATACGCAAGTTGTTCAAATAAAGAAACTGCCACTTGCTGTCGTTCAAATAAAATACCGATAACATACAAGCTTCTCAAATAAAGAGGCTGACACTCGCTATTTTCCAAAAATAATACCGATAACATACAAGCTGCTCAAATAAAGAGGCTGCCACTCGCTGTTTTCCAAAAATAATAATGCACAAGTTGCTCGTGAAGAGCTGCCGCTTGTCGTTTTCCACAAGATAAAATGACGTACAAGTTGCTCGTGAAGAGCTGCCGCTTGTCGTTTTCCAAAAATAATAATAACGCACAAGTTGCTCGTGAAGAGCTGCCGCTTGTCGTTTTCCAAAAATAATAATAACACACAAGTTGCTCGTGAAGAGCTGCCACTTGTCTTTTTCCAAAAATAATAATAACGCACAAGTTACTCGTGAAGAGCTGCCGCTGGTCGTTTTCCGACGATGTCTATGACGTACAAGTTGCTCATGAAGAGCTGCCGCTTGTCGTCTTCCAATAATAACAACGCACAAGTTGCTCGTGAAGAGCTGCCGCTTGTCGTTTTCCGACGATGATAATATACGTACAAGCTGCTCGTGAAGAGCTGCCGCTTGTCGTTTTCCGAAGAGTAACTCAGAAAGAAGTTGCGATGACACCGGCAGATAATAAAATCTTCGTCAAAGAGAATCATGAATCAGTCCATTCCCAAGGATATCACATATAAATGTGCAAAATAAATGCACCATCTGTCTAGGTCGCGATTTCACTGGGAAAAATCATGAGATAGCCTATGCAAGAGACAACAACTTCATCCAGGAATAACTAAAGAGAAAAACAGTCAAACAAGACTCCACCCAATGAGAAAGCAACTCGATTGGGGAATTCATCCTATCAAGAAATGGACAAGGTGAGCTAAATCAAAAATCATCCATGAGGATTAGCTCAGTTGGCGAATTTAGAAAGGAAGCACATTTTTTGCTTAAGCTAACCTTCTACTTGGAAAGAAACATGTACGTTATTTGAATAAACAAAGTACAACCCAAAAGTCAAACGGCAAATGTGAGTATGCGTGCATGATATAAGTGTAAATGAATAAATGAATGTTATGCTGACAAAACGAACAGATGGAATATCCTGGAGACGATAAGATGTCGCGACAAGATAGATACTCGGCCAATCTTAAAAAGACGGAAGATAACTGGAACTGGAAACACAAAGCAACGTCGGAGTGTAACACGCCACAAAGCTCAAGTCTTCTGAGGAGAAAAGCACTCAAAACCAATCTTACAAAACCAAAAGACCACTGGCAAGAAACAAAACGCACCATACCTCCGAAATCTCCCAAATAAAGCTAACTGAAAAAAATCTTAACTGGTACACTTGGGGAGTCACCAAACTTAGTACCACCAGAAACACGAGCTTACACAAATAACACCTCATGATGATTTCAAAAGAAAACAAGCTCATCATGCAAGGATAAAATACTGTACTGTTTTGCATTTCATGGCCTGACCATCCTCGGAACAACTGTTAATATTCCTTCCATTATTCACGACACATTTTTTTAAAATAAGAATACTTTAAATAACTTTGTTTCAAATATTTCCGAAAAAATTAAAATTTTGCCCCCAAAAGGTAAATGCTCAAATTTCATTAATAAGATGGTAGTTTGCTAACAATGCGACTCCAGCGGTTTACAAAAGTTTGGGAAATAGTACATGAAATAAAAAGGTTACACAAAAACAATGATCGCTATTCTCCCTAACAACTTTGAATTCCAAAATGTGCTCAAATGTCAAGACTGGTCTGACCAAAAGCCTGCCTAAGCGAAATACTTCTTGACTGCATCGACGTTCAAGGGACGCGGGAGTTCTTCACCGTCCATATTGGTGAGAATCAAGGCACCTCCAGAGAAAACTTTCTTAACGACGTACGGTCCTTCAAAATTCGGAGCCCACTTGCCCCTTGAATCAGGTTGGAAAGATAATATCTTCTTGAGCACAAGGTCACCTTCTCTGAACTCGCGTGGTCGAACCTTCTTATCAAAAGCCTTCTTCATTCTCTGCTGATACAGTTGACCGTGACACAACGCTGTCAATCTCTTATCTTCGATTAAATTCAACTGATCATATCTACTTTGACACCATTCGGCCTCAGAAAGTTTAGCTTCCATCAACACTCTCAGAGACGGAATCTCAACCTCCACGGGGAGTACAGCTTCCATACCATAAACTATGGAAAATGGGGTCGCGCCTGTTGAAGTTCGAACTGAAGTACGGTATCCGTGTAAAGCAAACGGAAGCATTTCATGCCAATCTTTATAAGTTACTACCATCTTCTGGACAATCTTTTTGATATTCTTGTTAGCAGCTTCAACAACCCCATTCATCTTCGGTCTATAAGAAGAAGAATTATGATGTTCGATCATGAACTCTTCACAAAGCTCTCTCATCATCTTGTTATTCAAATTCGAACCATTGTCAGTGATGATCTTGCTCGGGATACCATACCGACAAATGATCTGATTCTTGATAAATCTGACTACCACATGTCTGGTTACATTAGCATAAGATGCTGCTTCCACCCACTTAGTAAAATAATTGATCGCTACCAAGATGAAACGATGACCATTTGAAGCTTTGGGTTCAATCATTCCAATCATATCAATGCCCCACATAGAGAAAGGCCAAGGTGAAGAGATAACATTGAGGAGAGTCGGTGGGACGTGCATCTTGTCCGCATAAATCTGGCATTTATGACATTTCTTCACATATTTACAGCAATCGGATTCCATTGTCATCCAATAGTAACCAGCCCTCAACATCTTTCTAGCCATCGCATGTCCATTGGCATGAGTGCCAAAGGATCCTTCGTGTACTTCTTGCATCAGCATGTCTGCTTCACGTCTGTCTACACATCTGAGCAAGACCATGTCGTAATTCCTCTTATACAAAACTTCTTCATTGAGAAAGAAACTGCTTGCTAATCTTCTCAACGTCTTCCTATCTTTATTGGATGCCCCAGGCGGGTACTCTTGAGTTTGAAGAACATGTTTAATGTCATAGAACCACAGTTTGTCGTCGGTGACCTCTTCTACCGAGAACACATGAGCAGGTCTGTCAAGGCGCATAACTCTGATCATAGGCACGTCATTCCAACCATTCACTTGAAACATTGAAGACAAAGTAGCTAAAGCATCAGCCATTTGGTTCTCATCTCTAGGGATATGATGTAACTCCACTTTGTTGAAGAAAGTTAACAACCTTCTAGCATAGTCTCTGTAAGGGATCAAACCAGGATGACGAGTCTCCCATTCTCCTTTGATTTGATTAATCACCAATGCCGAATCTCCATAAATATCAAGAATCTTAATCCTTAGATCCACCGCTTCTTCGAGACCCATAATACATGCCTCATATTCCGCCATGTTGTTCGTGCAGTCAAACTTCAATCTTGCCGTGAACGGGATATGAGTGCCTCGGGGAGTGACGATGATTGCCCCAATTCCATTTCCATAAGAATTCACAGCTCCGTCAAATATCAAACCCCAATGCGACTCAGGATCAGGTCCTTCTTCAGGTAACGGCTCTTCACAATCTTTAGCTTTCAAGTACATAACATCTTCATCTGGGAAATCAAACTTGATGGATTGATAATCGTCAATTGGTTGGTGAGCCAAATGATCGGCTAAAATACTCCCTTTGATTGCTTTCTGAGTGTGATACTCAATGTCATATTCAGATAACAACATCTGCCAACGGGCTATTCTTCCAGATAAGGCGGGCTTCTCAAAGATATACTTGATCGGATCCATTTTGGAGATCAACCAAGTGGTGTGGTTAATCATATACTGGCGCAGACGGCGAGCAGCCCAAGCTAAAGCACAACAGGTTTTCTCAAGCATTTAGTATCGAGACTCACAGTCTGTGAATTTCTTACTCAGATAATATACAGCATGTTCCTTTCTTCCAGTCTCATCTTGTTGACCAAGCACACATCCCATGGAATCTTCCAATATAGTCAGGTACATAATCAAAGGTCTTCCTTCCACCGGAGGAAACAAAATGGGAGGTTCAAGCAAATATTCTTTGATGCTATCAAAAGCTCTCTGACAATCTTCTATGCACACACATCCTTGGTTCTTTCGGAGAAGCTTGAAAATCGGCCCACAGGTAGCAGTCATATGAGATATAAACCTAGAAATGTAGTTCAGTCTCCCAAGGAATCCCCTTACTTGTTTTTCCGTCTTGGGGGCGGGCATTTCTCGAATAGCTTTGACTTTATCAGGATCTACCTCAATACCTTTCTGACTGACAATGAAACCCAAAAGTCTTCCAGAACGAACACCAAAAGTGCACTTGTTGGGATTCAGACGGAGTTTGTACTTCCTCAAACACTGGAATAACTTCAACAAATGCTCCAAGTGATCCTCCTCAGTCTGTGATTTGGCAGTCATGTCATCCACATACACTTCGATCTCCTTATGCATCATGTCATGGAACAAAGCAGTCATGGCCCTTTGGTATGTTGCGCCAGCATTCCTCAAACCAAACGGCATAACCCGATAACAGAAAGTTCCCCAAGGTGTAATGAAAGCGGTCTTCTCCATATCCTCCGGCGCCATCTTGATTTGATTGTAACCAGAGAAACCATCCATGAAAGAGAAGACTTTGAACTTGGTGGTACTGTCGACCAATACGTCAATGTGAGGTAATGGGAAGTCGTCCTTCGGACTAGCTCTATTCAGATCTCTGTAGTCTACACACATCCGAACCTTGCCATCTTTCTTTGCAACAGGCACTATGTTGGCTAACCACTGAGGATAGACCGATGTAACAAGGAAACCTGCATTAATCTGCTTCTGAACCTCCTCTTTGATCTTGTCAGCCATGTCGGGACGAGTCCTTCTCAGCTTCTGTTTGATCGACGGACATTCAGGTCTCAACGGTAGACGATGCTCCACAATATCGTTGTCCAAACCCGGCATATCCTTGTAGGACCAAGCAAACACATCAACATACTCCTTGAGGAGCTCCAACATTTTCTCTCTAACTTCTGGGATAAGCAATGCTCCGACTTTGACTTCCTTTCTATCTTCTTCATCACCCAAGTTGACCAACTCTAAAGGTTCTTCAAACGGTTGAATGACCTTCTCATCATGCTCAAGCAAACGGGAAATCTCAACAGGAACCTCTTCATTATCCTCTTCTTCGGCTCTGAACACAGGGAATTCAAAGTTGGGAGAGGGCATAGGATCATTGTTTTCGATGGTTAAGTCATGGATTAATCTGCACATATGATTATGCTTTATTTTAGAAATCGATTTGTGCAAATAAAACAAAAGGTTATTATATTTTCCTATTACTACCAATTAATTTTCATTACTATTTCCCAGAAAAAGTGAAAAATAAAACAATAGTGGATAAAATAACATTTTTATTCATTAAAGGGAAATACTTGAAACAAGGAGCCCAGACATATCTCTTTTGCCTTGGGCAGAGCAAAAGGAATTATTTTTCATAGCCCGACACAAAATATTTTTCGCCTTGGGCAGAGCGAATTTTTCAAAGAAAAACAAAACAAAACATTACTCGGAAATGTGCATAACAACAGGAACATCAACAGCTATCCAGTTTTGGCAAGCCAATCCAGGCGTCACAAAATCGGGCAAATCTTCCTCGGAATCATCTTCTATGATAGCATCAACCTCAGGATGTATAAACCCTGCACTTCGGAAAACCTCTTGAATCAGACGAACAACCACCTCCTTCTTGACTCTTGCAGACACAGGACGAAAACCAAGACCTTCCCCGGATTTGTTCTCGGGCAACGTCAACACCTGGCCCCATCCTTCGGCCGAACCACTTTCCACCACTCGCCGCGCATCCTCAAAAGAAGAAATGGATGCCCCTTGCTTCTTCACTGCATTCTTGGCAACAGAAAGACCTTGGAACTGGGTTCCAACATCCTCGTCAGCATCAATAAAAGAGAATGATGATAAATGGCTTACCACCATAGCTTGATCTCCCCCAATCATCACTAGCTTCCCATGCCTCACAAACTTCAGTCTCTGATGGAGCGTAGAGGTGACTGCTCCTGCATCATGGATCCAGGGACGGCCCAATAAGCAACTGTAGGCAGCACGAATATCCATCACTTGGAAAGTGATTTGAAAAGTATGGGGACCAATTACTATAGGCAGATCCACTTCACCAATGACTGTCTTCCTAGAACCATCGAACGCTTTAACAATTACTCCACTAGGTCTCATAGGAGCACCTGGATATGAAAGCCGAGATAATGTAGTTTTGGGCATCACATTCAACAACGAACCCGTATCCACCAACACACTTGATAAAGTATCATTTCCACAACTTACTGAGATATGCAAAGCCATATTGTGGTTCCTCCCCTCCTCCGGGAGTTCTTCATCACTGAAACCTAGATTGTTACACGAAGTAATATTTCCCACAATCCCATCAAACTGGTCAACCGTCACATCATGATCCACGAACGCCTGGTCCAAGACCTTCATCAAAGCTTCTCTATGGGCACCAGAATCTCTCAGTAAAGCAAGCAAAGAAATCTTGGAAGGAGTTTGCAAAAGCTGGTCCACAATCTTATATTCACTTCTCTTGATAAGCTTCAAGATATCATCATCCTCAGGGTGAGGGATAGGTTCACTGGATCGGCCTATCTCAACCCTTGGTTCAACATTTCTCACTGGAATCTCCGCCGGTATGGGTCTCCTGACTTGAACTTCTGGTCTCTTCAAAGGTACTGCTGCAAAAACACGTCCACTTCTCGTAACTCTACTCACATCAGCAATGTTAACAAAAGACGGTCTTGTTGGTATAGGTACTTCTACCCCATTCTCAATCATTGTGGCATTATACTTATACGATACAGCTTGGTCTGAGTTGTAAGGCACAGGACCAGGTGGGTAAATAATCAAAGGATCAACGGGTGCAGTCTGACTGTCGTAAGCGATCTCTACTGATTCAGGCAAATTGAATTGTGGTATGATAACATTCACTTCATCCTCCTGATTTCTGTCATACGTAATAGTGATAACTCTCTGGTCTAGCAACTTCTGAATATCCTCATTCACAATAGGATAATCAACCTCTCTTGAACAAAACTCACAAACATCATAATCATGCTGGTGCCTAACAAAGGCAAGTCTTCTCAAACTCTGATGTAACCCGATCAACGACTCTCTTATGTGTTCAACTTGAAAAACTCGAAACTTTCCCGGACAACCTTCCACCATATTCACTGATGCTGCCCCATGTCGAGGAAAAGGATTATCTCTAACATTTGGATTAACATCCTTGAAAGACAAGATACCATTCTTAATCAATCTCTGCACGTCCGCCTTCAAAGCAAAACAGTTCTCAAGGTTGTGCCCCGGCGACCCTTGATGATATTCACAAAACTGATCCGCCTTGTACCACGGAGAAGTACTGTTCAGTGCGACAGGAGGAGGCTTTGTCGTTATGAGATTTTTTCTGATAAGAGCAGGGAACAATTCAGTATAAGTCATAGGAATGGCATCGAACTGCGGTTTTCTGGGTGAACGGTTCTAATTGTTGAATGGATAAGTCTGTTGTCGAGGCTGCTGCTGAAATGGCCGTTGTTAAGTTGACGGGGTTTGATGAGTTGGGGTCATCAAAGCTGGGCGGACAGCCGGAGTGACTGCCGCAACGTGAGAGTATCCTCTCCTTGGTCTCCCTGGGAACAAAGCGCTGACATCCTGCTCTTTTCTTTTCGGGAAAACACTTCCAAACTTCTTAGTACTGCTAGACGGACTCCCTTCTTTAGCCAAACGCCCTTCACGAATCCCTTCCTCTAACCGCATGCCCATGCTTACCATTTCGGTGAAGTCACTGGGTGCGCTGGCTATCATTCTTTCATAGTAAAAGGAACCTAAAGTCTTCAAAAATATCTTTGTCATCTCTTTCTCCTCAAGAGGTGGATAGATTTGAGCAGCAATTTCACGCCACCTCTGGGCGTACTCCTTAAAAGATTCTCGGTCTCTTTGCGACATCGCCCGGAGTTGATCTCTGTCCGGGGCCATGTCAACGTTGTACTTATACTGGTGAACAAAAGCTTCGCTAAGATCGTTGAAGTTGCGGATCCGAATACTGTCTAAACCCATATACCACTTTAGAGCAGCACCCGTCAAACTATCTTGAAAATAATGAATCAACAAGTCATGATCATCGGAATATGTAGACATCTTTCTCACGTACATTGTCAAATGGCTTCTAGGACACGAATCACCCTTATATCTCTCAAAGTCTAGCACTTTGAATTTTGTTGTAATCTTGACATTCGGAACTAAACAAAGGTCATGCGTGTTCTTCCCAAACAAATCTTTCCCCTTTAATGCTCTAAGCTCTTTCTGCATTTCCTGGAACTGATCCTGAAACTCTTCCATTCTATCAAAAAGACCCAAACTTTCAGCAGGCTCGGCAGGATAGGTAGGTTCATTCAAGTATGGCACGGAATGGACCACAGGAGCGACAATTTTCATAATCGGTTGCGGAAAAGGTGTTACAGACGGAATTACCGGCGGCATGGCAGTTGTCTCTGGCTGAGGAAGAGACAAAGCAGGTTGAAACAAAGGTTGTACGGCAGGCTGATACCCCTCTGGCACAAAGTTGTAAGGCATCCCCCACGGAAAACCTTTCGGCATATGATGTTGAAACAGAGAGTTGATTTGAGTCACGGATGTAGGAACGGTGACAATCTCGGAAACCACTGGAGTTGAAGTCTGAATCTCGGCAGCTGTAGTCGATGGCTGATTCTGAACAGCCACCAAACTTTCCACTAACGCAATTAACTTTTCCATCTCGATACGAAGGGTAGCGACTTCCCCACGAAGCTCATGATTTTCTTGTTCCAGATCTTCCATTTTCCTCTGACGATTGGCTCGAGTGTCGTATCGGTGAGACAGCTTGACAACCTTTATGGAGTGGAAAAAGAAACAAGGATAAGACTCTAGGAAACATGTGAAATGAGATGTTGAATGATGCATGATGTGCGATGCAAATGATGATTCATTTTAATAGTTTTTCAGGGAACTTCAGTGGTTTTGCACATATCAATGGTAAAGGAATTCGAAACAACAAAAACTCAATCCATTAATTGAAAACAGTAAATTACAACTCACAACTTGGAATAACAAAACAATAAATTACAACTTTGGGATAACAACCCAATAATAAAAGCAGTAAATTACAACCTCAAAACATGGAATCCATAATAAAGCGATAAATTACAATTTTAAAACATGAAGTCCAAAATAAAGCAATAAATTACAACTTTGGAGCACTAAGCCCAAAATAAAGCAATAAATTACAAATTTGGAGCATGAAGCTCTTTTACATAGTTTTACAAAATGACATCAATAAAATAAAACTAAAAGCTAAAGATCACTCAGAATCATTAGATGAGGGACCAAACACCAACTGTAACCGGAGCTTCTTGATCTTCTCTTCATAAAAGTCTTCCATCTCTTTCTTCTCAGCTACCAGTCGATCAATGATTTCCTTCTGCGGATTAGGAACGAGAGCCACGCTTACCGAACCTTCCTTCTTTCTCTTCCTTTCACTAGCATACTTCTTCAGTAAAGCATCCTTTTGACGAAGCTTCTCATCATTATCAATGAACCAGCCGTCTTGAATAAACAGCAACTCCTCCTTTTCCTTTAACTGTCGAGTCAGGACTCGATTCTCATATTCAGACATATGGTACTTTTTTTTCCAAGCATCCCTCTCGGACTTCATCCTAGCCAGATTTCCTTGGTATTCTCCTATATTCGCGATAGGGGTAACAACAGATGATGGTGCAACGGCGGGGAATAAAGGTTTCTCAAGTTTATAGGGCATCTTGAGAGCACAGGCCCTAGCACGGACCCACTGTAGGTAAGGCTCCAAAGAAACGGCACCTCTATGTCCTAACATATCTCTCCCTTTCCTATGGATGTGGCGCCAAGCTCCTTCGATCTCCCTCTTAGCTGCCTGATGATCTTGTCCTTCCTGTAGAAAGAAACCACTCACATGGATGTTGTTTGGTTTATCTCTCATCAGATACCCGAACTGACGGCGCGCGAGAACAGGGTTATAGTTAATTCCACCTCTCGTACCGAGAAGAGGCACGTTAGGAAAAGCACCACAGCTATCGATGATCTTCACGTCGTAGTAAACTCGATTATACCAGTCAATGTCGAAATGAGTGAGAGCCATGATCTTTGGCGCCCAACGCAGTTCCTTCTCGAGATCCCAGAAAACATCAGACCCAGGTAGATGCGAAACATACCACTGATACAACAGCAGTGCATAACAAATAATCATTCCTCCTTGATAAGAGTTTCGAAGATGGATGGAGTAGTAAGTATCTCCGAGCAGCGTAGGGACCGGATTTCCAATCAAGAAAATTCTGATGGTGTTGATATCCACAAATTTATCAACGTTAGGGAACAAGAATAGACCATAAGCGAGTAAAGCAAACACGTCTTCAAAGGCGATAGTATCTTTTATCTCAGCAAAATGACGAGCTTTCCTCAACAAAAACTGCGCAGACAAGCCTCAGATTCCCCCTTTTGTAGTCATGTTCTCCTCTATCTCTGACTTCTTCAAGTGGGTGATGGTCGATATCTCGTGAGATTTGGGCTCCTCTTCTAACCCAGAAAAAGGAACACAGTCGGTGATCGGCAAACCAAGTATGTAGGAATACTCTTCTAAGGTGGGCATCAACCGGTAATCCGGAAAGGTGAAACATCGGTACAAAGGATCGTAGAATTGAACCAACGTATTGAGGATGCCTTCCTTCATCTTGCGCTTCATGAGAGGTATAATGGACCCATACTTCTTCTGAAAATCCGTTGGGTTCTCGATCTTCGGAATCAAACTCTTCAATTCTTCAATCTCGGGCTCCTTAAAACTAAAACTTCGAGTGTTTCTCCTTCCAAATTCCATGATAACCTGAGATGTCTGCAAAAATCATTCCGAAGTTCCTTGAAAAACAAGTTTCTTATAAAGATGTTGATGAATGCATGAATGAATGATAATGCAACAGTCACACACAAGTTCGTAAGCATGGGGTTCAAAGGTTCAACATTCAGCATGGAGTCAAGGGTAAAGCCCACCCAAAGGTATGTACTAAGGGTCCAATCACACCTGTAAGACAAGGTTCTAAGAGTTCCCATAGTCTACATTCCTCTTTCGGCTATTACCAACGTCTTGATTACTCAATAATTAGCAATATTCTCAAGAGAAACTCGTCCGAGCGTAGCATCGCGTAACAACTACTTCCGAATTACTCCGTTATAGTCTCCGCGCTACACCTAAAAAGGCCAAGATGGGTTAGGGTTCTACGGTCCTCAACTTCTCGAGCTCCTAGGTCGAAAATAATAATGTCTTCCCGATTACTCGGTAAACAAATATTAAGTTCAAGAGGGCCTTCCATTGAGTGGGGGATCTCATGCCTCCTTCTTCGGGATTACTCCCTCAAAGTTAACATGACTGTACCGCCCATCCTATTCCTTAAGTGTTACTTAATACGGGTATAGGATTCGTCCTTTGCAAAAACCAAAACACCCCAATTTAAACACATAATCAAACAAATCAAATAATAGTAAACAGATAAAACAAATTAGGCTTAACCCACTTAGGGATGGACCAGCAAGAGGTCAATCTGTCCCCAGCAGAGTCGCCAATTCTGTAGCAATAAAAAATGTAGCGGGGTAAATCGGAGATCGAATTATTGATTAATTCGTCTCACAAAAGCAAGAGTCGCCACCGCGCTTTATTGTTTCCAAGGGAAAAGGGGAAAGAGCGAAATAAAACCCTAAATATGCAATGTAAATAATACCTTTTTTTAAAAGTAATAAAGATACAAAGCGTTTTTGAAAAGATCTATGGTTCGGGGGTTGGTTATACAATGGGAAGGTATTAGCACCCATTGCATCTATAGTACTCTATAGGAACCTTTTGAAATATCTGTTTATGATAATTGTTCGTTTGATTGAAAAATGAATCGTTTTGGCCGAAAAAGGGGTACGGACGGGTTTTGAAGATGCGACGACCTAATGTCGAAGTTTTTGCTTAAAGGGTATAAGTTTTGAAAAGATTGAATATTTAAGAAAAAATTATCCTAAGTTTTTAATGAAATGCGAATGTTCGCGCAATTAGACTTGAGGACATGAAGTCGACAAATTTAATCGTTTTTTCCCTTGGATTTAAACGTAAACAGAATAATCATGTGAATATGAAATGGCTAAACAGAGAAATTATGCGGATAAGGATATATAACAATTAAATAAAAGACTAAGTGTGTGAACGTGCATTTTTATGATTTTTGTTTAATATTAATGAAAAGAAAATGTTTTAATAGTTTCCATTTTTTACGCATTTTTTTACATGGATAAAAGTAATGAGAATTAATTAAGGGAAACAAAAAAATCTTTCTTAAGTTTTAAGACTCTATTTTTTTATATCCTTTTTTAGGGTTCTATATAAGGTATTATTATATTTAGTAATTATTAAATAAACAAACTAAATGAATACTTAAAAAAGAACTAACTTAAACCTAATTAAAAAAAGGGATATTTAAAATTACCAAATAAACCTAAAGTTAAATTTAATAAACAAAAGGTAAAAATAATTAAAATGTTTTAATTAAATTATTAATTGATTAAGCTACTAATTAATTAAATTAAGTTAGTAATATTTCTAAAAAAACTAAAAAAAGGAATGAAATGAAAAAAAAGTAAATTAAAAAGCTAGAAGAACAATTATGTATGGGCCAAGGGTGTCTAAGGGGGCCAAACCAAAACTAAAGACAGGGGGTGTATAAAGAGGTCCGTTTGGGCTTAGGCAGAACCGGTTGGGTCCAACTATGCTTCATAATTTTGTTCAAGGGTTAAACGCGTTTGGTAATTGGGATTAGGGTTAAGGTTTTGGGAGAGCGGAGCCGTTCGCTTGCTTGTCTTCTTCGCGTGACTCATCTCTTCGTCTCTTGCTTCGCTACTGTGTTCCACAGCCCAAGCCACCGGCATCTCATCCTCCTCTTCCCTCCAGTCCAAGCATTAGGGCGACGGTCACGAATTCACAGTACAAACATTATCTCTCAAATCTTTATGTTTTGGTTACGGTTTGCATGCTCGTGATTTTGATTCTGTTTGTTTTATTATGTTGTTTTGAGGCATTTTTTGAAAAAAAGAAAAGAGAAGAGATACCTTGGGGACGGAGGAGAGGTTGAGGTGAGCTAGGAGGCTGGGCAAGGAATGGACGGTGGAGGCGTTGTGAGATTGCTTCGGACTACCGGTACTCTGTATTTATCTTTCTTCTTTTCTTCTGTTTCTGTGTATTTGATGCTTGGTTGCCTTGAAAAACTTCTCCTATCTTCTTCTTCCCTGTGATTCTGTACGCTTTTGTTAATGCTTCATCGCCTTGAACTTGACCTATGATGATTTGCTGAGGTTTTTGGTGCCTTGAATATTTTGAATGATATGTTGAAAAATGATTTTTTGACTAGCTTGATGATATTGACGCTTTTCTCTTCTTCTTTCTGATTTCGCTACTGTATACTTTCCGTTGCTTTTTGTTGGCCAGTGATGAGGTAATCTGAGGCCTGATGGTATGCTTGTTATTGTTTGGACATTGGTTTTGGTTCTACTGGTTTTGTGAACAGGATGGTACAGGTTTATGGTTTATATTGGTAGGAAGGGTTTTTTAAGACATGGTTATGGATGGTACTGTTTGATATATGGTTTTGATATCTGTGATGGTTTTATGGAAATTGGTTTATGGTGAATGTTTGACAGTAGGGATGCTGGTTTTTAGGCCATGGTGTTTATGGTTTAGACAGTAGGAATGGTTTATGCAGGTTCTTACTGGTTTTAAGCCATGAAGGTTTGATGGTTTAGACAGGTTCTTACTGGTTTTTACAGTAGGAATCCTTTTTTGATTGCCTAGGCAGGTTTTGACTATATCCTTTTTCTTGAAGGGTTCTTGTGCTATGTTCTACAGTTACTTGGCATTGTTTACGTTATAGGCTTGGGTTTGAATATTTTACAATATTCTCTTGGCCAATCTGCACATCTGCTTCAATGGTTTGTTTGTATTCCTCTTTCATGCTTCTTTTTCTACTGAGTTACTGTTGTAGCTTTGTTTTGTATCCACTTCTGCCTAAACCAAAACCTGTAAAAACCATATTTCTTTCTCTCTTCTCTCTCTTAGTACATTGATGCATAAAAATGATGTGTACTTACTGTTCTGAAATTGCAAACATGCTGGAAAATGATGAAATGGGAAATATATTATGCTTGCAAAAATGGTTTTGAATTGCATATTTCTTTTTGTCAACCATGTGGTACAATGTGGTGCCTATGTTTTTGGCTTCTTCCTATGTGGGCATGTAGTTTACGTTGGAATTCTTTGAACAATGCATATGCTGTTTTGTTTTCTTTTGAAATATGCAGTGGACTTTGAAAATGCAATTAATTTTTTAATTATGCAGGTTTGAAAATAAAATGAATTTGTGCATGTTTTTAAATTGTGCATTCATTTATGAAAAATAAAAATTCCTCCCTTTTTGTGAACCGGGAGAAATCCCGTGATTTGCAAAAAGGGGTAAACTGATTCCAGCCGTTTGCTTTTAATGATGAACACTAATAAATAATTTTCTGCTTTTAATTATTTATTCAATTCTGACTTTTCTTTTAATTGTTTTTGCAGGTAAAATTAAATGAGCAGACAAAAGCATTGGATAGAAGATTAGAATTATAATCTTAGAAAAATAGTTCTATTTTACTTTAACTTCTATGTAATTGGTTATTATAAATATTTTGTAAATAATACAATATTTAAATAACAATTGTAATAAAATAGAATAAAGTGAAATAAAATTCTATTATTTCCCAGTCAATTCTTTTCTTTCCAATTATTTATTTATCGTTTATAATTCTTTAAATTGTATAATAATTGAAAATCAATTTCAATCACTTAAATTCAGAATAATAAACGCATAAATAAACATCATTGATCAATTAATAATTTCAATTATTTAATTCGTTATTCATAATTTTCTAAATTATAATAATTAAAAATAGAATTTCAATTATTTAACTTAGAATGATAAATAATTTAAATAACCATTATCGACCAATTAATGGACTTCTTTTCAAATATTTATTATATTATTCATAAATCTTTAAATTATGTAATAACTGAAAATAAATTCCAATTATTTAAATTTAAGATAATAAATGATAAATAAACATTGTCTGAACGATTAATATGCCTCTTTTCAAATATTTATTTTATTATTTATAGATCTTTGAATTATATAATAACTGAAAATAAATTCCAATTATTTAAATTTAAGATGATAAATAATTAATAAACATCATTTAAGTCTTGATCAGTTAATAAATTTAGCGTTCGAAAATAAACAGCTCTCGACCTGAAAAAGTTATGAATTTTTAAAATCAAAAGATCAAAACGCTTGCAATGTAATGATGCAGATGGGAGATGGTATCTTAGGTCAGAATTTGGGGTACAACACTTATCTTCTTCGTTGTTTATTTCAGCAATCATCATGACTTCTGAACCTTCCACTGAACAAGCTATCAAGGCCCTCCAGGCCCAGAATGCCCAGTTCCAAGAGTTAGTTGTGAGCCTAGCCAAGGGTCAACAGGAGTTGAAGACTCTGATTCTGAAGAAGAAGAAGAAGAGGACTGTTTTGTTCAATACTGGACGCAGATTTGGGAATGGATTGCAGAATGAGGTTGAGCTGACTACTTCTTCTGTAGGAAAAGATAGTCCACAAGAGAGAAGGGTTCCTAGTCCCGTGGTCTCCGACAACGAGACGAATTATGATGCAGAATAATATCCTCCTGCTGAGGATAGGTACAAACAGCTAGAGGACCGCTTAAGTGCTATGGAGATACAAAATGTGCTCGGGTTGGACTTTGGAGATCTAGGCTTATCCTCTGGGGTGGTGATTCCCCATAAATTCAAGGCGCCTGCTTTTGCAAAGTACGACGGAGCTTCCTATCCTAAGCTGAATCTCCGGTCGTATGTAAGGAAGATCTAACCTTACACGGCTGACAAGAATTTGTGGATCCATTTCTTCCAGGATAGTCTTTCAGGGACTCAACTCGAATGGTTCTATCAGCTGGATGGAGCCAGTATTCGTAACTGGGAGGATCTGGCTACTGCGTTTTATAAGCAGTATCAGTATAATTCCGACCTCGCTCCTACGCGTACCCAACTCCAGGGTATGTCACTAGGGACGGGTGAAGGATTTAAGGAGTATGCTCAAAAGTGGAGAGACCTTGCTGGGAGGGTGCAACCACCTTTGACTGACCGTGAACTTGTGGATATGTTCTTGGGGACCCTGTCTGGTCCGTTCTTCAACCATTTGATTGGAAATTCTTCAGCCGGGTTTACAGATCTTATCTTGACTGGTGAGAGAATTGAAGCTGGTATCAAGTCTGGGAAGATACAGAAAGGTGCCTCCTCGAGCACTGAAAAGAAGTCGTTCAAGAAGGAATCTAGTGATGTCTACGGTTCAAGGAGACAGAATAGACCGGAACGCCGCCAAGCTGTCAACGCGGTGGTTATTTCAAAACCTGTTGCTGCTCCTCAGCATCATAACCAGCAAAGGGGTGATATACCTAGAAGATAATTCACTCGACTCAGCATGACCTTATCCCAGATATTGCCGCAGTTACTGACAACCAATCTGGTGACTCTGAAAGAAGCTCCGAAGATTGTGAACACAACCTCTCCAAAGTACAATCCCAACGCCTGCTGCGCCTATCACTCTGACAGCCCGGGGCATAACACAGATGATTGTTGGGCTCTGAAGAATAAGGTTCAGGACCTAATTTATGCTAAGGAGATAGAGTTCGAGGCGCCCGAAAGGCCCAATGTTGTGACTGCTCCCATGCCCAAGCATGGAGTGAATGCTGTAGAGGAAAACCTGTTTGTAGCCTCTGTGAATGATATTGTTACTCCGCTGATGACCATCAAGAGGAACCTGTTGCTAGCCGGTTTATTTCCGAGATGTAGTAAAGGTTGCTATCTGTGTTCCGTTTCACCTGCTGATTGTCCATCTTTGAAGTCAGGTATCCAAAACCTGATGGATAATAAAGAGATCTTGTTTGAGAAGATTGTTGTTCCTGCTACGCATACTGAAGAAGTGTCCATTGTCACCATTTTCAACAATTCTACCAAGGCTCCCTCAAAGAAGCCTGTCAAAATCATGCCTGCTCAGAAGATTGCACCTATAATCATCACTGTTCCGGGGCCCATCCCCTATACCTCCGAAAAAGCTGTCCTTTGGCACTATGAGGCAGATGTTTATGTTCTTGGGGTTAAACAAGAGTTTGATACTAGTACCGGCGTCAGCAACATCACTGGGCCTGCCAAAGTCACCCGCAGTGGTAGGCTTTTCTCACATGATATTGCTCCACCAACAATCCAGAAACCTATCGTCATCACACCTGCAAGTGTGCCTAGTTCTCTTCTTGATCAAGTTCCTATTTCTATCCCTGCTGCCGAGTCATCTGACGCTCGGGGCAAAGGGGTCGCTACTGATATGCCTGCCCGGACGGAGGCACCAAATACCATCAATGTTGAAGCTTCCAAGCAGGAGATGGAAGAGATTCTTAAGATTATCAAGAAGAGTGATTTTAATGTAGTTGAGCAGTTGGGGCACACCCCATCTAAAATTTCTATGCTATCATTGTTGTTGTGTTCAGAGGCCCATGCCAAGGCTCTGATTACCTTCCTGAAGACGGACCACGTGCCACAAGAGACATCAGCTGATCAATTTACCGATTGTGTGGCTAATTTAACTGTTGATAATGGTTTGGGTTTCTCCGACGCTGATCTGACTGCTAAAGGGAAGAACCATAACGATGCCTTGCACGTCTCCATTGAATGCAGGGGCACTACTCTTGCACATGTGCTGGTCGACACGGGGTCCTCATTGAACGTCTTGCCCAAGAAGGCTCTAGACAGGTTGGACTGCGAGGGGTTGGAACTAAAGCCAAGTAACATTGTTGTCCGGGCCTTTGACGGGTCTAAAAGGATGGTGCACGGTGAAGTCGACATTCCAATCAGGGTTGGTTCTCAGGTCTTTGATTCTACATTCTATGTGATGGACATCTGACCGTCCTATTCTTGCTTGCTAGGTCGTCCATGGATCCATAAAGCTGGAGCTGTGACCTCCACACTACATCAGAAGCTGAAATACCCGGTCAGAGGGAAGATTGTGATAGTTCAGGGGGAGGAAGAATATATGGTCAGCCACCTCAACTCATTCCGGTACATAGGAATGGATGGGGAGTTCATTGAGACTCCATTCCAGCACTTTGAAGAGGTCCCTCAGACACTGACATCAGCAGACACTGTGATTGAAGGTTCTCCTTTGAAGATGGCTTCCTTAAAGGATGCCCAAGCTGTTATTGAGAAGGGTGAGTGCGCAAACTGGGGCCGACTTCCTGATTTCACTCAGAAGACTGACAAGTTTGGTTTGGGTTTCACTGCAGAAGCTCAGAGGGTTGTTCGTCGTGCAAGGATTGGAAGACCTCCTGTGTTCATCAGCAACTCGGGAGTAAATGCCATTGAAGATGACGTAGAGGAATCTGAATTCGACAGCTGGATCTACCCTACGACCAATGGTGGACCAAACAACTGGACAGCGAAATACTTCATCCCTATTACTTTTATTCCTCAGTAATGAACTCCTTTGTTTTGAATTTGTAACAAACAATATTGTGAAACTTTATGGCCCGGTGTCTTACCCGGGGCACCGTGGCTTCATTTGTAAGGGCTTTTGTGTGTCATTTTCATATATCATTAATAAAAGCATTGGACGTTTTTTTTGCATTTCAAATCTTGCGCTCCTTGTCTTTCGTTATTATATATTGCAAAATCAGCTATTTACACACACTCACATATACAGGTCCCAATCCACTCTGGATCTCACTGGTAATGACCCTGCTAATGCCAGTTATGACTTCGAAAATCCGATCAACTTAGCCGAAGATGAAGGTGAAGATGATTGCGAAGTGCCTGGTGAGCTTGCAAGACTACTACTCCAGGAAGAGAGGGTCATTCATCTACATGAAGAGCCAGTGGAAACGGTAAATATGGGTACTGAGACAGACAGAAAGGAAGTCAAGATTGGTGGCAATCTGGAGTCTAGTGTGAAACAACGGTTGATTCAGATGTTGCATGACTACGTGGAAATCTTTTCCTGGTCTTATGAGGAAATGCCTGGGTTGGATACTGACATTGTGGTTCATCACTTGCCTACCAAGGAAGAATGCCCTCCGGTAAAACAGAAGGTTCGCCGTATGCGCCCTGAGATGTCCGAGAAAATCAAGGATGAGGTTATGAAACAATTTGATGTCGGTTTTCTAGCAGTAACTTCTTACCCTCAGTGGGTCGCCAATGTGGTTCCGGTACCGAAGAAAGATGGTAAGGTCAGAATGTGTGTTGACTACAGGGATTTGAACAGGGCGAGCCCTAAGGATGACTTCCCTCTCCCTCACATCGACGTTCTGGTAGACAACACTGCTCAGCATAAGGTATTCTCCTTCATGGACGGGTTCTTCGGTTATAACCAGATTAAGATGGCTCCTGAAGACATGGAGAAGACCACTTTTGTTACTCAGTGGGGCACCTTTTGCTACAAAGTCATGCCGTTTGGGTTGAAAAATGCTGGGGCAACCTACCAACGTGCCATGGTTGCTTTGTTTCACGATATGATCCTTCATGAGATCTAAGTATACATTGACGATATGATTGTAAGGTCCCAAACTGAGGAAGAACACCTTGACCATCTACAGAAGCTGTTTGACCGGTTGAAGTTGTACAAGCTGAGATTAAACCGGAACAAGTGCACCTTCAGGGTGAGATCTGGAAAAATATTGGGCTTCGTCGTGAGCGACAAAGGTATTCAAGTGGACCCTGCCAAAGTGAAAGCCATACAAGAGATGCCAGTTCCCAAGATAGAGAAAGAAATCAGAGGCTTTCTAGGACGGATGAACTACATTGCCCGATTCATCTCGCACCTAACTGCTACTTGTGAACCAATCTTCAAGCTACTGAAGAAAGATCAAGTAGTACGTTGGAACGATGAATGTCAGGCCGCTTTCGAAAGAATCAAAGAGTATCTCCAAGAGCCACCCATTCTTATGCCACCGGTTGAAGGGAGACCTCTAATCTTATACTTGACAGTACTGGACAACTCAATGGGATGTGTGCTAGGTCAGCATGACGAGTCTGGCCGAAAAGAGCATGCTATTTATTACCTTAGCAAAAAGTTTACTGACTGTGAGACCCGATACTCACTGCTCGAGAAAACTTGCTGCACTTTGGTATGGGATGCTCGCCGGTTGAGACAGTATATGTTGACTCACACTACTCTGTTGATTTCAAAGATGAATCCAATCAAGTATATCTTCGAAAAGCCTGCCTTGTCCGGAAGAATAGCAAGATGGCAGATGATCTTGACCGAGTATGTCATCCAGTACACGACTCAAAAAGCAATCAAGGGAAGTGTGTTGGCAGACCATTTGGCACATCAGGCAGTGGACGACTACCAGTCTATAAACTTTGAATTTCCAGACGAGAATATCATGGTAGTGACTGATTGTGAAGTACCTGGACTGGATGAAGGACCTGAGGAGGGATCCCGATGGTCTATGCACTTTGACGGAGCCTCAAACGCTTTGGGTAATGGCATTGGCGCTGTGATCATATCGCCCAAAGGCTATCATACTCCACTCACCGCCCGGCTATGTTTCAAATGCACCAACAACATGGCAGAGTATGAAGCATGCATCATGGGTCTTCGAGCTGCAATTGATCTAAAGATCAAGTTTCTGAGTGTCTTCGGAGATTCCGCTCTCGTGATCAGTCAGATCAAAGGAGAGTGGGATACGAAACACCCAAATCTTATTCCTTACAAGGAGTATGTATTGACGTTGCTTCCCCATTTCGAGGAGATAACCTTTGAACACTTCCCAAGAGAGGAGAATCAGTTGGCGGATGCGCTGTCTATGATGTCTTCTATGTTCAAAGTCAAATGGGACAACGAGGCTCCCCGGATCATTATTTGGAAGTTGGATGAACCTGCACATTGCTGTGATCTTGAGACCGAAGAGGTAACAGAAAAGCCTTGGTATCATGAAGTAAAGAGGTACCTTAAAGCTCAAGAATACCCCGAGGGTGCATCTGTTAATGACAAGAAGTTTCTGAGAAGGTTCGTGGTAAAGTTCTTCCTCAGTAATGACATTCTTTATAAACGAAACCATGATTCAACCTTACTGCGTTGTGTGGATAAGACTGAAGCAGAAAGGATCATGGCAGAGCTGCATGAAGGTACCTTTGGAACGCATTCTAGTGGACATACCATGGAAAAGAAAATCCTTCGGGAAGGATATTACTGGTCCACAATGGAAGCCAACTGTTACCAGCATTCCCGGACATGTCACAAGTGCCAGATCTATGCAGATAAAGTGCACATTCCCCCAGTTCCTTTGAACGTCTTGACAGCACCTTGGCCTTTCCCAATGTGGGGAATTGATATGATCGGCGAGATCAGACCTACGGCATCCAACGGGCATTGTTTTATCCTGGTAGCAATTGATTACTTTATGAAGTGGGTCGAAGCAGCTTCCTTTGCCACCGTAACCAAGAATGTTGTGGCACGGTTCATTCGGCATAACCTGATCTGTCGTTACGGTGTACCGGAGAGGATCATTACAGATAATGGTACCAATCTTAACAACAAGATGATCACTGAGCTCTGCGAGCAATTCAAGATACAGCACCACAACTCTTCTCCTTACCGGCCGAAGATGAATGGGGCTGTAGAAGCAGCTAATAAGAACATCAAGAAGATTGTGCAGAAGATGACAGTGACCTACAAGGATTGGCACGAGATGTTACTGTTTGCTCTTCATGGGTGTCGTACCTCAGCACGGACATCAACAAGGGAAACCCCCTATTCCTTGGTATATGGCATGGAGGCAGTCTTACCCATCGAAGTTCAGATACCCTCTCTCCGGATAATGAAGGATGCAGGTTTGAGCGAAGATGACTGGATCCAGACCCAGCTTGATCAATTAAACCTAATTGACGAAAAGAGACTCACTGCTATTTGTCATGGTCAGACGTACCAAAAACGGATGATCAAGGCATTTAACAAGAAAGTCATACGACAAGAGTATCAAGTTGGGGACCTGGTAATCAAGCGCATCATTCTACCTCAAGGTGATCCCAAGGGCAAGTGGACCCCTACGTACGAAGGGCCATTTGTGGTTAAGAACATTTTCTCAGGAGGTGCGATGATTCTAACCACCATGGATGGTGACGACCTTCCTCACCCCGCCAATACAGACATAGTAAAAAGATACTACGCATGATTAAAAGACCCGCTAGGTCGACTGGCCTAGGCAAAAATAACGGCTTCCCGGCGAACCAAAAGGGTTTGGGCGAAAATAAGGGATGAAAATAAAACAAAATCTGTACACTCGGCAAGTCGAAAACCTGAAAAGGCGGCTTAGGCAAAAATGGGTATCCCGGTGGACTGAAAACCCGAAAGGGAGGTCCAGGCAAAAGTTAGGGATAAGCGTAATACTATGTCTCATTGGATCACCCTGCATCCACACTACGGTATCGACTATCAGGCTCAGACAGCACCAATCAATCAGATTCCCCTTCAACTAAGCAGCAAAGTGATGAGACGCTTGAAGACAAAAAGGCGATAGCAGAGTGGGGACCCAGTGGGATTTTTCACATAGCTGTTTTGTTTTCTTTTCACAAATTGTATAAACTCTATTTTGTTCGGCGGCGTTCTCTTACTAGGACGTCAGCCTCTTGTACAAAAACGCCTATTTACAGGCAAAGTTCAAAATCAATACAAGTTCACTTTTCCAGACAAATTGCAAATTGTTTTTCCTTTATCTGTTTTGTTTTGCAAAGAACGTCCAATGTTCATTTTTGATATATGCATTTGACATTAATTGCTAATCATAAATATTTGCATGCGAAACAAAGGACTAATTACGGGTGACATCGGAAGTAGGGGCAATAAGAATTGTCTAAGCGATCTAGTTGCTTTGTCCACCAAGGTACCAAGGTAGGTTCAGCTGAAGAATATGACCAAGATACCTTCACTCCCCGCACAGTATCCCCAGCAAATCAGCAATACTCTCCCCAAGCAGAGTTGGTCTCCCATCAGCCCTAAAAAGGCACAGTATCCCCAGCAAATCAGCAATACTCTCCCCAAGCATAGTTGGTCTACCATCAGTCCTAAAGAAGTTGGGTATTCCCAGTAGATCTTAATATTCCCCAGCGGAGTATAAAGATATTCCCCAGCAAGCATAAGAGCATCCCCGGCGTTCTTAGTATTCCTCAGCAGAGTATAAGAATGTTCCCCGGCGGAATACAAGATACCCCCAGTGGAGTCATTCCCCAGCACAGTCTAAAAAGCTTCCCCACCAGAGTTGAATCATCTCCCCAGTAGATTCTGGAAGCTTATCCCCTGAAGAGTACAAATATCTCTCCCTAGCCATATTCAGAGGTTATCCCCACCAGGGTCAAACTGGATTATCCTCAGCAAATTGCAACGAAAAGATCGTCCTCAGCGAGGTTCTTTCTATCCCCCAGCGGAGTTCATCATCAGAATCCCTAACAGAGTTTATCAACGGAATTCCCAGCAGAGTTTACCGTTAAAATCTCAGCGAAGCATCTCTTCTCCATAGAGTAATTCCCCGCAGAGTAATCTCTTCACCAGGTTTATTCCCCAACGGAGTCATCCTCTCCTACAAGTCTATTCATACAATCATCTTCGTTCATTATCCCCCAGCGGAAACGAAGAATTCAACATCATTCTCCAGCAGCTATCCGGGATTTATTTTCCCCAGCTAAAACATCACATAGTCATACATCATGATACATACATATACGTATCATATCATGCGATCTCATTTTGAGAACATCAGAACATCATGCATTTCATACATCATGACATTGCATACAACTAATGTTTTTCCTTTTCAGGAAAAAGTCAATCAAAAGATGATTGCCATCAACTTTTGCAGTTCCAGATCAACACCTATAACTAGCCAGGAAATATCTGTGAACGATTGATTGTAGATCTATACCTGTAACTAGACAGGAAAGTTATCTACATTGAAGAGATTGGAGATTAATACCTGTAACAGGCCAGGAAACCATCTTTCTTTCTCAGGTCAGAGATTAATACCTGAAACCAGCCAGGACAACTATCTCCTTGACCCACCTCTCTTAAGTTCCATATCAACACCTGTAACTAGCCAGGAAATATCTGTGGACGACTGATGATATGTTAACACCTGAAACCAGACAGAAAAGCCACCTATATGAAGAGATTGAAGATTAATACCTGAAACCAGACAGGAAAACTATCTTTCTTTCTCAAGTAAGAGATTAACACTTGAAACCAGACAGGAAAGCTATCTCGACCAACTTTTTCTTAAGTTCCAGATCAACACCTGTAACTAGCCAGGAAATATCTGTGGACGACTGATTGTAGATCTATACCTGAAACCAGGCAGGAAAGTTATCTACATTGAGGAGATTGAAGATTAATACCTGTAGCAAGCCAGGAAAACTATCTTTCTTTCTCAAGTAAGAGATTAATACCTGAAACCAGACAGGACAACTATCTCATCAGCCAGCCTTCTTAAGTTCCGGATTAATACCTGTAGCAAGCCAAGAAAAATTTGTGGACGGCGAATTGTAGATTAATACCTGAAACCAGACAGGACAACTATCTACTCGACCATCATGAAGCGACCCTACACCGGTTCCTTCTCTTCCAAGATGCAGTTTTACACGGACTCATCACCAGACAACCCTACACAGGTTCCTTCTTTCAACCTACCAAGTTACAATTCAACAAACAATCTCCAGATGGCATCTATAAGCCCATCCCAAACAAGATTCTGTCACACCTCCAGATGGCATCTATAAGCCCATCCTCCTATCCATCGTATCTCCAAATGGCATCTGTAAGCCCATTCCCGACATCACATTGTTGATATTACACAATGCGAGTACAAATTTCTGGGCACTTTAGTGTTCAATCATCTTCCACCTTCGGATCACGAAAGGCACGCAAGCCAATCTACATCCTCAGGTTTAAGAAGATTGAACAGGGGCAACTGTTTCACCCCAAAATTTTCCCTCCCATATTCCTCAAGGTTTGTCAAGATTGATTTTCAAATTGCTCAAGATGGCTCAAAGAGGTGCACAGTCAAACCATCTCCTAAGACAGCTGAAATTAGGGTTTTGGTTCTTTCAAGGAATTTGAGGTTTTCAATGGTTCAATCAAGTCTCATAGGCCTATAAACATTCTCAAGCACCTACATACCAAGTTTCAAGACTCACAGTGTTAATTTGCACAGTCAAAAGCTCCAGTTGACCCACAGTCAACTGCAGGGGCAAAATGGTCATTTTGCAGTCAAAAGTCAGAATTTTTGGTCAACATCTTATTTTGAGTCCACAAGCATCATTTTATCAAGTCTTGATCATGATTCCAACAAGAGTGGCTCAAAAATCATCAAGATGCAAAAAAGTTACTATTTTTGGACAGTAGAAAAGTCAATTGTATCTTGACCAGGGCATAACTTCTTCATGGTTTGTCAGAAAAATTCCATCCAATGCTCATTTTAAAGAGGATGAAATTTCCTACAAACCATATTCACATTCCAAGTCCAAGAAATGCTCTCACAAAAAGTTATCAATTTCTACATTATAGGTCAAATTCAAAAGTCAACAAAAGTGCACTTTAAGTCAAAGGCCATAACTTGAGATTGGTAAATCCAAATGACATGGGACCAAAGGAATTGGTTAGAGGACTTCAAGACCTTTCCAAAATGTCCAATAACATGTTCATATGATCAAAATTGAGCAAGATGTGCATTGGAGAAGTTGGGAAATTTTCATGAATTTGCAAAAGTCAACTTTGCTCAAAACACCTTACTTTTGCTAATAGGCCTCAAATCTCTTCTTGAAACTTCATCCATGGCCTATGCATGACCCATCAAGCTTAATTGAATTTATTTTCTTATTTTTATTGATTAATTGGATTTTTAATTAATATTAATTCATTTAATTAATTTAAATTGTAGGAAAATACAAGATTTGGTTTTTAAATCTTTTTATGAAGCAAATATGACCTAAAAAGGCTGGCAATTTCGTGCACCAAGTCAAAGATGCAAAATCTCCAAAATTGGCAACTTTGTTCAATCATGAAAATGCAAAAAGATTTGATTTTCAATCAAAGATCAAATCATCAATTCAATGAATTTTTGCTCAAGATTTTAACCTAATTCCATTCCTCTATATATATGCAAGCAAACCCTAATGCCATACACGTGAGAGAGCTGCAGAAAAAAGCCATAGCAATTCAAGAAATTTCAAGAAAATTGCAAAACTGATTTTTACATTCCAGGCCAATTCAAGGCAATTTGTTGATTCTAACACCTTGCGGGAGTTCCCAGGAATGTGTGGCAATTGAATTCACACGCTAAAGCTCAAAGAATCATAGGATACAGAACCACAATTTGACATTTTTATTCAAAATCGTATTGTCCAATTCATGAGCATTTAACATGATTTATTGATTGTTTTGCATTGATAGGGACTATATGAAGCTAATGATATCATTTAATTGAATTATAATGCACTGAATCAAAAGTTGCCATGGACGATTTCTAGGGTTCCTGAACTTTGAAATTGGGGATTCCTAAACCAGGAAAAATTGAGACTTGTGAGACCCATGACTAAATTCGTTGAACCAAGACGAACAAAAACGAACCCTCGCGAAATATTTATGTAAACCACAGCCCTAATCGCTATTTTTTGTCGCCATAGTTTGTGGGGGTTAAAAACCCCCGCTATCTAATGTTTATTAAGCAGGAACCAGCGAGGAAGATGGTGAGGTGTTAGCCTCTAAGTGGATAGTTTAAATAAGCGCGCGTTTTTTGTGTTTTACAGCTTAGTGATTTGTTTCCCAATATAATATTCTATCTCTATCCTAATAACAATTAAAGCAGGTGGTTGGAGTGGTTAAGGCATTGGCTTGGAAACGTTGGGACCTGGGTTCGAATCCCAAGTCCCCCAAAATATTTGTTTCTATTTTTCTTAACATGTTCACATGCAGCTTGCAAGAAGGAGTACACCATACGCTTCTAATTCCCAGATGCCATGTGTCTCCATCCTCAAATCCAATGGCCCAGATGGAAGGATCATCATACTCTCAGTCAACACGCGCCATGGAGAAGCATGAAAGTCAAACATGGTTGGAGTTAATGGGCCTGGCAATTAACAATAACACCTCCTGATTTGGGCCATCACCCCCACAAGTTTATTTCTTTTCCTTTTTATTTTCTTTTATTAATTATTATTATTATCATTATTTAATTAACATAATTAATTATTTTCATAATAAAAATCAGAAACATAAAAAACAATAATATTTTTATTTATTAAATTTAATTTATTTATTTTTTGAAAATAAATATAATTAATTAATTTAGTTGTTTTAATTAGGTTAATTTCAATATTTTTTTGCAATAAATAAAATAAATTAGAATTAGGGTTCTTGACAACTTTTAATCATGTTTTCCTTTTTTATTTATTTCCTTGAGACATTAAAAAACCAAAAATATTTCTTTTTATTAATTAATTTATTAGGTTTTATTTAATTTAATTCATAAATATTCAAACTTCTTTCTTTCTCAAAAAATGATCAAAACCCTAAGGACTTCTCTGATTCAATTTTCTCTCGCGCGTATGTTTGTTTTATTTAATTTTTGATCATTGTTATGTAATTGTGCCGAGGATATAATGGCTTTAATTAGGACCTATTTTTATCGCTTTCTTTATTTTCCCGCATTTATTTTTCAAGGGTTGTTTTTGGCGATGTAAATACCTGACGCCTTGTAATAGCGTAGATTTATTTTCCGCAATTATTAATTGTTAGATGTATGTTAACTAGGCTATGCATGACAAGACTTATCTCTGAAATTAAAATCAACCCGTAGTTCACCATAACATGTACAAAGATAACTTAACATGAAACCTGACACACTTGCACATGCCACTCCTAGGGTACGCCTCACTTGGTTGCCTCGACGTGGTCATTGAGTATAGGGTGTTTTAGAAGTCGCCCTCCTGTCTAAAGATCCAAGTTGCCTCGAAACGGTTGCCTCGGATAAAAAGGATCTAGGACATTAGGGTTACCGCTAAGGCGTCCTACTATTGCTTTGGTGACCACATGTCCCTATAATCGAATTGACCCTAAAACTCCAACGACGGTGCTACCTACTTCTCAATAGTGGGATAGTACTGTCTAAAGGACATTTACACAGCTTAATTTCTTTTGAGTAGGTAGAGGTTCTTAGATACTTGCTCTTTCAAAACAAAAATACTTTTCGCACCTACACTTTTCTGACAAAAGTTTTCAAACAAACACTTCATACACTCTTGAGGACTGATACAAGAGTTAAATCGAAGTTTTCAAACAAACTTTTTTTCAAAACCCACAAACACGAGAAAAGCAAAACATTTTTGAAAACATAGCGAGCAAGTACCTAAGAGCCCGTGGATAACCACGGATAGAAAGGGTGCTAACACCTTCCCTTTCTATAATCTACCTCCCGAACCGAGAAACATCTCGAAAAGGAATTTTGCTGTGCTTTTGTCCTTTCCTTGTTGGAGAAAATAAAAGACGGTGGCGACTCTTGCTTACCGCGACATTTCGCGAACCAGCATTCCAAAACAGTCAGTTCTATTTCCACCGATCACAGTATGCTTTTTGAATAAAATCTTGTCGACGATGTACATGAATTGTTTCAAATCCCTAAACACCGGAGATATAAGGAAGATAATCCCTTGCTAACCCCTTTTGAGCCTTGAAGTAGGAGTTTCTTTTCTATACGAAAAAACCTTCGAATTTTAACCTGGGGCAGGGTATTTTTCAGTTAATCTGATTGAGTGATCAAAATTCATAAGGAAGATATTTCTGAAGAGAAACTGCGAGGGCTATCCTTCATTTATAATGAAGCCAGAAGATGTGGAACCATAATGTTATCCCTCATTCATAAAGAAATGAGGCAGTCATAATTCTCTCAACAAGGAAAGACAAGCTAATGTCATATGTTTTATTCAAAAA
Source organism: Vicia faba (assembly GCA_948472305.1). Lineage (NCBI taxonomy): Eukaryota > Viridiplantae > Streptophyta > Magnoliopsida > Fabales > Fabaceae > Vicia > Vicia faba. The sequence goes on along the minus strand of OX451738.1, from coordinate 1,308,394,539 downwards.
ATCAAGAAAAGTAAAAGCCTGCTAAGTCGAAAATTTGAAAATGTGCGGCTTAGCCACAAAATTTGGGCATCCCGCTGGACTATTAATTCAAAAGAATTAGTTCAGGAAAAAGTTAGGGAAAATAAAAAATTGAAAAGAAAGGAATACAAAGAAAAATCCTCAGTAAAGAACAAATTGGTGACTACAAACGCAAAGACATAAGGGCGGTTGCTACTCCGAAAGCCTCATCGTTTCCTTAACCGTCACAAAATCCTTTTGATAGATGAACACTCATGTTGAATTAACTAAACATAGGGTTGGAGAGCATCACGAAGAATGGGTGGGCACCTATACATTTTGAGCCTTAAAAAAATATTTTTTCTAAAAACCATGAACCAGGCCACGTTACAACCTTCAAAAGTCCTAATTGAAGCAAGGTTATTTTGAAAGCATACTTCAATGAGATAGTGTTCCTGAATCCCATGAAGTTTTGTTAAATAGTTATGTTGGTATCATATGCTTTTGTTATACAAAAATAAATGGTGCTCTAACTCGGAAATTTGTGCGACATCTTTTCAAAATCTTCAAGACTTACATAACTGTTGCATTAGAATTTTCATTCTCATAATAAACTTTTTCTAATTGCAAAACATTTGTTTGACATCAAGGAAGCTTACATATAAGCACTAGCGATGAGTTTATTCTTTTAAGGCCTGAAACTCTATTGAGTAATTGGCGAATCATTTCAAGAAAATCATATCCAGGGGCATGTCACATGAAGACCTTAAGCACGGACATGTTGCTTCTCCCAGTTAATGTTTTCCCAACTTTTTTACCCTTTTGAGGCAAAATTTGAATACTTTGTTGTGCCAAGTACAGTCAATCCGGCGCAATCACATCAATATTCGACGAATCTCTCTAAGAGTTTGAAGACAATAGAACATTGAGGATGCCAGGTCTTTTGTAAAATCCTCTTGATATTATTTCTTGGGACCTTTTATAAGTGAAGTTATTCGTAAGAATTGTCGTGCATCACGCAGCTTATCAGCAGTAAACTTGGGGCATACAAAATTAGTTCCAGGGGCAATCCAGATTTATCAAGATATGTGATATGTTTTGTACACATTATCAAAGGGCGGTGTTCCCAGTATCTCCAACTAAACAAGACTCTTTCCAGCTGAAGCATTGTTCGTGTTGTTATCCTTTTAATGGATTTTTGACGATAGAAGACTGGACTTTGGGTTTTCTACCGAAAAATACCTTCCTCTCCAGAGATATTTAAGCCTTGTAAAAGGACTTTACTCCAATGATGGCTTTTGTTCTATCTCAAGTAATGTTCCCATCTTGTTGAGATTAGCCGAGTGTCGAGTTGTACTGTGATGTCTTATCATCTCCAGTTTATCTTTTCTATCTGTTTTGTCAATCATATGCATGACATTCATTTATTCATCCACACTTGCATTATGCACGCACATTTGTATTTGCTTATGTTATTGGGTTTGTATACCTTGGTTATGTCTATTCAAATAGTGTATTTTCTCTTTCCAAATAGAGTGTCAACTTAAGCAGAAAGTGCGCCTCCTTTCTAATTCCCTACTGAGCTAATCCTCATGGAAGAATTTTGCTTAGCCTTCCTTGTCCATCTTTGGATAGGATGAATCCCCAATTGAGTTATTTCCTCATTGGGTGGAGTCTTGTTTGATTGTTTTCTCTCTGTTTTATTCCTGGATTGAGCTTTGTCTCTTGCATAGGCTACCCTGTGGTCTTCTCTAGGCTGTGAAACCTGGATGAAGAGCGCATTTATTTTGCGCATTAATATACTTGGTATCCCCAGGAAGGACACACTCATGGTTCCCTTTGAAGAAGAACTTTATTCCCTAGTAGTGTTACCACAACATTCTTTTGGAATATCGACAGAACAACAAGCGGCGGTCTCTTCATGAGCAACTTGTATGTTATGGGTACTTTTGAAAAAAATAGCAAGCGGAGGTCTCTTCATGAGCAAATTGTGTGTTATTGATACCTTTGAAAAAAACAGCAAGCAGAGGTCTCTTCATGAGCAACTTGTGTGTTATTGTTACCTTTGAAAAAATAGCAAGTGGGGGTCTCTTCATGAGCAACTTGTATGTTATTGATACCTTTGAAAAAACAACAAGCAGCGGTCTCTTCATGAGCAACTTGTGTGTTATTGTTACCTTTGAAAAAATAACAAGCGGCGGTCTCTTCATGAGCAACTTGTGTGTTATTGTCGCCTTTGAAAACAAAAAGCGGCGGTCTCTTAATGAGCAACTTGTATGTTATTGATACCTTTGAAAAATAGCAAGCGGCAGTCTCTTCATGAGCAACTTGTGTGTTATTGATACCTTTGAAAAAACAGCAAGCGGCGGTCTCTTCATGAGTAACTTGTGTGTTATTGATACCTTTGAAAAACAGTAAGCGGCGGTCTCTTCATGAGCAACTTGTGTGTTATTGATACCTTTTAAAAACAGCAAGTGGCGGTCTCTTCATGAGCAACTTGTATGTTATTAATATCTTTTAAAAACAGCAAGCGGTGGTCTCTTCATGAGCAACTTGTGTGTTATTGTTACCTTTGAAAAAACAGCAAGCGGCGGTCTCTTCATGAGCAACTTGTGTGTTATTGATACCTTTGAAAAACAGCAAGTGGCAGTCTCTTGATGAGAAACTTGTGTGTTATTGTTACCTTTGAAAAAACAAAAAGCAGCGGTCTCTTCATGAGCAACTTGTATGTTATTTACACCTTTGAAAGATAGCAAGTGGCGGCTTCTTTATTTGAGCAGCTTGTGTATCCCCAACAATAATGGTTACTCAGCAAACGGCATCTCTTCGGAAAAGTCCCATGGGGAAGTTTGTATTTTATCCTTTTCAAGCGATATCTTGGTTAAAGAAGAAATGTGTTACCGTTCTTGGTGAAATTCATAAGTCAAAGATGTTTATTTCCAGTCTCAGTACTGATTCCAATCATTTTCCAGTCTCAATACTGATGTCAATCATTTCCTTTTCCAGTCATAGTGTTGATGTCAATCGTTTGTTACCAATCTCAGTACTGAATTTACCAGTTTCAGTACTGATGTAAATCATTTCCCTTCTCTAGTCTCCGTACTGATGTATATCATTTCTTTTCCAGTCTCTGATGTAAATCATTCATTTCTTCCCTCAAAGTTATTCTCTAATAAGAGTCTCTCATTTGAAGTATGTGGCTCTGTTCCCTAGTGGGGTTATAATTCTTCCCCTGTGGGGTTACTGTATAATGTGCTTGGTTTCTCCAGCAGTAGTTTGTCTCATACGGCATCATTCCTCATTAAATTCAAAATATTACATTCATATCAGATCATAAACATAATTGCCGTATCTTAAGGCCAAAAATTGTGTATTCTATATTTAAGTCCCTTCAATCTCGTCGAAATGAAGATTCGAATCTTCATATCTTCGGATAGAAGAAACTTAAATAGGGGAAACTGTCATACCCCAATTTTTGACCTAAGATCCCATTTTTATTTTTTGCATTTTTGTACAAAAGTCAAGGTCACTAAATACAGTCAGTTTTAACCTCTCACCTTCGAGCATTGACTATGCAGAAATTGTCAAGTATTTTGAACATTCTTAGCCTATGTATCACTAACTTCTAATCAAGCACGAAGTGTGTGTTTTTTTTATTTCATGTGGAGAGACAGGTATAAATTAAGGAAAGCAGGCGTTGCACCTCAATTAGGGTTTTGAGTCCCTCAAACCAGAAGTACAATTGATTATTTATTCTCGAAGACTGATTCATCAAGACACGACTTCTAAAGCTTTGTTCAGGCTTATTTTGATCGCAGTTGTTTCAAGTGTGATAGCTTCTGTCTCGAGGATCTTCAGAGGATCGTGTGTTTATTTCCACGCCTTGTTCGATAAGTGGTCTCAAGCTTCTTCCAAAATTCCCCAAAGCACAGTCAAGATTTCATCATCACTGGTTTACATGTGCATCAAGATGCTTTAGAATGCGAAGAAGGATCAAGTTTCCTTCCATCCAATTCCAAGCCTTGAACTGCAATTTTTCAAGAAAGTCATCTGCAAGGGCAAAATGGTCAAAAGCACACTGAAAAGTCAAACTTTCAAATCAAGTTTCAACAATTTTATTTCATCAAGACATGAGATTGGTTCATCAAAAAATCAAGAGTCAGAAGTTACTTTGGAAAAATCAAATTTTCTAAACATTTAGAGAATTTTCTAAGTGTTAAGAGTATGTGATACTTCAGAACTTCTGAGCCAGCCTCCATGCAAGTGCAATCAGAAGTTGCAAATTTGGTTCAGAACATAGCCTTCAATCAGAATATGGCTCTTCAGCCTCCATGCAAGTGCAGTCAGAAGTTGCAAATTTGGTTCATAACATAGCCTTCAATCAGAACATGGCTCTTCAGCCTCCATGCAAGTGCAGTCAGAAGTTGCAAATTTGGTTCAGAACATAGCCTTCAATCAGAACATGGCTCTTCATCCTCCATGCAAGTGTAGTCAGAAGTTGCAAATTTGGTTCAGAACATAGCCTTCAATCAGAACATGGCTCTTCAGCCTCCATGCAAGTGCAGTCAGAAGTTGCAAACGTGGTTCAGAACACAATCTTCCATCAGAACGTGACTCTTCATCACATAGAGGTTACGCTTCTGATCTTCTGTAATCATAATATCACCAAATCCCAAAACCTCGTTTAAGTAACATGTTTCCCTGCTACATTACAGTGCTGCAGTCAGCTGCTGACCCAGTCCACGCCTGCACTTTCTCAAACCCCATGTTTGCATCAAATTAGCATACGAAAACTATGATTAAAAAAAGCATTGGAACAGTATACCAAAAGGTTTGAATCCCATTTGTTTCCCCCCTAAAACCATAACAAACCCATCTATAAATACTTTGCTCCATCACACGTTCAAAGGGTTGGCTGGCTTTTGGAAGAGAGATTGGTAAAAAAGGGAGAGAAAAGGAAGTTGAAACCTTCATAAAAATCCAGAAATCCCAAACAGAAAACCAAACCTTTGCTCTTCCTTTTGAATCAAAGAGCTTGGCACTTCCTCTTCCGTTACTCTTGCTGAAATTATGAGTTCTCCTTACATGTCAAATACACAGAACTTCTTATGTTTCCATTCGGTGTTTTCAAACACTCATAGTTTCTGATTTTCACATGTTGGCAATACACCGAACTTCTGAAGTCTACTTACTGTTTTAGTGTAATACAGAACTTCTGACTAGTGGCCCACTGTTTGAATACCACCCAGAATTTTTGTGTTTTCCCTCTAACATTTTTTGCAGGACCTCAGAGTGTACGAATCCAGAACTTATGATTCCATTGATGTTCCTTTCTTATTCATCACGTTCCTGGCTTTAGAACTTCTGATCCTTGCTATTTTTGCCTGCAGCAGCGCGCTGTTTCTATCTTTCATTTAATTTCCTTTTCATCATTTTTAATATTAACATAAAAAGACATAAAAATATTTTCCTTTTAATTTATTCTTTTTTTTTAATTCATTAAGACAAAAAACTCAATTTTCAAACTCACACCTTTTAAGTCAAAACTTCGACATTAGGTCGTCATATCTTCAAAATCTCGTCCACACCCATTTTTAGTCAAACGGACTATTTTTAATCAAACAAACAATTTTAATTATCAGATATTTCAAAAGATTCCTATAGGATACTATAGATGCATTGGGTGCTAATACCTTCCCATTGCATAACCAACCCCCATACTCTAGATCTCTTTCAAAAAACGCATTGTATTTTCGTTACTTTTAAGTATTATTTTACATTGCATATTTTAGGGTTTTATTTAGCTCTTTCCCTTTTCCCTTGGAAATAATAAAGCGCGGTGGCGACTCTTGCTATTTGCGAGTCAAGTTAATTAAAATATTGATCTCTGATTTTCACCGCTACAGCGAGCCATGGTCGCCTTGTTTCATGACATGATTCACCATGAGATGGAAGTATATGTGGATGACATGATAGCCAGGTCTCAAACTGAGGAAGAGAACCTTGATAATTTACAAAAGTTGTTTGATAGGTTGAAGAAATACAAGCTCAGGTTGAATCCGAACAAGTGCACCTTTGGGGTAAGGTCTGGAAAACTACTAGGTTTCATTGTCAGTGAGAAGGGCATTTAGGTAGACCCTTCCAAAGTAAGGGCTATATAAGAGATGCCGACTCATCGCACTGAGAAGGAGGTCAGAGGATTTTTGGGACACCTAAACTACATTGTCAGGTTCATTTCCCATTTAACTGCTACTTGTGAGTCAATCTTCAAGCTCCTGAAGAAAGATCAAGTGGTAAAATGGAATGATGAATTCCAGACTGCCTTCGAAAGAATCAAGGAATACCTTCAAGAACCACCAATTCTGATGCCTTCGATTGAAGGAAGACCTTTGATAATGTACTTAACAGTGTTAGACAATTCAATGGGGTGTGTGTTGGGGCAGCATGACGAGTCTGGTCGAAAAAAGCATGCAATATACTACCTTAGCAAAAAGTTTACCGACTGTGAGACAAGATACTCACTGCTCGAGAAAACTTGTTGCGCTTTGGCATGGTCTGCTCGCTGACTAAGACAGTATATGTTGACCCACACTACTTTGCTGATATCTAAGATGGATTCGATCAAGTACACCTTTGAGAAGCCCGCTCTCTCTAGAAGAATTGCGAGATGGCAGATGATCTTAACCGAATACGATATCCAATACACGACCCATAAAGCAATCAACGGAAGTATATTAGCTGGTCATTTGGCTCATCAGGCCATGGATGACTACCAGTCCATGAATTTGAGTTCCCGGACGAGAATATTATGCTAGTGACTGACTATGAAGAACCTGTACCGGATGAAGGATCTGAAGAGGGATCCCGATGGACTATGGTTTTTGACGGAGCCTCGAACGCACTCAGTAATGGCATTGGTGCTATAATCATATCCCCCGGGGGTTGTCATACTCCTTTCATCGCCAGACTATGCTTTAATTGTACCAACAACATGGCGGAGTATGAAGCATGCATCATGGGTCTTAAAGCTGCTATTGACCTGAGGATCAAGTTCTTGAGCATTTTTGAGGATTCAGCTATGGTGATAAGTCAGATCAAAGGAGAGTGGGATACGAAGCACCCGAATCTCATCTCGTACAAAGAGAATGTGCTGACATTGCTTCCACACTTTGATGAGGTCACCTTTGAACATTTTCCACGAGAGGAGAATCAGTTAGCGGACGCGCTAGCTACCATGTCTTTTATGTTTAAGGTCAGGTGGCACAACGAGGCTCCTTGTATCACTATTGAGAGGTTGGATGAATCAGCATACTGATATGAGATCGACACTGAAGAAGTAGACGGAAAACCTAGGTTCTATGAAGTAAAGAGATATCTTGAGGCTCTAGAGTATCCCGAGGGGGAATCTGTCAATGATAAGAAGTTTCTGAGAAGGTTCGCCATAAAGTTCTTCCTAAGTAATGGAATCCTCTACAAGCACAACCATGACTCTACTTTACTTAGATGCATAGACAAAAGCGAAGTAGAGAGGATTATGACAGATCTACACGAAGGTACCTTCGGAACCCATCCGAGTGGACATACCATGGCTAAAAAGATCCTACAGGCAGGATACTATTGTTCAACTATGGAAGCAGACTGCTATCAGCATTCCCGAACTTGTCATAAATGCCAGATCTATGATGATAAGGTTCATGTACCTCCGGTTCCTTTGAACGTCTTAACGGCTCCTTGGCCCTTTGTAGTGTGGGGAATTGACATGATCGGAGAGATTATACCTACCTCTTCCAATGGGCATCGCTTCATCTGGGTGGCCATTGATTACTTCACGAAGTGGGTGGAAGCTGCCTCTTTTGCTAATGTTACCAAGAACGTTGTGGCGCGGTTTATCAAGCATGACTTAATTTGTCCGTATGGTGTGCTAGAGAGAATCATCGCTGATAATGGTACGAATCTCAACAACATGATGATCACCGAACTCTGTAAACAGTTCAAGATCCAGCATCATAATTCTTCCCCTTACCAGCTGAAGATGAATGGAACTGTGGAGGCAGCTAACAAAAACATTAAGAAAATCATACAGAAGATGACGGTAACATACAAAGAGTGGCATGAGATGTTACCATTTGACCTCCATGGTTACCGCACCTTCGCGCGAACATCGACAGGGGAAACACCCTACTCTCTTATATATGGTATGGAGGTTGTCATGCCTATTGAGGTCCAGGTCCCTTCTCTGAGAATCATGAAGGATTTAGGTCTGAATAAAGATGATTGGATCCATACTCGACTTGATCAACTGAATCTGATTGATGAAAAGAGACTTACTGATGTCTGTCGTGGTCAAATGTATCAAAAACGGATGATCAAGGCTTTCAACAAAAAGGTCAAATGCCAAGTATATCAAGTCAGGGATCTAGTGATCAAGCACATCATACTTCCACAAGGTGATCCCAGGGGCAAATGGACTCCCACATACGAAGGACCATTTATGATCAAAAGCATATTTTATGGTGGAGCCATGATTCTGACCACCATGGACGGTGACGACCTTCCTCACCCTGTCAATTCGGACATAGTGAAAAGATACTACGCATAAATAAGACCTGCTAGGTTGACTGACCTAGGCAAAAATAAGGGCTTCTCGATGAACCAAAAGGGTTCGGGCAAAAATTAGGGATGAAAACAAAAAAATATTTGTACACCCGGCAAGTCGAAAACCTGAAAAGGCGACTTGGGAAAAAAAGGGTATCCCGGTGGACTGAAAACCCGAAAGGGCGGTCCAGGAACTGTCTCGTGCTCACCGGGAGTATATCGTTGAGGTTATAGAACTCGTCCACACTATGACGGAGGAAAACATCAAGATCTAGGAACTGACTCGTGCTCACCGGGAGTATACCGTTGAGGTTATAGTACTCGTCCACACTATGACGGAGGAAAACATCAAGATCTAGGAACTGAGTCGTGCTCACCGGGAGTATACCGTTGAGGTTATAGTACTCGTCCACACTATGACGTAGGGAAGAATCTTCATCAAGATCTTAGGAACTGTCTCGTGCTCACCGAGAGTATACCGTTGAGAATATAAAACTCATTCACACTATGACGGAGGAAAACATCAAGATCTAGGAACTGACTCGTGCTCACCGGGAGTATACCGTTGAGGTTATAGTACTCGTCCACACTATGACGTAGGGAAGCATCTTCATCAAGATCTAGGAACTGTCTCGTGCTCAATGGAGTATACCGTTGAGGTTATAGTACTTGTCCATACTATGACGGAGGAAAACATCAAGATCTAGGAACTGACTCGTGCTCACCAGGAGTATACCGTTGAGGTTATAGTACTCGTCCACACTATGACATAGGGAAACATCAAGATCTAGGAATTGTCTCGTGCTCAATGAAGTATACCGTTGAGGTTATAGTACTTGTCCATACTATGACGGAGGAAAACATCAAGATCTAGAAACTGACTCGTGCTCACCGGGAGTATACCGTTGAGGTTATAGTACTCGTCCACACTATGACGTAGGGAAACATCAAGATCTAGGAACTGACTCGTGCTCACCGGAAGTATACCGTTGAGGTTATAGTACTCGTCCACACTATGACGTAGGGAAACTGCCGAGATTGATAACCTTATCTGAAATTCAACCACGGATAATTCAATTGAGATTTAAGAACCGGTCAGATCTTCGACTAAGCTGAGAACTTAACTGCATTTTTCCTGAAAGGTAAAGGTCGGTCACATGCAATGCATGATGTGGATCAGGCAATGATGTTCTCAAAATAAATGAGATTGTGTTTGTATGATGCGTATATGCATGTATCATGATGTATGGAAATGTAATGTTTAGTTGGGGAAAACAAATCCCGGAGCTGCTGGAGAATATAGTTGAGTTATTCGTTTCTGCTGGGGATGATGAACGAAGATGATAAACCTGTAGGAGAGAAGAACTCTGTTGGGGAATAAGCTGATGAAGAGATTACTCTGCGGGGAATTACTCTGTGGGGAAGAGATACTTTGCTGAGATTTTAACGATAAACTCCGCTGGGGATTCCGTTGATAAGCTCTGTTGGGGATTTTAATGATGAACTTCGCTGGGGATAGAAAGAACTTCGTTGGGGATGATCCTTCAGTTGCAACTTGCTGAGGATAACCCAGTTGGACTCTTGTGAGGATAACCTTCTGAATTTGGCTGGGGAGACCTATTTGTGCTTCACAGGGGATAAGCTTCCAGAGTCTACTGGGGGAAGATGATTCAACTCCATAGGGGAAGCCCTTTTTTAGACTGCGTTGGGGAAATGACTCCACTGTGGTACCTTGTATTCCGTCGGGGAACATTCTTATATTCTGTTGAGGAATATTAAGACTGTCGGGGATGCTCTTACGTTTGCTGGAGAATATCTTTATACTTCGTTGGGGAATATTAAGACCTTCTGGGGATACCCAACCTTTTCAGGTCTGATGGTAGATTAACTCTTCTTGGGGAGAGTATTACTGATTTGTTCACAGTTGCAAGTCTCCGTGGGGAGAGCTACCATTACTATTTTACTCTACGGGGAGTGAAAGTATCTTAGCCATATTCTTCAGCTGAATATATACCTTGGTACCTGGTGGACAGGGCAACTTGTACAGTTCGGACAATTCTTATTTGCCCCTGTTTTTGCGGGAGAAGGTGCCTGCGGAGGCCCTGTGGATCGAGTATTATCCCCACCTATGAGGTGCTTGGTATCTTTCGATCAAAATGACAAGTCTTCTTCTGGTAGGCCGGTGACGAGATGACGAGACATAGTCGTACGCTTTGATCCCTAATTTTTGCCTGGACCGCCCTTTCGGGTTTTCAGTTCACCGGGATACCCTTTTTTTCCCAAGCCGCCTTTTCAGGTTTTTGACTTGCCGGGTGTACAAATTTTTCATTTTCATCCCTTATTTTTGCCCGAACCCTTTTGGTTCGCCGGGAAGCCCTTATTTTTTCCTAGGCCAGTCAACCTAGTGGGTCTTTGATTATGTGTAGTACTTTTTTGACTATGTCCACACTCTCAGAGTGTAGGGAGTTGTCACTGTCAGTAGTGTTGTGTTGCCATACTACTAGAATATCTTCGTTTGATCATGCAAGATTCGTTGCGGGAATCCATGTCTAATGCCCCAAGTGACTCAGATGGAGATTTGCCCCTGGCTATTTGGAATTTTGAGAGATTCCTTGAATCTTGACTTGACTGCCCCATATTATGGACAATGATCATGCCGTGCCCCTTGATTGGAAGTGTTTTTTCCACTTGAGGTGACATTTTTATTGAGAAGGTTTTTGTTCACTAGATATTCTTCGTGGGAACTTCTCTGCTGTTTGAACAAATAGTTATATGCAAACAATGTTATTTTAAGAATGCAAAGCTTATGTATGTCTTTTGAAATTTTTGAAAATGCATTTTTCCAGTAAAACAGTCAATTTTTTTTTTTGTAAAATGTGATGTCGACTCAGGATTTACAGCAAGCCCTACAGGAGTCAGGATACCTTTTGTAACAGTATGCTTTCGGACTAACCCATGCTTCAGCTAGGACTTTTAAGGGTTATAACGTGGTCTGGTTCACGGTTTAAGAAACAAAGGATAAAGGCTCAAATTTTATTTGTACCCACCCGTTCTTTGTGATGTTCTTCTATCCTAAACTCAGCTAATCTTGCATTAGATCTTGTTTGAGTCTTTTCTCTGATATTCCGGTGATGGTTCGGATACTGACAGTTTATTTTGAACAGGCAGTCATTTTTATAAGAGTTTGTAGGACCTCTTTGTTTTTGACTTTGTTATCCCTGTCTTTTTGCCTGAACTGTTTCTTTTGTGATTACAGTCAGCGGGATGCCCTAGTTTTTGTAAGTCTCCTTCATAGGTTTTGACTTAATGGGCTTTCATTTCGAGAGATAATGACTGCCTGTCCTTACAATTATATGGAACCATCACCGTCTTTTGTTTCGGAAGGACTTCTTTGATGCAATTCATTGTGCACCTGGATCAACTGAGAAAACTACCCTGCCCCAGGTTATAATTAAGGGTTTTAATTTGTGAAAAGAAAAACTCCAACTTCTTTGGCTCAAATGGGTTCACTAGGGATTATCTTCCTTATAACTCCACTGTTTAGGATTTGAAACAATACCTGTACCTCGTCAGCGGGGTCTATTCAAAAGCATACTGTAGGGATTTTGATATCATTTTCGCCATCCTTCCTCAAAAGGCTTAGAATTTTTTAATCGAGAGTTGAACATCACAAAAAATGAAAGTAATTTGAATATAGTGAATGGATTGATTCAGAACAGACATATGCAATGCATTGATAAAGTAATAAAGTTTGACATGATAATAATTGTTTGAATAAGCAAAGAAAGATACAACTTCAGAATTTAAATGAACAAAAGTCTCTTAATTTGAACTAGTCATTTCAGGTGGAGAATCCTCAATGGAAGATTTTCATCTCGCCATCTGGCATGAATTCCAACACTTTTCTGTCAATCAAGTCTTGGATCTTATTTTTCAAAGCCCAACAGTCGTTGGTGTCATGTCCAGGACTATAGGAGTGGTATGCACAAATTGCGTCGGGATGATAGCTAGGAGCAGAGGTATTGGGATTCCGGGGAGGATCCCTTAAAGGAATCAGATTGACCTCCAACAAGTGTTTCAGTATTAGAGATGATGGTATATCAGTCTCAGAGAAATGTCTTCCAGACGTATTTTGCTTACGCCGACTACCCCGTTGACGTTGGCGAGGTTGATGCTGGGCTTGTGACCCTGAAGCAAGCTGAGGAGCTTTTCCCTTGTCTTCTTGCCCCAAAGGTGGTTGAATGATGACTTGATCTTCAACCCTAGTTATTTTCCCCACTTGGTCACTTCGAAGTAGTTTGTTGACGAGGACCCTAAGCTCTTCTTGTCTTTGGGCCAGGTATTGAATGAGAGCCATCTGGGCCACCAGCTGTCCCATCATCTGGATCTTCATTGTTTCCAACTCAATTTGTAGCCCTTCCAACTGATCATTCCTAACGCCGCCTGGATTCCCTAGGACTAAGCCCCTTGTGAGGAGAGCTTTTATTTCTTCCTGCCCTTGGGATAGGTTCAGGAACATTTCTTGAAGTTGAGCGTTTTGAGCCTGGAGATCTTGGTTGTCTTGTGGGAGAGCCATTGCTGAAATAAACAGCGAGAACATGAGAGACCTGTATTGGATGACCTGTTATGCAATGATATGTATGATATATGTATGCAATGTTTTCAAGGATCTCGCGGGGTAAACAAGAAACTGTTAGAATTTGAATCTGGTAGCTTGATTGAAGGAACTTCAAGTTGCTGAGAGTCCTTCTTCAAGAGTCAAGCTCACCATATCGAGTGGGTCATAGCCCCTGACTCAAGTTATCGTGTTTTGATTTCTAGACAACCTTGGCTAGAGGAAAATAAATCCCCTTTGCCCCTTGCTAGACATTTGATTTACCATAACCTGCATCACAAACCCTTGAGATCCTTGAAATGGTTAAGGAAATGTTAAGGCATGATGTTATGATGTGTATGATATGCGTTTAAGCAAAAGTGTGAGGTGCTATAAGTAAACCCTGTGATAAATCCAAATTATTGGATAAGGACTGTAAACAAAACCTGCAAGGAACTCATGTTGTCAGATAACAAGAATGTGCAAGTAGTTCAAGTTTGAAGGCACACAAGTCACACAAAGAGCCCTTAGATTTCAGGCTAGCATGGAGTTTAGGTACTACCCTCTTTCAGTTCAGTTGGTTTAAACCTGTCCTAAAAATAGTAACCGGGTTCTAGAGGATCTCAATATCACTGACTACCCTCAATCGGTCATAATTCCAGTTTAGCAACCTTTTCTTGCGGCCGGAATCATCGCGAGAGTTTAGTCTCAATGAGTGTAGCATACTGCTACTGTTCTATGGCCAAGTTGGTCAATTTAAGGTTCTAAGGTCAGTTAGTGCTTAATGACCCCTTAGAAGACCCATATTCTCCTCGTTCCAACACAAGGGATATCGGTACAGACTAAAGTGCCACACCAATGTAGCTACTGCTTCATCCGTATCGGTCTACGTCGTACAGATCCCTCACAGTTTATTGCTACTTGCCTAAAGGGTATCCCCAGATCCGGGTTAGGATCTATAGAACTCTGATACAAGCCTACAAAATTAAAGCATACAAAGCATACAATTGAAAACATAATGATCTAATCCTAAAGTACACCTCACTTATAAACAACATTCCCCAGCAGAGTCGTCAGTTCTGTGATCGGTGGGAATGAGAACTGACTGTTTTGGGATGCTGGTTCGCGTTTGCGTTTGTTTTTGCAAAATGACGCGGTAAGCAAGAGTCGCCACCGTATTTTATTTTATCCAACAAGGAAAGGACAAAAGCACAGAAAAATTCCTTTTTGAGATATTTCTCGGGTTCGGGAGGTAGATTATAGAAAGGGAAGGTGTTAGCACCCTTTCTATCTATGGTTATCCACGGGCTCTTAGGTACTTGCTCATTATGTTTTCAAAAGTTTGCTTTTCTTTGTGATTGTGGGTTTGAAAAGAGTTTTTTGTTTGAAAGGGGTGTAAGTGTGAAAAGTTTTATTTTGTTTTGAAAGGAGCAAGTACTTAAGAACCATCTACCTACTCAAAAAAGGAATTAATCTGTGCTAATGTCCTTTAGACAATGCTATCCCACTATTGATGAGTAGGTAGCGTCGTCGTTTGGAGTTTTCGGGTCAATTTGATTAAGGGACGTGTGTTCACTAAAGCAATGTTAGGACGCCTTAGCGGTAACCCTAATGTCTTAGATCATTTTTTATCCGAGGCAACTGTTTCGAGGCAACTTATGATCTTTGGACAAGAGGACGGCCTCTAAAACTTCCTATACTCAATGACCACGTTCGAGGCAACCAAGTGAGGCGTACCCTAAGAGTGGCATGTGCGAGTGTATTGTTTTTCAGTTATATTATATTTGCATGTCATGGTGAGCTACTGTTGATTTTAAGTTAAGATAGATCTTGTCATGCATAGCCTATTATTCAAACATCTAACAGTTTATAGCTTGCAGAAAATAAATTGCGGAAAATAAATCTAAGCTATTACAAGGCGTCGGGTATTTACATCGCCAAAAACAAACCCTTGAAAATTAAATTGCGAAAAGTAAATAAAAGCGATAAATAAAAGTCCTAAGTTAAAACTATTACATCCTCAGAGCAATTACAATATATGGATCAAAGATAATTCGCGCAAGAAAAATTGAATCGGAGCGTCCTAGGGTTTTGACCCTTTTTTCATTAAATAAAGCATATTTTTGTTATTTTTGATTTAAGGCTTAAGTCTAAATTAATAATGGAATTAATTAATTAAAAGAAAATATTTTTGAGTTTTTTATTTTAATTAAGGAATAAATAAAAAATGGTTAAAAATATTGAAAACCATAATTCTATATTGATTTTAATTTAATGCAAAATATATTGAAATTGAACCTAATTAAAACTAAATTAATTGGTTAATTTTTATTTACAAAAATAAATAATATCATTAATGGAATTTAAAAAAATATTTTTTGTTTTCTGATTTTTTTATGAAAAAAGTTAATTAGTTAATTGGTTAATTAAAATACTAACAATAATAAAATAGAAAATAATGAAAAGAAAAATAAAATAAACAAACTCAAGGGGGGGGTGCTGGGCCTGAAGAAGGTGTTTGAGTTGCAATTTCCAAGCCCATCAAGCTTCAGCCTCGTTGGACTTTTTGGATTCCCATGGGTGCTTGTTGACTGGAGACCATGGTAGGCGTGCAATCTGGGTTACTAGATCTGCCTGATGGGCCACTTGGCATGCTGATCCTTGAAGTGTATGGTAGTCTTCATACCTGAAAATCCACTGGAATATATGCAAGAAAATAATAAGAAGCGTTTTGGGGGACCTGGGATTCGAACCCAAGTCCCAAGGGACAAATCAATTAGCGCGCTACCAACTGAGCCAAGATGTTAACCTGTTAGTGGAATATCAATCAAATATTATATACAAACAATTCAATTATGACTGGCCAAAAATAAAAAACGCGCAATTGATTCAAACGAACCAATCACGCCCAACCACGTAATCATCTTCCTCATAAAACCCGGTTCGTTTACCTGCGGATTTTTATCCGCAGGAAGATTAATAGGACGTCTCAAAAATCCTCCCTAGGCCATGTAAATGAAATCCAAGAGTACCAACGTACTCGTCTCTTCCTCCTGGTCATCCATGTAACCACCATTCTCCTTGATTTTGCCTATAAAAAAACGCCTAAAAAACAAGAACAAGAACCCTAGGTTCGAGCATCATGATACAGGGTCCAATAATGAAATTGAATAATGAAAAAACGTTCTAAATCAAATAACAAACATGAATATGACAATATTTTGAAGAAAAGATGCAAGAACTGGAGATTTGGATTCCACATTCAGAGGTCAGTTCGTGATGACTTACAGTGCGATGTAGGCGATGAAAAGGCTTCCTTTTGATTGGTATAGCACCACTGGATGTCAAGGAAGAGAGCTGCGTTTTTCTTTTGGTCTGAATTCGCCTCCAAGGTTGTTTTCAATCTCACACTTTTCAAGCTTTTTTCTCAAAGTGGTATGGCCGTTTCTGCAGCCTTCTATGCGTGTTTTTGATTTGTGAGGCTTGCTTGCATATAACGGAGTGATTCTAGGTTAAAACATGGGCCAATATCCGTGTGCATTGAAGAATCAAGATTGCCCTTTGATCACCATTAACATGTTTCCAAATATAGGCCATATCTGAGATTTTGTGCTTGAATGAGCCTTGGCACGAGTTGGTTGGGTGTCACATGGTATTTTCAAGTTGTACAAATCACAAAGATACCATTTCAATAATTTTTGGATTTTATTTGAATTAATATAGATTTAAAATGAATTAAATCAATAAAAATTAAATAAAATAGAAAAATAAGTGGTTGGTTATGAAATTAAAGATGGGACACGTGTGTGGCATGACAAGACTAAATCAAGTGGAAAAAAGTGGGCCCTTTTGTCAAAAATTGGAGTTTTGAGGATAGTTGACTTTTGGTAATTTTGGAAAAATGCCCAACTTCAAAAATGCATAACTTCTTCAATTCTGAACCTTTGGAAGTGTTCTTGGACTTTTAGAAACCTTTAGATGTACTCTAACCAACCCATTTTGTCTCATCTCATTTTGATGCTCCATTCTCAAGTTATAAGCTTTGGAAAAAAGGTGTTTTTGTTGACTTTCAAAAATGACCTATAATGTCCAAATTTGTAACTTTTTGTGAGTGCATTTCTTGATCTTGGGGTGTGAAGATGGATTGTAGGAAATTGAATCTTCTTCAAAATTAGCTTTGGATGGGTCATTTCTCATAAAGTATGAGAAAGTTATGCTTGGTCAAAGTTGAGTTGACTTTTCCTGCAAAACCCTAATTTAGCAACTTTTGAATCTTGATGAATCTTGAGAAATCCTTGATGAATCATGATCAACCCTTGATCAAATGATGAATTAACCTTAAAAATGAGAATATTGACAAAAAATCTTGAGGTTTGACTGTATTTGGGACACAGTTGACTTTTGCCCTAACACAGTCGACTTTTGGGTCTCTTGAGCAATTGGCTGACCAAACTTCCTATGCAAGGCTTGAAATTTGACATGGATGATCTTTAGAACATATTAGGACATTGGGAAGCACTTGAGGTCATTTGGATGTAAGGACCTTGATACAACACAAAACCCTAATTTTGAATTTGACTGCCTTAGGAGGTGATTTGACTGTCCAACTCTTGAGCTAACTTGAGCCACTTGGAGATTATTCTTGACATGTCTTGAGGAATATGGGAGGGAAAATTTTGGGGTACAATAGGGATTATTACACATAGTTGTTTTCTTCTCTTTATACACAATTTTGTATAGCTTTCATTTTCACGGCGGCATTCTCTTACTAGAGCGTCAGCCTCTTTGTACAAAAACGCCTGTTATAGGCCAACTTCAAAATCAATACAAGTCATTTCTACATAAAAACTATTCATTTTTCTTTTTTGTTTTGTTTTGCAAAAATGTCCAATGATTTATTCTTGACATATGCATTTGAATATGATTGTTATTCACAAATACTTGCATAAGAAACGGAAAGACAGTTGCTTATAACTTAAGGAACGGGGCAAAGTCTAAAAAAAACAATTTGTAATTTTGACAGTTACTCCTTCCAGCAGGTACAGGGGCAGAGATAACTTTGAAACGAAGTCACCGTTACATGCGACCCCGTGACATCTACACTCCCCATAGAGTAGAGGCAACCAAAATCTTTGACATAGGCTTCCCCAAACAGGAGTTACTTTCCCCAGCAAAGTTCCTTCAAAGAGCCGATATCTATATTCCCCAGTCGAATTTTATAATCACAAGCGGTTTATAAAGTTTTATCCCGAGTAGAGTTTATTTCTCTGAATGCGGAAGCTCAATCCCCAACAGAGTTTATTTCTCCAGCTACGGAAGTTCATCCCTCGAAGAAATTTATTTCTCCAAATCGGAAAAATCTTCCAGCAAAACATCTCCTCTCACGAACAGAGCTATTCCCCCGCAGATTTATTCTCAAGCAGAGTCTCTCCCCGGCAGAATATTCGCAAACAGAAAGGAGTAAATCCATAGCATAGTCATCTCCATTCACCATCCCCAGCGGAAATGAAGAACTCGGCTCCCTAATACTTTTCAGCAGTAGTCCGGGATTTATTTCCCCCAACTAAGAAATAACTTAATAGCATCCCATATCCATACGTCATGGCATGCACATACATATTGCATACAATACAATCTCATTTATTTTAAGAACATAATCACAATGCATTTAATACATCATGACATTACATACGAATAACTCTTTACCTTTCAGGAAAGGAGCAAATCAACAAGCTACGTCTAACCAAAGGCTATTTCAACATTTTCTTCAAGAAGATGTCCTCACAAGATTTTTCCATGGGTCAGACAAGTCGACACTAAGACCTCTCTGATTACCATTCCAGTTGAAGATGTTCCAAGACTTTCGTCTGGGTCAGTTGAATCGCTACTAAGATTCTCCTGATTATAATGCCAGTCAAAGTTGACCTAAGATCTCTCTGCTTACTATGTCAATAGAAGAGCCTCCAAGACTTTTGTCTGGGTTAGTTGAATCGCTACTAAGATTCTTTTGATTACTATGCCATTCAAAGTTAACCCAAGATCTCTCTTCTTACTATACCGGTAGAGGAGATTCCAAGACTTTCGTCTGGGTCAGTTGAATCGCTTAAGATTCTCCTGATTACTATGCCAGTCAAAGTTAACCTAAGATCTCTCTGCTTACTATGCCGGTAGAAGAGATTCCAAGACTTTCGTCTGGGTCAGTTGCATCTCTACAAAGATTCTCCTGATTACTATGCCAGTCAAAGTTAACCTAAGTTTTTCCTTGGGTCAGACAGGTCGACACTAAGATCTCTCTGATTATTATTCCGGTAGAAGAGATTCCAAGATTTTCGTCTGGGTCAGTTGGATCGCTACTAATATTCTCCTAATTATTATGCCAGTCAAAGTTAACCTAAGTTTTTCCCTGGGTCAGACAGGTTGACACTAAGATCTCTCTAATTACTATGCCAGTGGAAGATTTACCAAGACTTTTGTCTGGGTCAGTTGAATCGCTACTAAGATCCTCCTGATTATTATGCTAGTCATAGTTAATTCAAGGCCTTTCCCGGGTTTAGTCAAATCGATACTAAGATTTCTATCCCAGTTGAAGACAACTTGAGACCTTTCTTTATTTCAGTCAAATCGATACTAAGATTTATATTCCAGTAAAAGAATCTATGAAGCTCATAAACTGACCGGATAATAGTCAATCAACAACTCAAGACACTGTGAAGCCCGGATCCTGACTGGATAACAGTTTAATTTCATTTCCCCAGTAAGTCGATGTGAAGGCTGGAACACGACCAAATAGTAGTCAGCCTTATCATCCTCAGCAAGTCACTGTGAAGCCTAGATCCTGACCAGATAGAAGTTAACTTTTGTCTCTTCAATCAAGAGATGACTCCCTAGTAGAGTAACGGATAACTGAAGCTCCTAGACTCTATTCCCCAAGACAGAGACTAACATTCCTCAGTGAAGTCCTCCCTAACAACAGGAACAGAAATTCCCACGAAGGAATATCTCACGAAATTACCATTGTTCTGGATGGCGTCTTTAAGCCCATCTCCGATGACTCTCCGTCACATTCTATGGATGGCATCTTTAAGCCCATCTACGACGATCTTCTGTCATCTTCTCCAAATGGCATCTGTAAGCCCATTCTCGACGTTATCAATCATCGGTATTACTTCATGCGAGTGCAAATTTCTGGGCACTCTAGTGTTCAATCATCTTCCACCCTCAGATCACGAAAGGTGTCAAAGCCAACCTAAATTCCCAGGTTTAAGAAGATTGAATAGGGGCAGCTATTGTACCCCAAAATTTTCCCTCCCATTTTCACACAAGACATACTCCTAGAGGTCCTCAATTTCTCAAAGTTGGCTAAGGATTAACCAGACAAATCCTCCTCTTAAGACAATAAGCCTCAAACTAGGGTTTCAATGTAAAGGAAGATGGTTGAGTTCCAAGGGTCCCAAATGGTCTCCATTGTCCTAATATGCCCTCAAGATCATCCATTCCAAGTGTCATGCCTTGCACAACAAGTTTTCTCAGTTAACTGCTCAAATGCCTGAAAATCAACTGTATTAAGTCAAAAGTCAACTGTAGCCTAAATACAATCAAACTTCAAGATTTTTGGTCAACATCAACATTTTGAATTAATCTCCATCATTTGATCAAGGGTTGATCAAGATTCCTCAAGAAATGCTCCTAACTCATTAAAAGTCAAAAAGGGCAATTTAGGGTTTCTATAGGAAAAGTCAACAAAACTTTGACAAAGCATAACTTTCTCATACTTTATCATAAATTTTCCAACCTAGGCTCATTTTGAAGAGAATCAAATTCCCTACAACTTATCTTCATCCATCAAGTTCAAGAAATGCCTCAATCAAAAGATATAAGCTCAGACATTATAGGTCATTTCAAAAAGTCAACAAAAACACCTTTTGGGTCAAAGCTCCTTACATGAACATGGAAGATACAATTGAGATGAAACCAAAAGGGTTGTTTAGAGGACACCCTAATATTTCTAAAAAGTCCAAGAACACCCTCTTAGGGTCAAAAATGAGAGAGATATACATTGCTAAAGTTAACCAAATTTTGGAAATATGCATGAAGTCAACATTGATCAAAATTGATTTTTTTCCCCAAATGGGCCCATGTTTTCTTGTTTGAAAATTGTTCCTAAGATGACCCACGACCCCTGAGCTTATGCACTTATTATTTTATTATTTTTATTATTTGTTTTGATTTTTTATTCATTAAAATTAAAATAAATCATTTAAAATAATGGAATAATGAAATAAAATCAAAGATTGGATTTTATGAGCACATTATGAGTCTATAATCAGTTGGAAAATCATATAATTCATGCAAGGACTAATTGGATTGGAAAAGATCATGATTTGGCCTATTTTAGAAACAAAGTATACAAGGCACAAATCAAATCTTTTCTCATCAATTTGCAAAGATTCAACTCAGTTTTATTGACCTAATTGCTTCTACTATATATGCATAACAAAACCTGATGATAAAAAGGAGGATTGGCCGTGTGAATTGGGAGAACAAAACTCAAATTTTTGACAATAAAGTGGTGATCGGATTTTTGTTCACAAGGAGATTCAAAGCATTCTAAGGCTTGCAATCAATTCTTGGGCATGTTTGGAAGCTATTTGGACCATTACCACACCTCTAGACCTTCAGAAACCGCGCATGTAGAACCACGGTTTTCCCTTAGTTTCTTGAATTTGATTTTGAATATACATGCATGATAAATGGATTCTAACTACATATTCATGTTTGTATAATCATGTAGAACACGTTTGCATAATTAATTGTTTGTTTTGATGCTTGTATGGATAACTGCCATTGTTAGGGTTTGAAGCTTCGTTTTAGGGTTTTTCATTACAGGTAAAATTAAGCCAAAAGAAGAGTACCATTGTACTCACGAGATCAAACCCAATTGGCCTGCAGTCTTAGATTTCATTTTTATTGTGTGGCTGTGATTTTTGAAATATACAGGTCCTATAGTTACAACCATGTCCGTAGGTAAAGATTCCTTGCCTAAAACGACGGTCCATCAAGGAAGACAAAGGAGTGGCATGATCTGGTTGGGCGATTCAAACATGTGTGCATGTTTGTTACATCATTGATTCATTATGCTATATAATATATTATTCGTATTTGATATAATGAATGAAGCGTTGGCCCAGTGGTAAGAAGGAAAGGACATAAGGTGTTGTGTTTGGGAGGTCAGGGGTTCGACCCCTGCCCCTAATTTTTTCTATTTTCTCAATGTTTCTTGCAGATTCCAATGCATCATTACCCCAAGTGTGTATCATACACTCTCACGCTCAGCCATAGGATCACCCCTTCATCCAGATCCAACGTTTGGAGGCGCATCCCCATGATGGATCTCCAGAATCCCAACAACATTGGATCCAACGCTGGTGATAGGCCACAGGATTGGACTTGGCAGAATTCAGCAACAACATCCTCGCATTTGGGCCTACACCCCCCTCAGGCTTAATTTTTAATCTTTTCTAGTTTTTTTATTATTCATTAATTAGTTTAATTTCTTTTTAAATCAATTTTTTATAAAATCAGAAAATCATCACAAAAATAGGACTTTGCTTTTTTTATTAAATTAATTTTTTGCAAATTAATTATTTTAATCAATTTTAATTTATTTTCATTAATTAAAATTAATTAGAAGATCAGGTCAATTTCAAATCATTTTTATATAAAATCCAAAAAAATATTTCAAATTAGTTTTTTAGGGTTTTGCACTTTTTTCAATTTTAATTCTCGCGCTTAATTATTTTTGCCGTACGATTTATTTTTCATTATTGATCTAATTGCGCCTGGTTTGTAATAGTTTAATTAGGGTTTTAATTCCGCGCTTTTACATTTCAGTCATTACTTATGTAATTACACCAAAGCCTTGTAATAGTTAGGAATTTTATCTTTGTCATTTATTTTCCCACACAATAAACTTCTTAGATGAATGTTTAATAGGATTGCATGAAAGATAATGATTAATTGAACCTAGATAACCCTAATTGCGCAAGATAAAATACCTGAAAAAAGCACACTGCTGCACACTTGCACCCTTAGGGTATACCTCACTCGGTTGCCTTCGAATTACGGTCATAATTCTCGAAACGTGAGAATTCTTAGTGGTTGTCCTTAAGTCTAGAGATCACTAGTCCCTCGATGACCCTCTCGATTGTTTCCTCAGTATAAAAGTGATCTTAGGGCTTTAGGACAATTACTAAGAGTTTTTGCTTTGTTTCCTTAGTGACCATACATCCCTTTCGATAGTCCCTCAAAAATCCAACGACTTGGGTTACCTACTCACTAATAGTAGGATAACACGGTCTAAAGGATAGGAGGAAAAGAACAGTCTTTTTTTCGAGTAGGTAGATAATTGTTAGGTACTTGCTCAAAACAATTTTCATACCACACTTTCAAACACTTTTCAAAAAAAAGTTTTCAAAACGCTTTATCACACTCTTGAGGACTGATACAAGAGTTACCATAAAGTGGATCGCCGTACTAAGGCATTTTCAAAGCTTTTCAAAACAGACAAACACAAACAATTTTAGAAAATGAGCAAGTACCTAAGAGCCCATGGAAAACCATGGATAGAAAGGGTGCTAATACCCTCCCTTTCCAAAATCTACCCCCCGTACTCAGAAATCTCAAAAAAGGTCTTTTTCTGTTCTTTTCACCCTTTCCTTTGTTGGATAAAAGAAAAGTCGGTGGCGACTCTTGCTTACCGCGACATTTGCGAACAAAAAACGCAAACCAGTATTAACAGTCGGTTCTGCCACCGTATCACAATGTGTTTTTCAAAGCGTTGGATAGCTAACAAAATAGACTACATGTAGGTAGAATAAAATGAGTAAAAATATGTATATTCCAGTACCTAGGCCAAGATAGGCTTAGATTCTTAAGAAGTAGGCTATAATGATGCATGTTGCTATGATAAATTGTTGATACTATAATGTGTTGGTTGCTATGATGAATGGTAAATATTATGATGGTAATATATTGTGACTATGTAGTGTTGAATGAGGTTGATGATATCATGCTTGCTGTATATGCACACCATGTGAATATTAATGATGAATCGGTGAATGATGACGCACTTGACTAGTTGTAGTCGTGAATATTATGTTGATTGTGCATCATGCATTCATAGCATTGTTAAGATGAAAGTCCATTATTGATTTAGGACATTCCAAAGTTGTTAAGGACATTAATCCAGTGTTGGCCTCAACCCTATTGTGTGGATCGATTGTGTTTTATATTATGCTCCGGTTCCAAGAGGGAATTGATCATATAATGGGGATCTTTAGAGGGTGATGAGTCAAGTACTCATAACGAATTGGTACCATATACACGAATCTATGTTATTGCACTACATCTTATATGGCATTTCATAATTGTTGACCAACTGAAGTTGTATATGTTGTAGTGCTAATTGACGAAGTGTTGACAATGTTGTGGATTTTGATGCCATGATGTTGTTGTTTGAAATACTATGTCTATTCCATATATCTTTTGTAATGAATGTGATTACTCACTCTTTCCGTTTGAATGTTGCCTCTATGTGGGTAACACGCAAGTGATCAAGAGTAGTTCATAGAAGTTTAGAAGATAGCTTCAGAGTCAGTTGTTTCTTTCTATGTATTTTAGAAGGCCTTGCTCTGATTTGTAACATCGGGGTCGGGAACGTTTGATATGAACTTTATGTTCTTTTGTTTATTTTGAGATTTTTAGCTACCTTTCATGGTATTTAAGTTGTTTTTAATTAGGAATCATGAATGACGAAGTTTCTAGGATGTATTTAATAAAGGCATTTTTTAACTATGAATTCCTCTGTGGGTAGTTGAAGTGTTATTGTTGTTATTAATGAGGTATTTGTCATAAATGTTGAAAAAGCCCGAGTTACAGAGCAAGATATGCATGTATGATATTTTATGAAGTATGTAACACCCTTTTGGTACATGTAATACGGTGGGAGAACTGACTAGGGTGTTTTTCGTTTTGTCGCAATTGTTGCGGATAGCAAGATTCGCCACCGAATTTTCTTTTATCCAATATGGAATGGTTGAAAATAATAGGAAAGACCTTCTGAGATTATTTCTTGAGTTCGGGGGGTAGGTTATAAAAAGGGAAGGTGTTAGCACCCTTTTCATCCGTAGTTATCTACGGTATCTTAGTTGCTTGCTAAATCACTTGTTTTTATTTGAAAGTGTGTTTGTGATGTGGGTTTTGAAAGTATTTTGAAAAGGAATGTCTTTGTAATAGTTCTCGTCTCTATAAGAACGCGTACAAAGTGTTTCGTCTTTTGAAAAATGTTTCGAAGCGAAATTATGGGTGTATAAAATGTTTTTGTTGTGAGCAAGAAAGAAATTAGGTTCAACCTATCTACTCAAAAGGTCTTAAATGTTATTTTCCTCCTCATTTAGATGTTGCTATCTTACCATTGATTTGGTAAGAAGCCCCATCGTTGGATGTGAAGGGACGGGTGTGGGACGTTTGTATAGTCATAGAAGGCAACCTATGGGACGTTTTAGTAATGTCGTTTTAGGACTAGATCATTTACCGAAGGCAACATTGAGGGACATCGAGGGACTACGATCTTTTGTCGAGGGTCTTTGCTAAAACGCCCATATTCGAGGGACATGACTATTTTTTTCCGAGGCAACAAGTGGAATTACCCTAAGGGTGCATGTGTGTGAATAGTGTGTTTGATTGCATGCATTTCATCTTTTGAACTTTTAGTTTTCTACTTGTTGTTTTTATCTTGCCATACATCCTAGTTACTATAATTTATACAAAAGCAATAAAAATGCAACAATAAATCCTACATTATTACAACCATATTGAATAGCATGAAAATTTAAAGGCAAAAATAAAATAAAAGCAAGAAAAATGGGTCTTTCGATTCAGGTAGAAAGGCCCTTCGATTTTTCATTCTCTGGCTTCCTTTAATTTGGGTTTGGAAGTCAGTGGAGTCATGCCCTTCGATTTGCCTTTTTGTCTCCTTCGACTGGGGGTTGGAATCAGGATAGTCACGCCTTTCGTTTGGGCCTGGAAGTCAGCATAGTTCTTCCTTTCTCCTGAGACTTGGAGAGAGCAAGGTTCTGGCCTTCGTTTGAGGCTTGGAGACAGCAAGGTTCTGGCCTTCGTTTGAGGCCTAGAAGCAACAAAGCTCATGCTTTACCTCAGGCTCCTTGCTGACTCTTTGTAAGCATATTGGGCCCTCATACTATGATTCGAAAGGCTTGTGCAGCTAGCCAATCGAAGGGTATGATAAACCTGTCTTAAATTCTAAAAATGCAATATCCAAACATAACTACAGTCCAGGGGTTAGCATAAAAACTAATGGGTCTCAAAGTCCAAAGCATAACTAATTAAGATTGAGTTTTCAGCATATAGGCAGTCAGGATCGAAATATAAAACATGGTCTATAAATATCTACATTTTTCTTTGTTGGCATGTGCACATGATATTAAAATAGAATAGACTCAAGTTTGAAAGAAACTTACCTCTTGAAATCCTTAAATCGAAGGGAGATGCAAGTTCTTTCTTTGACGGATAATGGGAGTTTGTTAGGACCTTCCTGAGGCTAGTCCAGTTGCTACTTTGTGAAAGCAGTGACTTGATCGAAAGAGGTTGTGTGAGTGGATCGAAAGCTCTTTTATAACAACTGATGGAATAACTCAAAGGCCTATTGTATGGTAGTTATGGGAGTGAGTCGAAGGGTAGTTTAATGGTCACTTGGAGAGTGAATCGAAGGTTTTTTCTTAGTGTATATAAGTGTTTGAAAAATAATGTTGGGAAGTGTTTGAGAATTTTTTGAGAATTTTCACAAGTATTTTCTTGCAATCCTCCAGGTGCGCCTAACATGTGTGGTGATGTCTCCTATTTATAGATGGCCTGGGCTGATGTTTTAGGAGGGAAAACAAAAGGTTCAAACAAAAAGGGTATGTTGTATTTGTAGCTTTTGAGGGACAATGTTTTATTGCCATCTTGGTACAAGGAATAAGGTTGCATTGTAGGACTACTGTGCAACAGTTTTGGAGTTTTATGGCCAATGTATCAGGCCTGAGCTTGGCAGCGCATAAGACTTTGTCAACAAATGGCTTTGGCATCTCAACCTTTTGTCTTGACCCTCTAGCCTTGCCTTTCGACCAGACTCTTCAACAACCATCTCTTTTTTCAAATTGAAGTGTCATTCGAATGGCTCACATGGATATCCTTTGAAGAGGCCAAATTAATGCCTTTCGACCAGGCCCTTCATGGGTTCCTTCGAACGGTCCAAATCTATGCTCTTGGGATGGGTCAGTAACACATGTCATTTGATTGGGACATCCAGCCATGCCTGGAAAGCCCTTCGAATGCACCATCATGGTACTTCCTTCGCATGAGGCAATGTCGTAGTGCATAATTTGTATGTTTGAAGCAAGCCATTTCCACAGGAGATCCTGCCCACTCAAATTTTCCTGCAAAGGGGCCATATGGCTAAACGAAAGAGTGTGTGCAGGAGGTTCTTGCCTTGTAACCTTATGCAAATATGTTCAAACGAAAGCTTGTAAAAGAGGAGCCACATGCCCAAACGAAAGGCATGACTAAAGACTTGTGCTAAAGGATTCACACCCCCAAACGAAGGATGCATGCAAGGGAGGAAAGGCTCAATTGAAGCTTGCAATACTGAGAAATCCATTTCCCCAAACGAAGGAGGCCTGTAGGGGGAAAAATGTGTGATCGAAAGAGGGAAAAATAGAGGCTTTGGCCTCCTGAATTAAAGGACATCATCAGGAGGATTTTTACCTTGTGAATTGAAGTTGTTTGATGGGAAGTGTTGCCATGTCGAAGCTTGTAACAAATTTCTTCAAAGGGGACTTTGGCCTTGTGCATGTTATTATGGTAGGAAATTTTGCCTTGTATGTCTTGGCTAACACGCAGGGAAGATGTTGTGTGGCCAAAAGAAATATTTGCACAAACATTCAAGCAAAGTCTAACGCTAAAACGAAACAGGAAATGATCTTAGCCAAATGAGTATAATACCTCAATCGAAGCATGATATAAACTTTCCCCAAAGGAATCTAGCGCCCAAACGAAAGATGCAACCAAGGCCAAAGTGTCCAATCGAAGAATGCAAAATCGAAAGGAACTTTCTTTTCCTTTAATTTTGTCAAAAAGAGCATTTTCACCTGTTTGATTTTTTTTAGCAAATTCTTCTTTAATTTTGATGCTGGAAAGTCCAAATATATTTGTGTAAGCTTGAATTTTGGGAGCCCCTTTGAGAAATGTCTTGAGGGACGAGAGGGAAAATTTTGGGGTACAATAGTTGCCCCTGTTCAATCTTCTTAAACCTGAAGAGTTAGATGGGCGAATATTCCATTTGTGACTTGAAGGTGGAAGATGATTGAACACTAGAGTTCCTAGAAATTTGCACTTGATGACATCGTGGTTGAGGTATAAGGAATGGGCTTAAAGATGCCATTTAGAGAAATGATGGAGAGTTGGCGGGGATGGGCTTATAGATGCCATCCAAAGGTTATTGTTAACAGAAATTAGACTAAGTCTAGGCTTGACTTTAACTGGAAAAAGAATCAGAATAAATCATTGGTCGATTTTAAACTGAACCTAGCAGAAGTCTTGAATAATCTTTAACTGGAAAGAATCAGAATAAAATATTTGGATTGATTTATCTGAACCAGGGAAAGCGACTACTGGAAAAGCATCAGGATAAACCATTGAGAGACTTAAACTGAACCCCAGAGAAAATTTCTACGGGAAAGAATCAGGATAAACCGTTGAGAGATTTAAACTGAACCAGAGAAAATGTCTACGGGAAAGAATAAGGATAAACCGTTGAGAGATTTAAACCGAACCAGCAGAGGTCTGGAAAAGAATCAGAATAAAATTGGAGCGATTTATCTGAACCAGAGAATGTGTCTACAAGAAATAATTAGGATAAACCGTTGAGAGATTTAAACTGAACCAGCAGAGGTATGGAAAAGAATCAGAATAAATCTTGGAGCGATTTATCTGAACCAGAGAAAGTGTCTATAAGAAAGAATCAGGATAAACCGTTAAGAGATTTAAACTGAGCCAATAGAGGTCTGGAAAAGAATCAGAATAAATCTTGGAGAGATTTATCTGAACCAGAGAAAGTGTCTACGAAAAAGAATCGGGATAAACCGTTGAGAGATTTAAACTGAACTAGCAAAGGTCTAGAAAAGAATCATAATAAATCTTAGAGCGATTTATCTGAACCAGAGAAAGTGTCTACGGGAAATAATTAGGATAAACCGATGAGAGATTTAAACTAAACCAGCAGAGGTCTGGAAAAGAATCAGAATAAATCTTGGAGCGATTTATCTGAACCAGAGAAAATGTCTACGGGAAAGAATCGGGATGAACCATTGAGATTTAAACTGAACCAGCAGAAGTCTGAAGGAAGAATTTTACGTAGATAGTCACCTTGTCCTGTCTCTGGAATTGATCTGTAATTGATTTGTCCATAAATAGTGATCCTGTCTTGTTAAAAATTTGATGATAATTTTCTATTGATTGATTTTTCCTGAAAAGGTAAAGAGTTAGTTGTATATTATTCCATGATGTATGAAATGCATGGTGTAACGAGATTGAGATATATGCATTTGTATTGTCGATGTTTATGATGTAGGAATGCAATGTATGCACATATTAGTTGCTCTGCTACAGTGCTGTTTAGATTGGGGGAAATAAATCCATGACTGCTGTTGGGAACGCGGAGTGTAAGCCTTTGTATTTTGTTGAAATGGATAGATGGGTTTCCGTCATTATAGAAGTAAACTCTGTTGGGGAAGGGAAACTCCGTGCATTTCTTGTGGACTTTGTGAAACCCTGCTGGGGAATCCTTGAGCAGCGGGGCGGCTTTCACTGGGGAGCCTTTGGAATAGTAACTGGAAGGTTTGCTCTGTCGGGGATATGAAGGAAAAAGATACCATTAGGTTGCATGCTGGAGATATGACAACGATCCTATAGCAGGATGTTCTTGCTTCTTCTCTGTTTAGAGAAAGTATATGCGGGGATTTTATCGAATGGCCCATAGATATTGTCCTGTTTCTTAAAGCCATTAGTAATTTTCTTTCTGTTAAGTTTTCCTTTTTTATGAAATCATTTATAACCAGTAGTTACATTCAAATGCATATGTTCAAAAATAATCACTGGACGTTTTTGTAAACAAAACAGGAAAGTAAAAGAAAAATAGATAGTTTTGTATTTTTAAAGGAATATCTCTGTATTAACTTGAATAAGTATTTTTGTACAAAGAGACGAACATCCTAGTAAGAGAATGTCGTCGTAAAAATGAAAATTGATACAAAGAAAAGACAGCTATGTGAAATAATCCCATGGGGTTCCCATTATGCTATAGCCTTCATGTCTCTGAGCGTCTCATCCACTTGTTGCTTTGTCCGAAGTTGGTTGGATTGTTTAGAACTGTTTGACCTTGATGATCGATACTAAAGAATGGTTGTAACATGATCCGAAGGGACATAGTCATACGCATTAAATCCCTAACTTTTTCCTGGACTGCCCTTTCGGGTTTTCAGTCCACTGGGATACCCTTTTTTGCCAAAGCCGCCTTTTCAGGTTTTCAGCTTTCCAGGTGTACAGATTTTTTTGTTTTATCCCATATTTTTTCCAAGGCCGGTCGACCTAGCGGGTCTTTTTCATGTGTGGTATCTTTTAACTATGTCCACGTTTACAGGGTGCAGAAGGTCGTCGCTGTCCATAGTGGTTAAGATCATTGCCCCACCAGAAAACATGTTTTTAATCACAAATGATCCTTCATATGTAGGAGTCCATTTTCCCTCTGGGATCACCTTGTGGAAGTATGATACGCTTAATTACCAAGTCCCCAACCTAATATACCTGACGTCTGACCTTCCTGTTGAAAGCTTTAATCATGTGTTTTGGTACATCTGGCCATGGCAGACAGCCGTAAGCCTCTTCTCATCAATCAAGTTTAACTGGTCAAATCGAGTTTGGATCCATTCATCTTCATTCAACCATGCATCCTTTATGATTCTCAGATAAGGTATTTGGACTTCAATTAGTAGGACAACTTCCATGTCGTATACCAAGGAGAAAGGAGTTGCCCATGCTGATGTACGCGTCGTGGTACGGTAACCGTGAAGAGCAAACAGTAACATCTCATGCCAGACCTTATAGGTCACTGTCATTTTTTGTATGATCTTCTTAATATTTTTATTAGAGGCTTCTACAGCGCCATTCATCTTCGGACGATAAGGATAAGAGTTATGATGATGTATCTTGAATTGCGCGCATAGTGCAGTGATCATAGTATTGTTGAGATTGGTGCCATTATCTATAATGATTCTCTCCGGAATACCATACCGACAGATAAGATTTTGTTTGATGAATCAGGCCACAACGTTCTTGGTAACAGAACCGAATAAAGTTGCCTCGACCCACTTCATGAAGTAATCAATGGCAACCAAGATGAAGTGTTGTCCATTAGAAGTTGTGGGTTTGATCTCTCCAATCATGTCAATGCCCCATATTGCGAATGGCCAAGGATCAGTCAGGACACATAGAGGAACTAGAGGCACATGAACCTTGTCAGCATAGATATGACACTTGTGACAGGTTCGTGAATGCTATTGACAATCTTCTTCCATGGTGGACCAGTAGTATCCTGCTCGGAGGATCTTTTTAGCCATCGTGTACCCACTATAATAGGTGCCAAAGGTTCCTTCATGTAGATCAGCTGTGACCTTGCATGCCTTACTCTTGTCTACGCACCGAAGCAAAGTAGAGTCGTTATTACGCTTATAGAGAACCCCATTACTAAGGAAGAACTTAGCAGAGAATCTTCTCAGGAATTTCTTGTTGTTGACTGAAGCTCCCTCCGGATACTCTTGGGCCTCGAGATATCTCTTAATTTCATGGAACCAAGGCTTGTCCACTATTTCTTCAGCATCAATCTTGTGACAGTAAGCTGGTTCGTCCATTCGCTCAATAGTGATCTGAGGAGCCTCATTATCCCACCTGAGTTTGAACATGGATGACATAGTGGCTAGTGCATCTGCTAGTTGATTTTTATCTCATGGAAAATGCTCAAAAGTAATTTCCTCAGAATGTGGGATTAATGTCAACACATTTTCTTTGTAGGGAATGAGATTAGGATGCTTCGTGTCCCATTCTCCTTTGATCTGACTGATGACTAAGGCTAAATATCCAAATACACTTAGGGACTTGATTTCCAAATATATGGTAGCTCTGAGACCCATAATACACGCTTCATATTCCATCATATTATTGGTACAGTTGAAACACAGTCTAGCAGTGAAGGGAGTATGGCATCCTTCAGGGCATATGATTACAACGCCTATGTTGTTGCCGAGTACATTAGAAGCTCCATTAAAAACCAAGGTCCATTGGGATCCTTGTTCAGGTCCTTCATATGGTCCGAGTTCTTCACAATTGTTTACCACCATGATGTCTTCGTCCAGGAATTCGAAATTCATGGATTGATAGTCATCCACAGCCTGATGAGCAAGGTGATTGGCTAGCACACTTTCCTTTATTGCTTTCTGGGTAGTGTATTGAATGTCGTATTCAGTCAGGATCATCTGCCATCTTGCTATTCTCCCAGAGAGGGCGGGCTTCTCGAATATGTACTTAATTAGATCTATCTTGGATATCAATAAAGTAGTGTGAGTCAGCATATAAAGTCTTAGCCGGCGAGAAGCCCATGCCAGAGTGCAGCAAGTTTTCTCGAGCAGTGAATATCTGGCTTCACAGTCTGTAAACGTTTTGCTCAAGTAGTATATTATATGCTCTTTTTGGCCAGACTCGTCACGTTGTCCCAGCACACACCCCATCGAATTTTTCAATACATCTACATGATCAGAGGTCTTCCCTCAACTGGAGGCATCAAAATGTGAGGCTCTTGAAGGTACTCTTTGATCCTATAGAAGGCATTCTGGCAGTCGTCGTTCCATTCCACCACTTGATCTTTCTTCAACAATTTGAAGATTGGTTCACAAGTAGCGGTTAGATGGAAATGAACCTGGCGATGTAGTTTAGCCATCCTAAGAATCCCCTAACTTCCTTCTCAGTGTGAGGAGCAGGCATTTCTTGAATTACTTTTACCTTTACATGGTCCACTTTGATACCTTTGCCGCTGACAATGAAGCCTAAGAGTTTGCCGGACCTCACTCCAAAAGTGAATTTATTCGGATTCAGCCTTAGTTTGTATTTCTTCTGTCTTTCAAACAGTTTATGCAGATGGTCAAGGTGTTCCTCTTCAGTTTGAAATCTGGCTATCATGTCATCCACATAGACCTCTATCTCGTGATGGATCATGCCGTGAAACAAAGCTACCATGGCACGCTGATAGGTTGCCCCAGCGTTCTTCAATCCAAATGGTATAACTTTGTAACAGAGCGTTCCTCACTGTGTGATGAAGGTCGTTTTCTCCATGTCCTCAGGTGCCATTTTGATCTGGTTGTATCAGGAGAAACCATCCATGAAGGAAAATACTTTATGTTGTGCGGTGTTGTCAACCAGAATATCGATATGGGGAAGCGGGAAGTCATCCTTGGGGCTTTCCTTATTCAAGTCTATGTAATCCACACACATACGTACCTTACCATCTTTTTTGGGCACTAGAACAATGTTTACGACCCATTGTGGATAGGAGGTGACAGCTAAGAATTCGGCGTTGAACTACTTCATGACTTCAGTCTTGATTTTCTCTGACATTTCTGGCCGCATGCAACGGACCTTCTGTTTTTCCAGAGGGCAATCTTCTTTTGTCGGCAGACGATGGACCATGATATCAGTGTTGAGTCCTGGCATGTCTTCGTATGACCAGTAAAAGACCTCAACATAGTCATGTAGTAACTGAGTTAAGCGCTTCTTGACACTAGGCTCCAGGTTGGTACCTACCTTGACTTATTTCTTGTCCTCTTCAGTACCTAAGTTAACTGTTTCAACTAGCTCTTTGTGGGGATGTATAGTCCTTTCTTCCTGTTGTAATAACCTGGCTAGTTCCCCTGGTACTTCATAATCTTCCTCACCTTCGTCTTTGGCTTGGTAGATCATATTTTTCAAAGTCACAATAGGCCATAGTAGAATCGTTACCCATAGGATCCTGAGTGGATGTGGATCTGCATTTCGATATGTGAGTGTGTGTAAGAGCATAACTATCTTTGATAAAATAAAAGGTAGGGAAAAGAAAAACAAAGAGCTTAAAAATTTGCATGCAAAAACGTCCATGATTTATTGATGACATATGAAGATGAAGTAACAACCCTCACAAATGGACCATTGTGCCTCGGGTAAGACACAAGGTTTTAAAGTCTAAATTGTTTAAATATTACAAGTCCGAAAAAAAATTAAAAGACAACTACTCTTGAATAAAAGTAATAGGGACAAATTCTTTGGCCTCCCAATTGTTGAGTCCTCCGCTGATGGTTGGAAAAATCCACTCGTCCATGTCACGGCTGCCACCACTGTCTTCCACTGCATTGACTCCCTGATTGCTGATACGTAAAGGTGGTCCCCCAGTGCGAGTTCGTCGAATAGCTCTTTGGGCCTCTGAAGTAAAACCCAAACCAAATTTGTTGGATTTGTAGGGAATATCCTAAAGTTGACCCCAAATGGTGCATCCACCTTCCTCAACAACTACTCTAGCATTTTTCAGAGAGGCCATTTTAATGGAGATCTGGTAACCTTTGGAGTCTTGGTAGTGGTCTTGGTTGCTGCAACTGTTTGTGGGACCTCCTCAAAATTCTGACATGGAGTCTCAATGAACTCACCGTCCATTTCCACATACCTAAAAGAGTTCAGGTGGCTAACCATGTATTCCTCCTCCCCATGGACTATGATGATCTTTCCCTTGATTGGGTACTTCAACATCTGATGTAGGGTAGAAGTGACGGCACCAGTGCCATGGATCCAAGGTCGGCCTAATAGACAGGAATAGGAAGGGCGGATATCCATCACATAGATGGTTGAATCAAAAGTATAAGTTCCAACTTTTATAGGGATGTCCACTTCTTTGTGCACTGTTCTTTTAGAGCCATAAAAGGCCCTCACCACAATGTTGCTAGGCTTTAATGTGAGTCATTCGCAATCTAACCGATCAAGAGCATTCTTGGGCAAGACGTTCAGCGACGAACCTGTATCTACCAAAACATGGGCTAACGTAGTGCCCTGAACTCAATGGAAACACGCAATGCATCATTGTGTTTCCTTCCTTTGGGAGTTAAATCAGCGTCAGAAAAACCAAATCCATTATCAACAGTTATACTGGCCACACAATTCTCAAATTGATCAATGGAAGTCTCTTGGGGCGCGTGGGCGGTATTTAGAAACTTTACCAAGGCCTTGGCATGGGCCTCAGAACATAAAAGTAAGGCCAACATTGATATTTTCGAGGGGGTCTGCCCCAACTGTTCCACGATGTTGTAGTCACTTTTCTTGATTATTTTTATCATCTCTTCCATCTCTTTGCTAGAAGCTTCAAGAATGACCTCTGGATGTGTCTTCTTCTGGACAGGCTCAAACAATACCTCTTTTCCCCTTGTCTCGGTAGCAGGGATAACAGTAGGATTATCAACGGGAGTATTATTTGGAATGCCGGTAGGAGCGATAGCGGGAATAATTACAGGAGGAGCAATGGTTTTTGGGGAGATCTTGGGGGAGAAAGCTCTTCCACTTCTTGTTATCTTACTGGTCCCAACGATATTTTCAATGTCAGGATCAGTGTCTGTCGCAACTTTGTCTTCAATAGCCAATAGATCTTTCCTGACGCCATGGTAATAGATCTCAGCCCTATAGTTCCAGGGAATAGCTTTATCCGAAGAATATGGTATTGGCCCCAGCATGGTGATGATTAGGGGAGCAGATTTTTGAACAGATGTAATCCTGATGGGTCTTTTGGTGGAGACCCTGGGAGGATTGTCGAAAATGGTGATTATTGAGACATCTTCACAAGAATTTATGGAAAGAGGAACTTTTTCAAACAGGATTTCTTTGTTATCCATCAAGCGTTGGACAACCATCTTCAGTAACAAACAACCATTTGGTAGAGATATACATAAGCGACAACTTTCATCACAACCCAGAAACAGATCGGCTTGAAATATATTTTGTTTAATAGTCAAAAGGGGAGTAGTTAAATCATCCACGGAGGAAACCAAATAGTCATCATCAACAGCGTTGACACCTTGACCATTTTTGGGCATTGGCACCGTTATCACATTAGGTGTTTCTGGGGGGGTCAAACTCAATCTCTTTCGCCTCGATAAGGTCTTGCACCTTATTCTTCAAGGCCCAACAATCGTTTATATCATGCCCTGGGATTTCATAATGATAGGCACATCGAGCATTCGGGTTGTAGAGAGGAGAACCAGTATTGGGGTTCTTGGGAGCTTCCTTTAGAGTCACTAGATTATACTTCAAAAGATGTGGCAAAACTTGGCGCAAGGTCATATTGATCCGGGTGAATCGTCTCATGGGCGCCTCTGGCCTACGTTGATAGTTTTGCTGCTGATTTGGTACAGGATTGGAAATCATAACAGCCCCTATTATCGGGCAGCGTTCAGTTTTGTTTTGATTCCTATGGTTATATGCAACACTGACCTCCTTCTTTCTGGTAAAGGGTTTCTTCATCATGATAGAGGATACATCTCTTTGAATTTTGCCACTCTTTATACCGGCTTCAACCTGTTCACCAGTCATGATTAGTTCAGTAAATCCAACTGAAGAGCTTTCGATCAGATGGTTGAAGAATGGACTAGATAACATGCCTAAGAACATACCCACCAATTCTCTGTCAGATAGAGGGGGTTGGACTCTTCCCGTGAGATCCCTCCATTTTTAGCATAAATTTTGAAACCTTCACCAGCACCCATAGACATGCCTTGCAATTGTGTTTGAGTTAGAGCTAAGTCAGCGTTATACTGGTATTGCTTGTAAAAGGCGACAGCCAAATCTTCCCAATTACAAATATTGGTTCCTTCCAACTGATAGAACCAATCCAACTGCGTCCCTGACAAGCTTTCTTGAAAGAAGTGTACCCATAAGTTCCTATCAGCAGTATGGGGCTGAATTTTCTTAACGTATGACCTTAAATGCAGCTTTGGACAAGAGACACAGTCATATTTAGCGAAAGTGAGGACCTTGAATTTCTGTGGGATGACAACCCCCGAGACAAGTCCTAGTTCTTCAAAATCTAATCCGGGTACCCTCTGGATCTCCATAGCATTGAGGCGATCCTCCAGTTGCTTGTATTTATCGTTAGTTGGGGGATACTATTCTTCAGAGTAGTCCACTTCTTCCTCCTCTTCATACTCTGGGTGGTCATTTACTTTCTTGTTTTTCCCTTCTTAATTATCTCCTTCACCCGACGAGGCTGCGAAATCTAGAGTTTGTCTGGCTGGTCCTTTGAACCTTCTTCCCAGATTCAAAACACCGACTGGTTTTTTCGCTTTCTTCTTCTTCTCTTTGATCATCAAATTATTCAAGTCCTTTTGTCCTTTAGCCAGAGCCAAGAACATTTGTTGGAATTGAGTGTTCTGCGCTTGAAGATCCTTTACTGTCTGTTCAATATCCATCTCACTGAAATAAACAGTAGAAAGATAAGGAGACCTGTTGTAAGAAACTTGTTTGTGTTATGATGAATGAAAATGCATATGCAAATGATTTTAAGGAAATTAGAGATTTAAATTTTTTTTAGACAAAAAGGAACACACGTTGCATTAATAAATCCAAGTTCGAGTATATCATGCCTCTTTGGGCTTACAATGAAAGAAATAAAATACAAAAACTCCTAAGACAAAAAGGTTGAACGCATCCTCTTTGGTGCGATGTAGGCGTTCAAACTCTGCTCTTCATGAAGTTGCTTGGTGAGTTCCATAACTTTCTTCTCGCTGGCGTAGAATTGGGCTTCGAAAGTGTCTTATTATTCTTTTAGCTGAATCTAATCCTTTTGCAAGTCTTCGAGAGAGGTAGGCATATTGGGATGAAGGACAGTATACGGGACATCTCCTTCAACCACAGGCTCCATGATAACAGGGAGGATGGAGGGGAAAGGCATTGCGAGACTCTGAGCACGAGCCCGTACCCACCTAAGGTAAGGCTCAAGGGGAATGGAATTTTTGTGTCCCAATGTCCTACTATCCACCTTGTTTACCATCCTCCAAGCTCGTATAAACCTCGGACGGTAGCCTTGATCATCTCTCTCATAGTCGAACACCACACCTTGGATGAGCGCATCATGTGGACCATCTCTTCGTGCGTACCCAAATTGTCGCAGAGCTAAGTAAGGGTTGAAAGTGATACCTCCCCTAATGCCAAGCAGAGGGACATTAGGGAATTCCCCACAACGGTCGATAATAGTAACGTCTGATGCGGTGTATTCGCAAGTGTACGAATTGCGTTAGAGTAATATAAAAGATTATCGATCCATAGAGACCAATCGTCAATCTATCGTTTCCTATTGTTACGGTTTTTAGCTAAGTCAATATCAAACAGGGAATTAAGTATTCAAGAAAGTAAAGTGCGGCGAAATAAACTTTAGATATAAAAGCAGGGTCGAATGTAATTCACATAGTCAGATGATATTCGCAATGCTTCGGAATAGAACTACTTATAGGGAAATATTTTCTACTAAAGAAAAGAACTAATTTAACAGGAACTGTCTCTTTCGCGTAATCAGAACTGAGTTTACTCTCTAATCAGACCTTCTTATCGTCACTTATAAAAAGGCGCGCATTGTGTTAAAGTAATAAACCTATTTTTAAGAAATAAAGTACTTGACCAAGTTGAAAAGTATTTTGATCTGGAATTTCTAATAAAAAGGGGACCTAACTTTAACCCTATAAACGCGTCTGAGAATAGTTTCAAAATTGATTTCTTTGATAATAAAAATCCCTAACTAACCGAACAAAGCACTTTCACTTCCTTTGACCAGTTAGAACTAGCCGAGTTTAACAAAGGGTTGGACGATTTTCGATCTTACCCAACAACAATAAAGTACAGAAAACTCGTATTAAAAACTAAAATAGCCCATAAGCATTTCTATTGACACGTTATTTGGAATATCGATCTAACTAGATTCCTTACATTCTAGCCCAGTAAGGTTTAGCCTGGCATGGGAATGTAAACAGACATGTCAAAATAAATCATGCGAGAAAGTAAATAATTTAAAGTGCGGTGCGGGAAATAAACAAAGTGAAAGCATGTGCGGGAAATAAACAAAGTAAAAGCAGGTGCGGGAATTAAACAAAGTAAAAGCAATGCGGAAAATAGACAAAGTAAAAGCATGTGCGGGAAATAAACAAAGTAAAAGCAGTGTGGAAAATAAACAAAGAAAAATCAGGTGCGGGAAATAAACAAAGTAAAAGCAGTTCGGGAAATATAAATAGAAACCTGCTCCAAACGGGGAGGTTTTAAATCTGGTACAAACTGGAAGTAAAATGCGACTGGAAATAAATATTAGTTGAAAATAAATGTGGCAGGATAAACTTCTGCCGAAGTGCTCCAAACTCGATTACAGACTCAATCTATGAACTCGATCACAGACTCAATCAACAGCGCAATAATTCCCCAATGTGAAGAATTATCGCTTTACAATGGTGAAATTATATGGCTTAAGTTCGCAACTATGGTTGGATTAAGTTTGCAACTAAGCTTGGGTAAATTGAAATGAAATCAGGAACTTCTACTTATAGAGGATGAAGAATGCAGGAAATCATAGGAATGCCCCCCAACTCCTTTAGGGGGGGGACATCGTCCAAAGGTGGCGCCCGCCATGAGTGTAAATGAAAGGAAGTGGGGAACGTGGCAGTTGAGGTCAGCATGAGGTGGTCCATGTCATGGCCTACCCTATGGATGGCGCCATGGTGGACGCCATGAGTTCAAATTTGACATAAACTCCTGTTTTTCAACCTGTTTTCCTTCATTTCTTTAGGGGAGCTCTGGATAATTGAAATACCTGAAAAGGAAACAAAAGATAGGCATAATACGAGAAAACAATAATAAAAAACCTAAATAACATGTGAAATCAGAGTCAAAAACAAGTGTAAAGTAAGTGTTATCAAATTCTCCCACACTTAAACATTTGCTTGTCCTCAAACAAGAACTCTAAATAGATTAAGAAAAAAATGGTGTTAGTGAACAAGTTGGGCTGCAAG
Source organism: Vicia faba (assembly GCA_948472305.1). Lineage (NCBI taxonomy): Eukaryota > Viridiplantae > Streptophyta > Magnoliopsida > Fabales > Fabaceae > Vicia > Vicia faba. The sequence goes on along the minus strand of OX451738.1, from coordinate 1,308,354,135 downwards.
GGGCCTCTAGAATTAAAACAGGGATGTATTGATAGGTACTGACTAATTCAAACCAAGGATATTATAGTAACACTCTTCCGTAAAATGAACATAAGCTTCGTTCTTTTACGAACCAATCCATATCATGCCACTATGCTTAGGCCTATATTTTTCCTTTTTTTCACATTCTTTTTCATTCAGGCGCAATCACATTAAGCTCGTTATTCGTACATGCTCATAGTAAAGTGACAGGGTAGTGATTATGATCATAAAACGTAGGGCTCTGGTACAAAAAGATGGTGTAACCCCTTTTATTGACCCATTTATAGTTGCGGGGGATCGGATCGTAATCCGCCCTACCAATTTCAGCACCAGATACCTCTAAACCAACTAAAGATTTGTAAAAAAAAATCTTTTTCTTTTTCTTCTTCTTTTGCTTTTGCTTTTGCTTTATTTTTCAACATACAACTTTTGTTTAGTTAAATGACTTTGTGAGGGTCACCTATCCCGGGATTGTAGTTAATAATAAGAACATAGCATATAGATCATTCACTTCTCTTCAGTCCCTGTTGTACCCCAAAATTTTCCCTCCCATATTCTTCAAGATTTGCCAAGAATGATCCTCAAATTGCTCAAAATGGCTCAAAGGTGGTACAGTCAAGGTCACCTCCTAAGACAGATGAAATTAGGGTTTTGGTTCTTTCAAAGAATTTGGGGTTCTCAATGGTTCAATCAAGTCTCATAGGCCTATATACATTCTCAAGCATCTACATGCCAAGTTTCAAGACTCACAGTGCCAATTTGCACAGTCAAAAGCTCCATTTGATCCACAGTCAACTGCAAGGGAAAAATGGTCATTTTGCAGTCAGAAGTTAGAATTTTTGGTCAACATCATTTTGAGTTCACAATCATCATTTGATCAAGTCTTGATCATGATTCCACAAGAATAGCTCAAAAATCATCAAGATGCAAGAAGTTACTATTTTTGGACAGCGGAAAAGTCAATTGTATCTTGACCAGGGCATAACTTTTTCATGGTTTGTCAGAAAAATTCTATCCAATTCTCATTTTTAAGAGGATGCAATTTCCTACAATCCATCTTCACACTCCAAGTTCAATAAATGCTCTCACAAGAAGTTACCAAGTTTGACATTATAGGTCAATTTCAAAAGTCAACAAAAGTACACTTTGAGTCAAAGGCCATAACTTGAGATTGGTAAATCCAAATTACATGGGACCAAAGGCATTGGTTAGAGGACTTCAAGAGCTTTCCAAAATGTCCAAGAACATGGTCATATGATCAAAATTGAGCAAGTTGTGCATTGGAGAAGTTGGGAAATTTTTATGAATTTGCAAAAGTCAACTTTGCTCAAAACACCTTCTTTTTGCTAATGGGCCTCAAATATCTTCTTGAAACTTCACCCATGACCTATGCACGATCCATCAAGATTAATTGGATTTATTTTCTTATTTTTATTGATTAATTGGATTTTTAATTAATATTAATTCATTTAATTAATTTAAATCATAAGAAAATAGAAGATTTGTTTTTTAAATCTTTTTGTGAAGCAAATATGACCTAAACATGCTGGCAAATTCGTGCACAAGGTCAAAGATACAAAAAATCCAATTTTGGCAAGTTTGTTCAATCATGAAAATCAGGAATATTTGATTTTTCAATCAAGGATTCAAACATCAATGCAATGGATATTGGCCCAACTTTTTGACCTAATTTGTTTCCCTTATACATAAGCAAGCTAACCCTGGCCTAATGGACGAGAAAAAGCTACAGAAACCACCCTGTCCACTTTCAAGAAATTCCAAGAAAATTGAAAATCTATTCTTGCATTCCAGGCCAATTCAAGGCGTGCTATTCATTCAAACATATTGCAGGAGGTCCCAGGAACGTTTTTCAATCAAATTCAGGCCTTAAAGCTCAAAGAATCGTCATAGACAGTTTCACGGTTTGCACCTTTTATTCAAAATCGTATTGCTTAATTCATGCGCATTTAATATGTTTTCTTGATTGTTTTGCATTGCTAGAAACCATATGAAGATGATAGAATGATTTAATTGAGCTATAACGCCCTGAATCAAAAGATGCCATAACTGAATTTCTAGGGTTCTTGAGCTCTAAATTAGGGCTTTTCAATCCAGGAAAAATTAGGACTAGTGAGACATATGGTTGAGATCGTGAGACCCAGACGAACATAACCCACCCATCACGAAATATTTATGCTTGTTAGATTTCTAATCGCTATTTTTCATGCAGCTAGATAGTGGAGGTTAAAAACCCCCGCTATCTGATTCTGAATATGCAGAAAAAACGAGGAAGGCGATGATGTGTTATCACATGGTTGGCCAATTTGAAAAAAGCGCGCGTTTTGTTTTATTTACAGCATATTGATTATTTTCATATATAATTATTGCTCTTTATTTTAATAACAATATGAACACGTTGGCTGAGTGGTTGGGGAAAGCGTGCAAAGTCCATTGGGACCTGGGTTCGAATCCCAGGTCCCCCCAAATTCTTGTTACTTTTATTTTTCAGGTGTTCTTGTGCAGTTTGCCAAAAGAGGTCCACCATATGTTTCAAACCTCAACGCGCCAGGTGTCTTCAAGCATAGATCCAGTGGCCAAAGCTGGGTATCTATCATACTCCCTAGTCAACAGGCGTGTAGATTATCACAAAAGTCAAGAGGGCTTGCAGCAATTGGGCCTTGAGAATTCCAGAATCACCTCCAAAGTTGGCCCAACACCCCCTGGGTTATTTTCTTTTATTTTCTTCTTTTATATTTTTCACTTAATAGTTTTATTATTATTAATTATTATTATTATTTTAACTAACCAATTAATTCTTTCATAATAAAATCAGAAAACTAAAATATAATATTATTATTTATTAAAATTAATTTCACCCTTTTATTATTTTTGTAAATAAATATAATTAACTAATTTAGTTTTAATTAGGATAATTCTAACCTTTTTTGCAATAATTTAAAATCCACACAGAATTAGGGTTCTTGATAATTTTAATCATCTTTATTTTTATTTCCTTAAAACATAAAAAAACTCAAAAAAATATCTTTCTTTTATTTAATTAATTAATTAGTTTAGGATTAATTTAATTAAATGCAAAATGACAAAAACTTCCTTCTTTCTCAAAAAAGGGTCAAAACCCTAGGAACTCCCCGATTCAATTTTTCTCGCGCGTATGTTTATTTTATTCATATTTTTATTCGATTATGTATTTGCTCCGAGGATGTAATAGCTTTAATTAGGACTTTTTATCGCTTTTATTTAATTTTCCGCATTTACTTTTTCAAGGGTTTGTTTTTGGCGATGTAAATACCCGACGCCTTGTAATAGCTTAGTTTTATTTTTCCGCAGCCATTAATTGCTAGATGTATGCTAAATAGGATATGCATGACAAGATCTCTCTTAAATTAAAATCAATCGTAGCTCACCATAACATGTACAAAGATAACATAACTGAAACCTGACACACTCGCACATGCCACTCCTAGGGTACGTCTCACTTGGTTGCCTCGACGTGGTCATTGAGTATAGGGTGTTTTAGAGGTCGCCCTCCTGTCTAAAGATCAAAGTTGCCTCGAAACGGTTGCCTCGATAAAAAGTGATCTAAGACATTAGGGTTACCGCTAAGGCGTCCTACCATTGCTTTAGTGACCACACGTGTCCCTAAGATCGAATTGACCCGAAAACTCCAACGACGGTGCTACCTACTTCTCAATAGTGGGATAGTACTGTCTAAAGGATATTTACACAGCTTAATTTCTTTTGAGTAGGTAGAGGTTCTCAGGTACTTACTCTTTCAAAACAAAACAACTTTTTCGCACTTACACTTTTCACACAAAAGTTTTCAAACAAGCACTTCATACACTCTTGAGGACTGATACGAGAGTTAAATCGAAGTTTTCAAACAAAACTTTTTTTCAAATACCCACTAACACAAGAAAAGCAAAACATTTTGAAAACATAGTGAGCAAGTACCTAAGAGCCCGTGGATAACCACGGATAGAAAGGGTGCTAATACCTTCCCTTTCTATAATCTACCTCCCGAACCCGAGAAACATCTCGAAAAGGAATTTTGCTGTGCTTTTGTCCTTTCCTTGTTGGAGAAAATAAAAGACGGTGGCGACTCTTGCTTACCGCGACATTTCGCGAACCAGCATTCCAAAACCGTCAGTTCTATTTCCACCGATCACAGAACTGGAGACTCTGCTGGGGATTTATAAGTGAGGTGTACCTTAGGATTAGATCACTCTTGTTTTCAATTGTATGCTTTGTATGCTTTATATTTGTGGGCTTGTATTGGAGTTTTATAGATCCTAACTGTAGGTGTTTAGGTATTGGCTTGCATTTTTGGTAAACTCCAAGTGTATGTATGAATGTCATGACTGATGTCATAACATTCTAGTTCAGGTTGTACTAACTCTTTAGGTACATATGCAGAAAAATATTGTAACTCAAATACTGATGTTTATAAGTGTGTATCTGAGCATGTTTGCAAAATGATCACATTTAGCTAATCAGTAGACAGGTTTTCTCAGATGTCATAACAGATGTTATGACATCCTGTTCTGAACTAGCAGGATTACAGGATTGGATAAGTCTGAGTTTTTTCAGGAAATAACTCAGTCCTTCCTAAACAGAATCCTGCGTTTTCTGAGGAGTAACCTCGCTCAATCCTAACCTGATCAACAAAGTACTGTGACCTGGTCTTTAGGTCAAACGGAATCAACCCTAGGTTTTTGGAAACCCTAACTGAAGTTGCAGCTGCTATATATTCAACAGAGCTGCGGTTTTTGAAGTTATCCCTGCTAATTGATTAGAAGATCAAGTTTGTAATCTGTATAGATTTGTTTATTGTACTCCAATCAATTATCATTGTGATAAGTGTCTTGGAATAGGTTTCAATTATAAGGGTTGTGTAGCACTCAAAGCTTTGAAGCAAGAGTGTTTGAATGTTACTTGACTAAAGCTGTGAAGCAGAGTCAAGTTAGTTGTGTACATCACTCAAAGCTGTGAAGCACGAGTGATTGTGTTACTTGATTAAAAAGCTGTGAAGCTTAATCAAGAGTGTGTTTTGAAGAGTGTCTTCATCAATTCTCAAGTCAAATTGGTTTATGTATCACTGCTGTGATTGAGGGGGAGTGAGTAGGAACTCAGGTTTAAGTTGTACTTAGATTAGAATTGCATTGGGTAGGTCTTAAGTGAAGGAGATAAACTGGTTGGTTTATTCCTGAATTAACATCTCTTATAGTGGATTCTCTCCCTGGCTTGGTAGCCCCCAGAGTAGGTGTTGTTGCACACTGAACTGGGTAAACAATTGACTGTGTTGTTTACTGCTTTTGTATTTACTGTCATATAGTAAGTCAGATACGGTGTCATAACATCGGACGTGACATTAAGTATCTGTAGCCAGAATTTTCAATTGGTATCAGAGCAGGCACCCTGCCTGTATTACTGGGTGAGATCTAGGGATATCACTTTCTGGCACTATGGACAAAGAAGGAGTTTTTGGAAATAGACCACCCATTCTGGATGGAACTAATTATGACTACTGGAAACCTCGTATGATTGCCTTCCTAAAATCTCTGGACAAAAAGGCTTGGAGAGCTGCTGACAAAGGATGGATTCATCCCACCATAACTGAAAGAGATGGGACAATCAGTCTGAAGCCTGAGGAAGAGTGGAGTAAAGAAGAAGATGAGTTAGCTCTGGGAAATTCAAAAGCCTTAAATGCCTTGTTCAATGGAATTGATAGAAACATCTTCAGATTAGTACATCAATATGAACTGGCCAAGGAAGTTTGGGACACCCTCAAAACTACTCATGAGGGCACTTCCAAAGTAAAGATGTCAAGGCTTCAGATGTTGACCACTAAGTTTGAGAATCTAAAAATGATGGAAGATGAAACCATCCATGAATTTCACATGAACATCTTGGAGATTGCCAACACCTCAGGAGCACTGGGAGAAAAAATGTCAGAAGAAAAACTGGTGAGGAAGATTCTCAGATCCTTGCCTAAAAGATTTGCAATGAAGGTAACTGCCATAGAGGAAGCCCACGACATTAGCAAGTTAAAAGTGGATGAACTTATTGGGTCTCTTCAGACTTTTGAGATGGGGATCACTGATAATGGTGACAAGAAGAACAAAAGCATAGCACTTGTAACCAACACTGATGTTGAACACAAGGAGGATGAAGAAGAAAACATATCAGAAGCCATTGCCATGCTTGGAAGACAGTTCAACAGGCTCATCAAAAGAATGGACCCAAAGTCAAGGTCAAATGTTCATAACATTCCTTCTGACATTGACAGTTCCAGCAGAAGACCAAGATCAGAAGATAAGGAAAACCAAGGCAGAGGAATTCAATGCCATGGATGTGAAGGATATGGACATATTCGAGCTGAATGTCCTACCTTTCTTAAGAAGCAAAAGAAAGGAATGACTGTTACTTGGTCTGACTATGATTCAGAAAGCAATTCTGAAGAAGAATCTGCCAAACTAGTTACTGCCCTAACTAGTGTTTGTACTTCTGAAAGTGACACCAGTAATGAAGAAGTAACATTTGAAGAACTGGCTGATACCTACAAGAAATTGTGTATCAGAAGTGGTGAAGTCTGTGTGCAAAATGAGAAACAATCAAAACTCATTGTAAAGCTGGAGGCTGAAAAGAGAGCAAATCTTGAAACTATAAGTCATTTAGAAGGAGAAGTTCAACTGCTGAACTCACAACTGAATCAAATGACCAAATCAGTCAAGATGTTGACAAATGGAACTGACAAATTAGAAGAGATTCTTCAGGCTGGACAAAATATGGGAAATAAATCTGGCCTAGGATTTGTGGAAACAAAGAAATTTGTTACCAGGAAGCAAATGTCAAACCAGATGTCTCAACATTACTCTCAACATCAGGGACAGAGACACATGAAGAAGAGGTACCAAAGATGGAGATGTCATCATTGTGGGAAATATGGTCACATAAAGCCCTTCTGCTACAGACTACATGGATATCCTAATCAGAAATCAGATGTCAAACCTAAGTCTAAAAAGGTACCACACGCTCCTCAATGGAAGAAAAAGGCTATTGCACTGATAGCACACACTTCCCTGAAGATCTCAGCAAAGGAAGATTGGTACTTTGACAGTGGATGTTCCAGACACATGACTGGATTCAAAAATCTCCTCAATAATGTTATGCCTCACACCACCAGTTTTGTGACCTTTGGAGATGGTGCTAAAGGAGAAATCAAAGGAGTTGGTAATTTGGACTACCCTGGAGTTCCAAGTCTGAATAAGGTACTGCTGGTGAAAGGGTTGACTACTAATCTCATCAGCATCAGTCAATTATGTGATCTAGGATTTATGGTCAACTTCTCAAGATCTGAATGTCTAGTGTTTAATGAAAAACTAGATATTGTAATGAGAGGAATAAAATCCAAAAATAACTGTTATGTGTGGCAGCCTGAGAACACTGATATCCCCACTTTGAGTCAAATCATCAAAGAAGAAAAAGATATGAAACAGTGGCAGCATAAACTTGAAGGAATGAAAAGAGCTATTCCTATGGAAGATGTCAGAAGAACTCCTAAACTACAGGCTGATAATATATGTGATGTGGCAAAGAACAAGTCTCATAAATTCTGTTCTCAAAAATTCTGGTCAACACAGATGCTACCTGAAGACAATGTTACACAAGATGTTGTGACATTGTGGTGTGATAATCTGAAAACATTCAACATTTCCTTAAACCCTATTGACTTTGGAGAGAAGAAATCATTTAAACTGAAACATAGTTTCTCTGAGCTTCAGCTAACTGATTCTTCTACCAAGGTGCTTGTTGGAAATCAACTTGAAAATTTGAGGGGCAGATTGGGCATTCACCAACATGAGAAATTATAGCAATTAGTTTTGCTGAAAACAAGGGTTAAAAGGATTAATTCTATTAAGTCTATATTTAGTGGGTTAATCATATTCACTCACAATTCCTTCAAAAGCCTTCAGAAGTTGAAAAGACTCCCTTGTACTCCCTATCTCTCTCATCCTTGCAACCTGTTTTCTCCTCCCAATCAAAGAGTTTTCTCAAATTGCTACTGCTACTCAACGTTAAACACAATGTCTCAGACATCATCTTCCACTATGGCGGCTTCGTCTCACTCTTCATCATCGTCATCTGATCAAGATTCTAGGGCAATCACGACATGCATAGAATCTGAAGTACTTGAGGTCACTCCTCTCAGGGAGATGGCAACTAACCCAGCCAAAATCAAGAAGCTCAGGACCAGACATGCAGGAAGAGCTCAAGCTGCAGTCTCTGGTAATTCTTCTCTTCCTTCATCTACTATACCTAATAAAGAAGGAACAGTTCAAGTACACCAAGCTATTGCTAGACTGGTTACTAGCATTCTGAGTGGCAACCAATCTGTACCGGGGATTTCTATTCCTTTGAATCAATCTGAAAGTCCAAATGTGGAAGGTTCTGAAAATATAGATGTCACTGAGGATGTTGTGACACCAAAAGACAACATTCAGAATCCCTCTGAAAAGGCTGCTGATCCACCTATCATTGATGTGGATGAAGAGTACTCAGATAATGAACTGATTGCTAATGTGAACCCTAGCATTGCTAGGAGATTGATGAAAAGAAAAAGTAGTGAGACTGTTAAACCTAAGAAGTCCAAGGCTGAAGGGATGGCTGAAAATATTCAGACAAAAGGGAAGAAGGCACAGGTGCTGACTGCTAGACAACCAATCTCCAAGAAAAGAAAAGAACCTGAAACTTCTGACTCTGATGATGAATCAGAATTTGAGATTGACATTGACAATGCTCCCATCAGAAGGAAGCTCCCTTCCAGCAAGATTGCTAGAGTGCCTGAAGTGCCAACTGACAACATCTCCTTTCATCATCCTGATAATGCAAACAGGTGGAATTATGTTTGCTTGAAGAGAATAGCCTTGGAGAGAGAACTCAACAATGATGCTTTGGAGTGCAAAGACATCATGGAGCTGATCAGGAATGCTGGGCTAATAAAGACTGTGATGAAGTTTGGCAAATGTTATGAAAATCTGGTTAAAGAGTTTGTAGTGAACTTATCCAATGATTGTGCTGATGGGAGGTCAGCTGACTTTGAGAGTGTGTTTGTTAGAGGAAGAAGGGTCAAGTTCTCTCCATCAGAAATCAACAAGTTTCTTGGAAGAACGAATAAGGACTGTCCTGATCTAGAGGCAACTGACAATGAAGTATGCTTGACCATCACTGTCAGGCAAGTAAAGTGCTGGCCATTAAAAGGGAAGTTGAATGCTAGTAAACTCAGCATGAAATTTGCCATCTTGCATAAAATAGGTGCAGCAAACTGGGTGCCTACAAATCACAAATCAACCATCTCCACAGGATTGGGGAGATTCATCTATGCTGTAGGAACCAAGACTGCCTTTGACTATGGAAGGTACATTTTTGAACAAATCTTGAAGCATGCTGGCAGTTATGCTGTCAAAGGACCAATTGCCTTTCCCTCCCTCCTTTGTGGAATCATCCTTGCACAATATCCTGACATACTTGTAGCAAGAGATACAGTCTGCAAAAGAGCCCCTGCCCTTGGCCTGCACTACAAACTGTTTCAGGGATCCCATGCTCCAGACATTGTCATAACATCAGCTGAGACATCGTCTGCAAAGAGCCAGTCCAAAACATCAGATGTCATAGCTGTCTTAAAAGAAACTTGCAAAGATCTGGATGCTAGAAAAAGGACCCTAGAAGCACTAATTGCCAAGCTAGAAAAGGATGAAGCTGAAGCAAGCATGAGGGAAGAAGATGAAGAAAGTGGCTCCTCTGAGTCTGATGACAGTACTTGAAGGATGATTGCTGCTTGGTGGTGTTGCTGGTGGAGTTTGGAAGTATGTTCTGCTATTGTCTGCTGCTGATCTCATTATTTTGTCTTGGATAACTGTATTACTTTATAAACATGTAATCTTTGGCCCATTTGTGGCTAAAGTGGGGGAGAATATTTGGTACTGCTTAATTAGTACTTAACACTATATTTTTCTGCTGTCATTTATTTCTGCTGCTATCTATCTATCTCTGATTGTTTAGGGACTTTAGCCAAAAATCTGCCAAAGGGGGAGTTTGTAGGTGTTTAGGTATTGGCTTGCATTTTTGGTAAACTCCAAGTGTATGTATGAATGTCATGACTGATGTCATAACATTCTAGTTCAGGTTGTACTAACTCTTTAGGTACATATGCAGAAAAATATTGTAACTCAAATACTGATGTTTATAAGTGTGTATCTGAGCATGTTTGCAAAATGATCACATTTAGCTAATCAGTAGACAGGTTTTCTCAGATGTCATAACAGATGTTATGACATCCTGTTCTGAACTAGCAGGATTACAGGATTGGATAAGTCTGAGTTTTTTCAGGAAATAACTCAGTCCTTCCTAAACAGAATCCTGCGTTTTCTGAGGAGTAACCTCGCTCAATCCTAACCTGATCAACAAAGTACTGTGACCTGGTCTTTAGGTCAAACGGAATCAACCCTAGGTTTTTGGAAACCCTAACTGAAGTTGCAGCTGCTATATATTCAACAGAGCTGCGGTTTTTGAAGTTATCCCTGCTGATTGATTAGAAGATCAAGTTTGTAATCTGTATAGATTTGTTTATTGTACTCCAAGCAATTATCATTGTGATAAGTGTCTTGGAATAGGTTTCAATTGTAAGGGTTGTGTAGCACTCAAAGCTTTGAAGCAAGAGTGTTTGAATGTTACTTGACTAAAGCTGTGAAGCAGAGTCAAGTTAGTTGTGTACATCACTCAAAGCTGTGAAGCACGAGTGATTGTGTTACTTGATTAAAAAGCTGTGAAGCTTAATCAAGAGTGTGTTTTGAAGAGTGTCTTCATCAATTCTCAAGTCAAATTGGTTTATGTATCACTGCTGTGATTGAGGGGGAGTGAGTAGGAACTCAGGTTTAAGTTGTACTTAGATTAGAATTGCATTGGGTAGGTCTTAAGTGAAGGAGATAAACTGGTTGGTTTATTCCTGAATTAACATCTCTTATAGTGGATTCTCTCCCTGGCTTGGTAGCCCCCAGAGTAGGTGTTGTTGCACACTGAACTGGGTAAACAATTGACTGTGTTGTTTACTGCTTTTGTATTTACTGTCATATAGTAAGTCAGATACGGTGTCATAACATCGGACGTGACATTAAGTATCTGTAGCCAGAATTTTCACTAACCCGAATCTGGGGTACCCTTTTTAGGTAAGTAACAATAAACTGTGAGGGACCTGTCCAGCATAGACCGACACGGGTGAAGCAGTAGCTACGTTGGTGTGACACCTTGGTCTGTACCGATATCCCTTGTGTTGGAACAAGGAGAATATGGGTCTTTTGAGGAGTCGTTAAGCACCAACTGACCTTAGAACCTTAAATTGACCAACTTGGCCATAGAATAGTAGCAGTATGCTACACTCATTGAGGCTAAACTCTTGCGATGGTTCCGGCCGCAAGAAAAGGTTGCCAAACTGGAATTATGCCCGATTGAGGGTAGTCAGTGATATTGAGATCCTCTAGAACCCGGTTACTATTTTTAGGACAGGTCTTAACCAACTGAAACTGAAAGAGGGTAGTACCTAAACTTCATGCTGGCCTGAAATCTAAGGGCTCTCTTGTGTGACTTGTGTGCCTTTGCCATGTTTGCCTTTTGTGAATACTTGTGGTGTGCCTTTACCATGACATCATAACATCATAACATTGCATACATCTTGCATAAGGACTAACCCATTTCAAGGATCTCAAGGGTTTGTGATGCAGGTCATGATGAACCAAATGTCTAGCAAGGGGCAAAGGGGATTTATTTTCCTCTAGCCAAGGTTGTTGGAGATCAAAGCACGATAACTTGGGTCAGGGGCTATGACCCACTCGATATGGTGAGCTTGACTCTTGAAGAAGGACTCTCAGCAACATGAAGTTCCTTCAATCAAGCTACAAAATTCAAATTCTAACAAGTTTCTTTGTTTACCCCCACGAGATCCTTGAAAACATTGCATACATATGTCATACATATCATTGCATTACAGGTACCCTTTTACAGGTCACTTATCTTCTTCGTTGTTTATTTCAGCAATCATCATGTCTACTGAACCTTCCACCAAACAAGCTATCAAGGCCCTCCAGGCCCAGAATGCCCAGTTCCAAGAGTTGGTTATGAGCCTAGCCCAGGGTCAACGGGATTCGAAGACTCTGATTCTGAAAGAGAGGAAGAAGAAGAAGAAGAAGAGGACCGTCTTGTTCAACACTGGACGCAGATTTGGGAATGGATTGCAGAATGAGGTTGAGCTGACCACCTCATCTGCAGGGAAGGACAGTCCACAAGAGGAAAGGGTTCCCAGCCCCATAGTCTCTGACAACGAGACGGATTATGATGAAGAGCAGTTCCCTCCTGCTGAGGATAGGTACAAACAGCTAGAGGACCGCTTGAGCGCTATGGAGATACAGAATGTGCCCGGTCTGGACTTCGGAGACCTAGGCTTATCTTATGGGGTGGTGATTCCCCATAAGTTTAAGGCACCTACCTTTGCCAAATATGACGGAGCTTCCTGTCCAAAGTTGCACCTCCGGTCATATGTAAGGAAGATCCAGCCTTACACAGCTGATAAGAATTTGTGGATCCATTTCTTTCAGGACAGTCTTTCAGGGACTCAGCTCGAGTGGTTCTATCAGATGGATGGGGCCAGTATCCGTACCTGGGAAGATTTGGCTACTGCGTTCTATAAGCAGTATCAATATAACTCCGACCTCGCTCCTACGCGTACCTAACTCCAGGGTATGTCAATAGGGATAGGTGAAGGATTTAAAGAATATGCTCAAAAGTGGAGAGACCTTGCCGGAAGGGTTCAGCCACCGTTAACTGATCGTGAACTCGTCAATATGTTTCTGGGGACCCTGTCTGGTCCATTCTTTAATCATCTGATTGGAAACTCTTCAGCCGGGTTTACAGACCTTATCTTGACTGGGGAGAGAATTGAAGACGGCATCAAAACTGGGAAGATTCAAGAAGCTACACCTTCTGATGCTCATAAAAATCCTTACAGTGGGAAGAAAGAGTCCAATGATGTGTACCGTCAAAAGAGTCATCGTGACCAACACGTGGGGGCAGTCATGATCTCTGGTTCTGCGTCACACCGACAACAGCAAAAGGGAAATCAACAAAGGCCGGACGAGCCTAAAAGACAGTTCACCAACATCAACATGCCATTGTCACAAGCATTGCAGCACATGTTGAAGATGAATCTGATTACGGTGATAAACCCTCCTCTGAACCTTAAGACTTCTTCTCCTAGCTATAACCCAGATGCAAGGTGCGCTTATCATTCCAGTAGCCCGGGGCACGATACTAACGATTGTTGGGCGCTGAAATACAAGATTTAGAATATGATTGACGCTAAGGAGATTGAATTCGAGCCTCCTGAGACTCCCAATGTGATCACTGCTCCCTTGCCAAAACATGGCTAGGATTGAAAGCACTTTTGTTCATTTGAATTCTGAAGTTGTATTTTTCTTTGCTTATTCAAACAATTATCATGTCAAACTCTTTTATTTCATTAATGCATTACACATGTTTGTTTTGAATTAATTGTTTTCACTATGCTTAAAATTGCTTCATATTTACTTTTTGTGATGTTCAAACTCTAGATTAAAAATTCTAAGCCTTTTAAGGGAGGATGACGAAAACGATACCACGATCTTTACAGTATGCTTTTGAACAGACCCCGCTGATGAGGTGCAAGCATTGTTTCAAATCCTAAACAATGGAGTTATAAGGAAGATAATCCCTAGTCAACCCCTTTGAGCCAAAGAAGTTGGAGCTTTTCTTTTCATAAATTAAAACCCTTAATTATAACCTGGGGCAGGGTAGTTCTCTCAGCTGATCCAGGTGCACAATGAATGGCATCAAAGAAGTTCTTCCGAAACAAGAGACAGTGATGGTTCCGAATAATTCTAAGGACAGGCAGTCATTGTCTCTCAAAACAAAAGCCCAATAAGTCAAAACCTATGAAGGAGACTTACAAAACTGGGGCATCCCGCTGACTGTAATCACAAAAGAAACAGTTCAGGCAAAAAGACAAGGATAATAAAATCAAAAAGAAAGAGGTCCTACAAACTCTTATAAAAATGACTGCTTGTTCAAAATAAATTGTCAATATCCGAACCATTACTGGAATATCAGAGCAAAGATTCAAATAGGATCTAAATGCACGATTAGCTGAGTTTAGGATCGAAGAACATCACGAAGAACGGGTGGGTACAAATAAAATTTGAGCCTTTATCCTTTGTTTCTTAAACCGTGAACTAAGCCACGTTATAACCCTTAAAAGTCCTAGCTGAAGCACGGGTTAGTTCGAAAGCATACTGTTACAAAAGGTATCCTGACTCCTGTAGGGCTTGCTGTAAAATCCTGAGTTGACATCACATTTTACAAAAATTCACTTGTTTTATTGAAAACTGCATTTTCAAAAAACTTCAAGACGGACATAAGCTTTGCATTCTTAAAATAACATTGTTTGCATATGACTATTTGTTCAAATAGCAGAGAAACTCGCACCAAGAATATCTAATGAACAGAAACACTTCCAGTCAAGGGGCACGGCATGATCATTGTCCATCATTTGGGGCAGTCAAGTCAAGATTCAAGGAATCTCTCAAAATGCCAAAAAGCCAGGGGCAAATCTCCATCAGAATCAATTGGGGCATTGGACATGAATTCCAGCAACGAATCTTACACGATTAAACCTCTTCTAGTAGTATGGCAACACAACACTACTGACAGTGACAACCTCCCTACATCCTAAGAGCATGGACATAGTCAAAAATAAATAAATAAATAAATAAATAAGTAAATAAGTAAATATTACGCATAATCAAAGACCCGCTAGGTCGACCGACCTAGGCAAAAATAAGGGCTTCCCGGCGAACCAAAAGGGTTCGGGCAAAAATAAGGGATGAAAATGGAAAATTTGTACACCCGGCAGGTCGAAAACCTGAAAAGGAGGCTTGGGCAAAAAAAGGGTATCCCGATGGACTGAAAACCCGAAAGGGCGGTCCAAGCAAAAATTAGGGATCAAAGCGTACGACTATGTCCTGTCATCTCGTCACTTGCCTATCAGAAGAAGATTTGTCAATCGGCAGTTATCAAGCACCTCCGCAGGCACTTTCTCCCGCAGAAACTGGGGCAATAAGAATTGTCCGAACTGTACAAGTTGTTTTGTCCCCCAGGTACAAGGTAGATTCAGCTGAAGAATATAACCAAGATACCTTCACTCCCCGCAGAGTAAGACAATAATGGAAGCTCTCCCCACTGAGACCTGCAACCATGGACGAATCAGCAATACTCTCCCCCAAGCAGAGTTAGTCTACCGTCAATCCCGAAAAGGCTCGGTATTCCCAAGAGGTCTTAATGTTCCCCAATGGAGTATAAAGATATTCCCCAGTGAGCGTAAAGAGCATCCCCGGCAGTCTTAATATTCCTCAACGAAATATAAGAATGTTCCCCGGTGGAATACCAGATACCCCCAGTGGAGCCATTTCCCCAGCGCAGTCTAAAAAAGTTTCCCCAATAAGAGAATTGAATCATCTTACCCAGTAGATTCTGGAAGCTTGTCCCCTGCAGAATACAAATGCGTCTCCTCAGCCAAATTCAGAGGTTATCCCCACAAGAGTCTAATTGGGTTATCCTCAGCAAGTTGCAACTGAAATATCATCCCCGGCGAAGTTCTTTCTATCCCCAGCGGAGTTCATCATCAAAATCCCCGACAAAGCTTATCAACGGAATCCCCAGCGGAGTTATCGTTAAAATCTCAGCAAAGTACCTCTTCCCCACAGAGTAATTCCCCGCAGAGTAATCTCTTCACCAGGTTTATTCCCCAACAGAGTCATCTTCTCCTACAGGTTTATCCTCACAATCATCTTTAGCGGAAACGAAGAACTCAACACCATTCTCCAACAGCTCCAGGATTTATTTTCCCCAACTAAAAACATCACATCTTCATACATCATGACATGCATATGCATCACACAACACAAATCTCATTTATTATTGAGAACATCTTGACATCATGCACTCCATGCATCATGACATTGCATACAGCTAATATTTTTCCTTTTCAGGAAAAGGTCAACCAAAAGATGGCTACCATCAACCTTTCCAAGTCCCAGATTAATACCTGTAACAAGCCAGGAAAAGCCTCTGTGGACGACCAATTCCAGATTAATACCTGTAACAAGCCAGGAAAATTCTGTAGACGAATGATCGTAGGTTAATACCTGAAACCAGACAGGACAATTATCTACTTGAACATCATGAAGCAACCCTACATCGGTTCCTTCTCTTTCAGATGAAGTTTTACACGGACTCATCATCAGGAAACCCTACACCGGTTCCTTCTCAGTTTCAGATGAAGTTTTACACGGACTCATCATCAGGCAACCCTACACCGGTTCCTTCTCAATTTCAGATGAAGTTTTACACGAACTTATCCCGAAGTAACCTTACCTCGGTTCATCCAGAAGTTTTACACGAACTTATCCCGCAATAACCTTACCCTGGTTCATCCTGAAGTTTCACACGAACTTATCCCAAAGCAACCCTACACAGGTTACTTCCCTCCAAGATGAAGTTTTACACGGACTCATCATCCGACGACCCTACATCGGTTCCTTCTCAACTCTAGATGAAGTTTTACATGGACTCATCATCAGGCGACCCTACACCGGTTCCCTCTCTTCAAGACGTAGTTTTACACGGACTCGTCATCAAGAAACCCTACACAGGTCCTCTCTTTCCAAAGACGTAGTTTTACACTGACTCGTCATCAGTCAACCCTACACAGGTTTCCTTCTCTTCCAAGATGCTGTTTTACACGGACTTATCATCAGGCAACCCTACACCGGTTCCTTCTCTTTTAGATGCAGTTTTACACTGACTCATCATCAGGAAACCCTACACAGGTTCCTTCTTTCAATCTACCAAGTTATAATTCAACAAACAATCTCCATATGGCATCTGTAAGCCCATCCTCCTACCAACAATCTCCAAATGGCATCTATAAGCCCATTCCGGACATCACATTGCTGATACTACACCATGCGAGTGCAAATTTTTGGGCACTTCAGTGTTCAATCATCTTCCACCTTCGGATCACGAAAGGCACGAAAGCCAATCTACATCCTCGGGTTTAAGAAGATTGAACAGGGGAAACTGTTGTACCCCAAAATTTTCCCTCCCATATTCTTCAAGATTTGCCAAGAATGATCCTCAAATTGCTCAAAATGGCTCAAAGGTGGTACAGTCAAGGTCACCTCCTAAGACAACTGAAATTAGGGTTTTGGTTCTTTCAAAGAATTTGGGGTTCTAAATGGTTCAATCAAGTCTCATAGGCCTATATACATTCTCAAGCATCTACATGTCAAGTTTCAAGACTCACAGTGCCAATTTGCCTAGTCAAAAGCTCCATTTGATCCACAGTCAACTGCAAGGGCAAAATGGTCATTTTGCAGTCAGAAGTCAGAATTTTTGTTCAACATCATTTTGAGTTCACAATCATCATTTGATCAAGTCTTGATCATGATTCCACAAGAATAGTTCAAAAATCATCAAGATGCAAGAAGTTACTATTTTTGGACAGTAGAAAAGTCAACTGTATCTTGACCAGGGCATAACTTTTTCATGGTTTGTCATAAAAATTCCATACAATGCTCATTTTTAAGAGGATGCAATTTCCTATAATCCATCTTCACACTCCAAGTTCAAGAAATGCTCTCACAAGAAGTTACCAAGTTTAACATTATAGGTCAATTTCAAAAGTCAACAAAAGTACACTTTGAGTCAAAGGCCATAACTTGATATTGGTAAATCCAAATGACATGGGACCAAAGGCATTGGTTAGAGGACTTCAATAGCTTTCCAAAATGTCCAAGAACATAGTCATATGATCAAAATTGAGCAAGTTGTGCATTGGAGAAGTTGGGAAATTTTTATGAATTTGCAAAAGTCAACTTTGCTCAAAATACCTTCTTTTTGCTAATGGGCCTCAAATCTCTTCTTGAAACTTCACCCATGACCTATGCACGACCCATCAAGATTAATTGGATTTATTTTCTTATTTTTATTGATTAATTGGATTTTTAATTAATATTAATTCATTTAATTAATTTAAATCATAAGAAAATAGAAGATTTGTTTTTTAAATCTTTTTGTGAAGAAAATATGACCTAAACATGCTGGCAAATTCGTGCACAAGGTCAAAGATACAAAAAATCCAATTTTGGCAAGTTTGTTCAATCATGAAAATCAAGAATATTTGATTTTTCAATCAAGGATTCAAACATCAATGCAATGGATATTGGCCCAGCTTTTTGACCTAATTTGTTTCCCTTATACATAAGCAAGCTAACCCTGACCTAATGGACGAGAAAAAGCTGCAGAAACCACCCTGTCCACTTTCAAGAAATTCCAAGAAAATTGAAAATATGTTCTTGCATTCCAGGCCAATTCAAGGCGTGCTATTCATTCAAACATATTGCAGGCGGTCCCAGGAACGTTTTGCAATCAAATCCAGGCCTTAAAGCTCAAAGAATCGTCATAGACAGTTTCACGGTTTGCACCTTTTATTCAAAATCGTATTGCTTAATTCATGCGCATTTAACATGTTTTCTTGATTGTTTTGCATTGCTAGAACCATATGAAGCTGGTGGAATGATTTAATTGAGCTATAACGCCCTGAATCAAAAGATGCCATAACTGGACTTCTAGGGTTCTTGAGCTCTAAATTAGGGCTTTTCAATCCAGGAAAAATTAGGACTAGTGAGACATATGGTTGAGGTCGTGAGACCCAGACGAACATAACCCACCCATCGCGAAATATTTATGCTTGCTAGATTTCTAATCGCTATTTTTCGTGCAGCTAGATAGTGGAGGTTAAAAACCCCCGCTATCTGATTCTGAATATGCAGAAAAAACGAGGAAGACGATGATGTGTTATCACATGGTTGGCCAATTTGAAAAAAGCGCGCGTTTTGTTTTATTTACAGCATATTGATTATTTTCATATATAATTATTGCTCCTTATTTTAATAACAATATGAACACGTTGGCTGAGTGGTTGGGGAAAGCGTGCAAAGTCCATTGGGACCTGGGTTCGAATCCTAGGTCCCCCCAAAACCTTGTTACTTTTATTTTTCAGGTGTTCTTGTGCAGTTTGCCAAAAGAGGTCCACCATATGTTTCAAACCTCAACGCGCCAGGTGTCTTCAAGCATAGATCCAGTGGCCAAAGCTGGGTATCTATCATACTCCCTAGTCAACAGGTGTGTAGATGATCATAAAAGTCAAGAGGGCTTGCAGCAATTGGGCCTTGAGAATTCCAGAATCACCTCCAAAGTTGGCCCAACACCCCCTGGGTTATTTTCTTTTATTTTCTTCTTTTATATTTTCACTTAATAGTTTTTTTATTATTAATTATTATTATTATTTTAACTAACCAATTAATTTTTTCATAATAAAATCAGAAAACTAAAATATAATATTATTATTTATTAAAATTAATTTCACCCTTTTATTATTTTTGTAAATAAATATAATTAACTAATTTAGTTTTAATTAGGATAATTCTAACCTTTTTTGCAATAATTTAAAATCAACATAGAATTAGGGTTCTTGACAATTTTAATCATCTTTATTTTTATTTCCTTAAAACATAAAAAAACTAAAAAAAATATCTTTCTTTTATTTAATTAATTAATTAGTTTAGGATTAATTTAATTAAATGCAAAATGAAAAAACTTCCTTCTTTCTCAAAAAAGGGTCAATACCCTAGGAACTCCCCGATTCAATTTTTCTCGCGCGTATGTTTATTTTATTCATATTTTTATTCGATTATGTAATTGCTCCGAGGATGTAATAGCTTTAATTAGGACTTTTTATCGCTTTTATTTAATTTTCCGCATTTTCTTTTTCAAGGGTTTGTTTTTGGCGATGTAAATACCCGACGCCTTGTAATAACTTAGTTTTATTTTTCCGCAACCATTAATTGCTAGATGTATGCTAAATAGGCTATGAATGACAAGATCTCTCTTAAATTAAAATCAATCGTAGCTCACCATAACATGTACAAAGATAACATAACTGAAACCTGACACACTCGCACATGCCACTCCTAGGGTACGCCTCACTTGGTTGCCTCGACGTGGTCATTGAGTATAGGGTGTTTTAGAGGTCGCCCTCCTGTCTAAAGATCAAAGTTGCCTCGAAACGGTTGCCTCGATAAAAAGTGATCTAAGACATTAGGGTTACCGCTAAGGCGTCCTACCATTGCTTTAGTGACCACACATGTCCCTAAGATCAAATTGACCCAAAAACTCCAGCGACGGTGCTACCTACTTCTCAATAGTGGGATAGTACTGTCTAAAGGATATTTACACAGCTTAATTTCTTTTGAGTAGGTAGAGGTTCTCAGGTACTTGCTCTTTCAAAACAAAATAACTTTTTCTCACTTACACTTTTCACACAAAAGTTTTCAAACAAACACTTCATACCCTCTTGAGGACTGATACAAGAGTTAAATCGAAGTTTTCAAACAAAACTTTTTTTCAAAAACCCACAAACACAAGAAAAGCAAAACATTTTGAAAACATAGTGAGCAAGTACCTAAGAGCCCATGGATAACCACGGATAAAAAGGGTGCTAATACCTTCCCTTTCTATAATCTACCTCCCGAACCCGAGAAACATCTCGAAAAGGAATTTTGCTGTGCTTTTGTCGTTTCCTTGTTGGAGAAAATAAAAGACGGTGGCGACTCTTGCTTATCGCGACATTTCGCGAACCAGCATTCCAAAACCGTCAGTTCTATTTCCACCGATCACAGTCCCCTACGTAGAGCATGCTTAGACCGGAGCTGACTGCTAGGATAAACTATTCAAGGATTTAAGAATGAAAATTTTAAGGCCACTGCATAGGGGGTATCGGGATCGAATTCCTAATTTTACGAAGCTTAAGGTGTAAAAACGACGTCGATGCTTCAAAAGGGCTTTCCCAAGTCATACTACATCCTATCTCAACCTGGTCTTATAACCCAACTAAGTTCAAAACAGTGTTTTTCTTAGAAAAATTTCGGTTAGGCTCAAGAAATGCGGGAGTGGACATACACTAGACCATACAGATATAGATGACTCATCAAACACATGTATTATTTTGAAAAGAAAGCAAATAAGCAAACTAAAGCAAATAAATAAGTAAAATAACGAAAAGGAAAATGTAGGAAAGGAAAAATTAAGAGAGAAAAAATAAAGCGAGAAAAATAAAGCGAGTAAATCTCCTCCCAGACTTAAATCGAACATTGTCCCCAATGTTACGAAATAAGATAAGGAAAGAGTCACCTAGTAAAGTACTAAGTCCGGTTGGGTCCCTCGCCATCCTGCGGTGAATGTCTAGGATGATAGGATCGGCTGCAATGACGACTGCTCTGAGAAGCTTCAAACTGGTCGAATCTGGCGAACAAGGCAATCTGTGAACTCTAAATCTCGCGAAGGTTTCCTAAAAGGGAACCTTGAGTGGCCTCCATGAGGGCAGAGTGCCTCTGAAACTGGGCTTGTTGCCTATGTTGCTCGCAGGATATCGCCAATTGAGATTCCATAAGACTTTGAAAAGAGCAATCTGATTGTTGTCGTGACACCTCCATAAAACTCACGTTATCTGCCAGTTGCTGTTGGATGGAAGAAAGTAAGCCATCTCTTCTCTCCTCCCGGGCTAGCTGGTCACGCCACATCTCTTCAGTCATATAGAAGCCAGGATTCATACCTGAAAAAGTGTTAGAAGTAGAAGGTGCAGTGTGTGCGGGTGAAGCATGGTGGGGGGACACAGGTGGGGCATGAGGTTCATCCATCTGCTCGTATTCTTCATTAGTCTCGTGCCCATCCCCAAGTGGAACATTAGGAGGTAATGGACCCGTAAAAGGTGGGGCATCTAGATCGTAGGTACATTTCCTTGCAATTCATACATCAGTACGTCTATTGCAAGGCAGAACGACTGATGGGATAGCGACACCCCGAACCATAAGTTCAAAGCCACCCGCTCTCCTCACCTTGCACAATTTCATATCTTTTAGAAATTTCAAATTAATTGTGCGGGTAGGCAGGGGTGCTAGGGTAGTTATCTCAGCATTGAGGTGCAGAGCTCTAGCAACAGATGTAACTAGTCCTCCAAAAGCTATGGTCCCTGTGTGTCTCAGGACAACAATCATGTGAGAAATCATAAACGGGACTAAATTAATTCTTCTATTAGTGATACTACCTTGCAAAAATAGAAGTCTCTAGCATTTACCTTGTTTGGATTCTCCCGGCCAAAAATAGTGTAGGCGAGCATATATCGAAAAATTTGAATAGTCGGGTTATGGATCAATGATGCTAAAATTCCTTCAATAGAATTTATATAAGAGTTTGACAATTGACGCCAGAAGGAAAGTTCATCAGTGGACCATTAAGAATCCAAATGGGTCTCACAAATAGCGCCACCACCATGAGGAATACCCAACAAAGTTGTTAGTTCGTCGGTGCTATATTCATATTCAACATTAAACAGACGGAATTTAACTATATCGACGGTACTAGCA
Source organism: Vicia faba (assembly GCA_948472305.1). NCBI lineage: Eukaryota > Viridiplantae > Streptophyta > Magnoliopsida > Fabales > Fabaceae > Vicia > Vicia faba. The sequence goes on along the minus strand of OX451738.1, from coordinate 1,308,331,471 downwards.
GTGTCGGGGTGAACCAAATAAATTAGGGAACTTAAGAATTCTTGAGTTAGCCTCTCAAAGGTGGGCTCTTTTCTAGTAAAAATCTCATGCAATCCTAGGATGTCATCTAAATGAAAAAAACTATGAAAAAGTCCTAAAGTATAGACAATTTTCATCGACATACCTGGTTGAGACAATTTCTCGTCCTTACAATTTTTCAAGGATTTTCCGTTGTCGGTCTCCAGGTTTGCCTTCACGAAGAACGTATCCGTTGAACTCCATTCTTGCTCCTTTGGAAGAAAATTGAAAAAAAATGGGTTTCAAAATGGGTATTGGAGATTGGGAGGAGAAAGTTTGAATTTTTATGAAGATTAAAAAAATGGATGTTGGAGTGGTTAATGGGGTAGTAGGTGGTTGATAAAATGAGAGTTGTTGGGTGGTTAATGGGGTAGTAGGTGGTTGAGAAAATGAGAATTTTTTAGTGGTTTTGGGGTTGCAAATGGAGAAAGTTTGAGGTTTTGGAAAATCTTCCCGTTATAGTCCCAGACCCCATGGCGGGCGCCATGGTCTTGGTGGCGGGTGCCACGCTTGGAATTTGGGTTGGGCTCAAATTTCTTTGTTTTGTTGGTTTGGCATTCTTATTCCAATTTCTTCTCGTAGGTGCAAACATCAATTCTTCATTTGGTGCTTCCAAGGATTGGTGTATTGAATTTTTTTCTTTTATGTTTATAACTTGAAAATAATAAACTCATAAAAATAAAATAAACAATTAATTAAAGATAAAAAAATAGATAAAATAGAAATATACTTAATTATGGTAAGTTACGAAAAATAAAAATAAAAAGAAAGTAGAATGCAAGAGTTAGGCGTAAAAATAGATAAGTCTGAAAAAGGAAACAACATGATAAAAGAAATAACAAAACAGCAAAGCAGTGCAGATATGAATCAAGATCATCAAGGAGTAGTAGGGTCCTTGGTCGAATCAGAACCATGAGCTGCAACTAACTTACTGCGAAGATCGTCAATTTCCTGCTGTAGGAGGTATGCCTCAGTAGAGTGAGTAGCATCGGAAACCATAACCTGAAGAGAGAGGTCCTCAACTGTCTGGAGAAATTGGGATACCTCTATACAAAGCTCAGCAACCTGTGCGTAGATGTCGGATTGCTGCAAAGAGAAATTATTAGAGAATACAGTGCTCCTTACTGGCGATGGACATGGATCATACTCAGGTACCGGAGGTGATTTTTGCTCGTCCACGCTCTCTCCAAGACCTTCTAAGGCATATGTCCAACTGGCAAGGTTATGGACATTGGTCATCATGGGATCAGGCAAGGTAAAATAGTGAACGGTTTCATTATCAATCAGGAGTCTATACTGGTTGGGATTAAAGTAGACTCTTCTCATCAGCCCACAATCCAAACAGAAATCAATGTCCATTGTAGTATATCTATAGTAGGAGGTAAGGTGAGATAACTTACTTGTATGACCCAAAGCAGAAGCAATATGAGTCACTGTCCCTCCCACATGGAGGATACCTTCAGCAGACTTAGAAGTCATCATGAGATTCCACAGCAGAAAATTTCGACAGGCTACAGGGCGAGACTGGGTCGCACAGTAGAGGAAAAAGATCTCCTCCTCACTAACATGGGTATCAGTGTCGGCCTTCCCTAGGAAAGTGTGAGCAATAACCATCTGAAAATACCTGAAAGCGGGGTTTTGAATAAAAGGGGATAGCTGAGTGGAAGGATCAAGGCTCCCTCCAATAGTAATACCCCTCCAGAATTTCTTTATGTCCCTAGTCATGAAATAGCCAACTGGCAACTCAGGTATAGCATCGGGTGTGGTCTGGAAACCTAGCAAGTCGTCGAACTCCCTCTGGGTAAAATAGTATTCTATCCTGAATAACTAAAAGTGAGATATCCATCCTGGCCATTATAGGGCTCAAACTCGAATGAACTGAGGAATTATAAGGTGAGGTTTCTGTAGGTCATATTTAGGTCATCTGCATACTCGTCCCACTTTAGCTGGTTGCATAGATACTTGATACTGGCTTCAAAGCCAAGAGCTTCCAAGCAAATCTATTCTGGATATCTAGTCGGTGCCATGGGTCTCTGTGAAAGGACCGCATAGCATTGTCTCTGAGTGTCATCTCGGAAGGAAAGATGCATGTCATTGAAATGCCCCATCCTGAAAAATGTAGTTAGCAAAGACGGCTAGCAGGTGATGCTTGAAATCATAAATTTTGCAACTATTAGTGTGATATGGTGGGAGAACTGACTTGGGTGTTTTGCGTTTTATCGCAAATGTTGTGGTTAGCAAGAGTCGCCACCGACTTTTATTTTATCCAAAAGGAAAGGTGAAAAAGCATAGGAAAGACCTTTGAGATTTATTTCTTGAGTTTGGGGGATAGATTATGAAAAGGGAAGGTATTAGCACCCTTTTCATCCATGGTTTTCCATGGGCTCTTAGTTACTTGCTAGATCACTTGCTTTTGTTTAAAATTGTGCTTTGTGTGGTTTTTGAAAGTATTTTGTAAAGAGGCCATTGTCTAGGCAAACTTTGTAATGATTCCCTTCGTAAGAATGCATACAAAGTGTTGGTCTTTTGGAAATGTTTTCAAGTTTTGTAAGATGTTTTGAAAGTGTTTGTTTTGAAAATAGCAAGGATGTTTGTTATTGAAATGGAGAAAGTAATTAGGATCAATCTACCTACTCAAATGTATTTCTTGTTCATTTCCTTTTCCTTTGACATTGTTGTCTTACCATTGATTTGGTAAGAAACCCTATATTTGGATGTAAACGGGATGAGCGTGGGTCATCGTATAACCATGATTAGCAATGTCGCAAGGTATCTTAGCATTATCTTTTAGGGACTAAGATCATTTGAAAGTCAACTTAGATAGCGTCATCGAAGGACTATGATCTTATATTCGTTTGTTTTAGCTAAGATACCTCACATGCGTAATATGGTTAATTTGTAAGGCAACCAAGTGGAATAACCCTAGGGGTGCTTGTGTGCAAATGTATTGTTTTCATGCTTGTTTTTGTCTTGAATTAGGGTTTTCTAGGTATTGATTTTAGTCTTTCCATACAAACCCTAATTACTAGCATTTACATAAAGCGGTAAATTGCGGAAAATAGATATCCTACGCTATTACAATCATTAGGGGGTGGGGTGTACAAAGTATAAATGGGGATTGTGTTGCACCCCAAAATTTTCCCTCTCATGTTTTCCAAAGTCTTCCCCCTGCATGGTTGATCACAAACTCTTGCCTAAGGAAAAGGAAAATTTTTGAGTGGTGCTTTAAGTACATTTCCATTGGCATTCTGAAAGACCCTTCAATTGGCATTCTGAAGGAGCATTTCAATTGGCATTCTGAAGGAGCACTTCGATTGGCATTCTGAAAGACCCTTCGATTGGCATTCTGAAGGAGCATTTCGATTGGCATTCTGAAGGAGCACTTCAATTGGCATTCTGAAAGACCCTTCGATTGGTATTCTGAATGAGCCTTTCGATTGGCATTATGGACAAGCACTTCGATTGGCATTCTGAAAGACCCATCGATTGGCATTCTGAAGGAGAATTTTGATTGGCATTCTGAAGGAGCACTTCGATTGGCATTCTGAAAGACCCTTCGATTGGTATTCTGAAGGAGCACTTCGATTGGTATTCTGAAGGAGCACTTCAATTAGCATGAAATAGCACCTTTCAATTGGCCTGTTGACAAAGCCTTTCGATTGGAATTTTAATAAGTACCCTTCGATTGATCTTTGGACAAGGTCCATTCGAAGGAGGTCATCAAGAGGGCACCCAAATCAACATGTCCAGGTTCATTCAAGAGACACAAATGTTTCAGAAAAGGAAAACTTTTAATGTGTCTGTTTCTTGTCTCATGGCATTTAATGGCCTGTTTAATGGTTGTCTCTTGCCATTACTGCACCCTCACACCGCTATAAATACAAGGGTCAGTGGCACATTACAACAGACAAAAAAACTCTACACGAAAATTATACAACATATGCACATAAAACTCTGTAGGAGAACACACAGAAAAATTGCCTCAAAGAGCCAAAGCAGTCCTTCAGATCAAAGGTGCCCACGCCCAGAAGCCCTCAGATCAAAAGTGCCTGCATCTAGGAAGTGCCCAGATCGAAGGTGCCTACATTCAGGAAATGCCCAAATTAAAAGTCCAATCTGCTGGTAAGAAAGGTTAAACTATCCAACCTCATATTTGCATAATACATCCATACTGGTTGTTACCTTGGATTTTCTATCCTAGACAGGATCAAGAGGCCTGGGTTTGGCACCCAGGCCATGTCCATCATTTGCTAATATTTGCTGCAGACGTAGCCTGAAGAGACCCAGCAAGCGCAGGATCGAAGGGCCTGGGGTTCAATACCCAGGCCCTGCATTTTATTTCGCTAACATGCTTTTGCAGGTATAACATCCCAGATCGAAGGAGAGCCCTTCTCTGGATCGAACCCATTAGCATGCTGGATCGAAGGAGGCATCTCATTCCTAGATCGAAATCCATGACCTCCATGATCGAAGGGCAATCCTTTTCCCTGGATCGAAGGCTACTCACGCCTTACTGTCTGGCCCAATCGAAAGTCACCTCCTCTAGATCGAAGTTTCCTATTTTTATCCCTGGATCGAAGGATGCCCTTTGTATTTTTATTTTTTTTATTTTTGTTTTCATTATTTCCTTATTGACCTTATCATTTAAATTAACTTTAAATCAAAAAAAACCACAAAAAACATTAGGCTAGTTTTTTCTATTAAAATTAACTTTGTTAATTAATCTCTTAATTATCTTAACATTTTCTCAAAAACTAAAATTAAATAGATTTAGATCATTTTCCCAATAAATAAAATAAAACAACAAAAAGATTTTATTCTTAGGATTTTTCAGATTTGCGCACGCTTATTTTATTGTAACTGCTTATTGGGATGTAATAGCTTAAACTAAGACCTTTTTTTACTGCTTTTATTTCCCCAATTTTTTGGACATGTAAATAATCCCCCTCCCCGAAAGCCTTGTAATAGCGTAGGATTTACAATTTCTGCACTTTAAATTCATGTACATATATTAACTGTTTAGATGTATGCTAACTAGGATTGTATGACAAGATTAACTCTTAACTTAAAATCAATAGTAGCTCACCATGACATGCAAAGATAATATAACTGAAAATTCACACACTTGCACATGCCACTCCTAGGGTACACCTCACTTGGTTTCCTCGAACGTGGTCATTAAGTATAGGATGTTTTAGAGGTCGTCCTTTTGTCCCAAGATCATAAGTTGCCTCGAAATGGTTGCCTCGATAAAAATGATCTAAGACATTAGGATTACCACTAAAGCGCCCTAACGTTGCTTTAGTGACCACACGTCCCTAAAATCGAATTGACCCGAAAAACTCCAACGACGGTGCTACCTACTCTTCAATAGTGGGATAGCATTGTCTAAAGGACATTTGCACAGTTTAATTCCTTTTTGAGTAGGTAGAGGTTCTTAAGTACTTGCTCTCTTTTAAAATAAAACAAAAACTTTTCGCACTTACACTCTCTTTAAACAAAACTCTTTTCAAAACCCACATTCACAAAGAAAAGAAAACCTTTTGAAAACATAGTGAGCAAGTACCTAAGAGCCCGTGGATAACCACGGATAGAAAGGGTGCTAACACCTTCCCTTTCTATATTCTACCTCCCGAACCCAAGAAACAATCTCGAAAAGGAATTTTTTTGTGCTTTTGTCCTTTCCTTGTTGGATAAAATAAAAGACGGTGGCGACTCTTGCTTACCACGACACTTTGCGAAAACAAACGCAAACGCGAACCAGCATTCCAAAAACAGTCAGTTCTCGTTCCCACCGATCACAGAACTGGCGACTCTACTGGGGAGTTCTTATAAGTGAGGTGTACCTTAGGATTAGATCACTTGTGTTTTCAATTGTATTGTTTTGTATGCTTTTAATTTTGTGGGCTTGTATCGGAGTTCTATAGATCCTAACTCGGATCTGGGGTACCCTTTTTAGGTAAATAGCAGTAAACTGTGAGGGATCTGTCCGGTGTAGACCAACAAGGATGAAGCAGTAGCTACGTTGGTGTGGCACCTTAGTTTGTACCGATATCCCTTGTGTTGAAACGAGGAGAATATGGGTCTTCTAAGGAGTCATTAAGCACCAACTAACCTTAGAACCTTAAATTGACCAACTTGGCCATAGAACAGTAGCAGTATGCTACACTCATTGAGACTAAACTCTCGCGATGGTTCCGGCCGCTAGAAAAGGTTGCTAAGCTGGAATTATGACCGATTGAGGGTAGTCAATGATATTGAGATCCTCTAGAACCCGATTACTATTTTTTAGGACAGGTTTAAACCAACTGAACTGAAAGAGGGTACTTACCTAAACTCCATGCCAGCCTAAACTTAAGGCTATATGTGTGACTTGTGTGCCTTCAAACTTGAACTACTTGCACGTTCTTGTCATCTGACAACATGGGTTCCTTGCAGGTTTTGTTTACAGTCCTTATCCAATAATCTGGATTTATTGCAGGGCTTACTTACATCACCTCACACTTTTGCTTAAACGCATAGCATACGCATCATAACATCATACCTTAACATTCCCTTAACCATTTCAAGGATCTCAAGGGTCTGTGATACAGGTTATGGTAAATCAAAAGTCTAGCAAGGGGCAAAGGGGATTTATTTTCCTCTAGCCAAGGTTGTCTAGAAATCCAAACACGATAACTTGAGACAGGGGCTATGACCCACTCGATATGGTGAGCTTGACTCTTGAAGAAGGACTCTCAGCAACATGAAGTTCCTTCAATCAAGCTACCAGATTCAAATTCTAACAGTTTCTTGTTTACCCCGTGAGATCCTTGAAAACATTGCATACATATATCATACATATCATTGCATAACAGGTCTCCCAGTACAGGTCTCTTATCTTCTTCACTGTTCATTTCAGCAATCATCATGTCTACTGAATCTTCCACTGAGCAAGCTATCAAGGCCCTCCAGGCCCAGAACGCCCAATTTCAAGAGCTGGTCATGAATCTAGCTAAGGGTCAGCAGGACTTGAAGACCCTGATTCTGAAAGAGAGGAAGAAGAAGAAGAAGAAGAGGATTGTCCTGTTCAACATCGGATGCAGGTTTGGAAACGGGATGCAGAATGAAGTTGATCTAACCACCTCGTCTGTAGGGAAAGACAGTCCACAAGAAAGGAGGGCTCCTAGCCATATGGTCTCCGACAACAAGACGGACTATGATGAAGAACAGTATCCTCCTGCTGAGGATAAGTACAAACAGCTGGAAGACCGTTTGAATGCTATGGAAATACAGAAGGTGCCCGGTCTGGACTTTGGAGATCTAGGTCTATCCTCTGGGGTGGTGATTCCCCATAAATTCAAGGCACCTGCCTTTGCCAAGTACGACGGAGCTTCCTGTCCAAAGCTACACCTCCGCTCATATGTGAAGAAGATTCAACCCTATACTGCTGATAGAAATCTCTGGGTTCATTTCTTTCAAGATAGTCTATCAGGGACTCAACTTAAATGGTTCTGTCAACTGGAAGGAGCTAACATCTGCAACTGGGAGGACCTTGTTGCTGCTTTTTACAAGCAATACCAGTATAATTCTGACCTTGCTCCCACACGTACTCAGCTTCAGGGTATGTCTATGGGTACAGGCGAAGGCTTTAAGGATTACGCTCAGAAGTGGAGAGATCTTGTTGGAAGAGTCCAACCCCCTCTGTCTGATAGGGAGTTGGTGGACATGTTTCTTGGGACTTTGTCTGGTCCCTATTTCAAACACTTGATCGGAAGCTCTTCAGCCGGATTCATCGAGCTAATATTAACCGGCGAAAGGGTCGAAGCTGGCATCAAAAATGGGAAGATTCAAGAAGTTACACCTTCTGATGCTCAGAAAAAGCCCTACAATGGGAAGAAAGAGTACAATGATGTGACTGGTCAAAAGAGTCGTCATGATCAACAGGTAGGGGCAACCCTGATCTCCGATCCCACGCCTGTTCAACAAAGACAAAGCAATAGGCGTAGGGTAAGATATCAAGAAAGGCAGTATACTAACATCAACATGCCTTTGTCTCAAGCATTACAACATTTGCTGGAGTTGAAGCTAATCACGCTAAAGGATCCTCCTCAAAATCCTGATACTTCCTCTTCCAAGTATAACCCGGGTGTGAGATGTGCCTATCATTCTGACAGTCCTGGACATGACACCGACGACTGTTGGACTTTGAAGAACAAGATCCAAGACTTGATTGATGCCAAGGAGATCAAGTTTGATCACTGATCCTACGCGAAATCATTGAGAATGTCTTTGTTTCATTTGAATTTTCAAGTTGTAATTTCTTTTGTTATTCAAACAATTATCTATTAATGCCAAACTCTGTTTCATTAATGCATTGCATATGTTTGTCTTGATTTGATCCACTCATTTTCATTACATTTAAACTATTATTTTTACTCATTCAACTCTTGCTAAAAGTTACAAGCCTTTAGAGGGAGGATGACGAAACAATGCCATAATCTCATACAGTATGCTTTTGGACAGACGTTGCTGACGATGTACATGCATTTCTTTCAAATCCTAAACGCTGGAGTTATAAGGAAGATAATCCCTAGTCAACCCCTTCGAGCCAAAGAAGTAGAAGTTTTCTGTTTTAAACACAAATTGAAACCTTTAATTTAAACCTGGGGCAGGGTAGTCTCTCAGTTAATTCAAAAGATGTGCATTGAAGTCGCAAAACTCTCAGTTCATAATACAACGAACGACATCAAAAGCGTTCCTCTGGAATCAAAAGACAGTGGTGGTTCCTTATCTCATAGGCAGTCAATCTCTCAAAAGAGAAAAGCCCACTGAGCCAAAACCTATAAAGGAGGCTTAAGAAAACTGGGGCATCCCACTGACTGTAATCTCAAAAATAGGAACAGTCAGGCAAAAGCTAGGGATAACAAATCAAAAGAACGAGGTCGCTAAAAGTCCTCAACAACATGAAAAATGTTGCAAAAATGACTGCCTTCCAAATTTAACTTGTGTGAACCATCACCAAAAACGTCGTTCCAGACTCATTTGGAGTTCAAATGCACAATTAACTGAGTTTAGGATTGAAGAACATCACGAAGAGCGGGTGGGTACAAATATACTTTGAGCCTTTATCTTTTGTTTCTTAAACCGTGAACCAAGCCACGTTACAACCCTTCAAAAGTCCTAACTGAAGCATGGGTTAGTTCGAAAGCATACTGTTACAAAAGGTATCCTGACTCCTGTAAGGCTTTGCCCTAAATCTTGTGTTGAATTTGTCTTATAAAGAGTTTTCTGCTAAAAAACGCATTTTTCAAAACTTCGAGACAAGCATAAACTTTGCTTTACTTGAATATCATTGTTTGCATTTGGCTATTTGTTTGACAGCGGAGAAATTCACACAACGAATATTCGATGAACGAAAGCCCTCCCAGTGAACAAAATCACTTCAAATAGGATGACACTTCCATTGACAAATCTCCTACCAACAAGGGGACTTGACATGTCACTATCCAGCACACCTGGGGAAATCCAGTCAAGATTCCAGGAAATCTCTCAAAAAAGTGCAGAGTAACCAGGGGCAAGTCTCCATCTCCGTCGCTTAGGGCATTGAACATCAATCTCAGTGAAGGGTTACATACAGTCAAACATTTCCAGGCAATGCCATAAACACTTGCTACTAGGGGCAATGACAAATCTCCCCAAATCCTTCTCATAGGATGACTCCCAGCAAGGGTTTAATCTCTGAAAACCTTTCCCCAGCTGAATCAACCTCAAGAATCCTCGAGGACTTCCCCCAACAAAGATGTCACCTCTCTAGCGGACTGACGATAGGGTTTATTTCCCCAACAACACCAGGATTCCCCAGCTTAAGTTTTCCTCTCTGACTACTGCAAATTAAAGGACCACAACTCCTCTTCCCCAGTAGACTACTCTACAATCCCCAACAAGTTATTGTGAAACCTGGACCCAACCAGATGTCAGTTTAACTTTGACTCCCCAGTAGAGCAACGGACAACCGAGACTCTTGTACTTGTTCCCCAAGGACGAATCAATACTCTCCACAGAGTTTACAACTTTCCCCAACGGAGTTCTCCTCAACAAAACAAGGATCCTCAGTGGAAACATTCTAAGCAAAGTTTGAAGACTTACCTACTCTTTAACAGTAGTCCGGGATTTAATAACTCCCCAACACTTGTCAAGAATTTACACTTCAACAACATTCATAACATGTGCATACAAAATGCATATAACATAAATCTCATTTATTTTGAGAACATCATTACACAATGCATACATCATGACATTGCATACGACTAACTATTTACCTTTTTAGGAAAGATTGATCAACAGATAAAAGTCATTACCTTTTGAAGTAGCAGTCGTCAAAGATTCCTTCATCATCCTGTTGAGGTAGTAATCGTCCAAGATTCCTTCGCCATCCTGCTGAGGTAGTAATCGTCCAAGATTCCTTCACCATCCTGCTGAGGTAGTAATCGTCCAAGATTCCTTCACCATCCTGCTGAGGTAGTAATCATCCAAGATTCCTTCATCATCCTGCTGAGGTAGTAATCGTCCAAGATTCCTTCATCATCCTACTGAGGTAGTAATCGTCCAAGATTCCTTCATCATCCTGCTGAGGTAGTAATCGTCCAAGATTCCTTCATCGTCCTGCTGAGGTAGAAGTCATCCAAGATTCCTTCATCATCCTGCTGAGGTAGAAGTCATCCAAGATTCCTTCATCATCCCGTTGAGGTAGTAATCGTCCAAGATTCCTTCACCATCCTGCTGAGGTAGTAATCGTCCAAGATTCCTTCATCATCCTGCTGAGGTAGTAATCGTCCAAGATTCCTTCATAATCCTGCTGAGGTAGTAATTGTCCAAGATTCCTTCACCATCCTGCTGAGGTAGTAATCGTCCAAGATTCCTTCATCATCCTGCTGAGGTAGTAATCGTCCAAGATTCCTTCATAATCCTGCTGAGGTAGTAATCATCCAAGATTCCTTCACCATCCTGCTGAGGTAGTAATCGTCCAAGATTCCTTCATCATCCTGCTGAGGTAGTAATCGTCCAAGATTCCTTCATCTTCCTGCTGAGGTAGTAATCGTCCAAGATTCCTTCATCGTCCTGCTGAGGTAGAAGTCATCCAAGATTCCTTCATCATCCTGATAAGGTAAAAGTCATCCAAGATTCCTTCATCATCCTGCTGAGGTAGTAATCGTCCAAGATTCCTTCATCATCCTGCTGAGGTAGTAATCGTCGAAGATTCCTTCATCGTCCTGCTGAGGTAGAAGTCATCCAAGATTCCTTCATCATCCCGCTGAGGTAGTAATCGTCTGAGATTCCTTCATCATCCTGCTGAGGTAGTAATCGTCCAAGATTCCTTCATCATCCTGCTGAGGTAGAAATCGTCCAAGATTCCTTCATCATCCTGCTGAGGTAGTAATCGTCCAAGATTCCTTCATCATCTGTCTGGAGTAGCAATCGTCTCAGATTCCTTCATCACACATCATTATCAAAAAAGACCTCCTCTGGTTAGATTTATTTCTTCCAGTTAATGACAGGCAATCAGAGACCTTCAAATAACAGTCCAGATACGATCCAGATTCGGATGTAATTCTGTCACTCATTCAAATACAGTCCAGTAATCGCCCCTGGATGGCATATTTAAGCCCATCTCCAACAACTATCCATCACCTCTCTAAATGGCATCTGTAAGCCCATTCCCGACATCACATTGCTGATACTACACCATGCGAGTGCAAATTTCTGGGCACTCTAGTGTTCAATTATCTTCCACCTTCGGATCACGAAAGGCTCGAAAGCCAATCTATATCCTCAGGTTTAAGAAAATTGAACATGGGCAACTGTTGCACCCCAAAATTTGCCCTCTCATGTTTTCCAAAGTCTTCCCCCTGCATGGTTGATCACAAACTCTTGCCTAAGGAAAAGGAAAATTTTTGAGTGGTGCTTTAAGTACATTTCGATTGGCATTCTGAAAGACCCTTCGATTGGCATTCTGAAGGAGCATTCCGATTGACATTCTGAAGGAGCACTTCGATTGGAATTCTGAAAGACCCTTCGATTGGAATTCTGAAGGAGCATTTCGATTGGCATTCTGAAGGAGCACTTCGATTGGCATTCTGAAAGACCCTTCGATTGGTATTCTGAATGAGCCTTTCGATTGGCATTATGGACAAGCACTTCTATTGGCATTCTGAAAGACCCTTCGATTGGCATTCTGAAGGAGCACTTCGATTGGCATTCTGAAAGACCCTTCGATTGGTATTCTGAAGGAGCACTTCGATTGGTATTATGAAGGAGCACTTCGATTAGCATGAAACAACACCTTTCGATTGGCCTGTTAACAAAGCATTTCGATTGGAATTTTAATAAGTACCCTTCGATTGATCTTTGGACAAGGGCCATTCGAAGGAGGTCATCAAGAGGGCACCCAAATCAACATGTCCAGGTTCATTCAAGAGACACAAATGTTTCATAAAAGGAAAACTTTTAATGTGTCTGTTTCTTGTCTCATGGCATTTAATGGCCTGTTTAATGGCTGTCTCTTGCCATTACTGCACCCTCACACCCCTATAAATACAAGGGCCAGTGGCACATTACAACAGACAAAAAAACTCTACACGAAAATTATACAACATATGCACACAAAACTCTGCAGGAGAACACACAGAAAAATTGCCTCAAAGAGCCAAAGCAGTCTTTCAGATCAAAGGTGCCCACGCCCAGAAGCCCTCAGATCAAAAGTGCCTACATCCAGGAAGTGCCAGATCGAAGGTGCCCACATCCAGGAAATGCCTAAATTAAAAGTCCAATCTGCTGGTAAGAAAGGGTAAACTATCCAACCTCATATTTGCATAATACATCCATACTGGTTGTTACCTTCGATTTTCTATCCTAGACAGGATCAAGAGGCCTGGGTTTGGCACCCAGGCCATGTCCATCATTTGCTAATATTTGCTGCAGACGTAGCCTGAAGAGACCCAGCAAGCGCAGGATCGAAGGGCCTGGGGTTCAATACCCAGGCCCTGCATTTTATTTCGCTAACATGCTTTTGCAGGTATAACATCCCAGATCGAAGGAGAGCCCTTCTCTGGATCGAACCCATTAGCATGTTGGATCGAAGGAGGCATCTTATTCCTGGATCGAAATCCATGACCTCCATGATCGAAGGGCAATCCTTTTCCCTGGATCGAAGGCTACTCACGCCTTACTGTCTGGCCCAATCGAAAGTCACCTCCTCTGGATCGAAGTTTCCTATGTTTATCCCTTGATCGAAGGATGCCCTTTGTATTTTTGTTTTTTTTTTGTTTTCGTTATTTCCGTATTGACCTTATCATTTAAATTAAATTTAAATCAAAAAAACAACAAAAAACATTAGGCTAGTTTTTTCTATTAAAATTAACTTTGTTAATTAATCTCTTAATTATCTTAACATTTTCTCAAAAACTAAAATTAAATAGATTTAGATCATTTTTCCAATAAATAAAATAAAACAACAAAAAGATTTTATTCTTAGGATTTTTCAGATTTGCGCGCGCTTATTTTATTGTAACTGCTTATTGGGATGTAATAGCTTAAACTAAGACCTTTTTTTACTGCTTTTATTTCCCCAATTTTTTTGACATGTAAATAATCCCCCTCCCCGAAAGCCTTGTAATAGCGTAGGATTTACAATTTCTGCACTTTAAATTCCTGTACATATATTAACTGTTTAGATGTATGCTAACTAGGATTGCATGACAAGATTAACTCTTAACTTAAAATCAACAGTAGCTCACCATGACATGCAAAGATAATATAACTGAAAATTGACACACTTGCACATGCCACTCCTAGGGTATACCTCACTTGGTTGCCTCGAACGTGGTCATTAAGTATAGGATGTTTTAGAGGTCGTCCTTTTGTCCCAAGATCATAAGTTGCCTCGAAATGGTTGCCTCGATAAAAATGATCTAAGACATTAGGATTACCACTAAAGCGCCCTAACGTTGCTTTAGTGACCACACGTCCCTAAAATCGAATTGACCCGAAAAACTCCAACGACGGTGCTACCTACTCTTCAATAGTGGGATAGCACTGTCTAAAGGACATTTGCACAGTTTAATTCCTTTTTGAGTAGGTAGAGGTTCTTAAGTACTTGCTCTCTTTTAAAATAAAACAAAAACTTTTCGCACTTACACTCTCTTCAAACAAAACTCTTTTCAATACCCACATTCACAAAGAAAAGCAAACCTTTTGAAAACATAGTGAGCAAGTACCTAAGAGCCCGTGGATAACCACTGATAGAAAGGGTGCTAACACCTTCCCTTTCTATAATCTACCTCCCGAACCCGAGAAACAATCTCGAAAAGGAATTTTTCTGTGCTTTTGTCCTTTCCTTGTTGGATAAAATAAAAGACGGTAGCGACTCTTGCTTACCGCGACACTTTGCGAAAACAAACGCAAACGCGAACCAGCATTCCAAAAACAGTCAGTTCTCGTTCCCACCGATCACAGATTGCAAGTAAAATTAAAATCCTAAGTTACTATTACAACCATATTGAATGGATAAGAATGTACGAGAAATGTAAAATGAACTTGTTTTGCTTAAATAAAGAAATAAGTTTTGTTTAAGAAAATATTTTGATCTTTTTATGTTAAAAGAAATAAAATAAGACATGTAAAAAATGTACAAATGTTTTTTGTGTTTTTGATTAGTGAAAATAGAAGTAATAGCAAAAATAGTAAGGAGAAAAAAAGAAAATAGAATCATCGCGTTGCTGAACTAAAAGAGATCAGAAGTTCTGATTCTGACATGCTGCAAAAGACAAATCATATTAGCAGAAATAGGTAAAGTCAGAAGTTTTGGATCCACTGGGAATAAAGAAGATTTCATAAGTTCTGATGCCACTGGTAGAACTTTGTCTCCCTCTCCATGCTAGTCAGAACATCTGCAACTTAGTCATTTCTCAACAAAACAGAAGATGTGTATATAACAGTTATGGCAGGTTTCATTATGTTTTAGAAACAAGAGATATCAGAATTATAAATCAGAAGCAAGCATGAATTTTCTAATCCGAATTCTGAGTTCTAATTTCTTCAAGAAGTTCTGAACTGAAATTCTCTCTACTTAGGCAGGCAGATGCATGAAACCTCAGAATATGTACATTATCAGAATCAGGATGTCTACATTGTATTTTGAACATGCAAGTCTAACAATGCCTAAGTAATATGATAAGAGTCCGCAGAAGCTTACCTTGCAGCTGGAAAATACTCTGTGAGCTGGAACCTGGTTCTGACCGCTTGTGATGTTCTGAACAGCCTCCTCACGTGTTCAGCAGGATGAAAACTTTCAACTTGGGCCACAAATGGTTAGAGAATTCTGGAACAATCAAGGGGTAAAGTTCTGACTTCTTTGAGGTGGATGTGGATGGAGAGTGTGTTACAGTCTGAACACAGGAATTAGGATAGCTTCTAATATGTAAATCAGAAACTGTATGGGTGGTTTTGGTCAAGAAGCACTTGAGGAAAAATGGAATGTGAATGGAAGAATCAAAAGTTAACAGGTTTTGTATTTTGTATTTGCAGTTTTGGACTCTTGGAAATTTAGCAGGGGTTCAAGGCTTTTCTTTCTCAATCCTCCTCTTTTTTTTCAGTTGCCAATGAAGTCCAATTTATAGGCAAAGGTTTAGTAGCTTGGAGAGGTCACGTGGCACAACCATCATATGCTAGGAGCTGACTTGTTCTTGAAGTAAGTATAGTGGTTAGCAGTTTTAACAGCGCCTAAGCTGGATTTGTAAGCAGGAAATAAGGAAAGGTAACCTCAAAAGCAAAAGCAACGTATGGGCCCAACACACTTTTGTACAAAAGTTTGTTTTTCTAAGATAGTAAAGGTACTCATATGCCACACGTGGGGAAATCTTTTGGATAGAGACTCAAAAGTGGTTGTGATTATTAAATGATGATGAGATCTATCAACCCATAAATCTTGTAATGTGAGATTTTACATCATTGCTTAATTCTGGATCAGAAGTTCAGCTTCAGCGTAATTTAGAATAAACATACAACTTCTGATCTTTGTATCTCTTTGCTCCAGCATGTTCTGAAGGAACTCTCAAACTTTCCAGGAAGTTTGCAACACGCTTTGTAAACCTTCTTTGAATTGAACTTGCAAACTCTTAATGAATCTTTGTGAAAACTGGCCCAGAAGTTGTAACCAAACTCTGTCTTGGAATTGTCCAGAATTTGCCGAGTGCTTCAGTTTCATGGACGTGTCTTTGAGGAGTCATAACTTGAAATCCCAGCATTTCTAGGAGAAGTTTTATTCCGCAATGTTTCAGATCTTGTTTGAGTCCATAACTCTTGTGTCAAAAGTTAATCCAGAGTCAGCCTGTATCATGGTGATAATCTGATCAGAAGTTCTGAGCTTGTCATATTTCTTAAACACTTAGAAAAATTCGAAGTATTTAGAAATTTGACTTTTCCAAAGTAACTTTTGACTTTTGAATTTCTAGATGAAACAAACTTCATATTGTTAGAACAAAGTTTGAATCTACTACCCTAAGTCTAAGTTTTGATGATAACAAAATGAAAGGATATTAATTATGTGATTTATATAAGAACTATTTGCTACCTAAAATATTACGTTCTGTTTTGCAGAAACTCTGATAGGTATCAGCAAGAGCACACTTAATCAGCATCAGAATATTGGTTATTAACATCAGCATCAGAAGATGCTACATCAGAATACCAGAATCAGAAGAACAATTCACGCGAATGCTGAAGCTTGATGAACAGAACTGCGCTCAACACTCTGATTAAAGACAACAACAGTTCATCAGCACTTAAGCAGTGTCAGAATGAGGCCAAGCCAGAACACGCTTTAAGTAGCAACAGTATTGTACATTGAAAGCGAATTATTACCAACGGCATCATTCCAGACAAGATCTGCTCAATAAGGAAAGTTTGTTATTGGCATTGAATCAAGATTATTGCTCCAACGTTCAACAATCTCAGTGCTATATAAACAAGACAATGAAGATTGAATTGGCTAATGCTCTACATTATATTTCACGCCTAAAAGCTAATCATCATCTTCCTTCTCTCAGTTTGCTAAACGCTTCATATCTCCTTACTCAATCATTATTTAGCAATCTAGTTTCATAAGCCTAAGTTGTGTAACATCACAGTTGTGATACAGTTTTGTAGAAAACATTCACACACCTAGATTTCCATTCTGTGTAAGAAAGTGATTCCTTGACAAACCAGGTTGTGGTTTGCATCAAGAAGGCTTTAGCAGTTGTTAAAGCAGATTGTAATATTCAGTTGAATATAGTGGATTAAGACCTCGTTGGAGAGAGGCGAAATCACCTTGACGGGTGGACTGGAGTAGTTTGAGATCAAACGAACCAGGATAAAAATATCGTGTTCATTTCAATTGATTTTTAGTTTTACAATTCAACCCCCCTTCTTGTGTTTTTCACTTCTTCAATTGGTATCAGAGCGCCTGGTTCTGAGCTAAAACACTTAACCGTGTCAGTACAAGATCCAGCGTCAGAAAACCACAATGGCAGGAAATTATTCTCACACCAGCAATGACAACCATGAGGACAGAGACAGATTCAGCGGGAAACCTCCAGTCTTTGATGGAGAAAACTTTGATTACTGGAAAGACAGAATTGAAAGCTTCTTTCTGGCACATGATGTTGATTTGTGGGATATGGTGACAGATGGATACACGCACCCTGTGAATGCAAGCGGTCAGAAGATTGATAGGAAAACAATGTCTGACCAACAAAAGCGTGACTTCAAGAATCACCACAAGGCCAGAACCATCCTTCTCAGCGTCATCTCGTATACTGAATATGAAAAGATCTCCAACAGAGACACAGCAAAGAACATGTTTGACTCACTCAGAATGACGCATGAGGGCAATGTTCAGGTCAAAGAAACTAAAGCTCTGGCGCTCATTCAGAAGTATGAGGCGTTCAAAATGGAAGAAAGTGAATCCATTGAAACAATGTTCTCAAGATTCCAGATTCTGGTAGCTGGTCTTAAGGTTCTGGACAAAGGTTACTCTACTGCTGATCACGTCAAGAAAGTCATCAGAAGTTTACCCAAGCAGTGGAGGCCAATGGTTACAGCTCTGAAGCTAGCAAAAGATCTCAACAAAATTTCTCTGGAGGAACTTATCAGCTCCCTCAGAAGTCATGAGATAGAGCTAGAAGCTGATGAACCCCAGAAGCAAGGTAAGCCTTTAGCATTAAAATCTAACAAAAAATCTGAGTCTAAAGTTTTGCAGGCAGTTGAAGAAACATCTGATGGATCCTCATCAGAAGAAGACGAACTCTCCCTCCTCTCCAGAAGATTGAATCAACTGTGGAAGCAGAGGCAAAGGAAGTTCAGGAATCCCAGAAGATCTGATCAGAACGAGTCTTCTTCCAGATACAGAAGGACAGATTCTTCCTCTGGATACAGAAGATCTGAAGGCCCCTCAGGTAGCAGAAAGCCAAACACCAAGGACATCATCTGCTATGAGTGCAATGAGCAAGGACACTACAAGAGTGACTGCCCAAAGCTTCAGAGGGAAAAGCCCAAAAAGAATTTTGGAAGAGAAAAGAAGAAAAGTCTCATGGCTACATAGGATGACTCTGACTCGTCTGAAGCTGACTCAGAATCAGATGATGAGAGAGCAAACATAGCTCTCATGGCTAACATTTCAGAAGATAGTGAAGCTTCTGAATCAGACTTAGAATCAGATACTGAAGAGGTATTTCCTAACTTTGCTATTAATTTTACCAAGGCTGAACTTGCTGAAAGCCTTAATGAAATCCTGGAAAGGTATCAGCAGATTAGAGTTAAATTCAGAGACCTGAAAAGGAATCTTGAATCTGACTCTAATAAGACTGAGAGTCTTAAATTGGAGAATTCTGAGCTGAGAATTAAAATTTCAAAATTAGAAAATACTTTACAAAACTCTCAGAAGGAACCAATTTCTAAAACTCCCAGCAACGCTGATGAGATTATCAAGGAGTATGATCACAGTTTCCAGAAGTTCCTTGCTAAAAGCATAGATAGAAGCAAAATGGCTTCAATGATCTATGGAGTTAGCAGAAACGGTAGGAAGGGAATAGGATACCAAGGTAAGGTTCCTACACCAAAGAATTTCATGGATTTAACCATTAAACACACTCCTCTGAATTCACAATTTGTGTTTGGTCACACACATGATATTAAATACACTAGCAGTAAGTACTCTGTGAAACCAAAATTCAACCAGAGTTTTGGTAAATCTAACAAATCAAGACCCAAGAAAATCTGGGTACCTAAGGATAAAATAATACATGTTGCAGATATCTTTAGCAGCAAGTCAGAAACACCAGTCATGGTACCTGGACTCTGGCTGCTCGCGACACATGACGGGAAGAAGGCATATGTTCCAAAGCCTGGAACTTAAGCCTGGAGGCCACGTTGGCTTTGGAGGCAATCAGAGGGGAAAGATAATTGGCTCTGGAACTGTAGGTAATGGAAATCTTCCCTCTATTAATAATGTTCTGCTAGTAGATGGATTAATGCATAATCTGTTATCCATAAGTCAATTAAGTGATAACGGTTATGATATAATCTTTAATCAAAAATCATGTAAAGCTGTTAGTCAGAAAGATGGGACTATCCTGTTTAATGGAAAGAGGAAAAACAACATTTACAAAATCAAACTTTCTGAACTAAAAAGTCAGAATGTAAAGTGCCTTCTGTCTGTTAACAACGAGCAGTGGATCTGGCACAGAAGATTGGGGCATGTTAGTATGAGAAGAATATCTCAGATTAACAAACTCAATCTGGTCAGAGGACTTCCTAATTTGAAGTTCAATTCAGATGCTCTGTGTGAAGCATGTCAGAAAGGCAAGTTTGCAAAACCTTCTTTTAAATCTAAAAATGTTGTTTCTACCTCTAAGCCATTAGAACTTCTGCACATTGACTTATTTGGACCAGTTAAAACTGCTTCAGTCAGTGGCAAGAAGTATGGGTTAGTAATCGTAGATGACTATAGCAGATGGACATGGGTAAAGTTCTTAAGACACAAGGACGAGTCACACTCTGTGTTTGTTACCTTATGTAACCAAGTTCAGAATGAAAAGGATCTTAGAATCGTTAAAGTCAGAAGTGATCATGGTGGAGAGTTTGAAAACAAAGATTTTGAGTCATTCTTTAATGACAGAGGCATTCTGCATGATTTCTCTTGTCCTAGAACTCCCCAACAAAATGGAGTTGTAGAACAAAAGAACAGAACATTGCAAGAAATGGCCAGAACCATGATCAATGAGACAAACGTTGCTAAGATCTTCTGGGCAGAGGCAATAAACACAGCGTGTTACATTCAGAATAGAATCTCAATAAGACCTATTCTGGAAAAGACTCCATATGAATTGTGGAAGAACAGAAAGCCCAACATTTCATATTTTCATCCATTTGGATGTACCTGTTTTATGTTAAATACAAAGAATTATTTGAACAAGTTTGACTCTAAAGCACAGAAGTGTATTATGTTAGGATACTCTGAACGCTCAAGAGGGTACAGAGTATACAATACAGAAACACAGATTGTGGAAGAATCAATCAGTGTTCGTTTTGATGATAAGCTTGACTTTGAAAAGTCAAAGCAGAATGAAGTTTTTGCAGGTATGGAAATTGAATTTACAGGTTCTGAAGACAAGTCATCAGAAGCTCTCAACACAAACACTCCTTCAACGTCTGAAAGGAGCACTGCTAGCAATCCTACAACAGTTGCTGATCAACCTCAGAAGAGATTACCCAGAAGCAGCTTGGATCACCCAGAAGAGACTATCTTAGGAAGAAAGGAAGATCCAATCAGAACAAGAGCAAGCTTCAGAAACTCTGAAGAAACCCTCATGGGACTTGTGTCTCTGACTGAACCTTCTTCTATTGATGAAGTACTTCTGGATAATGACTGGATTCTGGCAATGCAAGAAGAGCTGAATCAATTCACCAGAAATGACGTATGGGATCTTGTTCCCAGACCAAAAGGATTCAACGTCATTGGAACAAGATGGGTCTTCAGAAACAAGCTAAATGAACAAGGTGAAGTCATCAGAAACAAAGCACGACTGGTTGCACAAGGTTATAGTCAGCAAGAGGGGATAGACTATACAGAAACCTTTGCTCCAGTCGCCAGGTTAGAATCTATCAGACTTTTAATTTCATTTGCTGTTAATAGAGGCATCACTCTGTATCAGATGGATGTCAAAAGTGCATTCTTAAATGGTTATATAGAAGAAGAGGTTTATGTGCACCAACCCCCTGGTTTTGAAAATACAAAACATCCAGAACATGTTTTTAAACTAAAGAAGTCACTATATGGTCTGAAACAAGCTCCCAGATCTTAGTATGAAAGACTAAGTAACTTTCTGTTAGAAAATGAATTCACCAGAGGGAAGGTGGACACTACCTTACTCTGTAAGTCAGTTAAGAATGACATCTTAGTATGTCAAATTTATGTTGATGATATTATTTTTGGTTCTACTAATCCTTCTCTTGGAAGAAAATTTGCTAAGTGTATGCAGGAAGAATTTGAGATGAGCCTCATGGGGGAACTGAAATTCTTTCTAGGAATTCAGATCAATCAAACTCCAGAGGGAACTTACATTCATCAGAGCAAATACATCAGAGATCTTCTGAAGAAATTTGACCTCTCAGAATGTAAGCCATCAAAGATTCCAATGCATCCCACGTGCATTCTGGAAAGAGAAGAGGTAAGCAAAAAGGTAGAACAGAAAGTCTACAGAGGTATGATTGGTTCTCTCCTTTATCTGACAGCTTCAAGACCTGATATATTATTCAGCGTATGTATTTGTGCTAGATTCCAATCAGATCCTAGAGAATCTCACTTAACAGCTGTTAAGAGAATTTTCAAGTATCTGAAAGGTACTACTAATCTGGGTTTGTTTTATAGAAAATCTAGTGATTACAGTTTAGTAGGCTACTACGATGCTGACTTTGCTGGAGACAGAGTAGAGCGTAAAAGTACTTCTGGAAGCTGCCAGTTTCTGGGAGAAAATCTGATCTCTTGGTCCAGCAAAAGGCAATCCACAATTGCGCTATCAATAGCAGAAGCTGAGTACATAGCAGCAGCAGGATGTAGCACACAAATGCTCTGGATGAAAAGTCAGCTTGAAGACTTCCAGATTTTTTAGAGTAACATTCCTATACTCTGTGACAATACTTCTGCTATTTGCTTAAGTAAGAATCCCATTTTACATTCTAGAGCTAAGCATATAGAAATAAAACATCACTTCATTAGGGACTATATTCAGAAAGGAATTTTGAACTTAAAATTTATAGATACAGACCATCAATGGACTGATATCTTCACTAAACCCCTTTCTGAAGATAGGTTCAATTTCATTCTGAAACATCTCAGCATGAAAATCTGCCCAGAGTGAAAATGTTTTAATTCCATATATTTATCTTCAGAATGTATTTGTTTTACTGTGAACTTCTGATCAATCTCTTTTCAGAAAGATAGAACATGCAGATTGTATCAGATGCTAGTCTTAAAGATTTGAGAGTCTAAGCTCAAGGATAGACGTGCTGATCACTAAATCAAACAGGTGTCATCCAATCATCAGCAAATCTTTGAAGCAGAACGCGTGCACGCTTCTGAGAAGGCAAAATGCTGATTGGGTGCATTGAGACACATGTCTGGTAACCGTTTTAAGTATCTTTCTCAAATCCCTCAAAATCAGTAAGCATTAAATGAAAGTAATCATGTTTTTAAAACGTAATCATGATTTTATTTCTCTCTCTTGAAAACGTTTACTCTTTCAAAATATTCTGAAGCCTATTTAAGAACATTAACTTCTCACTTTAATCTTTTACAGTTTCTCATTATCTCTCAAGTATTCTCTGCATTTTTCTGTGTTCATCTCTCTCAAACCCATTTTCTCAGTTTTTCTCAAAATCCCTAAGTGTGAACTTGGCAACCTCCAGCAGTGCTTCTGCAGGTTCTCAGAAGAAAGCATCATCTGAACAGTATCAAGTTCCATTCAGAACACTCCTCACTCCAGTGAAGAATCTTGAAGTGTTATCTGAACTGATTATTGATTTTGGCAGTCTGAAGGAGAATGGCTTTGACTTGACAGAAGAAGTTAGGGCACAGAAATGGGAAAGGTATTTTGACAGGTTGGTTAGACCAACATTCCCAATGTTAGTCAAGGAGTTTTGGATTCATGCAACTGCTTCAACGCATCAAGTCACCTCCTACATAATGGGCAAGAAGATTGTGATCGCGGAGGATCACATAGCAAGGTTAATTGGTTACAGTGGCGGTGGCGTCCGCTGTATTGATATGGCTGAAAGATGTGCTGACGTGGGCGTCATAGCAGAAAGGATTTTTACCCTTGGGTTGCCGAGCAGCAAAATCAGAGATCTCAAGGATCACCACAGAGTTTGGGCGAAGATAATTCTGGGGTGTTTTAATCATAGGAAGCCAACTAGTTCCCCTGATTACATAATGAAATTCTGGCTGCAGATACTCAATGTCACGTTCAATGTTATGACACCGTATCTGACTTACTATATGACAGTAAATACAAAAGCAATAAAGAACACAGTCAATTGTTTACCCAGTTCAGTGTGCAACAACACCTACTCTGGGGGCTACCAAGCCAGGGAGGAAATCCACTATAAGAGATGTTAATTCAGGAATAAACCAACCAGTTTATCTCCTTCACTTAAGACCTACCCAATGCAATTCCAATCTAAGTACAACTTAAACCTGAGTTCCTACTCACTCCCCCTCAATCACAGCAGTGATACATAAACCAATTTGACTTAAGAATTGATGAAGACACTCTTCAAAAACAAACACTTGATTAAGCTTCACAGCTTTTTAATCAAGCAACACAATCACTCGTGCTTCACAGCTTTGAGTGATGCACACAACTAACTTGACTCTGCTTCACAGCTTTAATCAAGGAACATTCAAACACTCTTGCTTCAAAGCTTTGAGTGCTACACAACCCTTACAATTAGAAACCTATTCCAAGGCACTTATCACAATGATAATTGCTTGGAGTACAATAATCAAATCTATACATATTACAAATGATCTTCTGATCAATCAATAGGGATCCTTGAAAAACAGCAGCTCTGTTGAATATATAGCAGCTGCAACTTCAGTTAGGGTTTCCAAAAACCTAGGGTTAATTCCGTTTGACCTAAAGACCACGTCACAGGACTTTATTAACCAGGTTAGGGTTGAGCTAGGTTACCCCTCAGAAAACGCAGGATTCTGTTCAGGAAGGACTGAGTTATTTCCTGAAAAAACTCAGACTTATCCAATCCTGCAATCCTATTAGTTCAAAACAGGATGTCATAACATCTGTTATGACATCTGAGAAAACCTGTCTACTGATTTAGCAAAATGTGATCATTTTGCAAAATGCTCAGATACACACTTATAAACATCAGTATTTGAATTACAATATTTTTCTGCAAAGGTACCTAATGAGTCAGTACAAACTGAACTAGAATGTTATGACATCAGTCATTACATTCACACATACACTTGGGATTTACCAAAAATGCAAGCCAATACCTAAACACCTACAAACTCCCCCTTTGGCAGATTTTTGGCTAAAGACCCTAAACAATC
This sequence comes from Vicia faba, assembly GCA_948472305.1. NCBI lineage: Eukaryota > Viridiplantae > Streptophyta > Magnoliopsida > Fabales > Fabaceae > Vicia > Vicia faba. The sequence goes on along the minus strand of OX451738.1, from coordinate 1,308,306,762 downwards.
AGAGATAGATAGCAGCAGAAATAAGTGACAGCAGAAAAATAGAATGTCAAGTACTAATTAAGTAAGTACCAAAATATTCTCCCCCTCTTTAGCCACAAATGGGCCAAAGATACATGTTCATAAAATTATACAGTTATCCAAAGCAAAATAATAAGAGCAGCAGCAGAAAACAACTGAATACACTTCCAAACTCCACCAGATATCAGCACCAACCAGCAACACCACCAAACAGCAATCAACCTTCAAGCACTGTCATCAGACTCAGAGGAGCTAGTTTCTTCAATGTTGAGATGTCCTTCAGCTTCTACACCTTCTTCCCTTCTGTTTTCTTCAGCTTCCTCCTTTTCTAGCCTGGCAATTAGAATTTCTATGGTCCTTTTTCTAGCATCCAGCTCTTTGCAAGTTTCTTTTAAAACAGCTATGACATCTGATGTCTTGGACTGGGTCTTTACAGACGATGTTTCAGCTGATGTTATGACAATGTCTGGAGCATGAGATCCCTGAAACAGTTTGTAGTGCAGGCCAAGGGCAGGAGCTCTTTTGCAGACTGTATCTCTTGCCACAAGGATATCAGGGTATTGTGCAAGGATGATTCCACAAAGGAGGGAGGGAAAGGCAATTGGTCCTTTGACAGCATAACTGCCAGCATGCTTTAAAGTTTGTTCAAAGATGTACCTCCCATAGTCAAAAGCAGTCTTGGTTCCCACAGCATAGATAAATCTCCCCAATCCTGTGGAGATAGTTGATTTGTGATTTGTAGGCACCCAGTTGGCTGCTCCTATTTTATGCAAGATGGCAAATTTCATGCTGAGTTTACTAGCATTCAGCTTCCCTTTCAAGGGCCAGCACTTTACTTGCCTGGCTGTGATGGTTAGACAAACTTCATTGTCAGTTGCCTCTAAATCAGGACAGTCCTTATTTGTTCTTCCAAGAAACTTGTTGATTTCTGATGGAGAGAACTTGACCCTTCTTCCTCTAACAAAAACACTTTCAAAGTCAGCTGACCTTCCATCAGCACAATTATTTGACAAGTTCACTACAAACTCCTTGACCAGATTTTCATAACATTTGTTAAACTTTATCACTGTCTTCATTAGCCCAGCATTCTTGATCAGGTCCATGATGTCTTTGCACTCCAAGGCATCATTGTTGAGTTCTCTCTCTAAGGCTATTCTCTTTAAGCAAACATACTTCCATCTGTTTGCATTGTCAGGATGATGAAAAGAGATGTTGTCTGTTGGCACTTCAGGCACTCTAGCAATCTTGCTGGAGGGGAGCTTCCTTCTGATGGGAGTTTCTTCAATATCAATCTCAAATTCTGATTCCTCATCAGAATCAGAAGTTTCCGGTTCTTTACTCTTCTTAGAGATTGGTTGTCTAGCAGTATGCACCTGGGCCTTCTTCCCTTTTGTCTGAATACTTTTCTCAGCCATGCCTTCAGCCTTGGATTTCTTAGCATCAGGTTTATCATTCTGACTACTCTTTCTTTTCATCAATCTCCTAGCTATGCTAGGGTTCACATTAGCAATCAGTTCATTATCTGAGTAATCTTCATCCACATCAATGATAGGTGGATCAGCAGCCTTTTCAGAGGGGTTCTGAATGTTGTCTTTTGGTGTCACAACATTCTCAGTGACATCTACATTTTCAGAAACTTCCACATTTGGACTTTCTGATTGATTTAAAGGGATAGAAATCCCCGGTACATATTGGTTGCCACTCAGTATACTAGTAACCAGCCTAGCAATAGCTTGGTGAACTTGAACTGATCCTTCTCTATTAGGTACAGAAGACGAAGGATGAGAAGAATTACCAGAGGCTGTAGCTTGAGCTCTTCCTGCATGTCTGGTTCTGAGCTTTTTGACTCTGGCTGGGTCAGTTTCCATCTCCCTGAGAGGAGTGACCTCAAGAACTTCAGATTCTATGCATGTAGTGATTGCCCTAGAATCTTGGTCAGATGATGACGATGATGAGGAAGACGAAGTTGCCATGGTTGAAGACGATGTCTGAGACATTTTGATTGACTTTGAGTAATGGTAGCAGTTTGAGAAAAATCTTTGATTGGGAGGAGGAAACAGGTTGCAAGGATGAGAGAGGTAGGGGGTAAAAGGGAGTCTCTTCAACTTCTTAAAGCTTTTGAAGGAATTGTGAAAGAATATGACTAACCCACTAAATATAGACTTAATAAAATTAATCCCTTCAACCCTTGTTTTAAGCAAAATTAATTGCTATAATTTCTCATGTTGGTGAATACCCAACCTGCCCCTCAAATTTTCAAGTTTATTTCCAACAAGAGCCTTGGTAGAAGAATCAGTCAGCTGAAGCTTAGAGAAACTATGTTCCAGTTTAAATGACTTCTTCTCTTCAAAGTCAATAGGGTTCAAGGAAATGTTGATTGTTTTCAGATTGTCACAACACAATGTCACAACATCTTGTGTAACATTGTACTCAGGGAGCATCTGTTTTGACCAGATGTTTTGAGAACAGAATTTATTAGACTTGTTATTTCCAACATCCTTGTCAAGATGACTTAAGGTTCTGACACCACATTCTTCTTCAAGTTTATTTGCCACATCACAGATATTATCAACCTGTAGTTTTGGAGTTCTTCTGACAGCTTCCATAGAAATAGCTCTTTTCATTCTTCTTAGATGAAGGAGACCAAGCTTATGCTGCCACAGTTTCATCTCTTTTTCTTCTTTGATGATTTGACACATAGTGGAGATATCAGTGTTCTCAGGCTGCCACACGTAACAGTTATCTTTGGATTTGATTCCTCTCATTACAACTTCTAGTTTTTCATTAATTACTAGACATTCAGATCTTGAGAAGTTGACCTTGAATCCTAGATCACATAATTGACTGATACTAATGAGATTAGCAGTCAACCCTTTTACCAGCAGTACTTTATTCAGACTTGGAACTCCAGGGCAGTCCAAATTACCAACTCCTTTGACTTCACCTTTAGCACCATCTCCAAAGGTCACAAAACTGGTGGTGTGAGGCATAACATTATTGAGGAGATTTTTGAATCCAGTCATGTGTCTGGAACATCCACTGTCAAAGTACCAATCTTCCTTTGCAGAGATCCTCAGGGAAGTGTGAGCTATCAGTGCAGTAGCCTTTTTCTTCCATTTAGGAGCATGAGGTACCTTTTTAGACTTAGGTTTGACACCTGAATTCTGATTAGGATATCCATGTAGTCTGAAGCAGAAGGGCTTTATGTGACCATATCTCCCACAATGATGACATTTCCATCTTTGGTACCTTTTCTTCATATGTCTCTGTTCCTGATGTTGAGAGTTGTGTTGAGACATCCGTTTTGACATTTGCTTACCAGTACCAGATTTCTTTGCTTCCATAAATCCTAGTCCAGATTTATTTCCCACATTTTGTCCAACCTGAAGGATATCTTCCAATTTGTCTGTTCCATTGGTCAACATCTTGACATATTTGGTCATTTGATTCAGTTGTGAGTTCAGCAATTGAACTTCTCCTTCTAGATGACTTATAGTTTCAAGATTTGCCCTTTTTTCAGCCTCCAGCTTTATAATGAGTTTTGATTGTTTCTCATTCTGCACACAGACTTCAGCACTTCTGATACACAATTTCTTGTAGGTATCAGCCAGTTCTTCAAATGTCACTTCTTCATCACTAGTGTCACTTTCAGAAGTACAAACACTAGTTAGGGCAGTAACTAGTTTGGCAGATTCTTCTTCAGAATTACTTTCTGAATCATAGTCAGACCAAGTAACAGTCATTCCTTTCTTTTGCTTCTTAAGAAAGGTAGGACATTCAGCTCGAATATGTCCATATCCTTCACATCCATGGCATTGAATACCTCTGCCTTGGTTTCCCTTATCTTCTGACCTTGGTCTTCTGCTGGAACTGTCAATGTCAGAGGGAATGTTATGAACATTAGACCTTGACTTTGGGTCCATTCTTTTGATGAGCCTGTTGAACTGTCTTCCAAGCATGGCAATAGCTTCTGATATGTTTTCTTCTTCATCCTCCTTGTATTCAACATCAGTGTTGGATACAAGTGCTATGCTTTTGTTCTTCTTGTCACCATTATCAGTGATCCCCATCTCAAAAGTCTGAAGAGACCCAATAAGTTCATCCACTTTCAACTTGCTAATGTCCTGGGCTTCCTCTATGGCAGTTACCTTCATTGCAAATCTTTTAGGCAAGGATCTGAGAATCTTCCTCACCAGTTTTTCTTCTGACATCTTTTCTCCCAGTGCTCCTGAGGTGTTGGCAATCTCCAAGATATTCATGTGAAACTCATGAATGGTTTCATCTTCCATCATTTTTAGATTCTCAAATTTGGTAGTCAACATCTGAAGCCTTGACATTTTTACTTTGGAAGTGCCCTCATGAGTAGTTTTGAGAGTGTCCCAAACTTCCTTGGCCAGTTCATATTGATGTACTAGTCTGAAAATGTTTCTATCAATTCCATTAAACAAGGCATTTAAAGCTTTTGAATTTCCCAGAGCTAACTCATCTTCTTCTTTACTCCAATCTTCCTCAGGCTTCAGACTGATTGTCCCATCTATCTCAGTTATGGTGGGATGAATCCATCCTTTGTCAGCAGCTCTCCAAGCCTTTTTGTCCAGAGATTTTAGGAAGGCAATCATACGAGGTTTCCAGTAGTCATAATTGGTTCCATCCAGAATGGGTGGTCTATTTCCAAAAACTCCTTCTTTGTCCATAGTGCCAGAAAGTGATATCCCTAGATCTCACCCAGTAATACAGGCAGGGTGCCTGCTCTGATGCCAATTGAAATTCTGGCTGCAGATACTCAATGTCACGTTCAATGTTATGACACCGTATCTGACTTACTATATGACAGTAAATACAAAAGCAATAAAGAACACAGTCAATTGTTTACCCAGTTCAGTGTGCAACAACACCTACTCTGGGGGCTACCAAGCCAGGGAGGAAATCCACTATAAGAGATGTTAATTCAGGAATAAACCAACCAGTTTATCTCCTTCACTTAAGACCTACCCAATGCAATTCCAATCTAAGTACAACTTAAACCTGAGTTCCTACTCACTCCCCCTCAATCACAGCAGTGATACATAAACCAATTTGACTTAAGAATTGATGAAGACACTCTTCAAAAACAAACACTTGATTAAGCTTCACAGCTTTTTAATCAAGCAACAAAATCACTCGTGCTTCACAGCTTTGAGTGATGCACACAACTAACTTGACTCTGCTTCACAGCTTTAGTCAAGGAACATTCAAACACTCTTGCTTCAAAGCTTTGAGTGCTACACAACCCTTACAATTAGAAACCTATTCCAAGGCACTTATCACAATGATAATTGCTTGGAGTACAATAATCAAATCTATACAGATTACAAATGATCTTCTGATCAATCAATAGGGATCCTTGAAAAACAGCAGCTCTGTTGAATATATAGCAGCTGCAACTTCAGTTAGGGTTTCCAAAAACCTAGGGTTAATTCCGTTTGACCTAAAGACCAGGTCACAGGACTTTATTAACCAGGTTAGGGTTGAGCTAGGTTACCCCTCAGAAAACGCAGGATTCTGTTCAGGAAGGACTGAGTTATTTCCTGAAAAAACTCAGACTTATCCAATCCTGCAATCCTGTTAGTTCAGAACAGGATGTCATAACATCTGTTATGACATCTGAGAAAACCTGTCTACTGATTTAGCAAAATGTGATCATTTTGCAAAATGCTCAGATACACACTTATAAACATCAGTATTTGAATTACAGTATTTTTCTGCAAAGGTACCTAATGAGTCAGTACAAACTGAACTAGAATGTTATGACATCAGTCATGACATTCACACATACACTTGGGATTTACCAAAAATGCAAGCCAATACCTAAACACCTACACATAAATATAGATCAGCAGTTTCTGATCTATTTTATCAATCAGAAGGTAAAAATCAACTTGGCTCATCTTCTGTTTAATCACCTCAGAACAAGCGTGAAGGAGACCAGGGAAGAAGAAAGAACAAAGAGGGATTGGATACCCTTTGGAAGGTTAATATCAGATATTCTGACTGAGAATAGGCTGATAGAGCACCTGATAGAAGCTCAAGAGTTAAGCACCATTGAACCAACGGTTGGGAAGCCTCTGAACACGAAGAATCTGAAGAAAATGAAGTTAATAGAGAATATTAAAAAGGAACCCAACGTTACTCCTATTGCTGATATCACCAGCAGAAGAGTTCCACTGAGTGACTTTCCTCTATTTTTTGAGATAGAATCTAAACCAGTGGTGGTTCTCAGATATCTGGACGCGTGCAAGGCTGATGGTACAGATCCCAATCTGAATATCAAAGATCTGCACCAACCTCAACCAGAAGTTACACTGAAGAAGACGAAGAAAAGGAAGGCCCCTTCAGAAGGAACATCCCAGCAGACACCCAAGAAAAGAGGTAACTTATCTGCTGCTTCTGTTTTAAATTCTTCTACTATTCCAACATCCATCCCAACTCCAACCTCTCATAGAATCTCAATCCCCATCCCAACAATAGATGAAACCGAACCAGAAGATGACCCTTCTGAGGCACTACAACTCAGAAGACCCCGAACCAAACATCCCAAACCAACAATTTCAACAACATCAGCAATTGACAAAGTTCAGTCTGACATTGATCAACATGCTTCTGATCACCCCTCCAATAATCCAAACTCTGAACCACAAATTGTCCACTCTCCTCAACCAGAACAACCCCTCTCACCCATTCCAGAAGAACCACATATCCCTGAACAACCAAAAATTCCTCCTCTTTCTCCACAACCAGCAATTCCTTCTCCCTCTCCTCAACCAGAAATTCATCCACCATCACCTCAACCATCACCTCAACCTGAGTTTCATCATTCTGAAACTCCATCTCCTCCTCCTCCTAAACCACATTCTCCTCAATCCTCTGAACCACAACCTCTGGCAATCCAGCTGCCATATGGAACAACAGTAACCATGGCCCAGCTGCCATCCTCGCCAGGATCTACACCACCAAACACTCCCAAAACCCCAAACAGTCCAATCATTATCTCTGATTCTCCCACTCCTTCTCCAAAACAAACAGCTCCCAAACAAACCACAGAAAACCCCAGCAGGACCTTCATAGATTTAACAATCCTTGACCGTCTTGATGATCTGAAAAATAAAATAGCCATTCCAAAACCAAAACAGCCGGATGTTGGCTCTGGTATTATGAATTTTGAAACAGGTTTGCAGCAGTGGATTGCTTCCCTGAAGCAAGTATGTCCTGGAATGATTGATCCAGCTGCCTCTGACCAGCTCTGGTCACAATTCAGAATTTGGGTACGTGCTGAAGCTCTAAAATTGCAAGACATCAATTATGAGCAAACCCAACAGAATTTCAGCAAGCTTCTGAATGAAGTTGGAAGTCAGCTGCTGAAAGAAGACGTGCTCCTTCTGGATAGTGAGCCATGGTCTGAGAAGCGTCCAGCTTCAAAGGTGCAGCCAGAAGAAGATCAGACTATTCAAGCTGAAGCCAGTCAAGCTGAAGATGTTGCAGAAAGCTCTCAGAAGCTCCCTGCTTCTGATGTTTCTCAAGATGCCTTGGACAGGCAGACTCTGGAAGAGCTGAAGCTGAATGACATTCGTCTGCAGCAAAGGATGGATGAAAATGACCAGAAGATGAAAGAAATGATGGATGTGCAGGATAGCAAGATAGATACAGTAGTCAGCATGGTGCACAAGCAGAATGAGACTGCTGATCAGATCAAAGCCATGCTGGAGAACCTGTTCACACGCCTTCCTCCCTAACCTTAGATTTTCATTCATGCCATTTTCATGTTTTCTTTTCTTATCTGTTGTACTGCTTTGTCTGTTTTGAACATTTTAATATGACAAGTTTTTCTGATCTAAATGTTTTAGCACATCACTTACACTTTTTGATTGCTGACAAAAAGGGGGAGAACAAGAATGATATTTTTCAATAAATGGAGTACTAAGACAGAAAATCTCAAACATTCTAACTCTGATATACTTGAATATGTTTTCTGTTTTTGCTTAAGTCTACAGGTACAAGAATGCTTTAACACTCTGATATTCTGAAGACTAAAGCTCTGACACTCTGACCGAAGCAAAGCTCTGATACTCCGATGTCCAAAGCTCTGATCTGAAGCTCTGCTCTGACATTCTGATCTAAAGCTTCTGACAGTCAAAACTCTGATATTCTGATGTTCAAAGAAAGGCAATAAAGATCTGATCCTGAAGAACTCTTGGAATTAAAAAGGGAAGTAATAAATTCAGGGGGAGTATCTCTCAACTCTAATATCTCTTTATCCCTTATCTTTGATAACCTCTTACTCTGATACATCTTATCATTTAGTTATCTCTGATACTTTTTCACGCTATTTTCAATTAAAAATATCTAGTTTTTGTCATCATCAAAAAGGGGGAGATTGTTAGAACAAAGTTTGAATCTACTACCCTAAGTCTAAGTTTTGATGATAACAAAATGCAAAGATATATTAATTATGTGATTTATATAAGAACTATTTGCTACCTAAAATATTACGTTCTGTTTTGCAGAAACTCTGATAGGTATCAGCAAGAGCACACTTAATCAGCATCAGAATATTGGTTATTAACATCAGCATCAGAAGATGCTATATCAGAATACCAGAATCAGAAGAACAATTCACGCGAATGCTGAAGCTTGATGAACAGAATTGCGCTCAACACTCTGATTAAAGACAGCAACAGTTCATCAGCACTTAAGCAGTGTCAGAATGAGGCCAAGCCAGAACACGCTTTAAGTAGCAACGGTACTGTGCATTGAAAGCGAATTATTACCAACGGCATCATTTCAGACAAGATCTACTCAATAAGGAAAGTTTGTTATTGGCATTGAATCAAGATTATTGCTCCAACGTTCAACAATCTCAGTGCTATATAAACTAGACAATGAAGATTGAATTGGCTAATGCTCTACATTATATTACACGCCTAAAAGCTAATCATCATCTTCCTTCTCTCAGTTTGCTAAACGCTTCATATCTCCTTACTCAATCACTGTTTAGCAATCTAGTTTCATAAGCTTAAGTTGTGTAACATCACAGTTGTGATACAGTTTTGTAGAAAACATTCACACACCTAGATTTCCATTCTGTGTAAGAAAGTGATTCCTTGACAAACCGGGTTGTGGTTTGCATCAAGAAGGCTTTAGCAGTTGTTAAAGCAGATTGTAATATTCAGTTGAATATAGTGGATTAAGACCTCGTTGGAGAGAGGCGAAATCACCTTGACGGGTGGACTGGAGTAGTTTGAGATCAAACGAACCAGGATAAAAATATTGTGTTCATTGCAATTGATTTTCAGTTTTACAATTCAACCCCCCTTCTTGTGTTTTTCACTTCTTCACATATCTCAACATGTCTTGATGAAATATGATTCTTGAAACTTGATTTTGATCCAAAAGTCAAAGTTTGACTTTTCAGTGTGCAAATGACCATTTTGCCCTGGTGGATGACTTTCTTGGAAAATTTGTAACTCAAGGCTTGAAATTGGACGAGAATAAACCTGAGGATTCAAGGTGATCCTTTGAGAAATGAGAGGGAAAATTTTTGGGTACAATAGTTGCCCATGTTCAATCTTCTTAAACCTGAAGAGTTAGATTGGTGGATTTGCCATTCGTGACTTGAAGGTGGAAGATGATTGGACATTAGAGTGCCCAGAAATTTTCACTCAGTGATGTGATGACTGATGGTATAGGGAATGGGCTTAAAGATGCCATTTGGAGGAATGACGAAAAAAATTGGGGATGGGCTTGTAGATGCCATCCAGAAATGATTGTCGAACCATAATTGTAAGCTGAAACTGAATGATTATCATAATGGTGTCTCTGTCTGGAGCGTATTTGAACCGTATCTGGAAGCTGAATCTGAATGAGTATCAGAATGGAATCCGTGTCTGGAGCGTATCTAAACTGTATCAAAAGTTGAATCTCAATGAGTATCAGAATGGCATCCGTGTCTGGAGCGTATCTGAACTGTATCAAAAGGTGAGTCTGAATGAGTATCAGAATGGCACCCGTGTTTGGAGCGTATCTTAACTGTATCAAAATTTGAATCTGAATGAGTATCAGAATGGCATCTGTGTCTAGAGCATATCTGAACTGTATCAAAAGTTGAATCTGAATGAGTATCAGAATGGCATCCGTGTCTGGGGCGTATCTGAACTGTATCAAAAGTTGAATCTGAATGAGTATCAAAATGGCGTCTGTGTCTGGAGCATATCTGAATAGTATCAAAAGTTGAATCTGAATGAGTATCAGAATGGCATCCGTGTCTGGAGCGTATCTGAACTGTATCAAAAGTTGAATCTGAATGAGTATCAGAATGGCATCCATGTCTGGAGCGTATCTGAACTGTATCAAAAGTTGGATCTGAATGAGTATCAGAATGGCATCCGCGTCTGGAGCGTATATGAATTGTATCAAAAGTTGAATCTAAATGAGTATCAGAATGGCATCCGTGTCTGGAGCGTATCTGAACTATATCAAAAGTTGAACATTGTTAATGGTAGCTATTAACCTTATCCTGAAAAGGGTAAAATGTTAGCTGAAATGCAAAGTCATGTTGTATGAAATGCATGGTATAGTGACATTGTGATGCATGCATTCGTGTTATCGATACTTATGATATATGGATGTGATGTATGCGCATGTGAGCTAATCTACTGCACTGATTGTTGGATTGGGAAAATGAATCCCTGACTGCTGTTGAGGATTTGGGAGTGTAAATTTTCATGTCGTGAAGTTGAAGTGCTGATGAATTTCCTCTTAGAGAAATAAACTTTGTTGTAAAGGGAATGTCATGTACTGTTTGAAGAATCCTGGTTGGGGAATTCTGAGAAATTTGGCGGCTTCTACAGGGGATTGATAAACTGGAAGCTTTGTTCCGCTATGGATTAAACTGTACACTACGAGGGATTTTTATGGAAAATAACTTAGAGACAGCAGTGTAGGAGTTCATTTTCCCCCGGGATCACCTTGCGGCAGTATGATGCGCTTGATCACCTAATCCCCAACTTGGTACATTTGGCGTCTGACCTTTTTGTTAAAAGCCTTGATCATTCGTTTTTGATACATTTGACCATGACAGACAGCAGTGAGTCTTTTCTCATCAATCAAGTTTAGTTGATCAAGTCGGGTCTGGATCCAATCTTCTTCGTTCAACCTTGTGTCCTTCATAATTCTTAGAGAGGGGATCTGGACCTCGATAGGCAAGACAGCCTCCATGCCGTAAACCAGAGAATAGGGTGTTTCCTCGGTTGATGTGCAAGCTGTGGTACGATATTCGTGGAGAGCGAACGGTAGCATCTCATGCTAGTGTTTGTATGTGACTGTCATTTTCTGTATGATCTTTTTAGTGTTCTTATTCACAGCTTCGACATCACCATTCATCTTTGGCCGGTAAGGGGAAGAATTGGGATGCTAGATCTTGAATTGCTCGCACAAGGTGGTGATCATAGTATTATTCAAGTTTGAACCATTGTTTGTAATGATCCTCTCTGGGATACCGTAACGACAAATGAGATTTTTCTTGATGAACCGAGCGACAACATTCTTGGTAACGGAAGCGAAGGAAGCTGCCTCCACCCACTTTGTAAAATAGTCAATGGCCACTAAGATGAAGCGGTGTCCATTGGAGACGGTCGGCTTGATTTCCCCAATCATATCAATCCCCCACATAGCAAAGGGCCAAGGAGCCGTCAAGACATTCAGAGGAACTGGAGGTACGTGCACCTTGTCAACATAAATTTGACACTTATAGCAAGTTAGAGAGTGTTGATAGCAATCTATTTACATGGTAGACCAGTAATAACCTGTCCGTAGGATTTTCTTTGTCATCGTATGCCCACTGGAATGGGTGCCAAAAGTGCCTTCATGTAACTCAGTCATGATCCTTTCAGCTTCAACCTTGTCTACGCACCGAAGTAACATTGAATCATGGTTGCATTTGTAAAGAGTGTTATTACTAAGGAAGAACTTAGCAGAGAATCTCCTTAAGAATTTCTTATCATTGACTGAAGCTCCTTCCAGATATTCTTGAGCCTCGAGATACCTCTGGACTTCGTGAAACCAGGGATGATCCACTATTTCTTCAGTATTAATCTCGTGACAGTGTCCTAGTTCATCCCTTCATTCAATGGTGATCTGGGGAGCCTCATTATCCCATTTAAGTTTAAACATAGATGACATTGTAGCTAGTGCGTCCGCTAGCTGATTTTATTCTCGTGGGAAGTGCTCGAAGGTAATCTTCTAAAAATGTGGTAGCAATGTCAAAACATATTCTTTATAAGGGATAAGGTTAGGATGTTTGGTGTCTCATTACCCTTTGATCTGACTGATGGCCAAAGCTGAATCTCCGAATAGACTTAAAGATTTGATCCCCAAGTCTATGGCAGCTCTGAGACCAAAGATGCATGCTTCGTATTCTTCCATGTTGTTTGTGCAATTGAAGAAGAGTCTCGCGGTAAAGGGAGTATGAAGAAGTGAAAAACACAAGAAGGGGGGTTGAATTGTTAAAACTTGAAATCAATTGCAATCAACACGATATTTTTATCCTGGTTCGTTTGATCTCAAACTACTTCAGTCCACCCGTCAAGGTGATTTCGCCTCTCTCCAACGAGGTCTTCATCCACTATATTCAACTGAATATTACAATCTGCTTTAACAACTGCTAAAGCCTTCTTGATGCAAACCACAAACCGGTTTCTCAAGGAATTACTTTCTTACAAAGAATTGAAATCTAGGTGTGTGAATGTTTTCTACAAAAACTGTTTATCACAACTGTGATACTACACAAGTTAAGCTTATGAGAACTAGAGTGCTAAAATAATTGAGTAAGGAATTGATAGCTTTTAGCAAACTGAGAGTGAGGAAGATGATGAATAGCTTTTTGGCGTGTATATTGTTGTAGAGCATTAGCCAATTCAATCTTCATTGACTTGTTTATATAGCATTGGAAATAGTGTACGTTGGAGCAATAATTCTGTTTCAATGCCAATAACATTCTTTCCTTATTAAGCAGATCTTGTCTGGAATGATGTCATTGGTAATAAATCATCTTGAATGCACAGTACCGTTGCCACTTGAGCGTGTTCTGGCTTTGGCTCATTCTGACGCTGCTTAGGTGCTGATGAACTATTGTCATCTTTATCAGAGTTCAGATGGTTAAGCGTAGATCTGTTTATCAAGCTTTAGCATAAGCGCAAGTTGATCTTCTGATTTTGGTATCTGATATAACATCTTCTGATGCTGATGTTGATATCCAATTTTCTGATACTGATGAGGATGTTCTCATGCTGATACCCATCAGAGTTTCTGTAAAACATATTGTAATTTTTAGATAGCAAATAGTTCTTACATGAATCATACAATTAATATATCTTTGCATTTTGTTATCATCAAAACTTAAACGTAGGGTAGTAGATTCAAACTTTGTTCTAACAATCTCCCCCTTTTTGATGATGACAAAAACTAGATATTTTTAATTGAAAATTAGCGTGAAAAGTATCAGAGATAACTAGATAATAAGTTGAATCAGAATTAATTAGGAAGTTATCAAAGATAAGGGATAAAGAGATATCAGAGTTTAGATCGGAGATACTCCCCCTGAATTTATTACTTCCCTTTTTAATTCCAAGAGTTCTTCAGGATCAGATCTTTATTGACTTTCTTTGAACATCATAATATCAGAGCTTCAGATCAGAATATCAGAGCTTCGAGCTTCAGTGTATCAGAGGTGATTAACTTCTTGTACCTGTAGACTTATGCAAAAATAGAAAACATTCAAGTATATCAGAGTGTTAGAATGTTTGAGACTTTTTGTCTCAGTAATCCGTTATTGAAAAATATCATTCTTGTTCTCCCCCTTTTTGTCAGCAATCAAAAAGTGTAAGTAATATAGGCTAAAACGATCAGAGCAGAAAAACTTGTTATATTAAATTCAGAGCCAGACAAACAGTACAGATGATATGCAAAGAAAACATTGAAAATATCATGAATGAAAAACTAAGGTTGGGGTGGAAAGCGTGTGAATAGAGTCTCCAGCATTGCCTTAATCTGATCAGCAGTTTCATTCTGCTTGTACACCATGCTGACTACTGTATCTATCTTGCTATCTTGCACATCCATCCTTTCCTTCATCTTCTGATCATTTTCATCCATTCTTTGCTGCAGACGAATATCATTCAGCTTCAGCTCTTCCAGAGTCTGCCTGTCCAAGGCAGCTTGAGAAAAGTCAGAAGTAGGAAGCTTCTGAGAGCTTTCTGCAACATCTTCAGCTTGACTGACTTCAGCTTGAGTTGTCTGACCTTCTGCTGGCTGAACTTTTGAAGCTGGACGCTTCTCAGACCATGGCTCACTATCCAGAAGGAGCACTTCTTCCTTCAGCAGCTGACTTCCAACTTCCTTCAGCAGCTTGCTGAAGTTCTGTTGTGCCTGCTCATAATTGATGTCTTGCAACTTGAGGGCTTCAGCACGTACCCAAATTCTGAAACGTGTCCAGAGTTGGTCTGAGGCAGTAGGATCAATCATTCCAGGGCAAACTTGCTTTAGAGAAGCAATCCACTGCTGCAAGCCTGTTTCAAAATTCACAATGCCAGAGCCAACATCTAGCTGTTTTGGTTTTGGAATGGCTATTTTATTTTTGAGATCAGCAAGACGGTCAAGGATTGTTAAATCGATAAAGGTCCTGCTGTGGTCTTCTGTAGTTTGTTTGGGAGATGGAGTGGGAGAATCAGAAATGATAATTGGACTGTTTGGAGTGTTTGGAAGGGTAGTTTCTGGCGAGGATGGCAGTTGGGGTATGTTTATGGTTGTACCACATGGCAGCTGAATTGCCAAGGGTTGTGGCTCAGAGGATTGAGGAGAATGAGGTTCAGGGTTTTGAGGTTCAGGTGATGGAGCTTCAGAGTGATGAAACTCAGGTTGTGGAGGTGATGGTTGAGGTGAGGGTGGATGAGGTTCTTGTTGAGGAGAGGGAGGAGGAATTGCTGGTTGTGGAGAAGGAGGTGGAATTTCTGGTTGTTGTGGAATTTGTGGTTCTTCTGGTATGGGTGAGAGAGTATGTTCTGGTTGAGGAGAGTGGGCAATCTCTGGTTGAGTGTTTGGATTTTCTGAGAGGTGAGCGGAAACACGTTGATCAATTTCAGACAGAACTTTGTCAAGTTCTGATTTTGTTGATGGTGTGGGTTTTGCATTTTTGGTGCGGGATCTCCTGAGAGTCAGTGACTCAGAAGGGTCATCCTCTGGTTCGGTTTCATCAATATTTGGTAAGGGGATTGGAAGTTCATGTGAAGCTGGGGTTGGAATTGATGTTGGAATAGCAGAAGAATTTAAAACATTAGCAGCAGATAGATTACCTCTCTTCTTAGGGGTCTGCTGGGATGGTCCTTCTGAAGTGGCCTTTATTTTCTTCGTCTTCTTCATAGTAACTTCTGGTTGTTGTTGGTGCAGATCTTTAATATTCAGTTTGGGATCTGTACCATCAGCCTTGCAAGCGTCCAAGTATCTGAGAACCACAACTGGTTTTGATTCAATCTCAGAAAATAGTGGAAAGTCGTCCAGAGGGACTCTTCTGCTGGTGATGTCAGCAAGAGGAGTAACGCTGGGCTCCTTTCTGATATTTTCTATCAGTTTCATTTTCTTCAGATTCTTGGCGTTCAGAGGCTTGCCAACAGTAGGTTCAATAGAACTTAATTCCTGAGCTTCTGTGAGGTGTTCTATCAGCCTATTCTCAGTCAGAATATCTGATATTAACCTGCCAAAGGGTATCCAATCCCTTTTTGTCCTTTCTTCTTCCCTTGTCTCCTTGACGCTGGTCCTGAGGTGATTAAACAGAAGATGAGCCAAGTTAATCTTTACCTTCTGATTAATAAAATAGATCAGAAATTGCTGATCTATATTTATATAATCAGGAGAGCTTGTTGGCTTCCTGTGATTAAAGCACCCCAGAATAATCTTCGCCCATATTCTGTCCTGATCCTTTAAGTCTCTGATTTTGCTGCTGGGAACCCCATGGGTGAAAATGTGCCTTGCAATGACAGCAACATCAGAGCATCTTTCCGCCATGTCGATACAGCGGATACCACCACCACTGTATCCAATCAATCTTGCTATGTGATCCTCAGTGATCACAATCTTCTTTCCCATTATGTAGGAGGTAACTTGATGTGTTGATGAGTACGCATGAATCCAGAACTCCTTGACCAAGACTGGGAACGTTGGTCCCACCAACCTATCAAAATATCTCTCCCATCCTTGTGCCCTAACTTCTTCTGTCAAATCGAATCCATTTTCTTTCAGACTGGAGAAGTCAACAATTAGTTCAGGCAGCACTTCGAAATTCTTCACTGGTGTAAGGAGTGTTCTGAAGGGAACTTGGTATTGTTCAGATGAAGCCTCCTTCTGAGAACCTACAGAAACGTTGCTGGAGGTTGCCATGTTCACACTTAGGGTTTTCTGAGAAGAACTTGAAAAATGGGTTTCTTTTGAGAGAGATGAACATACAAGGAAAATGCAGAAAATATTTGTAAGATTGTAAGAAACGGTAAAGGATTAATGAATGATGTTTATGTGCTTAAATAGATTTCAAAATATGTTTTGAAAGCGTAAACGGTTTCAAGAAAGAGAAATAATTCATGATTACATTTTAAAACATGATTACGTGCATTTAATGCTTGCTGATTTTGGGGGATTTGAGAAAGATACTTGAAACGGTTACCAGACATGTGTCTCAATGCACCCAATCAGCGTTTTGCCTTCTCAGAAGCGTGCACGTGTTCTGCTTCAGAGATTTGCTGATGATTGGATGACACTTGTTTGATTTAGTGAGCAGCACGTCTATCCTTGAGCTGAAACACTCAGATCTTTAAGCATAGAATCCGATACAATCTGCATGTCTATCTTTCTGAAAAGAGATTGATCAGAAGTTCACAGTAAAACAAATACATTCTGAATATTAATATATATAATTAAAACATTTTCACTCAGGGAAGATTTTCATGCTGAGATGTTTCAGAATGAAATTGAACCTATCTTCAGAAAGAGGTTTAGTGAAGATATCAGCCCATTGATGGTTTGTATCAATAAATTTTAAGTTCAAAATTCCTTTTTGAATATAGTCCCTAATGAAGTGATGTTTTATTTCTATATGCTTAGCCCTAGAATGTAAAATAGGATTTTTACTTAAGCAAATAGCAGAAGTATTGTGACAGGGTATATGGATGTTACTCTCAAAAATCTGGAAGTCTTCAAGCTGACTTTTCATCCAAAGCATTTGTGTGCTACATCCTGCTGCTGCTATGTACTCAGCTTCTGTTGTTGATAGCGCAATTGTGGATTGCCTTTTGCTGGACCAAGAGATCAGATTTTCTCCCAGAAACTGGCAGCTTCCAGAAGTACTTTTACGCTCTACTCTATCTCCAGTAAAG
The DNA here is from genome assembly GCA_948472305.1 of Vicia faba. Lineage (NCBI taxonomy): Eukaryota > Viridiplantae > Streptophyta > Magnoliopsida > Fabales > Fabaceae > Vicia > Vicia faba. The sequence goes on along the minus strand of OX451738.1, from coordinate 1,308,289,294 downwards.
TCAGCATCGCAGTAGCCTACTAAGCTGTAATCACTAGATTTTCTATAAAATAAACCCAGATTAGTAGTACCTTTCAGATACTTGAAAATTCGCTTAACAGCTATTAAGTGAGATTCTCTAGGAACTGATTGGAATCTATCACAAATACATACGCTGAATAAGATATCAGGCCTTGAAGCTGTCAGATAAAGGAGAGAACTAATCATACCTCTGTAGACCTTCTGTTCTACCTTTTTGCTTACCTCTTCTCTTTCCAGAATGCACGTGGGATGCATTGGAATCTTTGATGGCTTACATTCTGAGAGGTCAAATTTCTTCAGAAGATCTCTGACATATTTGCTCTGATGAATGTAAGTTCCCTCTGGAGTTTGATTGATCTGAACTCCTAGAAAGAATTTCAGTTCCCCCATGAGGCTCATCTCAAATCCTGCCTGCATACACTTAGCAAATTTTCTTCCAAGAGAAGGATTAGTAGATCCAAAAATAATATCATCAACATAAATTTGACAGACTAAGATGTCATTCTTAACTGACTTACAGAATAAGGTAGTGTCCACCTTCCCTCTGGTGAATTCATTTTCTAACAGAAAGTTACTTAGTCTTTCATACCAAGCTTTGGGAGCTTGTTTCAGACCATATAGTGACTTCTTTAGTTTGAAAACATGTTCTGGATGTTTTGTATTTTCAAAACCAGGGGGTTGGTGCACATAAACCTCTTCTTCTATATAACCATTTAAGAATGCACTCTTGACATCCATCTGATACAGAGTGATGCCTCTGTTAATAGCAAATGAAATTAAAAGTCTGATAGATTCTAACCTGGCGACTGGAGAAAAGGTTTCTGTATAGTCTATCCCCTCTTGCTGACTATAACCTTGTGCTACCAGTCGTGCTTTGTTTCTGATAACTTCACCTTGTTCATTTAGCTTGTTTCTGAACACCCATCTTGTTCCAATGACGTTGAATCCTTTTGGTCTGGGAACAAGATCCCATACGTCATTTCTGGTGAATTGATTCAGCTCTTCTTGCATTGCTAGAATCCAGTCGTTGTCCAGAAGTGCTTCATCAATAGAAGAAGGTTCAATCAGAGATACAAGTCCCATGAGGGTTTCTTCAGAGTTTCTGAAGCTTGCTCTTGTTCTGATTGGATCTTCCTTTCTTCCTAAGATAGTTTCTTCTGGGTGATCCAAGCTGCTTCTGGGTAGTCTCTTCTGAGGTTGATCAGCAGCTGTTGTAGGATTTCTAGCAGTGCTCCTTTCAGATGTTGAAGGAGTGTCTTTGTTGAGAGATTCTGATGACTTGTCTTCAGAACCTGTAAATTCAATTTCCATACTTGCAAAAACTTCATTCTGCTTTGACTTTTCAGAGTCAAGCTTATCATCAAAACGAACACTGATTGATTCTTCCACAATCTGTGTTTCTGTATTGTATACTCTGTACCCTCTTGAGCGTTCAGAGTATCCTAACATAATACACTTTTGTGCTTTAGAGTCAAACTTGTTCAAATAATTTTTTATATTTAACATAAAACAAGTACATCCAAATGGATGGAAATATGAAATGTTGGGCTTTCTGTTCTTCCACAATTCATATGGAGTCTTTTCCAGAATAGGTGTTATTTAGATTCTATTCTGAATGTAGCACGTTGTGTTTATTGCCTCTGCCCAGAAGATCTTAGCAACGTTTGTCTCATTGATCATGGTTCTGGCCATTTCTTGCAATGTTCTATTCTTTCGTTCTACAACTCCATTTTGCTGGGGAGTTCTAGGACAAGAGAAATCATGCAGAATGCCTCTGTCATTAAAGAATGACTCAAAATCTTTGTTTTCAAACTCCCCACCATGATCACTTCTGACTTTAACGATTCTAAGATCCTTTTCATTCTGAACTTGGTTACAGAAGGTAACAAACACAGAGTGTGACTCGTCCTTGTGTCTTAAGAACTTTACCCATGTCCATCTACTATAGTCATCTACGATTACTAACCCATACTTCTTCCCACTGACTGAAGCAGTTTTAACTGGTCCAAATAAGTCAATGTGCAGAAGTTCTAATGGCTTAGAGGAAGAAACAACATTTTTAGATTTGAAAGAAGGTTTTGCAAACTTGCCTTTCTGACATGCTTCACACAGAGCATCTGAATTGAACTTAAAATTAGGAAGTCCTCTGACCAGATTGAGTTTGTTAATCTGAGATATTCTTCTCATACTAACATGCCCCAATCTTCTGTGCCAGATCCACTGCTCGTTGTTAACAGACAGAAGACACTTTACATTCTGACTTTTCAGTTCAGAAAGTTTGATTTTATAGATGTTGTTTTTCCTCTTTCCATTAAACAGGATAGTCCCATCTTTTTGACTAACAGCTTTACATGATTTTTGATTAAATATTATATCATAACCGTTATCACTTAATTGACTTATGGATAACAGATTATGCATTAATCCATCTACTAGCAGAACATTATTTATAGAGGGAAGATTTCCATTACCTACAGTTCCAGAGCCAATTATCTTTCCCCTCTGATTGTCTCCAAAGCCAACGTGGCCTCCAGGCTTAAGTTCCAGGCTTTGGAACATATGCCTTCTTCCCGTCATGTGTCGCAAGCAGCCAGAGTCCAAGTACCATGACTGGTGTTTCAGATTTGTTGCTAAAGATATCTGCAACATGTATTATTTTATCCTTAGGTACCCAGATTTTCTTGGGTCCTGATTTGTTAGATTTACCAAAACTCTGGTTGAATTTTGGTTTCACAGAATACTTGCTGCTAGTGTATTTAATATCATGTGTGTGACCATACACAAAATGTGAGTTCAGAGGAGTGTGTTTAATGGTTAAATCCATAGCATTCTTTGGTGTAGGAACCTTACCTTGGTATCTTATTCCCTTCCTGCCGTTTCTGCTAACTCCATAGATCATTGAAGCCATTTTGCTTCTATCTATGCTTTTAGCAAGGAACTTCTGGAAACTGTGATCATAGTCCTTGATGATCTCATCAACGCTGCTGGGAGTTTCAGAAATTGGTTCCTTCTGAGAGTTTTGTAAAACATTTTCTAATTTTGAAATTTTATTTCTCAGCTCAGAATTTTCCAATTTAAGAATCTCAGTCTTATCAGAGTCAGATTCAAGATTCCTTTTCAGGTTTCTGAATTTAACTCTAATCTGCTGGTACCTTTCCAGAATTTCATTAAGGCTTTCAGCAAGTTCAGCCTTAGTAAAATTAATTGCAAAGTCAGGAAATACCTCTTCAGTATCTGATTCTGAGTCTGATTCAGAAGCTTCACTGTCTTCTGAAATGTTAGCCATGAGAGCTATGTTTGCTCTCTCATCATCTGATTCTGAGTCAGCTTCAGACGAGTCAGAGTCATCCCATGTAGCCATGAGACTTTTCTTCTTTTCTCTTCCAAACTTCTTTTTGGGCTTTTCCCTCTAAAGCTTTGGGCAGTCACTCTTGTAGTGTCCTTGCTCATTGCACTCATAGCAGATGATGTCCTTGGTGTTTGGCTTTCTGCTTCCTGAGGAGCCTTCAGATCTTCTGTATCCAGAGGAAGAATATGTCCTGTTGTATCTGGAAGAGGACTCATTCTGATCAGATCTTCTGGGATTCCTGAACTTCCTTTGCCTCTGCTTCCACAGTTGGTTCACTCTTCTGGAGAGAAGAGAAAGTTCTTCTTCTTCTGATGAGGATCCATCAGATGTTTCTTCAACTGCCTGCAAAACTTTAGACTCATATCTTTTGTTAGATTTTAATGCTAAAGGCTTACCTTGCTTCTGAGGTTCATCAGCTTCTAGCTCTATCTCATGACTTCTGAGGGAGCTGATAAGTTCCTCCAGAGAAATTTTGTTGAGATCTTTTGCTAGCTTCAGAGCTGTAACCATTGGCCTCCACGGCTTTGGTAAGCTTCTGATGATCTTCTTGACGTGATCAGCAGTAGAGTATCCTTTGTCCAGAACCTTGAGACCAGCCACCAGAATTTGGAATCTTGAGAACATTGTTTCAATGGATTCACTTTCTTCCATTTTGAATGCCTCATACTTCTGAATGAGCGCAAGAGCTTTAGTTTCTTTAACCTGAACGTTGCCTTCATGCGTCATTCTGAGTGAGTCAAACATGTTCTTTGCTGTGTCTCTGTTAGAGATCTTTTCATATTCAGCGTAAGAGATGGCGCTGAGAAGAATGGTTCTGGCCTTGTGGTGATTTTTGAAGTCACGCTTTTGTTGGTCAGACATTGCTTTCCTGTCAATCTTCTGACCGCTTGCATTCACTGGGTGCATGTATCCATCTGTCACCATGTCCCACAGATCAGTATCATGTGCCAGAAAGAAGCTTTCAATTTTGTCTTTCCAGTAATCAAAATTTTGTCCATCAAAAACTGGAGGTTTGCCGCTGAATCTGTCTTTGTCTTCATTGTTGTCATTGCTGGTGTGTTGATAAGTTCCTGCCATTGTGTTTTTCTGACGCTGGATCTTGTACTGACACGGTTAAGTGTTTTAGCTCAGAACCAGGCGCTCTGATGCCAATTGAAGAAGTGAAAAACACAAGAAGGGGGGGGGGGGTTGAATTGTTAAAACTTGAAATCAATTGCAATCAACACGATATTTTTATCCTGGTTCGTTTGATCTCAAACTACTCCAGTCCACCCGTCAAGGTGATTTCGCCTCTCTCCAACGAGGTCTTAATCCACTATATTCAACTGAATATTACAATCTGTTTTAACAACTGCTAAAGCCTTCTTGATGCAAACCACAAACCGGTTTCTCAAGGAATTACTTTCTTACAAAGAATTGAAATCTAGGTGTGTGAATGTTTTCTACAAAAACTGTTTATCACAACTGTGATACTACACAAGTTAAGCTTATGAGAACTAGAGTGCTAAAATAATTGAGTAAGGAATTGAGAGCTTTTAGCAAACTGAGAGTGAGGAAGATGATGAATAGCTTTTTGGCGTGTAGATTGTTGTAGAGCATTAGCCAATTCAATCTTCATTGACTTGTTTATATAGCATTGGAAATAGTGTACGTTGGAGCAATAATTCTGTTTCAATGCCAATAACATTCTTTCCTTATTAAGCAGATCTTGTCTGGAATGATGTTGTTGGTAATAAATCATCTTGAATGCACAGTACCGTTGCCACTTGAGCGTGTTCTGGCTTTGGCTCATTCTGACGCTGCTTAGGTGCTGATGAACTGTTGTCGTCTTTATCAGAGTTCAGATGGTTAAGCGCAGATCTGTTCATCAAGCTTCAGCATAAGTGCAAGTTGATCTTCTGATTCTGGTATCTGATATAACATCTTCTGATGCTGATGTTGATATCCAATTTTCTGATACTGATGAGGATGTTCTCATGCTGATACCCATCAGAGTTTCTGTAAAACAGATTGTAATTTTTAGATAGCAAATAGTTCTTACATGAATCATACAATTAATATATCTTTGCATTTTGTTATCATCAAAACTTAAACATAGGGTAGTAGATTCAAACTTTGTTCTAACAGAGTATGACACCCTTCAGGAGATATGAGTACAGCACCGATACCATTTCCGAGTGTGTTAGATGCTCCATCAAAAACCAGGGTCCATCAGGATCCTTGTGCAGGTCCGTCATATGGGTTGAATTCTTTACAGTTGTTTACCATTATGATGTCCTCATCTGGGAATTTGAACCTCATAGACTGATAGTCTTCCACGGCTTGGTGAGCAAGGTGATAAGCTAGTACACTGCCCTTTATTGCTTTTTGGGTAGTATATTGTATGTCATATTTTGTCAGGATCATCTACCATCTTGCTATTCTCCCAAAGAGAGCAGGCTTCTCGAAGATGTATTTTATCGGATCCATTTTAGATATCAATAAAGTAGTATGGGTCAGCATATACTGTCTTAGCCGGCGAGCAGCCCATGCCAGAGCGCAGCAAGTTTTCTTAAGCAGTGAATATCTTGTTTCACAGTCGGTAAACTTTTTGCTCAGGTAATAAATAGCGTGCTCTTTTCGGCCAGACTCGTCATGCTGCCCCAGGACACACCCCCATTGAGTTTTCCAATACGGTAAGGTACATGATCAATGGTCTTCCCTCGACTGGTGGCATCAAAACAGGAGGCTTTTGCAGGTATTCTTTGATCTTGTCAAAAGCAGACTGGAACTCATCATTCCAATTGACTACTTGATCTTTCTTCAATAATTTAAATATTGGTTCACAAGTAGCTGTCAGATGAGAGATGAATTTGGAAATGTAGTTCAAACGTTCCAAGAACCCTCTGACTTCCTTCTCAGTACGAGGAGCATGAACCTCTTGTATCGCTTTCACCTTGGTGGGATCCACTTCAATACCTTTATTGCTGATGACAAAGCCTAGGAGTTTACCAGACCTCACTCCAAATGTACACTTGTTTGGGTTCAACCTCAGTTTATACTTTTTTAGTCTCTCGAACAGTTTATGCAAATGATCAAGATGCTCTTCTTCTGTTTGAGACCTAGTTATCATGTCGTCCACATAGACCTCTATTTCGTGATGGATTATGTCATGAAGTAGAGCTACCATGGCACACTGATAGGTTTCCCCAACATTCTTCAGTCTGAATGGCATCACCTTGTAGCAGAATGTCCCCCACTGTGTGACAAATGTTGTTTTCTCCATGTCTTCAGGCGCCATTTTGATTTGGTTGTAACCTGAGAAACCGTCCATGAAGGAAAACGCTTTGTGTTGTGCCGTATTATCAATTAGGGTGTCAATGTGGGGAAGTGGGAAATCATCCTAAGGGATCGCCTTATTCAAATCTTTGTAGTCTACACACATGCGTACTTTGTCGTCCTTTTTGGGCACGGGAACGACATTGGCAACCCATTGCGAATAGGAGGTGATGGCCAAGAATCCAGCGTTAAATTGTTTAATGACTTCTGCTTTAATCTTCTCTGACATATCTGGTCGCATTCGACGGACCTTTTGTTTTACTGGTGGACAATCCTCTTTTGTAGGTAGACGATGTACCACAATATCTGCATCAAGTCCTGGCATGTCTTCGTACGACCAGGCAAAGACCTCAACATACTTGTGTAGCAACTGAATCAGACACTCCTTGACACTCGGTTCCAGATTGGTACCCATCTTGATCTCTCTTTGTCTTCTTCGGTACCCAGGTTGATTGTGTCCACGGGTTCCTCGTGAGGCTGAATGGTTCTCTCTTCTTGCAGAAGTAATCTGGCAAGTTCTCCTGGTATTTCACAATCTCCCTCACCTTCGTCTTCAGCTTGGTAGATTATATTTTCAGTCACAGAAGGTGTTGTACCCCAAAATTTTCCCTCTCATTTTATCAACATTTCTCATCACAAGTGTGATACGGTGGGAGAAATGACTTGAGGTTTTGCGTTTGTATTCGCAAATGTTTCGGTTTAGCAAGAGTCGCCACCGACTTTTTATTTTATCCTAAGGAAAGGTTAAAAAGCACAGGAAAAACCTTTGAGATGTTTTCATGGGTTCGGGGAGTAGATTATAGAAAGGGGAGGTATTAGCACCCTTTCTATCCATGGTTATCCATGGGCTCTTAGTTACTTGCTTAGATCACTTGCCTTGCATTTTCAATTGTTTGAAATGGTGCTTTCAATTGTTTGAAATGGTGCTTTGTGTGTGGGTTTGAAAATGTTTTGAAAAAGATGCCTTATCTAGGCAACCCTTGTAATAATTCTTTACTCGAATGTTTTACAAAAGGTGTTTGTCTTTTTGAAAAGATGTTTCAAGGTTTTTTGAAAGTTGTTTTGAAAGTGTGTTATGGAGTGGGTTTTGAAAAATGGCAAGGATTTGTTTTGCAAGTTGGTCAAGTAACCAAGAGCTATCTATCCTGAATTTCTCAAAGATCTTTCCTATGTTTTAACCCTTTTAACAGTATTGTTCCACCATTGTATTTGGTGGACAATCTTGTGTTAGGATGTTAACGGTACGGGTGCGGGTCATCGTTTAGACCATGAATGCAATAGTGCCAAGTGTCTTTGCCAATTTCTCCTTCAAGGGACTTGATCATTTTTTAGGCAACTTGAGAAAGCGTCATCGAGGGACTATGATCATTTTGATTTGTTTTGTCTTGCCAAAGACACTCAACATGCAACATGGCCCATTATTGAAGGCAACAAGTGGAATAACCCTAAGGGTGCAAGTGTGATTAGTGTTGTCCATTTTCATGCTTTTTTGTCTTTGCATTAGTCAAACTATTGGTTGGTTGATTTTTACATACAAACCCTAAGTCTATCATGGCATAATTAGAAAGCTTTAAAATGCGAAATTTAAAGTCCTAAATTATTACAACATAATTATGGGGATGGGGGTACAAATGTTCAAATGGGGAATATTTAGCAAGAAATTAAATCTAGAACTATTACATCCATATTGAATATACAAGTATTGAAATTGTACAATATTAAGGCAAATATAATAAATATGCAAAAAAAAATATATTATGCACAAAATGATTTTTTATGTATGAGAGTATTTTTCATGTGAAGTATAAACAAAAAATAAAAATTTAATTTTTTGGATATTTTCATGGGTTAGGACAAAACCCTAGTTTTTTGAATAAATGGTATTTATTAATTATATTATATACAATATTTGTTAATTATATACAAAAAATAAAAAAAGAAGTATATTGTGAAAAAAGTATTTTTGATGTCAAATATTAATAAAAATAAAAGGTATTATTTTTATATTTTTGTCCTAAATATTTAATAAAATATGTACAAGTATTTATATTACATATTAAATATACTAAATATATACAAAATGAAATATTAACTATTTAAAAAAAGTATATTTTTAGAAAATATTTCCAAAATGTAAATAAAAAATAATAACTAAAAAAAATATTTTTGTATTATTTTCTAGGGTTTTAAATAAAAATATATATTTATTTATTTACATGTATATGTTTAATAAAGCAAATAAATACCAAAAAATGTAAAATAATGTGAAAAAATATTTTTAATATTTTTTATGTTTCAACAAAAAATATCAAGTCAGAAGAAAAAATAAAAAGTCAAGAATAATGGATATTTCACACAACGGGCCAGGGGGGTGCAAAATGAGAAAAAGGGTGCAAAAAGTAAAAACAACTCAGGCCCAGCCCAAGTGGCTTGTCTTCAACCTCCAGCCATTTCTGTCTCAAAAACGCGCGCCCTCCATGCTTGATTCAAACTTCCTAATTCTTTGACTTTTAGCAAAAACTTATGACATCAATAATGTAGAGCATCATGTCACGATTTCAAATATATAAAAAAGTTGTTCTAACTCTCAGAAACGAGAGAGAATTTCTTCTCCCCCAATTTCTGACCTAAGTTTTCTTCCATGTTCAAGTCTAAAATTCTCATAGCACACGCAATATAAATGAAAAGTAACTACATGGATAGCTTCAGGGCTATGAGTAGAACACACTTTCTTCACAAACTTAAGCCTAAATATGCTTGGATAGAGAGATAGAGGTTCACATTTTACCTGTTTCAGCTTGACTTGAACAGAGTAATATGGCCAACTTCAATGGTGTTTGAGAACTTGTACAGCTTGCTTGAGGTCCAAGGATGCTTTCCATATGCTTGGTGTGCCTTGAATCCTTCTGAATCAAGCTATGGAAGTCAACCTGCAACAATGAAAAGTGAAAATGGCAAACTTGGCTATGGATGTTACAGCTTGTATCTAAGGCTTGGGATAGCTTCAATGGAAGGTAGGGAGTGTATTGGAACTTGTTTGGGAAAAAACGCGCGAGTGAATGATGCTGGCCAAGTCAAAATGCAGAATGCCCTGTTTCTTGCAGAAAAATGGTGTTTTGATGAATGAGAAGGTTTGAGCTGTGGTGGATTCGTGTTTTAAGTCAGGTTTGATGTATGGAAAGTGTTTAGGAAGTTTGTTTAGGCTTGTGTTGACAGGAGATCCAAGTTGGATATCTTTTGCAATGTTTCTTCTTATCTAAGCAAAGATTGTCAAGTTGGGTTATAGGCTAATACAGGCCCCTCAAGCATGCTGCATTTTCTCTTCTTGATCAGTGGGATTTGTCCACAAACTTGTGCCTAAAAGATCTGGCTTGTACCTCTTGGATTGTGAATTTGACATAAAGTGGACCTTTTCAAAAATGGCAAAAATGCTTTTTCTAATTATGGACCAATCTTGCATGTAATGGCTAAATACACAAAATAAGACTTGAACACAAAGGATATGCATTAAATTATTGAGTGTGAGAAAAATTAGAGGCCTGTAATCTAGCTTGAACCATGCTGACTTGAAAATGGCAATGTTATGAACATGTATTTGGCTATGAACAAAGTGACTTTTGCCCATCTTTGCAAATTCGATTCTCCCTAACCACAAGG